>OX940979.1:15763792-16442496 GCA_954871275.1 Leptopterna dolabrata
ACGCGCGGAAGATCCAAATTTTTTTGGATCCGTCGCTTAAGCGCGTATACGCTCATATAAATACGCTAGTTTCCGCTCGCTCAAACAGACACGGTTGCAATGGACGATACCTAATAAAAATCAACAGAGTTGGGAGCCTGCATTACCTCGTGGGCAGAGGTTTGGAGAATTTGTGGCACTCACTACTGGATTTGAATCCGACTGTTTGTTGGCTGAAGTACTAAATGTACTTTTCCAGCGTAAGCTGGGAGTCCTGCTGAGTAATTAATGGTAACATCTCTCATACAACACATGCACCACGTGCGCTCATATACAATGAGGACAACTACTGGCACCTTGTCGCCATGCAACTCTCCCCACTGACACATTTATGCAAGAATGAAAATCTAATACATTTCTCGTGAAAGCCCAGGTCTCCAACGCTCGTTTCCTAGTCTTTGTAATCCCCCAGGCGTCTAAAGTTAGTACTGTCTCTCTCTCTCTCTCAGAGCGTATGACAACTCGACGAAACTTATATAGAATACGATCCCTTTCGACAAGACATTACAGCATGTTTCTATACGTTGTCTCCTAGAAGGTAAAGGGCCAGTTCGACAACAAAATACGCATCATATGCCTATGTTTGGTTCATGTTAAGGTTCTGTGTCGTCAGCCATTGACATAACAAACTCTGTTACTACAGTAATACAGCACTTCCCTCTTTGAGTGAAATATTTGTTATCAATTTGTATATCCATATTACACACACTTGAAACGAAAAATCAACGGAGCGCGATATATATAACAGGTAGGCAGTAGGCACAGTGGAGCCAAACAACCCAAGCAAACTGAAGAAATGTAGTCAACGACGACAACTTTCGATGGTACCCGCTACTTCGCTCAGGTGTTCACTATCAATCCGACTGAAAGATTTCTAGCTTTGCTGAATGTTTATGCTGAATGTTTAGGTGGAAGCAAAATATTATGTTGCTGAAACGGGTTGTGCCTCTGTCGATGTCGATGCGGCTGTGTCGACCTTCCGAAAAGGTCGTTTCGACAAACGATTTGTCGAAACAACAATTTATGATGTATTTATAAAGCGATTTATGAATGATGAATAGCCAATCGGATCCTTTCCTGATTTATGAGATGATCTGAACGGGTTTGCATATTATTTCTTCTCTCGACTTTCGATTTATCCCCTCCCGTGAACACTGAAATACACAGGGCACTCCTAGCCCAGATTTTGAGGGGTGTCCCTAAAAACTGCGAAAACATGTGGTCCTCGTGCTGTTTGGAGATTCTGCAGGTTCTTGCAGCGGTTTTGGTGACCTAGCGGTCGTCGAGAAACGGCGTTGGGTTGACAGATACACTAGCAATGCTGTTTTGATTTACTCTATCGGCTACACGACTTTGATCTCAAAAATAATATCAAATTTTAAGGTTTCCATGATACTGCAGGGTATATGAACGTTTCAACAGTCAGCGCATACTGAAGACGCCGTACAAAACTGTGAAAAGTCATCATTGAAATTGCCTTTCCAGTTTCATCTACAGCGTTGCCCGAACTGCTGCTAGAAACTATCAATTGACCCCCTCCACTAGTAGTTCTATAGAACACTTTACAAAGGACATCACAACACTACTCACCTGTTGTCACCCGACCTGGAACCCACCCCATGAAGCCTACCGACGTCCGATAAGACGTATCAATGGGCTATCTAATTGGCTTTTCCGCTTTACTCGACCTCTCGTCCGATTGGCTATCCCTTCCTTAGGCCCCGCCCACCTAGCAAACCACCCTCTAAGTTTTTCATCTTTTTTTCTTCTTTACAACCACATAATACACGGAAGGCTATATTAGGGAGATATTTAAACAGTAGGATTTTTCCGTTCTCCGGGCAATGGTCAGTTTCCCCTCAGCCATCGACTGTTTGGTGCAGTCCGATGAAACGGACTCCGAAAAAGGGGCCGCTCTTAGTCTTACGTGAGTTCATATTTATCAATATTACCTACATTTTAGCGGGTGTTAGTCACTTTGAGACACAAGGGCTTTGCTAGAAACGCTCAAACTACTGCACTATATATTTACACTCAGTACCCGACTACAGCGCACAGTGAGGGAGAAAACATGCTCCGCTCCATCCATTTAGCGTTGATTCTGGACCTGATGTTCCTATAAGTAGTTACCTTCAATATCTTCAGGTATCACAAACTATCTTGAAAATTCACATTTTCACCCTCTGCATTCTGCATCCAACGAGACCAAATCGGGCCAGTACATTATTCAATTTTGTGGGAAATTTCAAGTTTTTCCGCAGTGACAGTAGCCAAAAAAAGGGAGAAAAATTACATAGCTAGAGGGAGAGCTCTGCTTGTGACCTACGTATCTGTAACCGAGGTCCAATTATTCAGAAAACCGTCCAATGGATTGTCAAGTTTGGACACTCAAATTACTCGATCAGGTCCCTTGAGTGTCTTTAATGATCAACGTTTCATGTGAATATTCCGTGAAACAGCTGATTTTGAGAGGGAGAAGGGGTTGAAATTTGTTTTCGTGCTCGATTCAGAAGTTTCAGTTTAGAAATTGAGTAACCGAAAATTAATCCTTCGCTGTAGAGTCGGAGGCCGTAAATGAGTTAACCATCTATACCAACAAGAACACAAAACCAATTTGTATATTATGTGGGTAGAAAGGAGGGTAGGTACGTTTCCACGATGGCGCAATGCAATTCAAGGTTTGAGAGGTGACAAAAAAATCAAATTGCTTATCCAAAATTTGCTCTACATGTGCAAAATCTAAAATCGCTTTTCTATCCCTATACCATCAATTTCACTATCGGGTTCACCTAGGGAAAATAATTTCATGGCCATACTTTTTTTAATGTTGTCGTCTAAAGTGTGGTCGAAAAACGAGAACGCTATTTTCTCTGAGCTGAGGTACCACCCGATGGTTTACAAATTTTGACAAAGCCTTATCTGCTATTTCTGTGTCAATTTTCCTATACTCTACTAATGCTTTCAACATTTCCAGATCTTGTTTAGGGGCCAAAGCAGGTTTGGGGGCATTGCATGCCTTGGCGTAAATATTTATTTATAAAAACACAAATTTCTTCTATTCCTTTCATTTCTTTTTGAGTTAATAACAATTGATCTCTAAAAAGATAAATTTTGAGGCTGTAAATTGCTTTGGCCATCCACCTGGCGTGATGAATTGCACCAGGTGCTTTAAAAGAAAAGTTTTGGGGAGGAAGCCCTATAAACACTAAACAAAGTTGAAGAAACTCTTTTTAATCCTCTCTGGGCTGCAGGGTTTCCAAATGTTCCATTAAAAAAAGTGAAACTTGATTAATGTTACTAATTTTGCATCTAATACTCGTATTATCATCATGTAAAATAATAATAAATACCCTTCATTACCTAGATCCTCCCCCCCCCCCTTTTTACAGCCTCAACCTTTACATTTATACCTGAAACATACTCATTTTCAATAAACCAGAGTGATAAAGAAGTGTAAAATCGCCTAGAGGTCGATTACATTGACTGGGTGTGGTTTTTAGGGGTATGCGTAAAAAGGCACATTTGCTGAAACGGACCACGTTTTGAGATGGGAAAAGCTGAATAACATAAAATCTACAGGATGTAGCGAAAAAATTATGGAAGTAAAAGTTGAAGAAGATAACATTTTAAATAAAATGAGACCAATTTCAAGTCTCTAGGACAAATGGTTACTATGTTATGAGGGAAAAAAAGAGTATTTGTATGAAACAAAGTGAGTTTTTCTGATCTTCAACCTCAATGCGGCACGGGTTAACGTTATCCGATCGACCTAAAACTTTGCGAATCTCATTTTCTAGTCAAATGGCACCTTTTAGGGGGTTGCCAGAAGTGATTTTCTCAAAAACAATTTTGCCTATTGCCTTGTGACCACCCTAATGGCGCATGCACAGACGAAAATTAAGTCCCCATCTTCATATAATCCATACATTCGCGTAGGTACAACTGCAGGCGTTACAAAAATGTTACGTTCGCACAAGCGCAGACAGAAGTTACAGATCTAGTTAAAATTGATATAGAAATGTCTGACGCTGGCATTACGAGTTAAACTATTTGCGAGGTAATTCCATGCTACAAATGTCTTTGTGTATAATACCCTTTTCTTGACGAGCATGAAAACACTAAAAACGACATTATAAAGCTATTTTCTTACTAAATTACAAAGTAGAAAATCCCGACTTCCGGCATCCTTCTCCATTTTATGTAGTTTCAACAAAAAAAGTTTTTTGCGACGAACTTTCTACCGCGACGTATCACGTAAAAGAAACTCCGCGATTCTGTTCGATGTCAAGCAGAAAATTGCTATATTTATTAATCTCCTTAGAAGTTGCCCTTCCGGATGGTCGCAAAGGCCATTATGTGTGGGACAGGCCTAAAAATCAAAATAACGATTAACCATTTAACAATTTTTCTTTCTCTGTGGATGATCCCATGGTTTCTTTAGTTGACGTAGACGTAGTGGTGGAAGCGCCTTGTGAAGCTGCGTAACTAGTGAGGACCTCCAGGATTTGAGTGTCGCTCTTGCCCGTCGGCACGTCGTCGCTGCTGAAAAGCGTAACCAAATCACTGGGAGAAGAATTTGTCTCGGTCGTCGAAGAAATCGTCGTCACCAGTTGAGACGCCCCCTTCTGCATCGTCATGGCCTTCACCTGCATCCGAATTTCCAGAATTTTTAGCTCCAAGTTATTGAAATCCGCTTTGTTCTCGTCGGCATTTTGACGCAAGGACATCACTTGAGAAGTGATGTTTACCAGCGCTTCTTGCAGATCTATCAGCATCTTATGGTCTTTTTCTTGGTCCTCCGACGCGTATCTTAATCGCCTCGAAAGAGACTCATTGAGATCAGATAACTTGGGATCGATCGTCTCAAGAACTCTCTCCTTGATTGAAGACAAGTTCACAGTTACAGCAGGATTATGTACAAGGGCTCCATTTGGCTTCGTAAACGTTTGATTCAGCTCGATTATGTCGTTGTTGAGGGCTTGAATATTCGTTCGGATCGATTCTAAACTTTGGTGTCGACTGTCTTCCTCATCCCTGACTCGTGACAATGAAGTTTTCATGTCCTCCACTTCGCTACCCAGCCCTGCCACGCTTGAGCTTAACGCCACCACTTGACTCGGAACATTGATTAAATCTGTGGGACGACGAGATTTCACAATACATGCAAGCAGTTTGAAACAAGCACATAAAAACTGTGTTAATTGTTACACTATAGTTTACGTTATTTTGGTGTGTGCGACTGTCACGTTTTTTACGCTAAGTTTATTCTTGAATCGACCCTAGACTGGATGCAGTATTGGGGTAGGTGAGGTTGGTTCCGAATTGAGATATTTTTGGTGGTTGGGGATATATGCCTATTGCAATAGAAATATTACGTATTAACGTTGTTTTAGTAATTAATGACCAACCCTCAAGATCCTTCAACGACTTTGTATTGAGTGATCGAGAACCCTTGTTGAGGTTTTACTAATACCATGAATACTAGATGGATTACGGGAATAAAAAAAAGGTACCTACTCATGAAGTGTAGAGGTCTTAATCTTCAGACATTATCGCCTCTCACAGATGTCTATGAGTTTCCTACCTGGAAAAATTTTGAATTTATCTTCGATACTATGAATGATTTTTTCGACTTTCGATAACTGGGAGGAGACGTTGGCCATTTTCCTGGTGACTGCCGTCAGCTGGGAGTTGAGCGTCGACTGATTCTTCTGCATGTACTTGGACATGGACTGGTAGCTATGCATCTCCTCAGGCAGGAGCTCCGTCTCAGCCGAAATTCGCTTTGTCATCCGTTGGAGGTCGAGCGTCCTTTTGAAGAGTTCACCTGTCATCATCGAGAGAACAAACATCCAAAGGAAGACGAGGACGACGAAGAATATGCAGATGGATACGCCCAGCCTCTTCCAGCTTCTGCAGGTGTCTGGAATTCTCTGACGAGGCCTGTAGTATTTCTGGCGCCTCACTTTTCCAAAACTGCTGCTGGTGCCTCGCACCTTCAAGGACAGAAAGGTTAGTTGACCCAATGCCCATATTGGTTCCAGCGTCAAACTACGCGTTAAACCTAGGATGCATCAGAAGGTTTCACACCTTTCTTACTAAATAAGATGGAGAGATGACTTTCTCGTTACAGCGCCGAACAGTAGGTTCAACGCCATACCTTTTGGAAACAGAAATCCCCAGTTCGCTGGGATATCTAGATTATAGGTATCTGTAAACTTCTACCTCGCGCCGTCTAAATGGGGGATTCCTGTTCCAATACTGTCCGTTTCTACTATTTCCTATGTAATTGATAAAACTTCTTAATATTTCGCACCATAGCTGACTCGCCACTCTCGGAATCGGCGCTGACCAGTTCTATGCGATACTGTGCAGAGCTTGTCATCGGGCTCTCAGGTGTATCGTGCATCCAGATTCACAATAAGATTCCTATCGCGTGAACTGCTAACGAAAGTTGGTTCCTTAATAATGTCACCCATCGGACACTTGAATCCCCTCATCTCATGGAACGACAATATTTCAAAACTATGAGTCTCTCACTCGGTCCCTTGGCTATATTATGTCCCCTATAGCAACCACACTAATCGACCACCTGAAGGCCAATATGTTTAAAATGGGGTTGAAGCATCGAACAAAATTAGTCCTGACTGATCCTAACGCTCATTTTTCCAAACCTCCAGCAAATAACTCTAATTTAAATTAGGTAATTCTGCGCATACCCCAATGCGCAAGAAATTGTGTTCCAAACAGATCGAGTTCTAGAACTTAAATTCTTTACAACAACTAATCGCGAATGCGATGTCTTTTGTAGTGGTGTGTATCTTAAGGATATTACGTACAGAACAGTAACCTAAATAATGTAGAATGGTTAACAGAATATTGAACCGTTATGTCCATTCACCGTCAATGTTAATTGGGGGAGGGGGGGGGGCAAAATTTGTATTACGGGATAAAATCAATATTAATTCACCTGACATTGTTTGGGATGGCGTGGCAACCAGCAGAGGTTGCGAAGCCGTTATACATACTGTGCGGAGATATGTCGCTGACCCAATCAACCAGGGTAAAGTACTGTTGAAAATCGATTTTGCAAACGCCTTCAATTCAATCGAGAGGGATGCCATGCTCAAAGAGGTCAAGGCTAAAGTGCCTGACATGTATCCATTCATGTTCCAAGCATACAGAAATCCCTCCAAACTCACACTCCCGTCACTCTCACACCAGTTTCAAGCATTATGCCCTGGGATAAAAATTATAGCTCCAGAAGTGATTGAGGTCTTAGGTTCTCCCTTGTTTGAGGCTGGATATGCACGTCGTTTCGAAACCCGTCTGGAACAGCTGAAGCTCTTCACTTCCCGACTAAGGAAGGTGAACCCTCATGTAGCGTATTTTCTCCTGAGACACTGTCTCTTTATCCCAAAATTGACCTACTTCGTTCGGACTTGTGCTCTTTGGAAGTTCCCCTCTCTGCTCAACAACATAGACTCGCACCTTCGGGACTGCTTGGGGGGGTTGCTCAATATCTCCATGGAGGAACAGCAGTGGGTCCAAGCTACACTTCCTGTTTCTTTGGGGGGTTTGGGAATACGACGTATTGCGGATATTGCACTGCCTGCTTTCATAGGCTCCTGCTGGGGGGCTAAGGGACTCGTGTCTACCCTGTTTCCTAATTTGGACAACGATGCTCCCTTTTGCCTTTTGACTGAAGCTATGAAAGCTTGGGATGAGGTCAATACAGAAACTCCAACCATAAGGGATTCGCAGAGGTGCTGGGACACCATTAATCTTACTCGCCTGGTGAGGGATATGTCGTTTGATTCTGATAGGGATAGAGCCCGCTTTGTTGCTCTGCAGGAGGCGGAGTCTGGGGCATGGTTGCAGGCGTTTCCCTCACCAAACATTGGGACAGTCATGGATTCTCAGGATTTCCAGGCATGCATCGCTCTCCGTTTGGGCTGTCGTTTGTATCAGGAGCACGTCTGCATCTGTGGGTCCGCAGTCGATGATGCAGGGGTACATGGCTTGAGCTGCGCCAGGAGCAAGGGCCGTTTGTCCTGGCATAATGAACTAAACAGGATCATCTATAGGGCACTCGCTTCAGCAGACATCCTCTCAGCTCTGGAGCCCAGCAATCTGAGCCGTGATGACGGAAAGCGCCCGGATGGTGTTACCCTTGCACCTTGGTCTAGGGGCCAACGCCTTTTGTGGGACGTCACCTGTGTGGATACCTTGGCGCCTACCAACTTGCCTAGAACTTCAACGACAGCAGGGACGGCGGCTAAATTGGCTTGTAGGAAAAAACGCGACAAGTATTCTCGGCTAATAGCTTCCAACTTCACCTTTAGGGGTCTCGCCTTCGAGACCCTTGGCCCATGGTGTGCGGAGGCTAAGGAATTCGTCGCAGAGGTGGGAACCATGCTGAACGCAAAATCAGGGGACGCCCGGGCCAAGGCCTTCCTCGTGCAGCGTATTTCCCTTGCTATCCAGCGAGGGAATGCTGCAAGTGTGCGGGGCACCTCTCCTCAAGCCTTTGGCATTGATGGACTCGAAGAAATTCACAGTCTGTAAACTTGGGAATGAAGGAATCCTCCGTGCCTCGGGTTAGCTCGTTCAAGTGGAGTTCACATCTCGGTACCTACACGTACCTTCTTGAGCTACGACTAAATCCGAATAAATTTTCTATATTTACAACAAAAAAAAAAAAAAAGAAGGAAGGACTATTTCGATGATAAAAATGTTTTTCTCAAAAAAAGAGCAGGTCAAATTTGACTTTGTAAGGGTCAAAAATCTTTTTAAAAAAAGGCTAAAATCATGAAAAAGTTACAATTTTACGTAAAGTGGTATTGTTTCTCGCTACATAATCTTTTTACATAATAACACGAATATTTCTTTGGAAATTCACCCTTATAGCCATGCTGCATGACGGAACCTTTTTTCTTCTTCTTCTTCTTCTTCTTCTGGGAGTATAGCTTCGAAATAGTTTATTTTTTCATACACTTTTCACATTAACGATTTAATTTTATATATAGGTATATTTTTTTTTTAACTCCTGATCTCAGGATAATTTCTTTAAATTATGGAGATCATTATTGCCAAATTGTATTGCATTAATCGATGTATGTCAGTTTTTCCTTTGGCAATTTTTCTTCAAGTATCAAATACTTTATTTTGTTTTCCTTTAACATACATAACTTTGTGCTACTAAACGTCTTTAATGTGGGAAAAAAATGTATCATTCCACAACCAGGGAGTGCTAACCTATAAAAAAGAGGAACAATCGAACCGATACAAAGTACCTACTACAACAGTGCCAAAGGCATATCTTTTGTGATTTCAAGAATGGCCGTTTAACAAGGATGTGGGTCACGAAAATTCTAATGAAACTTCTCATGACATTTTGGTGGGTCAAGTTACTTAGGTACTACTTGAAACTGAATTGGAACAAACAAAAAAAGTAGTAATATTTTTTCCAAATTAGGTCCCATCTTTGGTAGGTTTCAACCGATTTTTAGAACCCTGTACTTGTAGCAGGAGTTTCATTTCAGCTACTTAATATTACAATCAGTCTTCCTTTAGAATTGTTTGATCGGCGATGCGAAGATTTGGAGCACTAACACACACAATAAACTTCCCGAAAGAGTAGAAATTATAAGGTTGTGTTAATTTGAAATCGTGGGTGGTAAAAAGTTGTTGAGTATTGAGGGGGGTCCACTAACCGAAAGTGCAAACTTTTGAAAAAAAAAAAAAGTTGCACTGAATAACGTGCCTTTGGAGGTTTCTAGAGGACGAGCCTAATGAATATGTAAGACCTAACATACTCGTACATTCATAGATAAGTAAGTTGTCACATAAGCAAAGGTGAGGACTGACGGTAAACTTACTGGGGGGCGAGTGGAGACATTGGTTAATGAAGTAGCGTGAGATGTGAACAAGTCAAGTTTCTCCGCTCTACCCTCGGCCCTGTCACCGGTCGTTCTTCCCCTAATAAAGTCAACACCCCCAACTTACTGAGTCACACGAACCCACTTGATTGCGATTTCACTTCTATATTCCCCAGATGGAAAGAAGCTGCCAAAGTGAAGCTCAAAGCTTCTTCATACTGTCACATGTGTAGAAAGATAGTAGCTGGGACTATTGCCCAAAACCTCCATCTTCACAAAAGGTTTGAAACTCAAAAGGCGAGAGGAAATTTTTGAGGTCAACAATACTGCTTACCTACGTCCCGAAACTGCACAATAATTTACATACGCTGCTTCCATAAATACGAGGGACAAGAGCTACTGGATGTTGCTTCGTACTGCTTGCATTCACCAGGGAACTCGGAGGGAAAAATATGTGAATGTTGGGTCCACTGGAATAGGTCCCTCTATTTATCGCTATAAACGTTCAAAGACAACCCATGGACAGTACACTTCCACGTTTTTCCATCCTTTCGGTTGAAGCGGAAGTAATCCCTAGGAAGTCATCCAAACGATCTGGGAATATGGGACCATATTCATATCCAAGAATATGGGATCAATTCTCAACATTTTGTCTCAAAGCTGCGACGCCCACCAGTGTAAAATTACTTCTTTGCTACGTCTTTACATCGATGGTGACGCCAGCCCGCCGTTCTGCCAATCTCTAACCTTGGCTCACCTATCAGAGAACTCTGTAGACAGTGTTATGCCATTATTGTGGGTCTGCAACTGTTTGAAGAGGCACACGCCAGTGTGGAAGAAATTATGCAGCGGTTTAATTGTTTAAAATTTCCATAATGTTCTCAGTTCGAGTCCTAAGATTTTGCAGTATTGAAAGGAGGTGTTGTAGGCCGTGTACATTATGCTGAAAGACGCTCGACTGGTGGTAGACCCGAGGTAAGTCGAGTTGGATATTGAAGGGTAGAGGGCCAGTGCCCCCTCTCCACGACTCCCTCCAACATCTCTCACTGAACATGCAACGTTTCTACCACAAGCCAGAGCTTCAACTTGTATTCTATTGACGGCCTACACAGACCCCTCACTTCCCCCCAGCCTTATATTACGGTCCGCTGCTACGGAAGGTATCTTGACTACCCTGGGGAGGTGAGAGGGGCGAGATATTTATAATTTATTTTATTATTTTCCCCTTCCACATAATGGCTTATCAATCCACCGGAACGTGAAAATATTTCGCCCAAATGTCAGGTTTTGTAAGTGTAATATCAGAACACATTTCTTTCTAATGGGCAATTTTCGTGTGTTGAAAATTCTCATTTTTTAGCCAAATTCTGTACAACAACGGAAAGCAACACTTAGGTACTGACCACATAATGAGGTGTTTATGTTGAAAGTATGGGCAGAAAACGAGTGTGAAATTTGAATTTGAATCGCCGAGTGGTGCAATTCAAATCCCGTTTAGAGTTCCAGTGCATCGCTTTAAACGATGTACAGACCCGCAGTGGATGGATGGATGGAACCGGAAATTTATATTGAATACATTCAAAAAACATGTCCTCAAAATTAAACAGAGGGGAGGCTCACGAAAAGTCACAACAAAGGTTCTTGAAGGTTGCCAGGAAGGTTCGCCATTTCAAATGTTGGGTTGTTGGGAGCACTGAGAACCTTCGTCTCTGAAGCTTCACTCCGCCTCCTTGGCCAACAGGCAATCACAAATATGTCAATAGACCTGATATGTCATTTCTTGACGCATTTTTACATTTAATCACCCTCATTTGAAAAATATCGCTTATTTGTAAAAACTAACTTCAAACTACCATTGTTCCTACAGTTCTGAATTCTTTTTTTTCCTTTCAAAAAAAGGTAAGAAAATTCCCCATTGTAGAATTCTTCGGTTGGAGGATCATATTCAAGGGCCTGGAAATCGGAATTTAAATCGAATAACGGGGGTTTCCACCCAATTTGTTTTGTTTATTCAATACCTGTCGGATCTATGCGACAGCTAAGATTTACCCAAACACTTGAAGACTATATTGGATAGGTACCTACTTTAAATTTGAGCGCAGAGGCTCAACATACAGTAGAATAATTAGGAGGGCTTTAAGTTATATAAGTCAATAAATTATACTCGGTACTAAACAAAGAAAGATGCTAGATATAGTACAGAAAGACCAAAGTTGGCATTTTATTAATGAAGGACGTTGGGACACGCCAGTAGGTAGGTACCTACTTTTAAAATGAACATCCATTTTGGTTTATTATTTTCAATAATGGACCATTGGAGAGCGTGAAAAAAAATGCTTACCCCCCTCAAAATTTGATGGTTTACGTTTCAAGGTATGTAGAATCCGAAAATGCAATAAAAATATTTCTGTCTGTCCGCCGTACGGGCCACTTTTCTTAGTTACCATGAATAAAAACGCTGCAAAGTCCTTGTCACATGGGGTTTATTATTCTACAGAAATGTTGGCTGTATATTTATTATTTGTTTCATGTGAAATAATTGAAATAGCTATTTCTGATGGTTTCCACCAATTTTGGCCCCCAAAACACAAATTAGGTAGGTACGATCTTTTTTTTTTTTTCAAATTAACTTTGATCATTGGTAGTGCCATTTAATCGTCTTGATCCACGTGTTGACACTTTTTCTAGTGTTATTCTACAAACTGATGGTGATTTCAGACGATTTCGCAGGTTTTTGACTCATACAAAATCAATTTTGGGAGCTGAACATCTGGTACAACCTCAATTTTCCACTCCTTGGCCAAAATCGACCTCATATTCGACCTTCTCGTCCCCAAAAACATGGAAAACGATACCTCAAAAGCTCATGTTACCAACATGTTGCTAAAACGCAAAAAGTACCTATTTTTACACACATTTTCACTCACAACACCCCTGGGTATATTCCGATCGGGCTGAAAAGTTTCGGGACACAACTAGGGCCCAAATAGAGCACGTGTGCGAAAGAACGACTTTTTTAGACCGAAAATGAAGCCTGTACACGTGATACGGCGGACGGCGGACGGCGGACGGACATTGCATTTTTTGAATCTACGCACCTTGAAACGGAAAAGAAAAAAGTTTGAGGGGGGGTTATAAAAATTTTTTGCTGAGCGATTACATAGGTGTATTATTCAGAGAATAATAAACCAAAATTGATGAAATTCCGTTTATAGGTTCCGTTCGGGGTCTAGTTGGTCCTCGAAGCTCAGCGTTACTGTCAGTCATCTCTAAGGGGTTCAAAATAGGCGTCGAAATTTTCAGAAGGCCGTAGCTCGAAAACTTTGGATAGAAGGGTATGGTTTTTTTTAACGATATTAAATTTGTCTTGAGCTAAACAATTGTTTGAGACCACCCGGAGCACTGTACGTCCAGCCGTTCGTGTGCACCAAAAAGCTTCGTCAACACGATTGTGAATCAAACGGTAAATATCTGGCCGGGATTTCATCACTAAGGAGCACCTGATTATAATCAAGGATGGCTGTATGAAGTCGAGTTGGTTGTTCTGCGATATTATTTCATTTGATAAGTGATGGACTATTGGATTTTGTTGGTAGGTACTTCTGAAACTTGAACAAACTTTGAAGTATTATTGATGGGTAAATTATTACACAACGGTAAATTATTACATAACGGTAAATTTTACACAACGGTAAATTATTACACAACGGTAAATTATAACATAAGGGTAAATTATTACACAACGGTAAATTATCACACAACGGTTCATCTACCAAGAAGGGGCTGGATTTTGTTGGTCGGTACTTTTGCAACTTGACCAACAGTATGTTATTGATCAACTGTATTATTGATGGACAAGTTATTACACAACGGTTCATTATACTTGACCAGAGGGTAGGTACTGACCACATAAAACAGTGATCTACGCAGGAGGGCATCTATTTCACTCCACATCAACAATTTTCCTTCAGAACTTCATATTTGCGTTTCTTTTCGCCATTTTAGTTACTGTTTGTCATCGACAGAATTATTTTAGCAACATTTAACTCGTGATTTATGTAGGTACCTAGTAACGAGTACGGGGTTAGGTACTAACCTACGGAGGGTCTGCGATCTACATAATATGTATAGACTAGTACATATTATTATATATACGGGTTATCTATACAGAGAGCTGTGATCTGTAAAAGAAGGGTATTCTGTACAAAATAATAAACCGTTGTGCAGGGATTTGCAGCGTTTCTTTTTTGTGGGAAATGTTGATTCTAAATAATTTTAGAATAAAAAGAATTAATGGTGGGTTTTCTTGAGGCTTGAAAACAAAATTCATAATTAGATTATTCTTATTGATATTCATTTAAATTCATCTTTTTCATCAAACATCAATCTAAATTCTGCCTCGACGAATTCCACTTTTGTCAAGATTATTCACGTTTTGTAACGAAAAGTCGGAAGATAGAATTGAAAAATCATTAGATGCCTACCTACATATTTATCAAGGTTACATAGCGCGAGAGGTATTTGATGCAGAATTGGACTGTTTCCAATTTATACGTTATTATACGAAAACAAGTAGTGCAGCTTTTACCCGTCGACTAGTATATGTTTTTCAAGAAGTTTTTATCGATTATTGCAGTCTTACTTCACATAAATTAAGGTAATATAAACTTTAATGTTTCACTTTCGCAGCGAATGATTTTTTTAATTTTTTTTATTAACTCAAAACAACTAAGTAACCAACCCGGCCAATCATATGACACTACAATCATAATAACGTGGGTCTTGCCAGCTTAAGTAACACGCACCCTCAAGTCCTACTGGTTGAGGGCAGGTGACTCTAATCCCATCTCTCGCTTGCAGAACTCGGTCTTTGGAGAAGGTAGGGCCTTTGTCAGCATAGCCGCTGGCGGCAAGTATTTGAACCCAGTTTGAACAAGGCTTCCTTGATGAATATCTGTCGGATGTCTATGTGTTTTGTGCTAGCATGATGTGACGCATCCTAAATCATTCTTTGAGCACCTTGGTTGTCTTAATTATGATCATCAGCGCCCCCTTAATGGGAAGCTAAGTTCCCTCATGAACCTTCGCTTCTTTAGTAGCCCTGGTGAGTAAGAATGACGAGGTGAGGGCCATCCCTAATCAGCTGAGTGAGGCCAATTTCATTCCTGTTTGACCTACAAGGATGCAATAAATTCAAAATGGAGCCATTTCGACTCCTAACCCTTCTGCGTATCTATCTCGCTGGTGAAATTCGAAATGGAGCCTCTGTAGGACTGGTGAGTAAGAACTGACGACGTGAGGGCCCTCCCTAATCAGCTGCGTGAGCCCTGAGGCTACTCTCATTCATGTCCTAAGAGGATGAAATTCGAAATGGAGCCTCTGCAGGACTGGTGAGTGAGAATGACGAGGTGAGGGCCATCCCTAATCAGCTGAGTGAGGCCAATTTCATTCCTGTTTGACCTACAAGGATGCAATAAATTCAAAATGGAGCCATTTCGACTCCTAACCCTTCTGCGTATCTATCTCGCTGGTGAAATCCGAAATGGAGCCTCTGTAGGACTGGTGAGTAAGAACTGACGACGTGAGGGCCCTCCCTAATCAGCTGCGTGAGCCCTGAGGCTACTCTCATTCATGTTTTACCTAAGAGGATGAAATTCGAAATGGAGCCTCTGCAGGACTGGTGAGTAAGAACTGACGACGTGAGGGCCCTCCCTAATCAGCTGCGTGAGCCCTGAGGCTACTCTCATTCATGTTTTACCTAAGAGGATGAAATTCGAAATGGAGCCTCTGCAGGACTGGTGAGTAAGAACTGACGACGTGAGGGCCCTCCCTAATCAGCTGCGTGAGCCCTGAGGCTACTCTCATTCATGTTTTACCTAAGAGGATGAAATTCGAAATGGAGCCTCTGCAGGACTGGTGAGTGAGAATGACGAGGTGAGGGCCATCCCTAATCAGCTGAGTGAGGCCAATTTCATTCCTGTTTGACCCACAAGGATGCAATAAATTCAAAATGGAGCCATTTCGACTCCTAACCCTTCTGCGTATCTATCTCGCTGGTGAAATCCGAAATGGAGCCTCTGTAGGACTGGTGAGTAAGAACTGACGACGTGAGGGCCCTCCCTAATCAGCTGCGTGAGCCCTGAGGCTACTCTCATTCATGTTTTACCTAAGAGGATGAAATTCGAAATGGAGCCTCTGCAGGACTGGTGAGTGAGAATGACGAGGTGAGGGCCCTCCATAATCAGCTGAAAGAGCCTTTCTTCACTACCCAAATTTCTTTGTTTACAAAAAAAAAAAAGTAAACGTAATTTTCTCCGTTTTCACGCAAAAACGTTGGATGTGGATATGCAGTACGGTACTGTCAATTCGTGCGTCCGAAAACTTGTTCATGATGAAAATGTGTATGAAATAAGTTTGCCGCTATGAGTTTCACTCGAAATTTGTCGAAAGTCCTGAAATCAGCCTCAAATCATAAGACACATACGGTTATGAAATGTAATTTGTTAAACGAAAACAACTGAGTTGCCAACCTGGCAAATCATATTTATGAAGCTACAATCATGATAACGTGGGACTTGTCAACAGTTTTTCGGGGGTGGGATTCGGAGCTAGTTAGGCCCTATAGACATGGAGTGGAGCTAATCTGTTACAAAATTTGGACGAGCGGATTTGAAATAAACCGCTTCAATTTTTGATCTAGAAACGTAAACCATCAGTTTGAGAGTGTGTGTGCGTGTAGTGGGGTGGGGGGGGGGGGGGGCAAATTTTAAGTATAGAAAATAGTAAACCGAAAATGGTCGTGAAGAGCTGAGTTTAACGAGGGTTGATACTCTTATGATTGTTATCAGACTCTGGCTGAAATATTCGTATACGTACACGAGCAAACGTATTTTACCTGAAGCACCCATAGCTATATGGGCGTAGGTACACAATGAGATAGAATTTAAAAGATAGTCCTACATGAATTTCATCATAATCCCGCTGTGTCCACTATTGTAGTTCGGGCGAATAGCTTCAGTAGTGAGGACCAACATCAAAATCTGTTTTAAGTAAATCCAAAACTTCATATTTTGAGGTCATTAATTTTGTAACTAAGTGCCAAATCTAGTGGTACCAGTTATATCAACATCCGAATTTAACTGCACCGTTTTTGTGTACTTGTGCAGGTGTGAAACCCTATATTTGAGCAGGTGTGAAAACCCTTGAAATCCTCTATATTGTGAGATTTATGTTGCTATAACTGATTGTAATCGTGTACAATATTGATTGTAATGTATAATAAATGTTATAACAGATTGTAATGGGGTACAATGTAGACTGAAGTTGGAAAGCCTAAATTATGGTGGAAGACATGTAATCCGTAGATCAATGTAATAACCAGTTTATAGATCATCTTCTTCAGGTTACGAATTTATAAAATATTTCTTTTTTTGCAGGTGAAAATGGCGGTAAACCTGGTAGCGCGGGAGGTCGGGATGGAGCGGCGAGAATCCTCCAGCTTTGTCTCAAAGGCGACTGGCCGCCGTTCGATCAGGTCCTCAAAACTCTGGAAAAGGCTGTCGCGGCTGGCGGCGAAGACGTCAACACGACGCCGCTGTCCGGCCTCACAGATCCGGTAACCCAACCTCAGCTACCTAATATTTTATGGAAATATATCTGACGCTAGGAATGTGTCCAAAATTTGTCACTGAAATGAGGGTTTTTGGCTTTTCAAGTTGTCCTCATTCTTGACGTCAGGGCTGGTTTCATAGTGGTGGGAGAGGGGGGAGGGGCTGGAAAAATGACAGTCAGTTAGCAAATAATTTGAGTCGGTTGGCCACTAAACTGATGGCAAACTTGAGTTCAACTGGAAAATCCTGGTTAATATGCGTATAACAGCACGGGTACTTGGAGTTGAACTTTATTCCAGGTAGTCGAAGTGGTAAATATACAAATCACGAGTATTCAAGCGACTCGTAGAGAGCCATTAATTCAAACCACCAATCAACCAATCAACAATCAACCATAAATCAACAATCTACCATAAATTTAGAAAAAATTGGGGATAAAATGTCCAATAGAAAATGTTGCTCTCTCCCACTGAATATTGCTGTCCCAGCCACTATCTTTGCATCACATGACGAATATCTTCAATTGCGGTCGTGACAACCTGTTAACGGGTTACAGCCCACTCTCCATCGTATTCCCCTGGTCAGTTTGTACAAAGGCCCAGAAGACTTTATTTAGGTCACCGCTGTCGGGGCTAGATCACCTGAGTTTGGAGCAGCGATATGAGAACTGACCTCTTATGCTAATGCTCTGGAGAGAGGTCACCCTAAGCACGAAACCCCTTTGAGGAAAAAGCCTTTCTTCGCCTTTATACTCCTCCGCCTTATAAATCTGTTTACTTTCACTTTCAATCCACTTTTAGAGGTCACTTTTCAAACATGGATGACAAGAGTGCCCCCTTCTCCCTTGAATAAACGTGAGGAACGAGTTTCCTGACAAACATTAGGTTTGTTCCCTGTGGATTTTATAGGTGAATAGTGAACCGTTTTGTGAACCGCCCAATGAGCCAGACCGGTGCTAACTTGGAAACTATTTGAACGTCACATGCACAGAGAACGGGGTTGGCCAGAACTTCACAGAAAGAGGAAGAGGAGAGGAACGTGCTCGAACTTTACAGAAAAGAAAAAGGAAGAGGAACGTGCCCGAAAAAAGAAATCAATAATGATATGATTTACTATCGTTTTACAGAACTTTACAGAAAGAGAAAGAAGCTAGGAACCAAAAATGATATGAGTTACTATCGCTGATGGGGTCGGGGTTCTTGTCAGAAAGCGGAGGTACGCGTCAAAGAACACAGCGAATAGGACGAAATGGATACTATACAGTCAGAAGAGACAGCAAATCCACTGCTAACCCAAGTGACTTTCCAGTGGTTTGCGAGTGGATTTTTCTTCACAACAAACCAACCTATTTGTTCACGTATTGGATCACGAACCCTCTGGGTCCTATTGATTTCGGCACGAACGGTATGGCTTTTTCTTATGGTTAGCTGATTCTCGGAAAACCTTAAGAAGCCATCTATGAGCTAATGCCATCTAGATAAGCGTTTGATAATGGTTCTCCCACGCACCGCCTTGTAAACCATCAGAGCCAACCTAAATTTATAAAAAGATAACTAATCGAGGGCAGTAAATCTGGCTTTGAAATCGGACAGGTGGCCTGAAGGCATAGCGTACACATACAGCGTAAGTGTAGCACGCTCATGATAGGCTATTTTGTTCCTGCTATGCTCCTGCACTTAGTGTCAGCCAAAAGGCGTGCCTAGATAGGCACATCAGGCTATCTACAAGCAATCCCAGGAAATACACTACGTACTGGCCAGAGGAGTTGTGGTACAACAAAGTGAAAACTACGGTGAGGATCATAATTTGTTAGGTGGGAAAGTCGTAGGTATTCGAGGTTTTCCAAAACGTGTTTGAAATAAGTAAGGGGTTTTTCACTTTGAGTTAATCGGAAAAATCTTGAATTTGTCCTCGAAGTTTACTTCGGAAAGGCTATAGATTAGGGTTCCCATCAGTCCGTATTTCCCTAGACATCTCCGTATTTTGTATGCGTCCAAGGTGTCCGTGTTGTATTTTGAAACGTCCAGAGAACGCCCGTATTTTTCAAATTGGAAAAAAGCATTCCACTTTTTGTACCCCAAAATTCCTCATTTTAAATTCATTCTTTCTAATTACCAGAGCCCTTCAAATGCCATATTGCCATGGCGCCATACAAAAATGCCATATTCTGCAAATTTTTTTTGTAAAATGCCATATTCGGCCGATTTTTGGGAAAATGCCATGTTTGTGCCATGTTTTGCCTTTTTTTTCGCGAACCTCCTTCAAAAAAAAAATTTGAAGTGAAAATTTCTGAATGACATGAGGTTTCTCGAACTCTGTGGCCATTAGTGTAGAGGGATTACTAAAGCCTCTAACCCTTTTGGAATGGGGTGCTTCCACGGGTCGCCACTCTGAAGGAAGGCTGGGAACCTGCTGATGTCCTCTCCATGAAATACGCCCCGGTAACATCAGCTGATGTGGAGAGGACTTTCTCAAAAATGAAACACCTTCTGACGGCTGGGATTTTCAATGGAAAGCTTTGCAGCACACCTGATGTTGTTATTTAATAATAATAATAATAAATTATTTGTATAAATCTTTGTAAATAAAATAAATTATTTAGCATAAATAACTTGTACCTATGTTGTGATATTATCGTCTCAGAATAGCTGGGGTGGTCGGAGAGGGTTGAAAAATAAGTGCAATATTGTGAAGGGCTCTGCTAATTACATACGCTCATAGCCTTGTTAGAGGTTGGGGGGAGATTGGATGTTGTTATGTATGTGTGTTTCGGTCAGAAGGGTATCAGGAACAAGTACCTATTTAGCGGACAATCAAACAATTGAATAAAATAATAAAAACTTAAATTTTTAATGTAGGGGGTGCGTAAATATATACATCTTTGGAGTCTTATGGCCTTCAATCCGCAGGTTGTACTCATCTACTCTGCTCTCTGTATAGGTTTATACTAACCTCTACCAAGAGCGAATTTATCTTCTGATCCAAAAATAGGTAACCTACGCTATGTTACTCGTACATTTGAGAGCAAAGAATAAACGTAACTTCAATTAATCTATAATTTTCTGTCGCTAACTCATCGAAGAGAGAATATTCAAGCAATATCAACTGATAGTGCTAATCTGCTGAAACATAGTAGTGATGATTGGTAGATTGTTACATAAGTTCATTTTGTCCTCTTGTTTTCTCCAGGTTACCGGAATGACACCCTTGATGTTTGCCGTCAAGGAAAACCGAACGACTTACCTGGACAGACTGATCGACTTGGGATGTGACATCACTGCGCGAAATCACGTAAGCATAAAAACTGGATTAATTTATAGTTTATTGAACTTATTTTTAACGTTACTCACAATCGCTTTATAAGCCTACCGCATTTACTGAAATTCCAGTTCCTGATTCTCAAATTTTAGATATACGAATGGTACCTATAATAACCATATTATGAATACGAACGGTAACCATATGAATACAGGTACCTACATTACATAAACATTGGATGATGTAAGGATTATAATTTCATAATCTTCAGGAGGGTATCTGGGCACGTTTGATTAAACTATACGATAAGAAAAAATGTTGCCTATTGGGTAGTCAATATCTTTCTTACATCGTTTTTTGATTAATATAATTTGCTGAAAGAAGGGTCGCATTAAGCTTAAATTGGGAGTACAAGTAATGATTGGGCTTTAGATGGCACTACGTAAATTTCATCTTGATAAGATCGTAATATTTTCGTGTAAATCGTAAATTTTCTTGTGTCCGTGTATAATCTAATAAATAAATTAATAGACTTCGGTCTGCACATGCGTAAACGTCAGCTCTTTGCGATACGCTAATTTTTTGTTCTGGTCAGTAGTTATGGCAACAGTTATCTGATCAATAGTTATTAACAGGGGTTTTCCTGGGTTAGGTACCTATAATTATGGCCCCATATGAATTCAGTCAAAATGGGACTATTACCCTCGTACAATGTAATGTGGATGAAACTTTGAGGTAGTCGTTGGGGTCATGTAATTAATGTTTGAGAAGAAGCGATCATGGGTGACTTTTTTTAGGTAGGTACCACAACGATTTGGTGTCCTCAGCTTCTACTGAAATAGATAGCTCCCTCAGCCTCGTTGTGCTTAATTTTGCTCTTTATAGGTTCTAAGCAGCATTTTCGGATTCTACGTACCTTGAAACGGAAACCATCAAATTTGAGGGGGTGTTAAAATGTTGTTTTCATGCTTGATTCCAAAGGTTTATTATTGGAAATAATGAACCAAAAGGGAGAAGAGGTCACAACATAGGTAACCTTTTGAAATCAATCTGAACAACTTTTTTGACTCTAAATTCATTTCTCTAAATACATTTTTCTGACCGATTCATAAGAAGTTCCAAACTTGCATTATTAATCACGGGAAATGAAACCCATATAGAATTATTATGGGATGTAGTCTTCAGCATTCTGATTGGAATGGACCATAAAATATGGTGTAGCGGAGGTGCAATTAGACTGGTCAACACGAACAGGCGTAGAAAAGTCATTTCTATAACCCCCCACCCCCATGTTCCTCATTGCTACTTTGTCCTTGACTCGCTTAGGAGACGGTGGTATCTAAGCAGGTCCACCCTACTGCTACGCTACCTACATAAGTGGCCTCACTGCTTTCTGATAAGAAAACTCGTGCAGGCCATCGCGTGTTTGCCCTCCCCTACACCTTATTTTCTATATTTTGCCGTGGGTCTGCCCCATTCGTTGCTCTCAGAGTCTTGATCAATGAGATACCTCCTACTGATGTTGATTCAACCCCTCTTTCCAACTCGCTCCCTTTCTCACTCATTCTCTCTCTTTTTCACTGGGATTTACGATGATTGTTTCTTGTGACAGAAGAGAAGGCAGATTAATCCACCTTTTTAAAAACGGCGAAACTGCTAACGTTTTATACTTACTCTTATAAACCGTATTGTTAACGTTAGATGATCAGCTATTCAGGTGATCAGGTGTGCATATAACTAGTGAACCGTGGTAAATGAAAGTAATGACTGCCATATTTCTACTTTCCTTGACAAAGTATAAGTGAAGTGCTGCTCTTCCTTACATCGTTAGTATGATCTACGTAATTAGCAGGAGTATCCATATAATTGTCTCTGCCGCAGGAGAAATAAATGAATAAAACACTCCCCACAATCAAACCCCAAACTAATTCCTTATCAAGCTTGGACGAATTGGATCCACGAAAATCTCTCTCTTTAAGATGGATTTCAGGTTTGCTCATTAGATGTCTCTTGTTGCCCTATTCTGAAACACATAATGTTATCCCATGGTATGTTACCTTATGACCCTTGAATGTTTCTCCAAAATCTGCCAAAAACCTTCTTCAGGGTACCTACCCCAACTAAACTCAAAAACGATGTATTGTACCTACGGAATTTCTAGGCTGTGGGAGCGAGGAATCCTGAGTGGGTACGCTACTGCGGATTGAGGTCATGTTGGCATTGTCTATAACGAGAAAGCGGACTTAGTCGCCAAACGTGTGATCGAGTTAGGGTTGAACGATACTGTCTAATGGATTATGCGCACTTGTTAATTTTCTTTACTTATTTATTTATTTTTATTTTATTTTTTTAAATGAAAGTGGATTCCATCCTGAGAATGTTGACACCAATCATACTGTCCTGCTATACGTCGATTGTGCGTCGATGTGAACCCAGCGTAAGTAGTTATTTTTCTATGATTTTAACATGTTGTATCATGTTTTAGCTCTGGTATACTAGCATTTTTTGCGAGTCGATTTTGCGCGTCAATTTTTTTCGCGTAGTGGTTTTCACGTACAACCGAGTAGTTGCTAGGGAAATGAAACTTCTTTCATTTTCATCGGACAAAAATCGTTTTCCATTCGTTGGAAAGCTCTTGATTTATCACGAATTTATTTCGTATTTGTTCTTGGTATTTATTTCCTAGTTTCATACTATAACTATATAAATGAATGTTATAAATGGATAGTAAACAATGACGCTTGTTTTCGCGCACAATGCATAGTGGAGAGTCGCGTGGAAACGAGCCCTGGGATACTCGCATTTTTTGCGAGTCGATTTTGCGAGTCAATTTTGAGCGTCAATTCTTTTCGCGCACAATGCATAGTGGAGAGTCGCGTGGAAACATGATACATGGTTGCAATTTTTGTTTCTTAAACATAAATCTTTGCCATATCTTCTGATTTGATGGGTTGTTTCAAATTGGTCTACCATCCTGTGATTTTCCTATACTCCCAGGTACTTCCACATTCGAAAAATAAAAACTTTTTTTGTATAACAATATTTTATAAAGAAATGAAAATTTCAAAGATTCCGGAAGTCCCTACCTAAAAAGAACTGCTAACCGTAGGGCAGTGCGGTTGGAATCATAGTTGTCAGAATGGAATCTAGTTTCATTTAAAAAATATATAATCCGCTTCTGTGATCCATGCACGTACCCCTGGCCTGTTACAGAGATACCAACCAACGGACCGCTACAGAACGTTCTGCAGTATCGTACTTTGTTCCGAGTACGACCCATACGAAGATTCTCTATCGTTTCTAACGGAACTTGGTTTTCTGGAGTTGTCGGAAAACCTAAATAGTTTTATAAGACCATTATATCCAGAATACGAAGCGACAAGTACCTATGCTAAACATTTATCTGCACCGAGTTATAGTCCAATTGTAGACACTCCTGCGGTATATTAGTCCGCCATAGCCCTATAAATACACGAATCATACAATCGATATGAAGAAGCTACACTTGTACGAAAACTGTTCCTAACTGTAATAATTGTTAATGCTAGGTCAAGGTCGACCGAGGTTGGCGCTTAAGTCTGCCTGGACTCTGACTGAGGATATCGTGTGACTCCAACTCATTCTGTAATCTTATTTAAAATCTGACCCCGTAGAGGGCGATGTTGCGCACTTTGCTGCAACCGGCTCATGCGTCTACTGCCGCCCACGAGCTCTGGCCGCTCTAGGAATTTATTACAGTCACGCATACAGCGTAGGAAGATTAATTTACTTTCTTCGAATACGCTGCACAACCAACTCCAATGTGGAGAAGCTATGCTGCTTTGTTTTATTTGATCCTTCCTCGCATAATCTATAAAATTATCGACTCATGACATCATTTCGACGGCCACGGTGAAGAAGTAGGTATGTCAGAAATCTGAAATTTATAGGAGAGCAGTTTTTAAGTTGGACGCTGTCCGTAAAATCAGGTAATTGTGCTACAAATGAGATTATAATTCCAAAAATTTTTATTTTCCTCAAATTTTCAGAAAATTACTATTAATTCTGGAAATGATCTACATTTTGACTCCTAGAAGACTTACCCAATTCAGCACCGACGACTTACCTAGTTATGGCCACAAGTGTGGAGGTATCAAGAAGGTAGAACTTGAAAAAATATGCACTCTTCTTTGCCAAAAACATTATATCAGTGGGGGGGGGGGGGGATCCATTAATAATAATATAAAAAAAGGATGCTCGGCGCTATTTTGTAGGTACTGCAAAAGTAGATTTAAAAAACGCTGCAAAGTCCTTGTCACATGGGTTTATTATTCTATTGGGCACTTCTACAGAAATGATGGCTGTTCATTTATTGTTTCTTTCATATGAAATAATTGAAATAGCTATTTGTGATGGTTTCTACCAATTTTGGCCCCCAAAACACGAATTGGGTACGCTCCGTTTTTTTTTGTTTTAAAAAATTATCTTTGATCAATGGTAGTGCCATTTAATCGTCTTGATCCACTTTTTCTAGTGTTATTATACAAATTAATGGTGATTTCAGACGATTTCCCAAAATCGAGCCCCTTCTTGGTAGATGAACCGTTGTGTACCTAATAATTTACCGTTGTGTAACACATTACGGTGGTGTAATAATTCACCGTTGTGTAATAATTTGCCGTTGTGTAATAATTTGCCGTTGTGTAATAATTTACCCATCAATAATGCTTCAACGGTTGTTCAAGTTGCAAAAGTACCTATCAACAAAATCCAGCCCCTTCTGGGTAGATGAGCCGTTGTGTAATAAATTTACCGCTGTGTAATAATTTGGCATTGTGTAATAATTTACCCACCAATACAATAAGTTGTAAGTTAGTTTACCATCGTATAGTAATAATTTACCCATCAATAATACTTCAACGTTTGTTAAAATTTCACTACCTATCAACAAACTCCAAAAGAGCCATCCATCATTTTAACATGTTTAATGTTTTAGGGCTGGGGGTCATTCTGTGAATTCCGACACGCAAATATGCAACGTTTTTCATTGGTTACTACACAGTTACTACCTTCTGTTGTAGCAACCATAAAGAATATCGCACTCGAAAGAAACAAGAGTCAATAGCTACGTTTTTCATTGGTTACTACACAGTTACTACCTTCTGTTGTAGCAACCATATGTTGATGGCGAGTTCTATAATAAGTACAGTAAATGCAACATTATACTTGTAGAGTTCAGTGAAATTGTGGCTTTCATTTTTTCTTGACATTAAAAAACTATATCTAATTTCTCCCTTGCGAGGGAAAAACATTAAACATGATTTAATGTTTTTCCCTCTCAAGGGAGAAATTGAATTTCAAATGAAATAATATCACAGAACAACCAACTCGACCTCATACTCCGCCTATAAAATCAGGTGATTCCTAGCAATGATTTTATCTCCGGCCAATTTCCTATTGTTGGCGCGTCCCTGGAGAAGAGATTTGGTCTGATGTATACAATTTCATTCACCCTGGTGTCAAAAATGCCTGTCGGAAGAGATTTGGTCTGATGTATACAATTTCATTCACCCTGGTGTCGAAAATGCCTGTCGGTGCAAACTTCGGGGCCTTACTGTGAACGAACGGCTGGACGTACGGTGCTCCGGGTGGTCTTAAAAAACTCCCAAGTTCGAGAACTATTTGAAACCGTAAAAAAAAGGTATAGGCGTTCTGAAAATTTCAACCCCTATTTTGAACCCCTTAGAGATGACTGACAGTAACGTCGAGCTTCGAGGACCAACTAGACCCCGAACGGAACCTATAACCCGAATTTCATCAATTTTGATTCATGGTAACTAAGAAAAGTGGCCGTTACGGCGTACGGCGGCCAGACAGAAATATTTTTATTGCAGTTTTGGATTCTACATACCTTGAAACGTAAACCATCAAATTTTGAGGGGGGGTAAGAATTTTTTTTTTCATGCTCGATTCCAATGGTTTATTATTGAAAATAATAAACCAACACACAAGTTGACTTACCTGGAAAAGATATGTTAATTAGCTGTGCAGAATTGGATAAGAGGAGTTGCCTATGTGTTCAATGAACAGAAACGTTCCGGATATTTTTGGTCAAGTCGACTTGCCTACTTTGGACACTGAAAACTAGTGTGAATAAATGGTTAAGTGACTTATCTTAATTTCAACGTCCCTTGAGAGTGAGAGAAATATTGGACTTGTTGACATACCTATAAAGTAACTCTACTTTCAAAGATATCTAAAAATGCACGTGTGGATAACGCCCTTATGGTGGTCGAGCAGACTTCCCTACTTCTTCACGGGTTGGGGAGTGGCTCATTGAGTCGTACTGACCACTTACCCCGATTTGCTCGAAAACTCGACTTACCTACTTCTTCACCGTGGCCGTCGATTTATGGAGACTATCTGCATAAACACAGGGAATTCCAGCACAATCAGTAGGTGAGAACGCATGTTATGGGGGTTCCAAACTACACACTCCCATACCCGGACCGACCAAGATGGGATTTATAAGGGACGATTGCTACAATTTAGTCGAATTCTGATTTAATCGAATTCGGATTGACAGAATAGGCAGAAATAACTATTTCATGATGACGAAAAATGTCAATCCTTGATTTGAATAGGTAGGTGGGTTCACCAGAATGCTCGAAAAATAGAAATAGACTGTTTGCGTTTCAGAGCTCCGAAATAAATTTGGTTCCGTCTGTAAGTTTTTGTGACGGCGGTTATGGCAACCGCTACATTTATAGCGGACAAGCCTTCTATTATGGACACTTTCCAACTATTGAGTGACCGTGATGGTGTCAAACCATGGAAAGGTAATGAGTAATGGGAAACCTTAGTTACATTATGAATTACTGTTACCATGAACAGAGCCGCGACCCATTTCACCAACTATTAAGATCCATCAGGTACATGTCGAAGATCGCCTACAGAAAGGTTAGAAGGAAATTAAAGGGGCGTGGTTATGACCTCGTTGTGTGACGGTAGGAGAAAAAAACCCAACTTTATCGTGATTATGGACACCGACGCAACCCCGGCCGAGTGTCAGCTCCTAAGTAATGCACGGCATCCTGGAGGCAACTTTAGTTAATTTCTGCTCTGTAGCGGCTCGGGCCTTTTTTCAAGTTAGCGTGATTCTTGCAAGAATGGACTTCCTGCATAAAGAGGTTGGAGGATTTACTGGTGAGGGCTGGGTCGAAAATCATCTGCTTTAATCCCTATGATTGCATCTGGTTTGAAAGATGGTGCTTCCTTTGCTCGAAATTAATATTAGTAGGGGTTGGTCCTATGCTGCCATCGAGGAAATAATCTATCAACATCATTCCAACGTCATATCTGTCCAATCTGAGCAACAACAAAAAAAACTCGGAAAAGAGTAAATCGACCCAAGAAATCACAGATTTTAACTCACATTAGTGTGAGTTGACTGTCAACTAAATCGAGAATTCTTTCTGACTTAATACCTTCATCAGCCTCTTACGAATTTGAGCCACCCCTGGCACGAAACATGACATCATGCAGCTAGAAACATTCAACTTATAGTGCTGGACGTTCACTGTTGGAAACTATGAAACATAGCCAGCTTCCAGGGATATTTTGATTGGTCATGAACAGTTTTTGGTTTTAATTCCCTGCTGCGGTCATTGGCGAATTTTCGGGGGGGAAAACGTGTATGAGTTAGTGCACCTTCCCGCACACTTTTGGATTTTGGGTTATTGTTTTCAGTAGGTAATAAACCTTTGGAATCGACCATGAAAAAAAGCCCCTCCACCCCCTTCAAAATTCCCTGGTTTACGTTTCAAGGCACGTAGAGTACGAATATTGTGTAAACTATTTTCTTCCGTCCGCCGTACGTCGTCCGCGGCTTTTTCCTTAGTTCTGACGAACCAGAATTCGCGAAATTTGGTATGTGGGTCCCGTTTGGGCTCCAGTCGGTCCTCGAAGCTCGACGTTACTGACACTCAACTCTAAGGGGTAAAAAATAGGGGTTGAAATATCCAGAGTATCCCTATCACGGAAAATTTTATTTTTAGGTGTGGGTTTTCTCGCATTTTGAAATGGTTCGATTTTTGTGTGGAATTTTTGATACCATCTGGAACATTCTACGATGTCGCCATAAAACATGCTATAAAATTTACCATAAAGCGCAGCATGTATGCAGGCATCAAGCTGGGTTGAGAGTGCACATCACTTGTCTCTCGGCCAGATGGTTGCCGTAGCGGAGTGGTCTAAGCGTCGGGCTGTTACATTTAAATCAGAGGTTCGAATCCTCGTTCGGGGACCGAATATTTTTCACTTCACATCAACAAGTTTCCTTTAGAACTACATTCGTGTTTCTTTTTGCCATTTTATACTGCTTGAAGATGTGATCTACACAGAAGGGTTATCTGTGCAGAGAGCTGTTGCCTGTAAGAAGGGTGTTCTATACAAAATAATAAATCGTTGTGTTGGGATTCGCACCGTTTTATATTTATTATGATCCAAATTAATACAAATCTATGCAACTCAAGGGTCATCGAGCTAGTTAACAAATGACATGGATAATATGACTGTGATCAGGTTGAAAAAAAAAGTATTTTAAAAAATGTGTACGCGTTTAGGATGAGCTATCTCTAAAATGGACTTTCGTTTGAGAAAAGATTGATTGGAAATATTGATTTCGAATCCTAGCCACCTGTTGATGAGGACAAAGCATTACCGTAGCTCGTGGAATACAAAAGAAGACCGTCTGAAGAAGCCTGATTAATGTATGGCACGCGCCTTTAAGGCCCTTTCACACATCAAAGGGCGTAAACTGTCTTTATCAGCCACTTAACACGCAACGCTGTGTACATAAGAAGTTCATATACTTATTCAAATAAATGAATCTAATTTTTCATCTCAGAACAAAAGGGATACCTGAATGGCGTTCAGAATTTGTCCTATCGGAGGACTTAATGTTTTCTTTGTGAAAACAATATGGTCCATTCATCAAGGCCATTAGTTCGGAGCGCTTCCACAACGTAGGACTGTCTATAGTTTTACTATCCCAAGAGGTTTTCCACTTGAATATTGTTAAAGTATCATCAACTATACTATGACCAATCATTCTGCCAATCACAGTAGATATTTTTTTTAATATATATTTTAACATTTATTTTTTTAAATTAATTACAACACGGTGTACATCTGGCAGAGATATCATTGCTAGGGAAACTTGATTATAATATTATGTCGTTCCCCGGCCTTATTACTACTATTACTGTTATTACGTACTAATGTTGTGTAGTAATTTGCAGCGTTTTGCTATTTGTAACTAAACCGAGAAAGTAAACGAGGTCGAAATGAATCGGCAGGATCGTCGCTGATGTTTTGCGCGAACAGTCACTGACATGGGGTCATTTTAACACGACCAGATTATTCCAGTTGTTCTTTTCTGATCAAAACAATCAGCAGCTTAGGAAGGTCTTCTATCGGCATAGCTGGAGCGCATGCGACCTTCAGATTCAATTTTCGCTCTTCTCGACGTTTCACGGGATTTGAATGAAGACGCGAGGGTTTCGGGTGATTTCGATCGGTCCGACGACAGGCCGAGTTCCGCTTCGTTATACGCCCTCAAGTCACGAAACTGTATAACCTTCAATTTGAAACCTCTCGAGTGCTGGCTGATGTAAGTTCGAGTCTATGACGACGTAGGTTGTTCTTGGATTTGATTATAATAGGTACGTGAGTCATTGTGGATCAGGAAGATTTGCCGTGAGTCACCTTGAGAATCTGGACTTGAGATCCGTTGGTCAGCTCACGCCATTGGATCGTTAAGATCAAATTTCGCTTCACTGCGAAAACTGCCGAACTTCCCTTCGCAGAACTTGACAGAGTTTTTCTGACAGAACTGACAGCATTCAACTTGCTGATGATCATCAAACTTCAACTATTGGATGCCCGCAAGGTGCTTGAAGCAAGATGATTGAAAATTATTGTAACACTTGAACATGAGTGTATAAACACATAATTTCCATTCATTTGACAATTAACATCCTAAATTAAAATGTTTAGCAGTTTTGGAAGGTTCACTCCGGTGAAGTGGCGAAGGTCTTATACAACTTTCAACTTTGCACTTTCATTTATTGCTGAAATAATATTTATGTAGAAAATAAAATAATAAAATTTAATTTCTGATTGCGATGAAAGATTCGAAACTGAAAGCTGTTTTGACATTGATAGGTCGTAGCACGTACATCAGTGACATCAAGGTGACGTTTAAAGTTATTTTGCTATACCAAATACAGTGTACAATTTTTGTGTCAGAATACCTGTGGCATTTTTGGCCTTTGAATCGTATTTCTCCGGAACCCCTCATCTAACAATTTCCCGCTCTAAGCTCAGTCTATATGGGCTGTTATGGGCTATTGTGTAGGAAGGTGAATTTATTAGTCACTAACTATGGGGCTTACGACTTGGCATACTGTGGGTGTACCTACTCTTCAGACCATCTCAACTTGCTGTTCAATGTTTTGCGCCAAAGGATAGCGCCTAATTGCCGGAATGGGACCACAAATCGCAAAAAACCTATTCATTTGTGCCTCCGATTACAAGGAGGGCGAACCCTTCATCCACGAGAGGTTACGGGTCCACTGACTTTCTAGTAATATTCATTTTTGTTATTCGAACGATGTGTATAACGATAAATGGCATTTGTTTCAGGGAACATCTGATAATAATTCTATTGTGTTCTTACGCGACTTGGCATCATACCTACTGTCCTTTATTTTCAGGACAACTACAATGCGCTGCACATCGCGGCTATGTACTCACGAGAAGACGTCGTCAAACTTCTCCTCACGAAGAAAGGTATCGACGTCTACGCTCCAGGTGGAGTAAGTGAATGAAGGATTCCTACAAATTTAGTTTGGGAGAGTTTTTCTCCTTCTTTTGGATGGTTGATGATATTATTCAGTGATTTTCCCAGTTCCGAAATCCTGTTTGAGTCAAATCCAGATACCGGAATTGACCCCTTTCCAGTCTAGCTGAACTTTCTTTTGTACAACTCATCAGAGAACTGCCAATTGAAGAGACTGTGCCACCCCTAAATCATTTTAGATCTAAACTCTAAGCGCAGATCAGTATGGCGATAACGGAAAGGCTGAAATGATCCATTTTCTGTCCACTCATTCATTCGGGTCAGAATTTACCTCAATCCAAACAAACCGTACTTGGTGCACACTTGGCAATGCAGTGGTACAATGTAGTTCATGAGCCATTGGCATAGGTTATCTGCAGTGGGAATCTTTTTTCAACCGACTTCACAAAAAAGAAGGCCGTTCTTAATTTGACCTGTTTCTACGTTTTTTTTTAAATGTTTGTCCAGCGATTATTCCAAAACTACTGGACAGATTTCGATGAATCTTTTCAAATGATAGAGAATCATCCCCCGGTGGTCCCATACTTTTTTTTCAAGTAAAAAGAGTACTGGGCCTGTACTAGGCCAGCTCTTCGATGTCTAGTTTATTTTAACGAAAAACCCCACACGCAGCCTTCATAAATATATTGTATCCCTTGATTGTTATACATTTTAGTTGAAATTTGGCGCCAACTTCAAAAATTTTGTTGTATTGGCTTTCAGTACCTAATTATCTACGTCAGTTCAGCATAAAAATTATTCTTTACATTTTAGTTTTATACAGCTTTTTTGAAGTCGGTTTTGTTGTTGAAACAGTTTTGTTCTGTTCAATCATTCTCAACGCGGGTACAATTTTGACGTAAGAATACCGTCGTGTTTCCTCTAGATTTTCTGCGTCTCCTATTTTTCGGATCATATACCTAATTGTTTAGTGAGCGTTATATCAAGCTTTGTGAGTACCTATCTTTTTTCGTCGGTTTGTTCATTTACTCTTTTGGTTTGCATTGAGAACTTGAATGTATTCAGTCTCAAATGGCTAACTACATCTTTCCGAGCATGTTACTCTGATTATGTATCTACACGAAAAGCGTATTTTATTCAACGTATTTGTTCAACGAACGAATAAATTTTCAAAAATTCCTGTACTTACCTACTAAAAAATCTGCACCTTGCAAGTTTTCGGCTCTCAAAAAATTATATTTCTTAACCTGTAACGAATTGTACGATTGTGCGGTCGGGATCTAACACAATATTCTGCATTACCCTCTATAAAACTATAGTTTTGTATCTGCTTTGAAACTAATCGTTCAACGTTCGCAGCCGAAATCCCAAACGGCGGTCCACCTGGTGGCGAGCAGACAGACCGGGACGGCGACGAGTATCCTCAGGGCTCTGCTTGCGTCCGCTGGCCGAGATATCAGAACGAGCAAAGATTCTGTGAGTATGGCCAAGCCTCACTCACTAAACTTGTGATTATGCAATTATGTTAATAACTATTACCTGCAGTTGAGGTAGGTACTTTCTGTAGCCCTGGTTATTTCTGACGATAGGAATATTTTGTTGACATCTCGGGGAATTGTACAGGTTGAGTTCCAGATGGTTGCCTATGAATTAACTGCATCGCTGTAAGACAAAAACTAGACCCCGAACGAAACCTATAACCCGAATTTCATCAATTTTGTTTCATGGTAACTAAGAAAAGTGGCCAGTACGGCGTACGGCGGACAGACAGAAATTTTTTTTATTGCAGTTTTGGATTCTACATACCTTGAAACGTAAACCATAAAATTTTGAGGGAGGTTTAGAATTTTTTTTTTTCATGCTCGATTCCAATGGTTCATTATTGAAAATAATAAACCAGTAGTGTCTACGCGTGCGCAAACAAGGAATCCTTGAAATTCCCAAATCCCGGGTTACATTATTTAATATAGGTTTAATATAGGGACATGAGAGTTTTACCTTGAAGGATGTTACTTTTTCAAAATTACCTATCTTTGTGACGTATTTTTTAGAATAACGTCATGGAAATTTTCAGGGTTATCAAATCGTTCTCATTTATCAGGTATTTGTTGAAGCCCGTAAGGTAAAGATATATCATGTCCTCACACTAGCAGTTTTTTCCTCCAGTTGTGTTGTAAATGTCAATGTTCATACTGTACACGATTTGCATAACAAGAGTGTCGTACTGACAGTCTTTACTTTGAACTAGTTTAGCCCATTTTTGTTTTACATATTTTGCCATAGTCATTGCTAGAATCTCCCAGTTTAAAAATTCACTGTAGTTCTCCAAAAATTAGCATGTCTGCGCAAATGCACGTGTTTCTTCAAAAACCCAGTTTGCCTATAAATGTGTGTTTTGGGGTCTGGCCCAAAATTGGAATATTGACTTTTCCAACCATGTCCCACGTTCCTGCCGTTCGTGGATTGCAGAATCCAATGATTTACGTCGATACTGAGCTCAGACTAAGTAAACTTTACCTACATTGTCGATCCCTCAAGAAGTCTCTTCCAACAAACACCAATTTAATTAAAAAAAGAAGGCTTTTCTTAATAAAACGAAGAAGTAAACTCAAACATGTTAATCGTGGAATCTACAAAGAGTAGGTATATAAGTGCAATATGGAGACACCCCTTCGTTTTGTCAACACTGGTCAACACTTAGATAAGAAACTCGATTTCACTAAATCAGCTCCCACTTTGAAAAACTTTGAATAGAATATTTCAATAGCTTTGAATGTATAAAAGCGGGAGAGCTACCTAAATCAGCTCCCACTTTTAAAAGCTTTGAATGCATAAATATTTCCAAATACAACCAAAATTTCCGATCTGATCCGGAAGATTGAGGTTTACTGAAATACCCTGAAAAATGCATGGTATGTTCTACTGTCAAGGTTTCGGAGTTGATAGTAATTGACATAAAACTCTATTTTTCACCTTACCCTGTTTACTGAGGGTTGTGAAAAGTATGTAAGAACAAACCTCCCCCCCCCCCCCCCCCCGACAAGGTCATGCTGCACTTCGAAGTTCTACGTTTGAGTGCCACGAATGGTTTTATTGATCAGCTCATCACTGAAATTATGTAGGTACCGATTTTACTACAGTATTAAGTAGGTGTAGGAATACCATAATCGGAGAACAGTAAGTTGGGTGTCAACCAATAGGAGCTTGCAAAAATAAAACGAAAACGGGTTGGGAGGACTGGGATATTGTTCTCGATATCTCGTTCTACACGACGGATACGAGGTGAAAAACGAAATAGATTCACAGATCACGCGAGAAACGGGTTTTCATGGGTGACAGAGTGAGGCTGAGAGCTGTGTGAAGTACGAAATGCACGTATGTGTTGTTCCTTGTGTGTGTGTGTGTGTTGTGGCAGTCGTTGGTGAGATAGCCAACCGTGAAGGTTTCACATGAAGAAAGTGAGTTGGACGATATGGATGCAAGACAAGAAATTCATCTCAGTTCCCCCGCCTGAACTCCCGCCTGCACCAGTGAGCATGTTGCATTATTATATAAACCAGTTGAAGTGTGTTTTAACAGTTTGGTCCAGAACTCTTTTATTTGTTATGGGAATTTCAATGATTAATTCAGGCTGTCTGATTGAAGCCTAAAAGCGACAAGAACTACAATAGTTCTAGTTCAAATTTTCCCCCCTGGCATTTACCTCAAATACTCGTATCCAACGTAGGGTTATCCCTAACAGAGTGTTTTCAGAGTGTGATTGAAACAAGTTGAATAAGCCATTAAGGTTTCATAAGAATTTCACATTACCTAGTCAGGTCCTATTGGTGTAATGTTTTTATAGCGAACCTTTGAAATCGACTACGAAAATATTAAGGAAAATTTAAACTCGGCTTGCGAGTTCTGGTGGAATTGAGGATGAAACTGAAGTTTTCCAAGAACTTAGTTAAAAGGAAGTTTTTTTTTAACAGGGAAACAGTGGGAAAATCTTGAAATACTGTCGCTTTGGAGGTTCCGCACTCCTCAGCAGTGTGGGGTTTCACCCACTAAAAACCCACTAACCCTTATCCTTGACCTAATCCATCCCGGAATCACTTGTTCAGCATTACTTCGGGATGGGGTCGATCGCTAGGCAACGTCACGCCGCCGAGTGTCTTCTTCCGGCCTCCGAGTTTCGTTCACCTGAGGATTGGGTCTTCCATATTTTTTGATTTGAGGATTAGGGCAATGTGAAAATCTGTTACTACAGGTACCTCATTTTACTCCTCTGGGCAGCATGGACCTCGACTAACAGTTCTTCGGTCCTCCAGCCATTCCTATCTTGTGTAAGTGCCCTCAGGCTACCCGTACAAGGAATTTACCATGAAATCGTGCAGTACCTATTTCGCTTGTTTTTTTCTCTTTATAAGTTAGATCTCTGCAGATCACTGCTCTGTACACAGTATTTTAGACAAATTATTTGAAAGTAGGTGTCTACAGACCCATCCTTATAGACAGTAAGGGTTGGTAATATGAAAGTCAAAGTAATATGAAACTCGACTAGACGAATATGAAGAAATACAAAGAACAACAAGATACAACAACAGCTGCAGTTACAACAGGGTACAGAAGTTGCTATTACCGAGTGTGTTGACGTTATTCTTTTTCTTTCCTTCCTTGGGCCCTTATGCCGCATTTACACGATGCCAGTGAGCAGTCCAGCTGACTGGCGCCAGCGAACTAGCGCCAGTAACTGGCGTCGTGTAAACACCACTGGCCTCCAGTGACGTGCCAGTCCAGTGGAAAAAAGTCGCTCCAGTCGACTGGCCTCATGAGTAGGTTTCAGGCCAGTCCAGTTCCCCCCACCACCGATAATTCGAGGTGGCATGACTCACTGGAATCGTGTGAATCACAGGAGGCGTTCCAGTCCAGTTGGCCCTCCAGTTGCAGTGTTTCGTTTTTCAATTGCGTTCGAGTTTTACGTTTTGGGTTTCGCAATTATCAAGGGTGCCAATCGAAGCAGAAGCTCATCAAACGTTTCAGGGGAAATTCTCAGCAGACCTCTATATTCAGAAGGGTCTTCTGATCTTAATTCCTGAAGCAGCTGACATGAGGCCCCAGTCGAATTTCTCCTCAAAATCCATTCCCTCGTCCACACTCTGTGTGTAGAGAGTTCTTCTAGGAGCACTTCTGATGATTCTCGCACAAAATCACGGCACAAATCGCGCAAATACTCCCTTAATTGAAAGCGTGATAGCCTTGATGACGCAATCGCCTCCATCATTTTTGGTCAACTGGAGCCAGTTATTGAATTGGCTACGTCTGAACGGATACTGGCGCCAGTCAGCTGGCTTCCAGTTTGCTCCAGCTTGCGGGTGCCAGTCAACTGGATCGTCTACTGGCATCGTGTAAATGCGCCTTTACGGGGAACGGTTGGCTGTAAAAAGGTTCGAGAGGTCTCATGAAATCGTCTGAAACCACACTTTGTGCTACGGCGTTTCGACCATTTCAAGCCCAATTTATTTTTCACCCCTTGGAGATGACTGACACTAACTCCGTGCTTCGAGGACCATCTTGACCCCCCAAACTGTCATCAATGCAAAGGTTTATGATTGATCCACTAACAAGAAACTTACCCAGAAAGCAAAGCTTAGCCTTCTTCAGGGCACAAACTGGGCATGACTTTCTAGCGAAGCACCTATGCGGTATAGGTGTACCTCGACGCTTGTCCTTCGCTGCAGGACATCAGAGATATTTTTACGGAAGACGACACCATTTGGTGTAAAACATCTAATTTGTATTGGGCTGCGCGAGCACGAATGGCCTTAGAGCCACGTGCACGGCGTAATTATTGAAAATTATGAACCAGTTCAAATTGAATACCATTCTTCTCAGCAGGGTATCTGACACTGTCAATACGAGTGTTTCACGAGGTTGCCAAAGAGCATGACACTAAACAGAAACGTAGACAATTTTTTTTAAACTTGACTGGTTTTTCGGGTATTCAAATATGTCCAAGTCTTCCGCAATGAGTAATTTTCCCCCCTCTCGATAGGTCCAAAGGGCTGTTATTTGTTCGCAATAAAGGTATAGGCTAAGTTTTACAGAAACACCTCGAATGAGCGTGAATTGAACGGTAGAACTAAATTCCGCTGTTGCAATTGATGATGAGTGCTCACTAATGCTATTTCAGGATGTTTTTCTGGTCCGAAAAGAAGCTAATTTCGGATATTTGTTGGCTGGTACGTCTTGATACAAAATCACCATGTAGTTGGGTATGTAGGTACGATGTTGGATCAGATATAAATGGGACTTTTTTTAAATTTTATTCGTTAGAAAGTAAAAATCAGGTATATGTCACTTTTCTACATAGTCTCCTGCTTTCGTGACGCATTTTTCCCAGCGAGTAGGAAGTTGTTTAATCCCAGCATCAAAAAACGATGAAGGTTGCGTCTGAAGCCAATTGCGCACGAACCCCTCGACCCCCTCATCATTCTCGAATCGTTGTCCGCCTAGCGCTTCTTTAAGCGGCCCAAACAAGTGAAAATCACAGGGCGATAGGTCAGGGCTGTAGGCAGGATGATCAAGTGGAGTCCAATGCATTTCTTCCTATTTTTGAACAGTTAGAGCTGCAGTATGGGGCCTTGCATTGTCGTGGAGGAGGATGACGTCACGAATTGGTTGATTCCGTCTTTTGTTGCGATATGCAGCCCTAACCTGAATCAGCAGCTCACAATAGTAGGCAGCATTGATTGTTCTTCGCTCATGCAGAAAATCAATGAGCAAAACGCCTCGATAGTCGAAAAAAACAGTTGCGATGACCTTGCCAGCAGTCAGTCGAGTTTTCGCTTTCACTGGGGCTGTCTCCCCCTTCCTCTGCCACTCCATACTGGCTTGCTTCGATCCGTGTGTGTAATGATGGACCCATGTTTCGTCGCAGGTGACGATGCTAGCCAAAAATGCTTCCCCTTCTTCCTCAAACCTTGCAAAAAGCCTCTCGACAGACCTCCAAACGTCTCAACTTCTGATCTGCAGTCAAAAGGCGAGGGACCCATCTGGCACTCACTTTACGGAATCCTAGGTGCTCTGTGTTTGGTAGCTCCCATAACTTATCCCTACCTGCTCAGCAATTTCGGAGACAGTCACACGTCGATCACCTTCAAGAATGTCACGAACCGCTTGAATGTTCTCATCCGTAATGCTGCTCCGGGGACGACGATCCTGTTCCTCATTCTCTACTCGTTCTCTTCCCTCCTCAAACTTTGTGCCAGGCAAACACACGGGTCCTAGAGAGGGTTTGGTCCCCGAACTGGGTGGTCAACCTTTGAAAATTTTCCGAAGGTTTGACTCTTTCAAGGGCAAGAAATTTTATGATAATTTGTTGCTCAATGGAAACGGGCACCTTTTGTTCAGACATCGCGATCACTACTCATGAAAGGTCGTAAAGGGGGAGACGCTTCCCTCATCCACCTTCTAATGAACCTGTCCAAACAATCTCGAAGTGACGGCCCGCTTCTGTCAACCGTCGGCGCTCAGAGGTCAAAGTCCCATTAATATTTGATCCACCCTCGTACCTACTCATTATCTAACGAGTAAAATCGCCGGGTCTACTGCAACTCACAAATGACGTGGCATCCGGGAAATTCTACAATCCATCAGTGAGCCAGTTCCCACTTTAGGCTCAAAGTATATTATAATGTTGGTAGTTCTCCCAAGAAAATCATGAAACATTGGTGATCGTGGGCGTTTTAGCAGAATTGTGGATGCAACAGAAAATACTGTTCTGGGAGAAACAGCAGTATTCCACAATCTTTCAGGATGAGGGAACATGGTTGATTGATCAAAATTTGCTTGAAAAACAGAATCGAACACATGCTTCAACTCAACTTCGTTTAACGGGCCAAGCCTAATCAATACATGTTTATAGATTAATTAATTTACAAACTGAACACAAGATACCATCAGATTGAATACAAAAGCTCTGTCTGCCCACGGAAGGTGGGAAGAAAAGAAAACCGTAGGCGGTCGAGGGTGAGTTAGTTAGTTTATTTGTTGCGGGATGGCGCGTACCACCGCGTGCCGCTCCCCAACTACCCTCGAGGTGCCAGTTAAACAAATATCATACTTCAACCCTCTCGTCTACCCCTCTCCCCCCCCCCTCCTCTTCACCTTACACCATTTCCTCTCATTTACGTTTCCTCTTCCTCAATCTCCAACCCCCCCCCCCCCTCTCACTCTCATCCAAACCTCCCACCATTATTTCCGTTGAGGGGTAATGAAACAATTGTATTTCGAATTCACAAAAAATTCGGTTCGAAGAGAAAATTTTATTATAATTTTCGACTGATCAGATCATCAATAATCAGATCAGATCATCGATAATTTTGCCATTTCCAATTAGAATTTTATCTGTTTTGCCAGAAAAGCATCTTACAGTGTAGGATACTAATACAGTTAACTAAGTAGTTGCACATTAAATTAATTAGAGAATTAATGAGATACTTCCGTTTACGTCACTCGCCGCTGTGATTTAGTTAAACTGTTCTCTCGCTGAATTTAGTTAACACGTGAGATTAGGTACGATGGAAAGGTGCAAAACGGCGAAACTCAGTGGTTTTCTGGCATCTCGCCAAATACGCATTTCCTTTGGCTTAACTCAGCCTTCTAATTCTCAGCTCGATATTCAGAAACATTGTGCTGTTAGTATCCTACAGTCGAAAACTGTTAAATTGTAGATTTTTGTTGTCTGTGTACGCCCGAAAGGAATGTCATAATAGATGATGATGTGCATATCCTCTGTGTTGTCGGTATAGAAATAATGTACACCACATTATTGCGTGTACCTACCACCACAAACGGAGCGTAGATGGCGGTAAGAGGATAATTTCAACTGGTGATTTTCGGGAGGAAAAGGAGAGAGACGTTTGTAAACTAGGTCGCTTCTTGCTATGGATAGCTTTTCTGGCTTCCACTAACATCAGGTTTACTGACCACTGTCTTGTGCCGTTGTCTTCTTCAAAATTGGTAATCTGTCTCAGTTCAGGCTCCCTTCTCCTTCTACTCGTAGTAGCATGCGATCGTGATTGAAGTTAATGCCTGCATCACCCATTCGGAGAACATGGTCATCCCATCCTACCTCGTCAACTCCACCAACTTGAATTTTCATTATCATCGTACAGCTGGTGCAGTCTTTCTTTTAAACGCCACGCCCACTCTCTGGAATGAGAGGCGACAACAGTCCAAGATACCCGTAGTACCTTTTGGTGGATCCCAGCATTATCTCAGAGGGAAGTTCGTTGGTTCTGTGCATAGAGAATAGGTAGTGGGATTGTTGACACATTTTCCGACTTGATATTATGAGTTGAAGCCCATCCTGACTTCAGGACATCAAATGTACCTACCACAATACATACATTTCCTTCACATTAACGAATTTTTTCAAGGAGCTGTAAAAATGCTTCAAATCATTGATTATCTTCTTCTTTTTTTTTAATTACAGAGCAATATACCGAGAGTCGGCAGTCGGCAGCAGCTGGTCTGTGGAGAGTTTGTAGGTAGGGAGTTCCTATGCTTTAGTATTTTCAGCGAATTCCATTGATTTGTTCAATTATCTTGTTAGATCCGTGTTTAGACACATTTCCCCTCACGCGTTAGGTGCTCCAAAATTCACGTCACCCCACCTTCAAAGGTATTTATTTTGTTTATCCCCAACTTCCAACAAAATAAGAGCAAACGCTTGCATGCGAACTGGGAGTAAAGAATCGGATTCGCTTCCCCTCCATCCCCTCCCCTCCCGACCAAGGTTATATTGAAAGATATTCAGGCGCAAAAGCCGTTCGGTTGTCTCTTCTATTCCCCAACCCCTCCGTCCCTCACCGTTCCGTCCCTCACCCTCACCGTCCCTCACCCTCTAGGAACAGCTCTAGGGTTGTGCCGTTTCCATTTGAGATAGTGGTGAACTCATTCCGCCAGCTGGTTCCGCTCGACACTGAGAGTCACTTTTTTAATATTTTTCATAACCACAAGTACCGGATTTGTGCATTTGTCGTCGGAATTTCCCGTGGAAAACGCTCGTTTCGTACAACAAAACGGCTTATCGTGATTTCCGTCCGTGTTAAAGGTGTTAACTCGGTCAACCAAACTGTATCTGCCCGTGTGATCAGCAGCAAAGTCCTTCATCTGGTTCAAGTGGCTCATCTGATTTGGAGACATCTCCAACAAGTTTCATAGTACATATTCACATCATTTACCACCAGCATTGTTGGAAAAATTGAGTGTTTTCTAAAACCGATAGTTTTCTTAATACTTCAAGTGAAAACCGTGTGATTTAGTGAGTGGAATTGGTTCTCAAATTGAAAAACCTCAAATGATTCGATAAAAGAAAGTTTGTTTATTCATCATTAATCCTTTTTTTTATATTAATATTATATTCGGTGAGGAAGACAGGGTAAGATGGACTCCAATACACAGCAGATGAGGAGTACCATGACTTCTGTTGATATTTTTGAATGAAAGTACGTTCCGTTCAAAAAATTTTGAGACCAGCCGCACTCGCGTACGATGAATATAGTGCTTTTTGTATGAGCTTTCAAAGTTTCGACAACAAGTGACGTCACACTGGGTGAGAGGGCAATGACGTCACTTGTTGTCGAAACTTCCAAAGCTCAATGAAAACGCTGCAAATTATTACACAGCGGTTTATTATTCTTCTGTATAGATGCCCATTCTGCGTAGATCACTGTTTTCTCACCCCACCCTCACCTGTGTTTTTCTCACTGTTTACCCTCGCCCGAGCTCCCCCCAGGAAAGTCCTAAATCGAGTACCGGGAATCGGACCGGGAATCACAGTTTCATAAAAATGCGCAGGATTCAATCATTAATTATTTGTTGTTATTCATGAAGCATAACGTAAGTTTGTTCGAGTTACTAAAGTATCTATCAACAAAATCCAAAATAACCATCATTCTTCACATGAAACAATATCACAGAACAACCAACCCGACTTCATACAGCCATCCGTGACTAATCAGTGTTGCTCCCTAGCAATGACAACCGGGCCGCATTTATACAGTTTCATTCACGATCATGTTGACGAAGCTTTTCGGTGCAAATGAACGGCTGGACGTACAATGCTCCGAGTGGTCTCAAAAAATTCTTTACCAACAATTCAGGTTTTATGACAATGAAAGTCCTTTATTTTCCTTTGAAAGTTTTACTGTTTTTTGAAAGTAAAACTTCCAAAGGAAAATAAAGGACTTTCATTGTCATAAAACCTGAATTGTTGGTAAACCAAAAAAGACCCTAAAAAAGAACCAAAATATATTAAAAATTCTTTAGTTCAAGATCAATTTAAAAATTAAAAAACCGTTTTATTGAAAGTTTTGAGCTACGGCGTTCAGAAAATTTCACCCCTATTTTTCACGCCTTAGAAATTAACGCCGAGCTTCGAGAACCAACTAGACCCCAAAAGGGACATAAAAACCAAATTTCATTAATTTTGGTTCATGGTAACTAAGAAAAGTGCGAAGTACGGCGGTCGGACAGACTTTCTTTTTATTCCATTTTCGGATTCAACTTGAAATGGAAACCATCAAATGTTGAGGGGGGGGGGGGGTTAAATTTTTTAAATGTATTTATTTTTCATGCTCGATTCCAAAGGTTCATTATAGAACATGATAGACCAAAAAATAAAAATAAAAATAAAAACCGTCTGCCAATTCGAGTAGGCAGTATATCTTCCTCACTTGAATCACATGAACGTGTAGAACAGTTAGGTAGGTTCATTTTGATACGGGACCATCTGGGATCCAACCCACGTGTACCCTCAAAATTTCAGCTCTGTACGACTGTTTTTCAAGTAGTTAGAAGCGTTACAAGGAAATGGTCAACATTTCATGTTCGCGCATGCGCAGATGAAAGTTACCGTACGATTCCAATGACATTCATTTTGAACTATCAAAGTATTATTCCTGATCGACCCTCTAAGTTTGAACTCATTTCAACGATATTTAGGGTAGTTATGAGGTTTTCAAGTATTTTACGTTTGCGCATGCGCAGCCGAAAGTTCCCGTACTTTTTCAATGATTTTGGTATGGGACCGTCTGTGACCCAACTCTCACCTACCCTCCAACCACAGACCACAGACAGACAGACACGAAACCAAAAACGTTCCTCGATGTCTGAAACGCAAAATGGTACTGGAAATTTTCATTTTGGAAGACATACATTTTTTTTTACTCAATCACTAATCCAAGGCTCCCCTACCTTCGGTAGTGAGGAATCAAAAATTAAAAACCGACTGAAGTAGAACCAGTATTGACGTTTGCCCTCCAAATCAGCCCTACAAAGTATGAGTACTTATGAAGAATGTACCGCTAATTACAAATATATTATGGACCCACTTTAATCCTTTTCAGACAAGTAACTACTCAAACTACGCAGTTTTTCAGTTTTTTTAAATCTAATCTCTTTAATCTTCTCTCTAATCTTTTTAATAATCAGATATGTTTCTCATTTCTCGCAATAATTTCTCTTTGCGTGGAATGATACCAAGTTCATCCCTGACGTTTATTAAGTTGATTACATATATTAATGCATGCTAATTTGGAATTCTGATTTCCTCAAACTTGTACAGCAGTTATGTAATTTTTTCTATAAAAAACGCTGCAGTCCTTGACACATGGGTTTATTATTCTAGTAGACTTGCCTACAGAAAAGTTGGCAGTACATTTATTGTTTCTTTCATGTGCAATGATTGAAATAGCTATTTTTGACGGTTTCCACCAATTTTGGCCCCCAAAAACACGAATTATGCTCCTATATATACAAATATCTTTGATCATTGATAGTGCCATCTAATTGTCTTGGTTCACCTGATGATACTACTTCTAGTGTTATTATACAAGTTTTTGGTGATTTTCCAGGTTTTTGGCCCATACAAATTAATTTTGGGAGCCGAACCTTCGTTGCAACCACAATTCTTCACTCTTTGTTCAAAATCAAGTTCAAATTAGGTCTTCTCGCCCTAAAATCATGGAAAACGATACCTCACAAGCTCATGTTACTAAAACACCAAAAAGCTCTGTTTACACCCATTTTCCCCCCATAACACCCCTGGGTATATTCCGATCAGGCTGCCGACCTTCGGAGCACAACTAGGACCCAACAGTGTTCCCAAATGGGGACACAAGCTGTGTGCGGAAAAACGATTTTAGATCAAAATTTGACGTAAATTTAAGGCTGAAACTTGGTTAAGACCTCAATTTTCCACTCTTTGGTCGAAATCGACTTCATATTCGGTCTCCTCGTTCTAAAAAACATGGAAAACTAATTTTTAGACTGAAAATAAAGCAGATGTGGATGATACGGCGGACGGGCATCGCATTTTTGGAATCTACTCACGTTGATACACACACAAAATTTTTTGAGGGGGTTTTATTTTTAAAAAATTTTGCTAAGCGAATACATAGGTGTACTATTCACAGAATAATAAACCAAAAACACGCTGAGTTTTGTCTTATTCAATGCAAAATTTAATGTCCCAGAATGTTTATTTGGAAGCTTTTTTTTTATTTGACTCCCATCACTGAATGGTCTTACGGATAACCTAAGAAGTAGGTAAAGTCCATTCAAGTATCCACAACTCGTATAGGTACGGTACCTGTATTCTTGATTAGCGTGAAATTTCCTTCAAGGCCACAAAGTTTGCACGGTTGTTTTGGGACTAGCGTTGCATACATTAACCAGCCTTCTGTTGTCACTACGTACTCATTGTACTGAGCGCTTGTAACACTGCTGGGTAGGTAGCAAGTAGTTACATAATGATGTCCATCTGCAAAGTGGGGTGTCTAAACGTTGGATAAGTTTTCGGAAACCCTGTACCTCTTCGTAAAATGTTGAGCGTATCTCACCTGAACTAGGTACTTAGCTAAGTCACCAACGTCCTACCAATTGTCCTACTCAGTTCCATTTAAAAATAAATAAAAATCTTCTTGAATTATCTGTTTTTGCAGTAAGTACTTAGGTAGGTACCTATCTATCAAATAAAAGGGGATGTCCTTTCTAATTTTATCACAGTCCGACAATGATAACTCCCTTTTGTTGAGGTAAACATGAATTCGCTAACAATTGTGTCACTTCAGTTTCATCATCGGATTTTGATGAAACTTGGCGGGAGTATGCTATTTGCTTCCTCCAACCCCTAAAATCTGTATCTACAAATTCGATTCGTGTAAAGAAAATAAAAGAAAGGGAAGATTTATAGGTTTTTGGTCCCCGTGTAGTTTTCGCGTGTCTTAGGCTGGTAGATAGTTTGAGGCAGCGGAAAAGTTTTGGACGGCCTCCGAACGTGGGGAGCAGGTTCTGCGTTCTGGAAGGACGCAACGTAGGTAGGTTATCACTTTTAGCTTTTATTTATAGGAATCACCACACGTGTACCCACAGGAACTTGAGAGAGGATATTGGATGAAAATAGGATCATTTCCGATTTATTTTATAGAGAAAACTTGCTCGTTTCTCCCAATTCCGGGTCGGATATTGAATGTGAATGAATTTATTGAAATATGTGAGCAGAACAACAAGACACAGCAGGCAACATCAGCGTCATCTACAAAGACCTGGGGTTTTGCATACCCTGTCATTTTGTTAACCAAAGAATTTCTAGCGTCCTTATATGCAGAGGAAGCAAGAGCAATTTCGTACAGGTTATCACGGAAGTTCCCCTCTCTTATTTCCTTAGGAAGAGATTTTTTTTTTTTTCAATTCAAAAGGCCATTTTTATCTTTTTGGTTTATTATTTTCAATAATGAGCGTGTGGAATCGAGCATGAAAACAAACATTTTTAACCCCCCCTCAAAATTTTATGGTTTACGTTTCAAGGTATGTAGATTCCGAAAATGCAATTTAAAAAAAATTCTGTCTTTACGCCGTACACCGTACCCCGTACTTAGCACTTTAGTTAGTTACCATGAGCCAGAATTGACGAAATTCTGTTTATAGGTCCCGTTCGGGGTCTAGTTGGTCCTCGAAGCACGACGTTATGGTCAGTCATCTCTAAGGGGTGAAAAATAGGGGTTGAATTTTTTTACGGTTTTAAATAGTTCTTGAACTTAAAAGTTTTTTGAGACCACCCGGAGCATTGTACGACCCACCGTTCCTTCACAGTAAGTACCCCAAGTTTGCACCGACAGGCATCTTAAACAGAAGGGTGAATCAAATTGTATACATTCAGCCATGGCCGGCTTTGATTCAGCCCAAATATCATCGCTAGGGAGCACCAGATTATAATCACGGATGGCTGTGCCCAGTCGAGGTGGTTGTTCCGCGATATTATTCCATTTGAAAAATAAGGGCTGTTTTGGATTTTGTTGATAGGTACTTTTGCAACTTGAACAAACGGTGAAGTATTATTGATGGGTAAATTATTAGACAATGGTAATTTATTACACAACGGTAAATTATTACACAATTGTTCATTATAAGATGTAAGTAGAAGCGGCTGGATTTTATTGATAGGTACTTTTGCAACTTGAGCAATCGTTGAAGTATTATTGATGGGCAAATTATTATACAACGGTAAATGATTACGCAACGGTAAATTATTACACAACGGTTCATTATAGTATCTACGTAGAAGGGGCATCTATGCAGGTAAATTATTACACAACGGTTTATTATTTGCCTTACGCTTCATGAATAACTACAAATAATTAACGATTGTATCATTTGTAGGAAACTTTAATTCGGAGGCCGGCTCCAGTACTCGATTTAGGGCTTTCCTGGGGGGAGCTCGAGTGTATTGACGCAGAAAACAGTGATCTACGCAGAAGGGGCATCTATACAGGTAAACAATAAACCTTTGTGTAATCATTTGAAGCGTTTTCCTTTAAAAACCGGATTGTGTTTTAAAATCATAGACCTGAGGCTATTGGACGGCCTGATTAAGTCGACATAACTCGAATAACATTCTGGTGTTGAAATATTCACACCATAGTTTAATTTTTTATGTGGAATGTGCTGTGGGACCTAGCTGTGTGGATCCCACGGGGAGGAGATATTCTCCCGTAAGCCGAGGTTTCTCAACATCCGAGTCTTCTCATTCACCCAGGTTTGTGGGGGGGTCAATATGGTCTGGTGTGAGTTATTGCGATGATGATTACCAAATAGAAGTGTGACATTTCGGAACCATGATTCAGTGTGGAACTCGACTTGGACGTATTTGAATCTCGTCAACTCTTAACATTCTCCGAGAACGTTGTTGAAGTGAGTGTGATGTGAAGAAACGATGTTAGGATGGTGGAGATGACACCAAATGAAAATGTGGCCAACACGAATTTCATACTGAGGAACCGGCTTCAAGCCGGAGCTCCCTCAGGCCTCAAATGGAAGGAAAAACTGAACAAGGCGTTGCCCGATTTTGATCCACAGAAAGGCAAAATCCCGCTGCTGCTGGCTGTCGAGGCTGGGAACCAATCGATGTGCCGTGAGCTGCTGAGCCAGAACACGGTCGACCAGCTCAAAGCAACCACCGAGAACGGCGACACCGCACTTCACCTCGCCGCCAGGAAGAGGGACATTGACATGGTCCGTATCCTTGTCGACTATGGAGCGCAGGTTGACGGCCAAAACGTAAGTCCTAACTCAAATAGCCAAACAAATTCAAGAATTCCAGCAGTTGAAAAACTTCATGTAGCAGGTACTGTTGATGGAAGATGCAGAGCAATTTGTCTCAGAGAGGTTAGTTCTGTGCTTTCAAGTTCTGCTCAAGGCCCTAGTAGCCGATTTAGGTTATGTGCTGGTCCCGCAAACTGGAGAACGTGGGTTCAAATCCCACCTGGTTTCAGTTCTCTGCATTTTCCATGTTCCTGTACTAAAAGTCAAAATGACATTTGCATCTTGCTAAAATATTATGGAGTTGTTCTCAGGGCGAGGGGCAAACTTCACTCCACATAGCATCTGCCGAAGGTGACGAAGGTCTCGTCAAATATTTCTACGGCGTCCGTGCCAATGCTTCCATACCCGACAACCAAGGTACGTTATAGTCTTAGACCATAAAGCTACCTACTTGACTAGCTACCAAAAGTCATACAGATCCATTTGCACTTGAGTCACTCAAATCATGGTAGCGTGGTGTAGACTTATGGGTATTTATTGAATTACGTGGTGGAAACGACCAGCATAATATGCAAAAAATAAGAATAATCCTATTATTGACAAGACAAGTGAATGCCTGCAGTGGTACGACGTACACGCCATCTCCTGGCGGTGAAAACAGTTCGTTATTTTGTTCGTTTCTTGTCACTTCACCTTTCATAGTTGTGGCAATAAATTAATGTACCTACCTGGCATTGTTACACACTAGAATTTTGCCCCAGCTTATGATTCAATACATATCAGTTAACACCAACTCTGCATGATCTACATTTGAATTGAAAACATTTCATTCAAAAAGGTTTATTCGCATATATGCTCCCTCCGCACTAACTGCTTCTGTATACTTCTACTGCTACTGTGGTAGATGGGATCCTATTCGTATTACTCAATAACAGCTTTTGATGGTATTTGGCAGGTGTCAGATGGAATTCATTTTGGAGGATTTCCCCTGCCAGGCCGTATTTGATTAACGACATTCCTCAGTGGCTTACTTCCTAATCGAGTCGAGCTTGTATCGAATGTTGATTTGAAGTGAACATAGTCAAGCTTGTGTGTCGAATTCAATTCGGAAATGGTTAATTTGTGCTCAAGAGGTTTGTTCGCTGTGATGAAAAGGCCACTAGCAAACTACCAGAAAGTCATTTGGAAGTGGATTTCCTGACTTTTCCGACTTTATAGTATTCATGTCATCCTGTTCGTTGTGTTCTTCTGATCACTTGCGGACGATTTTCTAGTCGTCAGACTTTTTAGTTTACTACTTTCTGACGAGTAACCCCACCATCTCCCTTCGATGATAGCCAATTAAATTATTTGATTTCTAGCTTCTGATGCGTCCCTTTTGCTGTGCTCGTGGCGTTCAAGTGTTTTCCAAGCTGGCGTCGGCGTCGGTCGCTCAAGCTCGCTGGGCGTATCACAAAACGGTTAGGTAGTGGTTTGCACCCCTAAAACCCACTGCGAACAACCTAAGATATTATTGAAGAGCAAAATTAGGTAGCTATTGATTCCTGGGGTTGCAGACCGGACGCCGATGCATCTGGCGGCAGAGTACGGGCACGCCTCCATCATCGAACTCCTCGCAGACAAATTCAAAGCGTCGATCTTTGAAAGGACCAAAGATGGGAGCACACTCATGCACATTGCATCTCTCAACGGCCACGCAGAATGTGCTCAGATGCTCTTCAAGAAAGGAGTTTACCTCCACATGCCGAACAAAGTACGTCCTGTTATCCAGTCCATTATTATGATTTGTTCCTGGATATTGATTTTAAGTATTGATCCACAGATTGGTGGTAGGTTCTCCTTCCCCTTGCTCGATACTTCAACTTGTTTCAGGCATTCAAAACAGGATTTATAATTGATGCTCTTGTTGCGTTCCAATAATTTCTAAATGATCAGTAATAAGAGTGTGAAAGTCTGTCTACTACGGATAGGCGTGGGTGAGAATGAGCCCCAATAGAAACTATTTTAGATCTGTTTGCATATTATTGTAGGTACCCTCCATTAGTCTACTACTAAAAGCTGTATGCTTCAAATAAATTATTCACCTTTATAAGATGTTAACGTGTGGTGATTTCAGAGAGGGGCCAGGAGCATACACACAGCAGCTAAATACGGGCACGTTGGTATCATCAACACCCTCCTTCAGAAAGGAGAGCACGTCGATGTGACCACGAGTGTGAGTACTCATTTTATTTCATAGAATACGATACGAATTTCTTCGTATGTCTATACTTCTGTTCAACCAAATAAAAATCTACTACTGTCGCAAATGGTATCGGATATTTCATACCTGTAGACATTTTGATGAACTCATTTCAGATTGTCACGCGTTTTTACCCCCATAACATCCGTTGTTTGATGAAATATTGATAACTTGGGTACATTTACGAAAGTTGTTAAATCCAAGTCAGTATTTCAACCTTCATCTACCAGCCCCCAATGGAAGGCTTGCTTCCATTTGAAATAAATCACAGTAAAGACATTTTTACCAAAAAATTTACTATCAAAATTCATTGTTATACTACGAGTATGTAAGCCTTCCTCATAAAATTGGTATCGTCATTGCCCTGAACAAACGTGGGGAGTAGATGTTATAATGTGGTTTCCGAATGTTACAGGCAATTTATTTATACACTTAGTTGTGCTTACAAAAACGAAATACATACGTAGGTACGACTTCCAGCAAACACAAACATAATTATAATAGTGGTGATTGGGGGGGGGGGGGGGTCTTCTTGGCCAAGCATCAACATAACGGCCGATGTGAACACGTGGTAAACATTTAAATTTCATTGCTCGTAACGATCTTTTGGAAAATGACACAAAATCAAAGGGAAATTGGGATCTTAGAAACTGCGAGAGCCCCAGTCAATGATCTTCGAGAAATCTCTGCTGGATCTGTCATAAAAATTCTTTTTCGTTTTCCATTTAGATAATGCACTACGAACCTGGTGACCCGTTTGAGGTAAAACTAATGAAAAGCTGTAACCGTTTTGACTGAATTCCCTTTTGAATGATGCATCGGACTTTGCTGATAATGATTTTATATTGTGCATTATGTTTTATTGATATGTGATTCGGCCTTGTCGATGGGAGCGTTGGCTGTAATTTACAACAAATTTTAAAATAAAAAAATCAATCATTCTTTCTTTGAACATGTCCGTCATTCTCCAACGTTTCCATCGTCCATGAAGCCTTCAGATGAAGGTCTATGCCGCAATGATTGTTCGACTTCATTGGTCTTTGTTTTTATTCACCTCTATTTGAACAGCGGTTTTGCTCTTTTAAACTTGGATAAAGGTTATAATGTATACATTTCAGAAACACTTTACCATCAAGCACCACACACTGGTTCTACAAAGTAAAGTACTTATACATGAAAGTATAACAAATACAATTTGAGGAAAAACAATAATTTTTTGTTCTGTTCTTATGTCTTCCACATTTAGACAAAAATGGTGATCGTACACTTACCTGAGAAAGGGTAACTGAATTCGAAGTTCCTTGAAATTGGAAATCACACCATAGCGATAATAGAAGTCTTGAACATCGTCATTTTTGCAAAGAACAAAAGTTTTCTGCGTTTTATTTTAATTTCAGTGCGGAAAACAGAGTTGATTTGATCAAAATACAAAAAAAACCACAGTCATGCAGCATGGCTATAAGAGCGAATTTTCGAAGAAATAACTTATTTTATGTAAAACTGTTTTATCTCAAGAAATAACACGTTCCTTCATCTTCAAAGTGCTCCAGTTTGAGAACGGAATGAGATATCGCAATTCTGGTTTCACCATCGTGTTCAGCGTACAAAAACCTTTAAAATGAGGTGTCACTTGTCAGACTGTTTCATTTTGGGAATTTATGGGTTATTTTTCCCCCCTAAAACTCCCCAAAACTCCCCCTCTGTCGATTGCCAAGACAGATTTTTCGTGCAAATTTGAACTTTTTATCTCAATTCTGTCGAGAGTTATCGTCTGGAATGACACATACATATATAAATATATAAATATATATATATATAAACATATAATTTTTGGTGTCTTTTGGCAGTGAATTCAGGATGGTCTGAAACGGATTTTGGTATAAAAATCTTTCGGAAATTCGAGTTTTAAAAATTTTGGACCGAGAACAATAGCTTCCTTTTCTTCGAAAATTCGCTAAAAGATATAACCTTCCTCCTCCTACCGTTCGGGCAATTATATCACCTACGTATTGGGGTGGAAATATTGTTCCTAATTTCTTACTATAATACTTTTTTCATCTTTTTTTTTTAGATACCCGAGTTCAGTTACAGTTTTTTCACATATTTAAGGCAAAAAGTTGGGGTATGGCGGGGTAAACTAAAAAGTCGACCAATTTAAATTATACGAATCATTGTTTCATGGTAAATTAATCAGTCTAAGACTACTACTCAGTCTATTGTACTTTCAAATAAGCATGCCAGAACCGTACCTATATTCTAAATACATACACTCTTGCTGCACGATAACCTAAGAGATGACATCTGAATTTATTGTTTTGTCATTGTTGATCCCTGATTTTATTGATGAAGATACCACAACTAATAACAAGAAACCCACTAACGATCCAATTCACACACTAACGTTGCCCGTTCGTGATGTCACAAAATGTTCGCACATTTCAAATTCACCTTATGCATACACACTGGCTGCCGCCTAATCTGGGCACTTCGGGCCGAGACGTTGTCTTATTGGTTTATTATTTTCGGTAATGAACCTTTGGAATCGAGCATGAAAAAAAACCGCCGTACGCCGTACTGAGCACTTTTCTTAGTTACCTTGAATCAAAATTGACGAAATTCGGTTTATAGGTCCCATTTGGGGTCTAGTTGGTCCTCGAAGCTCGGCGTTACTGTCATTCATTCCTAAGGGGTGAAAAATAGCGGTTGAAATCTCCAGGACGCCGTTTTCTCGAATTTGTTTACGGTTTTAAATGGTTCTCGAATTTGGGAGTTTTTTAAGGCCACACGGAGCATTGTACGTCCAGCCGCTCGTTCACAGTAATGCCCAGAAGTTTGCACCGACAGGAATTTTCAACAGGATGTTGAATGCAATTGTATACATTCAGCCCAAATATCATCACTAGGGACGCGCTAACAATCGGGAATCGGCCCGAGATCATCATTGCTAGGGAGCACATGATTATAATCACGGAGTATGAAGTCGAGTTGGTTGTTCTGTGATATTATTTCATTTGAAAAATTATGGCTCTTTTGGAGTTTGTTGATAGGTAGGTAGTGAAACTTGAACAAACTTTGAAGTATTATTGATGGGTAAATTATTACACGATGGTAAATTATTACACAACGGTTCATTATACAATCTACGTAGAAGGGGCTGGAGTTTGTTGATAGGTACTTTTGCCACTTTTTTCACTCCACATCAACAATTTCACTTCAGAACTTCATTATTTGCGTTTCTTTTTGCCGTTTTAGTTACTGTTTGTCATCGACTTATTTTAGCAACATTTAACTCGTGATTTAGGTAGGTACCTAGTAACGAGTACGGGGTTAGGTACTAACCTACGGAGGATCTGCGATCTATATAATATGTATAGCATAGTACATATTATACTATATAGGAGGGTTATCTATACAGAGACCTGTGATCTGTAACAGGAGGGTATTCTGTACAAAATAATAAACCGTTGTGCAGGGATCTGCAGCGTTTTTTCTTTAAGAGGTCAGTACACCCAAGTTCTAATGTTCATGTTGGGACCAAAAGCTAGTCAGGTGGCTACTATTCACCAAGGATTTCTGACAGTTTGAATTGAATCGAATGAGGGATCTCTCGAGATCCTTGACGATCCTCTTCTTATTAATTGCCACACTAGGGTTCAAGCTGAGACGTTTTGGGTTCCGGTCACCAAAATATATGGAAACGTGGACGGGATATCCGTCAACGACAGCACGTGAAATCCGTTTCCATTCCTGGAATAATAATTCCATTCCTTTAGTGTTTGCAAACCGGAAATTCCTATTAACGAGCGACCAGAGCGGATTATGCGGCACCCTCTGTACCTACTCTCTTGATCTTGACAGCTGAATCTCACACACACATCCTCACGTTCTCATTCAGTGTTGATGATTTTTACCTATTTTGGATGCAGCATTGCGTGCCGTGATATTGGCACGAACTCGTTTTTGCAATTGCGGAATCTCTTGTCAGCTCTCTATTTAAGATTATTTATCTTGTTTTATAGGACAATTACACGCCCCTTCACATAGCCGTGGAGGCTTGCAAACCAGCCGTCGTTGAAACTCTGTTGGGATACGGAGCTGATGTCCACGTTAAAGGTAGGTATGCCGCAACAAAACCTTACAGAGGGGTACAGTGGTTTTGCGCAAGGAGTATATTTACTAATATAGGTACGTATAAATAAATTTCATAGGTCGGAGCAATAGCAGTACCTTCCTAGTGAGTACGCGAGTGCAAACATCAACCCCTTGAAATCACTCCTAGCTTTGTTTGAGAGATTTTTAAAACTTTTCTAGGGTCAATAGAGTAATTGCATATAATCTTAAATTCACCAAAACTGGTATACAACTGTGACCTCGAGGTATAAAAATAGTAGGAAATACCGTTACTCAAAAAAGTGGGTCAGTTCGGAGTTTTTCTGGGTTGTTGAAGTGTTGTCGCTAAAAAATTACTGTCAAATGATATTGTTGCATGACTAGAGCATTTCCTTTTCCTGAGTTGTTCCCATCCAACATGCAGTTTAAGGGTAACTCTGCTCTTCAAAAAAAAAAAAAAAAGCTAGAAGGTTCCCAATTTAGGATAGTCACAGACATTCTGGGTGTTAGAGTATCTCAAACGGTGACTTGGTATTTTAAATTAGGTGACCTTTTTCCAGGGCTTCCGGGAATCCAACTTTAAAGAAAATCAGCCTGCACATTTCTCTGAGTAGATAGCTATTACTAAAATTGGTTAGTTTCAGGGTCTCCGGATACCAAAGTTCTTAATAGTTGGTATCTCAATATATGCATTTCTCTGAGTAGATAGCTATTACTGAAATTGGTTCGTTTCGGGGTGTCCGGATACCAAAGTTCTTAATAGTTGGTATCTCAATATATGCATTTCTCTGAGTAGATAGCTATTACTGAAATTGGTTCGTTTCGGGGTGTCCGGATACCGAAGTTCTTAATAGTTGGTATCTCAATATATGCATCCCTTTTCTTCGGAATCGCAGAAAATATTGGAGAACAGCAACCTAGGTTTTGTAAAACTGAGGACCGGTTTCACCATGTTTGAGTTAAGTGCAGACTAGCTAACTCAGAGTTACAAAGTAACTTGGAGTTGACGATTCTTCCACTTTCACCACGACTTTTCATGTGAGAGTTAGTTGTAGTCTGAGGTTAGTTCCCTGTGGCTAGTTCTAGTCATCTTTTCCCGGTTGAATCAGCTGATAATGTTGACTTTTTTCAGGAAAGTTCACTCCAAAATAAAATAAAAATTCCACAAGAAAGTAGCATGAAAACCTCCAACAAACACGAGGTTTTGTACAGGTAACTAGGAGGTAGCTGTTAACTTTCAGAAATAGCAGGGACTAATATGTGGGGGTTGAAATGCTAATTAAACTCGAAGTCGCACCTAATTCGAGGTGGTGAAATGCTTCTTTTTTTCAAACACCAAGTTAGCTGTAACTCACACTTTAACTCTAGGTGGTGAAATCGGCCCTAAGTGATTTGAGTAAGCCCCCCCCCCCCCCCCCCCTCACCACTTTACTAAAAGCTACCTGCTTGCAAGGATGAGCGTTGGTCTGAAATGTACTTACTATAACATTTAAAATGTTCTGTGTTCAATAAAATGTGCTTTCTTCTTTTCTTCTGAATACTCAGTCAATAAATGTGATGATCCGCAGGTGGAAGTCTGCTGGAGACACCGCTCCACATAGCAGCTCGAGTGAAGGACGGGGAAAAGTGCGCTCTGATGCTCCTCAAGTCGGGAGCAGGTCCCAACCTGACGACAGCCGACGGACAGACGCCCGTCCACGTTGCAGCCAAACACGGCAACCTCGCTGCACTCCTCCTCCTCCTCGAGGACAACGGCGACCCTCTCTTCAAGTCCAAGGTCAGCCCTCCATCTCTCCACTCAAGCCTTTGAGACAGTAGTAAAGTAAAAAGCCACTCCAGGCTCGCCTTCACGTCCCACATGCGTTTTGGAAATGACCCGCTGCCCTCCCAGAAGTTTTAGAATTTGATCTGATAATTTTACTCAAGGCTACCCATGGCCAAGGCTACAGGCCTTGTGACGAGAGGGGTTGGGATTCAAACCAACCGACCACAGGCACGGTGCCAATTCCAACCATCAGGAGGCAGAGCACTAGCATGCGGCCACTTTGGCTCACCCTGTCCTTTGAGTGAAAAAATTATACCAGCAGGGCATGACCTCCGGCTTCAACGATTCTAGAACTCAACAAGCATATATAAACCAATCTGTACCTTTATAAGTTTCAGATAAATTAGGTAGGAAATGTAAGTCTATTTATATGTTTAGCTATGTGTATGCATTATGAATATAGGGTACACCCCCCCCCCCCCCCCCCCAATTATTCAATTCCCTCATTGATAATTTATTTGACCTTGAACATTTCCTAATAGACTTGGAAAGTTGTGGATTTGACATGTCGAAACGCTAATGCCTAATCCGAACTATTCAATATTAATGTTGTTTTAACTGATCGTTGGCAGAATGGGGAAACTCCACTCCACCTCGCCAGCCGTGCTTGTAAAGCGGACGTCGTACGCCATCTCATCAACTTCGTCAAAGAGACGAAAGGTGCTGAGGTAAATGTTCAGAATCCTACTGATAGCTATTGATATGGTAGGCGACAAGAATGTGAAATTATCTTGAAACATGAGAAGAAGAGGAGAACATAATTTCCAAAAATTCTAGCATGGCCTAAAATGCATGGGATTTTCTAACTTACCGTCTAGGTACTCAGTGCCCCTTCAGAATCAGGTCATTATTCAATAGCTTAAGCTTCTACCATACAACTTTTTAATTCAATTACCTAAACATTTTCAAAGGAGACTTTAATTTTTTATTTTAGGTGGGTTTTTTATTATCGTTCTGATAATTTCATTTTTTAAATAAATAAATTGATTGATTGTTGTAGACGGCTACGGCTTACGTAAATTCACTGACGGACGAAGGAGCAACCGCCTTGCACTATGCAGGGCAGGTTGCCAAGTCCGAGGTGGATTCGGAGAGGCCCAACGAGGACAGAGAGGTCGTTCAGCTCCTCATCGCCAGCGGTGCCAACATCTCTGCCTTCACCAAAAACGTAATCATTCATTCATTAATTGTTATTCTAATATCAGTTTGCAGCGTTAGGATATTATTATAAAGAGAAACACCTTGTCATACACTCAACGTTCAGCACACAACTGGTCCTTATGTGTTCCCCTGGTCATTTGGCTGGGAGAGTCTGAAAATTCAGGAGAGACGTTTTTGGGCTGGGTTAGCATAACCATTTTTCTGATGATGATAATACGTGCAAGTTGCTCCTTGATTCAAACACCTCGATTTGTGTACTGAACGACTAGTGCATATTCTCGTCGCGTATTTTGTAAAAGCGTATGTGTATTAATTCCCGCCAATCAGTGGGTAACGTTAATTGCCAGTTAATCAATTTATAACGGTAACTTACGTCGCCGCATGCCCTCAAATAAAATCTTTGTTACGCAGACAAAATCGGATCTATTTATCCGAGTTGGATTAAATTTAACTGGGTTCGGGGTATTTCTATCAAAGCACGTTGGTGCAATATTCAGTAGGTAGGTGGTAGGTGCCTATCTGTTTGCAGGGCAAAATCCCGGGGCCCGGCCGCGGGCCCTATTTGTACGGTTATTGTGCAAACTAAAAATTTCCCTTTTATAAATGAGCTCAATTACTTCCTTAATAAATAAGGGTGAACAGTAAGTCGAGCACTCCAGTTTATAAATTATAAAATTGGTGTGGGGAGGGGCCCGATGAGAATTTATCCCCGGGGCCCGATGAGAATTTATCCCCCGGGCCCTTCCCAGCTCTGGGCAGCCCTGTCTGTTTGTTTTGTGATTGTGATTTTCTATTGCTTAAATATAAGTAAACGTCGTCCTCAGCTTGACACAAGCTTTTTGTATGTCTCTCGACGTACATAACATAGCGTCCTCTTTTTTTCGTGATTGTATTGTTTATTCCTATTTTGGGTTGTTACAGACAACAGAAACAGTCTTCCATTACTGCGCGATGGCCGGGAACAACGACGTTTTGACGGAAATGCTATCCGCAATGACGACAACGGAGATCCAGAAGGCGCTCAACAGGCAGTCAGACATCGGATGGACTCCTCTGCTCATTGCCTGCCATCACGGACACAACGACATGGTACTTACCTACCTCTTTACTGCCTACCTTAAACCGTGTTGCTTTTATTAATACATGCATAACTAGGTCGTCTCACTAGTTAGTCGGTGGTCTTTCATCGCACCATATTCGTGTTCCAGGTCAACAACCTCCTCGCAAACCACGCCAGAGTCGACGTTTTTGACAATGAAGGCCGCTCGGCCCTTCATCTCGCTGCCGAACGAGGATACTTAGAGGTCCCCAATCCCATAACATAATCACCTACGTAAAACTTAATGAACTTAATTGATATTATTTTGTGATTATCTAAGGCAGGGGACCACTTAGAGTTAACGTAACTCGTATTCTAACTCAAGGCGGTGGAACCTGCCGTAAGTTTATGTAGTTAACCTAATACGCTTTTGAGAACCACGTCCCGTTGCACATGTTGAAATTTAGGTAACCAGTCAATCCCCGACAACCACAATCCGATTCATCTCGTCAAATCTCATGAATCAATGTACTTCTATTTCATTCAAGATTTCCCGCTAATATACGCACTAATTTTACACAAAATTAATAATAATTAAATAAGTAATTCTCTTCTTGCGTAGATTTGTGATGCTCTCTTGACGCATAAAGCCTTCATCAACAGCAAGTCGCGCGTGGGGAGGACAGCCTTGCATTTAGCGGCAATGAACGGTTTTGCGGCTCTGTGCAAGTAAGAAAGAATTACATGATTTTTGTAACCTGTATAAGCCTACCTATTACTATGTAACTAGCAATATTGTTTGTCAGTGCTTTAATGAGCCTTGAACGGGCTAGACCGTGTTCATTAGGTGTTTTGCAAAACAGTGGCGAGGTTCCCCGTCATGCGTAAAGCAAAAAAAGTATCTTAATTTTGGTAAATATTGTAGGGACCCACTTATTTTTAAGAGACCATCTGTAGACGCGCTTGTTGTCGAAATTTGGTGTATTTCACATGGAACCTACAACTGATGACCCTGTAATAATGCATCAGCCCTGCAAGATTAAAACTGTAGTGAGCATTTCTAAGGTATTGCATATAGCACAGTGTGTACAGAAGGATTATAGATGCAGAAAATAATAAACCGTTGATGAAGAATTTGAGTGGTTCCCTGTGTTATAAATACTTGATGAGAAAAATACAATTAATTAAGTTTTTTTAATGGGATTAGAGGAAAGAATGCATAGTATTTTTGTAGTACTCGTACTATTGTAGATAAAACGATTAGAATCACTCAGATTTTCTAGGGATCTTTCCGCTAACGTTCACCACTGGCCGCAGGTTTCTGGTGAGTGAGCACAACGCGGTTATCGACGTGCTGACGCTAAGGAAGCAGACGCCGCTCCATCTTGCGGCTGGAACCGGGCAGCTGGAAGTCAGCAAACTCCTCCTCGACCTCGGCGCTAGCATCGACGCCACCGATGACGAGGGTCAGAAGCCTATACACGTTGCAGCCCAGAATAACTACCCAGAAGTAAGTGGTCCTTACGTCGTTGCTATAATAATAATATTTATTGTTCTTCATTGGTATGTACACTGGTGGACACGATGTTAGGATGAGTAGATAGAAGAGGTGTACTCATAATAGAGACCAGTCTAACTTGGAGTCATTAGGGAATTCTAGAGGACTAAATAATAATAGTGTGGTGTCTTATTCAGACTCAAGGAGGCTTCCTACTGTCGTTATTCCAGGACGCGGTCAGTAGATCCCATAGCGCAAGAACACGTATTTCAACCCTTTCTACGCGCATAAACTTCCCAGTTATAGTTCCTATGATCAATCAATTCTAATCTGTTTTGTGTCGTTGAGTAATAATGGTCGATTCGTCTGAGTATGCAGAAATCACAATAACAGTATGAGGGTGGTTGTTAGGTGAGGGTGAAGAAATTTGGCTATTCCTCGTTGTTTTCATTCCGACCGGTTTCGCTGCAAGGGTCTCATCGGATATGGGTGCAGTTCGCGATAATGGTCATTTATCGTAATTCTGGTTATTACAGGTTTATGTTCTACTCTTCTTTCTAAAATAGTGTTTGTCATTTTTTGTCACTCGTCAAAATCTGGTGTTTTTTATAGTGTAGTATTCCAGGTCTATGTTTCTTTTGTTTATTTTTAGGTTTACCTTGTTTATTCTCCTGTTCTATAAACTTCGTCATGAGACACGGAGTAAATTAGTAAAATGGTTGGATGTTTCAAATTTTAAAGATTTCTGCGGTATCACAATGTGGAGCTGGAGTCATTATCTTATATAGTAAGACATACTAATTTACATTATATGATAATGACTCCAGCTCCACATGGTAATACAGCAGAAATCTTTAAAATATAAAAACCTCAAAAACTATTTTACTAATTTACTCAGCCTCAATGGCGAAGCTTATAGAACAGAAGAATAAACAAGTTAAACCTAAAAACAAAAAACAAGAGAAACATAGGTTTGGAGTATGTACCACACCATAAAAACGTCTGCCAATTCGAGTAAGCAGTACAGCTTCCTCACTTGAATCACATGAACGTGTAGAATAGTTGGGAAGGTTCATTTTGATACGGGACCATCTGCGATCCAACCCACGTGTACCCTCAAAATTTCAGCTCTCTACGTCTATTTTTCGCATAATTAGAAGCGCTACAAGGAAAAGGTCAACATTTCATATTTGTCCATGAGCAGACAAAAGTTACAGTACGATTCAAATGAAATTCATACGGAACTATCAAAGTATTACTGATCGACCCTCCAAGTTTGAACTCATTTCAACGATATTTGAGGTAGTTACGGGTGTTTCATGTATTTCGCGTTTGCGCATGCGCCGAAAGGTACTGTACGATCCCAATTAAATTCATTATGGAACCATCAAAGTATTATCCCTGATCGACCCTCCAAGTTTGGACTCATTTCAACGCTATTTAAGGTACTAATGGGCGTTTCATGTATTTCATGTTCGCCCATGCGCAGACGAAAGGTACAGTACGATTCCAATGAAATTCATGACGGAACTATCAAAGTATTATTCCTGATGGTCTCTCCAAGTTGAACTCATTTCAACGATATTTTAAGGTAGTTATGGGCGTTTCAAATATTTCACGTTTGCGCGTGCGCAGACGAAAGTTACAGTACTTTTTCAATGAGTTTTTTATACGACCATCTGTGACACAACCCGCACCTACCCTCCAAATTTTAGCCCATTTCGACCATTAATTCGGGTAGTTATGGGCGTTACAAGGAATTGACCACAGACAGAAACGAAAACCAAAAATGTAAAAAACCACAGTCATGCAGCATGGCTATAAGAGCGAATTTTCGAAGTTTTCGGCATCTTCCTCCTCCGCCTAAAATTTTCTGAAAATTAATTTTCGGCCAATGTTTTCCCAACTTGATACCATACAAAATTAAAACAGGAGTAGTTTTACGCAAAGTAAAATTTGGGGTGGAAGGAGGGGGAGGGGGAAATCAAAAATGTTTTGAATACCAGAAGAGTAGGTATTGGGTACGTAACAAATTTTTTGTTCCATTTTTTGCCGAGTAACACCTCGGTTTGTAGATTTTCCAACGCTGAACACGATGGTGAAGTCAGAATTGCGATATCCCATTCCGTTATCAGATTAGAGCAGACGAACCAGGAAGAACATCTCAAGAAATAACCACGTTCCTTCATCTTCAAAGTGCTCCAGTTTGAGAATGGAATGAGATATCGCAATTCTGATTTCACCATCGTGTTCAGCGTACAAAAACCTTTAAAATGAGGTGTCACTTGTCAGACTTTTTCATTTTGGGAATTTATGGGTAATTTTCCCCCCCTAAAACTCCCCAAAACTCCCCCTTAGGGTGACCCGATTCTGCCCATCTTCGAACATAGCCTGTCGATTGCCAAGACAGATTCTTCGTGCAAATTTGAACTTTTTATCTCAATTCTTTCGAGAGTTATCGTCTGGAATGACACATACATATATAAATATATATATAAATATATAAATATATAAATATATATATATACATATAATTTTTGGTGTCTTTCGGCAGGGAATTCAGGATGGTCTGAAACGGATTTTGGTATAAAAATCTTTCGGAAATTCGAGTTTTAAAAATTTTGGACCTTTTCTTCGAAAATTCGCTAAAATGTTCCTTGGTGTCTGAAACGAAAATGGTAGTGGAATTTTCATTTTGGAGGACATACTTTTTTTTTCAACCGAATCACGAATCCAAGGCTTCCCTACCTTCCGATAGTGATTAAGCAAAACACCGTATCTTGACGAGTGACAAAAAATCACAAGAACTATTTCAGAAAGAAAAGTGGAACTTGAACCTATAACCAAAATTACGACGAATGACCGTAATTCGTAATAATGATCACGAATTGTACCTATCCGTGATGATGCCCTAGCGGCGAAACCGCTTGGATAAAAACTGAAACGAAGAGAAGCCAAATTTCTTCATCATCACCTAACAACCAATCAGTAGACGATGGCAAACCTACACCAATATGAGGATGTTTGTTGACGAAAACGTCTGCATCCAGAGCACTTATATATCAGAAAACTGGGGTTCTTTTGTTATATAAATTGGCGAAGTAGGTTGGTGTCCACCAAGAAAAATTTTCGAATTTACTGCCTGAATTTTATTGCCACGCCAACCTAGTGAGTCAGTTCCCAACTACCCTATCCATTTGGGTGTATGCAAAACATCATGAGCAAACTTGCGTGAAATAAAATGGCGAGGCAGTACAAATTGGCATCCATCCTCCTCTATCATCTGCTCACCTTGGTATTACGTCAGTAGGTAGGTACTACATGAATAAGTGACTGCATCGGGTGATTAGTAATCGTAGGTGAGAGAAATACGTAGTAAAATATTGCAAACTTGGATGTGATCCTGTAAATGACAGTTTCTAACCTACAAAAATTGCTGGGTCACGTTGGATTATTTTAGAGCAGTGCATTATGTAACTGACCCTTACGTGTTTTGCTAGCTTATGCTCTTTCAAAATCAACCTAAGCTATGTAGGTACCTGCCATGTCCATAAACAGCTTGCTGTCAACCCAAGTTGATCCACTCACTTTATGATGACCCCTTGTTTGCAGGTGGCGCAATTATTCCTCCAAAGACAGCATTCGTTGGTGATGGCCTGCACTAAAGACGGCAACACGTGCGCTCACATTGCAGCCATGCAGGGATCCGTCCGTGTCATAGAAGAACTCATGAAGTTTGACAGGTTATTGACAATATTATACCGTTATTTTAACAAGCAGCCGTGATGAAAATAGAATATGTTCTATACGAATAAAACACCAAATTATTAGGTACCTGCGTAGTATTCAGAGTAAAATTGTATGATGTTTGATGTATAAATGAACATTTAAAAACGCTGCAAATCACTGCACAACGGTTTATTATTTTGTACAGAATACCCTCCTGTTACAGATCACAGGTCTCCGTATAGATAACCCTTCTATATATTATGTACTATTCTACACATATTATGTAGATCGCGGACCTCCGTAGGTTAGTACCTAACCCCGTACTCGTTACTAGGTACCTCCCTAAACCGTTGTGTAATAATTTACCTGTATAGGTTCCACTTCTACGGAGATAGAATAATGAACCGTTGTGTAATCATTTGCCCATCAATAATACTTCAACGGTTGTTCAAGTTGCAAAAGTACCTATCAACAAAATCCAGCCCCTTCTTGGTAGATTAGCCGTTGTGTAATAATTTACCGTGGTTTAATAATTTACCGTTTGTGTAATAATTTACCCATCAATAATACTTCATCGGTTGTTCAAGTTGCAAAAGTACCTATCAACAAAATCCAGCCCCTTCTGGGTAGATGAGCCGTTGTGCAATAATTTGCCATTGTGTAATAATTTGCCATTGTGTAATAATTTACCCATCAATAATACTTCATCGGTTGTTCAAGTTGCAAAAGTACCTATCAACAAAATCCAGCCGGATCGCACACCCTCCGTAGGTTAATACCTAACCCCGTACTCGTTACTAGGTACCTACCTAAATCACTAGGTAAATGTTGCTAAAATAATTCTGTCGATTGCAAACAGTACCTACCTAACAAAAAGAAACGCACATCATTTTTCAAATGAAATAATATCACAGAACAACCAACTCGACCTCTTAGGTACCCCACCAATAAAATCGGCGCGTCCCTGGTGACGAGATTTGGTCTGTTGTATAATACAATTTCATTCACCCTGGTGTCGAAAATGCCTGTCTGTGCAAACTTCGGGCCTTACTGTGAACGAACGGCTGGACGTACGGTGCTCCGGGTGGTCTTAAAAAACTCGTAAGTTCAAGAACTATTTAAAACCGTAAAAATATTCACGTAAAAAAAAAGATATAGGCGTTTTGAAAATTTCAACCCCTATTTTGAACCCCTTAGAGATGACTGGCAGTAACGTCGAGCTTCGAGGACCAACTAGACCCCGAACGGAACCTATAACACGAATTTCATCAATTTTTTTTCATGGTAACTAAGGGCCGGTTTCACCAACGTAAACGAAGGTGTTGATCTCAGTTCAAATCGCGGTTCAAATCGTAAACGGAGATTGTCCGTCAGGTTGGGTTTCACCACGGGCGTTTAACCCTGTCAACGGGAGTTCAGCGCTGAACGCTCGATTTTGGCCGATCAGCAGTGATAAACTCGGTTCAAGTCTACTTTTCCCTCCCGCTTATCCATTCGCATCAACAATGTCTCGATCACTAGTGCGAGTTGTTAACATGATTTTCGACGAAGATGAAAGTGATGAACTCAACAATATTATAATTCGCCGCCCGAGGTAATTCCGCCAGAGGACAGAACATTTTGATGAGTGACTTTTGTGTCGAGATACAGACTCTCGAAAGAATCTACGAAAAATGGATAAATACAATGTATAGTGAATGTATCAGCAGACAAACCCAAACTGAACCATTCATAATCACGTTTTCGGTGTGCATAAATTATTATTCAAAGAGCTGATGATAAGAATTCAATGAGACTACGCAAGCTGTGTGGTCTACTCCACTGCACAAACCAGGAAACGTATTTTGCAGAGAGGAAAAGCCGACGTAATGGGAAAATAGGATAAAAATTCAATGATTCCATAAGTAGTCGTGACATTGAATTATAGCGTTTATTTTATTTTCTGTCTACAGTTAGCGGTCAAAATAATCACATGCTCGCCATTTAGGCAAGTGATATAAGGAACTTTGTCACTTTCTGAAGGTTCAAGTAATCACCAAATGTAATATTTGTCATAAATGCAAATTTGGTGACGAAAATGAATGCGTAGGAACTGGTGGAAGAGATTCAAAGCAGTGTCGAATATCTCCCAGTGGCTTTCTACTAGGTCGCAGGGAATCTCGCGCTCACTGGCTGTGAAGATCGGTTCTCTCTTGACTCGTTTTGGTTCCATTAGGAATCAGGAAAACGGGACACAAAACACAAAAAAACAACTGTTTAGCGAGAAAAAAAAACGGGGAAAAACAACGTGTAGGTAGGGAAAGCAAAAACAGAAATGGTTAGCTGGGCTTCTCCTTCCCACGTTTATCAAAACAGCTGACACCCCCAATTTTACCTCGTTATCACCTGATCGTATCATCAGCCGGTTTCACCACTAAACCATGAACTCGGTTTATCGGAAACCTAGTTCATCGTAACCGATGGATTGATCTCAGTTCAAAAAGTTTTGGGTTTCACGAAGTTAAACGAGTTTCTAGGATCGGGGTTCATGTTGAACTAAGATCAACGAAAACCAAGTTCGAGCTGCTGTTGATCCACAGTTTGAACTCTGATTTGGAAGGCAGGGGTTCGATTATTCGATGATTTGATGATACGATCAGGTGATAACGAGGTAAAATTGGGGGTGTCAGCTGTTTTGATAAACGTGGGAAGGAGAAGCCCAGCTAACCATTTCTGTTTTTGCTTTCCCTACCTACACGTTGTTTTTCCCCGTTTTTTTTCTCGCTAAACATAGTTGTTTTTCTGTGTTTTGTGTCCCGTTTTCCTGGTTCCTAATGGAACCAAAACGAGTCAAGAGAGAACCGATCTTCACAGCCAGTGAGCGCGAGATTCCCTGCGACCTAGTAGAAAGCCACTGGGAGATATTCGACACTGTTTTGAATCTTCCACCAGTTCCAGCACATTCATTCACCAAATTTGCATTTATGACAAATATTACATTTGGTGATTACTTGAACCTTCAGAAAGTGACAAAGTTCCTTATATCACTTGCCTAAATGGCGAGCATGTGATTATTTTGACCGCTAATAACTGTAGACAGAAAATAAAATAAACGCTATAATTCAATGTCACGGCTACTTATGGAATCATTGAATTTTTATCCCATTTTCCCATTACGTCAGCTTTTCCTCTCTGCAAAATACGTTTCGTAGTGTGCAGTGGAGTAGACCACACAGCTTGCGTAGTCTCATTGAATTCTTATCATCAGCTCTTTGAATAATAATTGATGCACACCGAAAACGTGATTATGAATGGTTCAGTTTGGGTTTGTCTGCTGATACATTCACTATACATTGTATTTATCTATTTTTCGTAGATTCTTTCGAGAGTCTGTATCTCGACACAAAAGTCACTCATCAAGATGTTCAAAATGTTCTGTCCTCTGGCGGAATTACCTCGGGCGGCGAATTATAATATTGTTGAGTTCATCACTTTCATCTTCGTCGAAAATCATGTTAACAACTCGCACTAGTGATCGAGACATTGTTGATGTGAATGGATAAGCGGGAGGGAAAAGTAGACTTGAACCGAGTTTATCACTGCTGATCGGCCAAAATCGAGCGTTCAGCGCTGAACTCCCGTTGAACTGAGTTCAGGGTTAAACGCCCGTGGTGAAACCCCACCTGACGGACAATCTCCGTTTACGATTTGAACCGTGATTTGAACTGAGATCAACACCTTCGTTTACGTTGGTGAAACCGGCCCTTAGTGGTGAAACCGGCCCTTAGTGGTGAAACCGGCCCTAAGAAAAGTGGCCCGTACGGCGTACGGCGGCGGACAGACAGAAATATTTTTATTGCAGTTTTGGATTCTACATAGGTACCTACCTTGAAACGTACACCATCAAATTTTGAGGGGGGGTAAGAATTTTTTTTTCATGCTCGATTCCAATGGTTCATTATTGAAAATAATAAACCAAAAATTGTTATGGAAGGACGAAGTCAAAATTGCCATCTAGTCAAAATTGAAATCTCGTGGATCAGGTGTTAGTTGAGCGTTCCTCCTGTTGTTCGATAAGAAACGTATTCCTCACATTGATTGCAGATGCTCAGAATGTTATGGTTGCCAATTCCTAATTAGAAATTATGCTTTGATTACGGTTATGCCCATTGCCCATTCTCCCCTTGCCCAAAATGTGTTCCCCTAAAACTTTGGAGTTTCACGTCATACTCCTACCTATTTTTAACAATTTTTGCAATTTTATGCGTAAATATTGGATGTATTCAAAAGCACTTGCTCGCCTAAGCGAGTCGAAGTTTTGATGACTGCTTGAGTAATCAACAACAGATTATTTTGTTAGTTGATTTTTCGCCCACTCAATGTTAGGGTGAGAAAATAACTTCAGGTAACCTGCAGTCTGTTATTAGAACGCAGTCAAGCTCGTGGTTATGTTAATTTGAAAACATTCCGGTTCTCAAACTAAACCAGTTATGCATCGCTGGAACAAACCTTGATACAGGATGGAGTGAATGGTGATGGATAGTTCTCTGTATTGGACAGGTCTGGCGTGATTTCCGCCAGGAACAAGGTGACCGAGGCGACTTCCCTGCAGCTAGCGGCGGAGGGAGGTCATGCAGAAGTCGTAAAAGTCCTCGTTAGAGCTGGTGCTTCGCCAACTGAGGAGAACAAGGTCTGAATTTATTAAGAAATTAACGTTGGGTCATTCAGAACTTTACTTATTCTCTACTTTCCTCTTTTCACTTCTTCATGTGAATAATTATTGGTATATTCTAAGGACTGTTGATGAATCTTGACAGTGGCGATTGGTTTTGGCAGGCGGGTTTCACGGCCGTCCACTTGGCAGCACAGCACGGCCATGGCCAAGTCCTCGATGTGTTCAAGTCTTCCCAGTCACTGCGTGTGTCCAGCAAAAAGCTCGGAGTCACTGCCCTCCATGTCGCAGCATATTTTGGACAAGCGGGTAAAGTAAAATTGGAATAATCATCTGAATATTTTTCGCTAAGTATTTATTCCCAACCTTGCCAAATTAGAGAAGGAACTATCTTGGTTACCAGCGATATTCCCATTTCTTGAAAGGGCGCATTCAACTGCCTCAGCACATTTTCCAGGTAGGTATAGGTAGAGAAGGATGGATGTCATACCACCACCTAAAGAAATGATAAAACGTTATATTGCAGCAAAACATGTTTAAACTTATAGACTTGTCAACGAAAACATTGAAGGATATGGACTTTGAAACCGTTCATAAAATTACCCTTGTTCTATACCTACTTGTAATGACACCTATTTTACTTGTATACGTTCGTTTGTGGTTTGATGCGGATGTTAACAGACACGGTTCGAGAACTTCTGGTGAACGTCCCAGCTGTGGTGAAATCGGAGCCACCACAGGGCTCCGGTTTGGTGTCGGAACTGGGTAACGAGTCAGGGATGACGCCACTTCATCTAGCTGCGTACTCTGGCAACGAGAACGTCGTCAGGCTTCTGCTCAACTCGGCTGGGGTGCAAGTAGACACTGCTACCACGGAAAATGTAAGATAGGTACATCGGTTGGTACAATCCCAGTATAGGTGAACACTCAAAGAAAGTCGATGATTTCAACATTTGCCGGTTTGAATCGACTGGAGCACTTTCATTAGTCTAATGTCCCTACCTACCCGGTTACATATCAATATCTGGACAGTTACCATAGTTACTCGTAATATTATAGCTTGATCGAGTTATCGAATCGTCTTGAAACATCGTTATTCTTAATATGTGTACCTACATTGGGGTTGTACCCTCTTGTTCGATAGGTACATCCCTATTGCTCCTGGTAGGTCTGAGTAAGCTTTTGATGCATTAAGCGAGTCAGTTCAGTTCATCTATATGTTGCAGTTTGCAGACAATTTTTTTTATCATGTAATCATTATCTAACGTGTGTACAACATTGCGGTAAAAACTGTCGTCGTAGCTCATTTTGGTGATGGTTGCACATACTTTCAGCTGTCTATGAACTGAAATGACCCGTGTTTAGTCCTTGAAAACAGCAGAGATGGGGTGTGATTTCAGGGCTACAACCCGTTACATTTGGCCTGTTTTGGTGGTCACATCGCCGTTGTTGGGCTTCTCCTCAGCAGATCTGCAGACCTCCTGAGCTCTCAAGACCGCCATGGGAAGACTGGACTCCATATCGCTGCCACCCATGGCCACTACCAGATGTGCGAGGTCCTCCTCGGTCAAGGAGCCGAGATCAACTCCAATGACCGGGTAATTATTATTTAGAAAAAGAAGAAAACAAGTTTTCGTGTAGGTACTTACTGGGATCTATCCTACTGATGGGTTACTAGTTATTTGTATCGGTTTTTCAAAACCACTTACTGAGGAAGTAGTCTTTGATAGCTGGAAAATCATGTGCAGTATAATTGATTCCATTCAAATTCCCATGTTGCTACATTAGGATCACGTTGCAAACCCACGTCAATCTTTATATTATCTATGCTTGACTAGATGTGTATTAACTGTATGCTACTGAAGCACCCCTAGTTATTCATAGCAGGAGTATAATGTCAACAGAATGGCTGGACGCCTCTGCACTGTGCGGCCAGAGCCGGAAAATTCGACGTGGTCAAACTCCTGGTCGAATCTGGAGCTTCCCCCAAGTCGGAGACGAACTACGGATCTGCTCCGATCTGGTTCGCCGCCTCCGAGGGCCACAACGACGTCCTTGAGTACCTCCTCACCAAGGAGCACGACAGCTACAGCCTCATGGAAGACAAGAGAGTGAGTTATAAATAGCCATCATCATGACAGCGTTTTGCAGTACCTAGCTTCTAAACTTTCATTTGAATATGTTTTTTTTTATTGGAACATGCTTTTGCGATAGCCAAGGTTTGCTACACTATTCTGTGTGACCTTTGAGGCTAATTTCACTCCTTTTCAACCTACGAAGATCGAGCTCTGTCTATCACCTGTGTCGAAAACTGAGCTGTGATCAGCTGAGTCGAAAATTGACCTCCCCGATTATCGGGAATCAGAACAGCCTCCAGCTTGAAAAGAATGTTCCATGTTCTTCTGTCTTCATACTATGTACCAACAGAGCTGTTTAATTTATTTTTTTTTTTTAATGCTTCAATTTATTGGAAAACCTCAATCTTAACCTCACACTTTAACATAAATATACAGCTATAAGCTGAAGTTATATATTCCTTTTCAGTTTGTCTTCAACCTAATGGTGTGCAGTAAAAAGCACGGAGACCGCCCTATGCAAGAATTTATTCTTGTTTCGCCAGCGCCCGTGGATATTGCGGCCAAACTCTCTAATGTGTACATCAACCTGTCAAATAAGGTCAGTAACTTTCGACAGTCATGGCTCCGATCGTTTCACTCGTTTTTGACTTTAAAACATTCTAATAGTCAACGGCAGACTTTTACTTGATTTTTGGATTCTACGGGTCTTGAAAAGCAAACTAAACTAAATTTAGTGGCGATGTTGAAAAGATTCTTGAACGATAATGAATTAATAAAAAACCTTAAACCTGGTGAGATCCCCCTAGTTTTAAACTCTAGTGTCTATACGGTAGGACTTCAGCACTGGTTCGATTGCACCCTACTCTAGGGTGTAATGAGCAATGGACGTAGGACGCAATTTGCTTCTTTTTATCACCCTCAAAACCCCCTGAACCCCAATTTTTAACATAAAAATCCGAGTAGTTTGGCGGGAATAAGCTAAAGAAAGACGCCTGACTTCATCTGGTAACAGAGCGAGAGAGCAATGCATACCGGACGACGTCGCACGCTTTTTCCTTCCCCTTTTAAAAAATTATGATGTCCTGGTATTTTGTGAATTCGTCAGAAATAACGAGGCAATAAGGATTGCCATCCACACCTTTTTATTTAGAATCTACACGGACCGGTTTCGGGTTTTTAGCCCATCCTCAGCCTTTTCGCAGTTTTGGAGTTTTACAAACGAATTGCTCATGGTCGTGGTATACTTTGTCTCTCCCAGTCAGAGCAGTTTGTCCAGCCAAGTTCGAATGTGTACCTATTCGTTACTTCCCCTTTTTCGCCCACTTCCGTTCATTTCCGATTGATCATGTAACACCTTTTTGGAAAGCTCTCCGTTGGACTTACAATTTGAAAGAATAAAAGAAGACATGCACGTCCATTCCTCATGATTGTGTAGGTGTATTTGAGTCATCCAGACTTGAAATGTTATTTTTAACAATGATTTGATTGATGGCGAGTGATTAAAATGATATTTGCAGGAGAAAGAGCGAGCAAAAGATCTGATCGCTGCAGGTAAAATGTGTGAAGGAATGGCCACAGATCTCCTGGCGCTGGCTGCGGGGGCGGACTCAGCCGGTCGGATTCTCACTGCGACTGATCGCCGGAACGTAGAATTTCTCGACGTCCTCATAGAGAACGAACAGAAGGAGGTCATCGCTCACACTGTCGTCCAAAGATATCTACAAGTGAGTGGAGCGACCAAAATGCAGGGAATCAAGTTCTCTGTGAGAGTATCATTAAAATACCCTCAGAAACGTCGAACGCAAGCAATTTATTCACGAAAATATAAATAAAGCTTCACTATTTCAGAATTGGGCGAGGACGAGGTGAAATAGCACGAGACTCACTGGGTTGGGTTACGATTTCTTTATAATCGTCTGCGTTGATTTTAGATCTATGTACTGTAAGCAACACCCTACCCTCCTTGGGATGTCCATAAATACCATATTACAGAATGGTCTTGAATTTTGTACAGACATCTAATTCAGATGATTTGTTTAGCCGTGGTGTGCCAACAAACATACAGACAGACAGACAAATGTTGAGATAATGCCGTCCATCATCTGAAAATTCCATAAATCCTTTTAGGAACTTGAAATTCCATGATTCTAATCAATGTACATGATTTACTTGATAGAACTGAACCTATCCCACATGGGATTTGGGCTTAATGATTCCTGCAATAATAATCTCTGGCACACGTCAACTCCAATATTAGTAATCCAAAATGTATATTTTTTATAATAATCCTAGATGTTTCTGGAGGCTATCCAACACTCGACTTGCAGTAAATCTCCTTTTTCAGGAACTGTGGCAGGGGAGCATCAAGTGGCAAGGATGGAAGCTAATGCTGTTATTCTTCTGCTTTGTGTTCTGCCCGCCGGTGTGGATATACTTCACACTCCCACTGGGACATAAATACTTCAAAATCCCCATCATCAGATTTATGTCATACCTCACGTCGCACATACATCTCATGACACTCTTGACGCTGACGGCCATCATGCCCGTATATCCAGTCGTCAGGAGTAACATCGTTCCTTATTGGTAAGTCAATCAATCCTTTTTTGTTGTTAACGCAAGAGTCAAACACACTTCCATTCATAGTACCTACCCACTCCCCACCCCTAGTGGTGCCAAACACTAGAGACTTTTTGCAACCACAGCAACATGCCAATGATGAGATATGGGGAGCGAACCCAAATGCCAACCTTTTTTGGTTTCCTTTTTTTTCTACTTTGGCATGTACCGACAGGTGAAGTGACACTAACGTCAGGTTATTACTGTTATAATTGACGAAGAAAGTTCATCGGTTCGTCTACTGGCTCACACAACACGTCACGACCATAATAAAATACTAAAAGAAAAATTTGAGGTAACCGATGCGACTGTGAGAAAAAGGTGGGTAGAGTTATACAGTTGTAAGGTTACCTTACGTTGTGATCAACATTGAAAAAAACAGATGCCTGAGAGATGCCGTTATTTTTGGTTGCCTTCACTGCTATTGCACAGCATTAGTTTTCTTTCGTTTCGTTGTGAGCCGTCTCTAGTGTGCTGCAAAAACTCTCTAATAGAGTAAATCTGGAGGACTTGGTAGGTGACCCACAAAATTCGAAGTTCTACATTCAGAACTAAACTAGCGTTCGTGAATTAGCGTCCGAGACGGAAAAACTTGGAATGTTTTCAGGATTATATTGACATCGTTTCTTGGAGTCTAGTGCTCTAAAAAATCTAAAATCTAACATGCTCAGCATCTTTGGCCTCTATTTTGCATAATCAGCAGATGTCTGTTAGTTTTCCGAAATTTGGAGATCAGCTTTCTGAACAAATTTAGTTTGGTGTCAGTTTGTCCCCCAAATCCTTGCCACACGCAAGGATTCACATCCTATTTTGCCGAAATGTTCAGGTATCATGCAGTTTGGGTACTAGATGGAATTTCAGAACGATCGGATCATTGGCATGGCCAGTGCGCACAAACGCTAAATCATAGTTTTCAATTTATCACGAATAATGTCCCGAAACAATGATCAGCATATCAATTTTAATGAAATTCGGTGGGTTGGGGTGGTAGCCCCTTGATGGTCTGCTATGAGTTTCATCGCGATATTAACTACTATGCGTAAACCAAAACGGAGGTACGAATTCGCCTCTCACGAACCAAAAGAATGAACTTCTTAAAAATCAAATGAATCGTAGCCACTGAGCATACGCAAATCCGATTTTCCCTTCTTTTCGCTCTTACATTATCCTCGACTCGCTCTTTAGTCTGGTCTATTGGTAATGACTCCAACCCCACCAAGAGAGTAAAGACAATCGGCAGCTCCTCACGATGCAAACTCTAGGTTTTTCTCTGTTCACGGTTTGAAACGTTTTATTTGTTGTTGTTTGTGCGAAGGTACGAATGGGCACTGCTCGTTTGGCTGTCAGGTCTCCTTCTGTCTGAGCTGACGGACCCTTCTGACAAAAGCGGTTTGGGCTGGATCAAGATAACAGTCCTCCTCTTCGGCATCTTCGCCGTCGCCGTTCACGTCATGGGTCCACTCATTGACAGGTCAGTGGTGAGAATTCCGAAGCAAATAAAGGTGGCTGCATTTTGTTCCGGCCCCAGCAAAACTTTTTTTGAAGTTCAAATAGTCTTCAACTTATTAAAATGTTAGGTGGACCATGACACCAGGTAAGGGATGTAAATATTATTGATTAGGTCAACTTTTATTAATAATTAATCCGTTTATCGTCGAATTGGTCAGTCATCTCGATTTCTCATCAAGGAAAGTTATGATAGATCTGCGTTCTGATCTGGGAAGTTGTGATGATCTGCGTCGATTAAATAGGCACCTACTAGCTTCCTCAAATTACAATGAAAATTAAGGGATTCATTGAGTTTCAAGTTAGGCCTTACTAGAATCCATAACTGTAATATGTATGAAGTAACACGAGTATAAAAAAATATGTAAAAATTGTCTCCTCGTTTGGATTGTTACTGATTACCTAGTTAGGTCAATGGAGATTTGAGCTGTTGAAGCTGTATCATTCCCTCTATTTCACACTGGTACCTACTCATGTGATGGAGGTTGGTATTTACCTACCTATATGGTTACAATATTGTATTTCTGGTATGAATTTAAAAAAAATGGATTACCCATTTTGCTACCTTGTTATAAATCTTAAGCAAGCCATGCGTCCCTTTTAATTCTAAAAACAAAATGAACCTATCCTGGAATAATTCATTTTCGGTTTTAAAAGTTTAGAATTTTAAGAACTGGGGCCCTATTCACTAAAAGGGGTAGTGAAAACAGAGTATATATTTTGAAAATCTCCTGGGAGAGATAGTCTCCCTCGGGGGACAGTCCCTTCCAGTTTCTCCCAGGTTCGTCTATTTTACTGAATAGCTCTCAACCCTTACTTAGACGTTTTTACTCATGAGTCGGTAGGTAATAAATATGTGTCGTATCACTCTCTTTATACCTATTTTAGATTGCATAAATAAACCAAACGAATGAAGAGGCGTACGTGACCAAACGCAGGATAGACCTTCCTTCCCTCCAGCAGTCCCTCAACGGCTTGTAACGACCGTCAAGGGCCTGGGGGAGGGTGGAAAGGTTCTATAAAACCCGCCGTTTTCATCCGTTTCTCCATTCTACGCTCAAACCTCTAGTCGATGACTTCTCTCTCTCTCTCTCTCTCTCTCTCTCTTCTCACGCCTCCTTACCTTTCTTCCCGAAAAGAAATCGGAGTGGTGGAGCCGGTCCAGTGATAACCAACCAGGTGTTAACCTTCCGGGCATATCCTCTAGCGTTTTTAGTGGTGTTAACCTTCCTGGCTTCGCCATAGGTGTTAACCTTTTAAACGCTAGCTCCATCACCTTCTCTTCCATCTCACAATCTCACCTATCCAAGCCTCACCTCAAACCGCCACAGTGGTGCACCCGGCGTGATCGCACTATGGAGTCTCCCAAAATTTAACACCCCACCCTCCAACACCCAGAACCGCCATCCTCCACCTCCGCCAAAAATCTGCCCCCTCCCCTCCCCCGCAGCTTCTGCCCCCTTCCGCCGACATCATGACAGCCGTCTCTGCTATTCCACTCACTCTGCCCCCCTTCTACTCTCACGTTTTTCCAGGTTTTTCCAGATCGATGCAGCATTTTCAGCTATTCTAAAACCATCGCTCTCCTCCCCTATGATATTCTCCTCCAGACAGCGGACATCTTGCCCGATTCTCCCACTGCCTACGACGCTCTACGCAACCGGCTCATCGCGCCATACAAGCCCTCGAGCCCTCATGCCTTCATAAATCCCTTCAACCCTCTTACACTGGGCCCTTTCAAGTTATCCACACTTCCCAAACCACCGCTACCCTGTTGATTGATGGGAAGCCGTTCACCGCTCCGCTCGCCCGATGCAAACCAGCCTATGTTCTTGCCGACCCCCTACCGCAACAACCTGCCACAGCAGAAATCAACGCTCTCTCCCTGACTCTCGACCACAGCACATCACCCTCTCGCCACCATGACTCAGCGCCCATGCTCTCCGGACCCCGACGTCGTCGCAATCATATGCAAGATCTGGGTCCCTGAGCCCCTGTCGCCACTCGCCCAGGCCTCCATCACCACCACCATGGCACCCCCCTCCGCGGATCTCCGGACTATCTCCCTGGCCTCGACAGTGGCAAGTATCCCGTTGGGCCATCATTCACGACTGTTATCACGAAGACCACTGGGATACACAACCCCTACGTCCCCCATCATCCCGGCATTCCGCCTCCTGCCCCTTCACCACCACTACCCGCGGGACCTCCATCCACTAGCGTTTTTAGTGGTGGTAACCTTCCTGGCATCGCCATAGGTGTTAACCTTTTAAACACTAGCTCCATCACCTTCTCTTCCGTCTCACAAACTCACCTATCCATGCCTCACCTCAAACCACCACAATATGTAGGTATATTATATTTTTAATTAACAATCAATCGACTTAACTTTGAGAGATGACTTACCTTTGATACATAAAAATTACTGATACAAAGGATGATACACAGTCACTATCAAACAAATGAGAAAGGGACTGTCTCTTTCGAGAAAAGACACGTAATTAGCTGTCTCTCTGAAGGAGATCGAAAATGCCAAGATGGCCGCCAACTCTCTCTTTTAAAGGTTAGGTATTGAATAACCCTGTCATGGATATATAAAAATCTCTTCTGGCAAAAGAGAGAGACCGAAAAAAGATATCTCTTTGGCCCCTGGGTTCTTCAGTCAGTCAGTTTTTACGTACCATAATAAAATGTTATTATTTTCCCAGCGACGAGTGGGTCAAAGAGAAACCTTTGCTTCAGTCCAAGCAGTTGTTAAGAGTATTTTGGACTTGACTGCACTACCTTCAACTACCTTACAATTGATCATTTCACTATTGTTCATTTCAGAACGTACTGGCCGACACTGTTCTACATGCGGAATCAGCTGTTCGCAGTTGCCTTCCTCCTCACGTGCGTCCAGATCTTGGACTTCCTGTCGTTCCATTACCTCTTCGGGCCATGGGCGATCATCATCGGGAACCTTATGAAGGACCTCGCGAGGTTCTTAGTCGTCCTCGGTATTTTTGTTTTCGGGTTCTCGATGCATTTCGTCGCCCTCAACCAGCCTTTCAAAAACCAAACTCCCGAGGAGGTGCGGGCCGGAAAATCCCCGCTCAATTTCTTCACTACCAACCCCGGCATCTTCTCAGAAGGTAAATTTCAGTTGTCTAGAAGTTTCCATCAGTGGGCTCCACTGAGACAGGGTGGCCGCCAGCGAATTTCACGTTTCCTAATTGAAGTTCAGGTTTCCTTTTGGCTCATAGTCTAAGTTCATTTCCCTCCATTTATACATCTTGCGTTGCATTCCTTTGTGTGGAATTCGACCCGATTGTAATCTGCAATACGGGATACATATTGGGTATTTCATACTAAATACGACCACCAGCATTCGCTTGAGCCCAACAGAATAAACTCAAACTTTCGTGAAGCTCAAAAACACATTAAACAAGACGATTATAATTCAATGGAAACCTCTACAAATTATTGAGGTTAGCACTAAACATAGCCGTACCTACAGCCTGTAAGATTAACGAATCTTCTCTTGGATCTCAGCATTTCAACAATTCCATTCTCATTTAGACGACAAAATCTCGTTTGAATTAGAAAAACAAAGTTTAGTTGAGCATAGGCAGTTGATAGTATATTGATTTGAACATTTTAGAGAATTCAGGAACGGGGTCAATTTTACTGTTTCCATGTGTGTTGGAGCCCCATAAAAAAACACAAATTTTAGTGACTGTTGGTTGTACCTAATTATTGTGAAATTTACCGTAGATTTCATTAATAGGATCAAAAGTTGAGGAACGGAATTAGTGAAACGTCGTTTTGCGTGAAAAAGGACGGTTTTTCTTCAAGGAAGGCTCTTCAAAATTATATTTCTTCAGTGAATTACGACCCAAAATATCCCGTTTTCCCTATTTTTCTTAATTTATTATAATTCATTTTGACGTCTTGCTCGGTGCTTTTTGCCCCACTGTGTCTGGACGGCACTCTTTCAGTCTGGATTTTTCAGGAAAATTTCTAGCGTGGTCAGGGAATTTTGAAATTCTGATTTGGGGGCCACCCTGTGAGAATATTTTGGATAATACCTTTGACCATGAGTTAAAACAGAATATACTCCGTAGATATTCCGTTCGGTGGTCTCGAAAAGTGGTTCCCAACTGGTTGGGGGGGGGGGGGGGGGGCACATCCAAACTTCAACTTCTTACTGCTTCCCATGAAACTTCCGTTTTTTTTTCAAATCGACAACTCCGACGTGGATTCCAAACATTTTTCATACATTCTTGACTTGGTAGGGTTGCAATGTGATTTTTGCCCCTACTCTTGCTCTCGCCCTACTCTTTGACTTTTATTACTTCAAAATTCCTTGAAATCGCTTGTTAGTTTGTATTTCAGAAAGAAAAAACGCTGCAAACTCCTTGTCACATGGGTTTATTATTCCATTGGACATACCTACCTACAGAGATGTTGGCTGTTTATTTATTGTTTCTTTCATATAAAATAATTGAAATAGCTATCTCTGGTGGTTTCCACCAATTTGGGCTCCCAAAACACGAATAAACTACGCTCCTTTTTTTTAAATAAATTATCTCTGATCATTGATAGTACCATTTAATCGTCTTGATCCGCCTGTTGACACTTTTTCCAGTGTTATTCTACAAATTGATGGTGATTTCAAACGATTTCCCAGGTTTTTGACTCATAAAAAATCAATTTCGGGAGCTGAACATCTGGTAGAACCTCAATTTTCTATTCTTTGGTCAAAATCGACTTCATATTCGGTCTTCTCGTCCCCAAAAACATGAAAAACGATACCTTAAAAGCTCATGTTACCAACATGTTGCTAAAACGCAAAAAGTACCTATTTTTATACACATTTTCACTCATAACACCCCTGGGTATATTCCGATCGGGCTGAAAAGTTTCGGGACACAACTAGGGCCCAAATGGAGCATGTGTGCGAAAGAACGATTTTTTTAGACCGAAAATGAAGCCTGTACACGTGATACGGCGGACGGCGTACGGCGGACGGACATTGCATTTTTGGAATCTACGTACCTTGAAACGGAAAAGAAAAAATTTTGAGGGGGTTTTATAAAAATTTTTTGCTGAGCGATTACATATAGGTGTATTATTCACAGAATAATAAACCAAAAATTGAAAAATGAAAATTTGTCGTTTCCGTGCAAGAAGAGTGAAGATCTCGCGTGAATCTACTAAATATAAGTAGGTGGCTCGTGTTATAAGTTGGGAACACACCATATACTTTTATTATATTAAATTTTATATTGTTCCTGCTTTACCTAAATACTTACCACTTCCCAACCGTTACAGTCAATCGTCTATCTATGGGCAGCTAGTAATCATATTAATCTAACGTGAACTAAGTGCTAACAACATCAATAACCGGCATTTTGGAGGGAAATGGCTACAAGCATCCACCCAGTAATGGTTCTATAATGTTATTGTAAACAAGTTCTTGTTCCTGATTTGCCACATTTTAAATTCCCTGAAGAAAAATATCCAATGACACCCAGAAGAGTGAGGAATGCGATTCTTCATATTACTTATATTATAGTTTCAAGTTATCAACTCCTCTAACCACCTTTTTGACGCAAGAAATTGTTAAATAGGTACCTTCGTTGTTTCCTTACTCATCAACATTGGTAGGTATGCGTATTCATTAAATTTACGATAGCATACAAGTGGGTGGATACCTGTGGTGTTGAAAAGTGAAATTAGTTGGGAACCACAGATCTAAGAACGAGGCGAAATTACTCGTGTACAAGTCTTGACTCTTCTGGAAGTAGTTTGTACTGTTCGAGGATGAAATTAGGAGAGCTTGTAATCAAGGTGAGGTAAAATTGAATAATAATAATGAGCAGCGATGGATTATAATATTGATAAAACTATGGTTGAACATCAGTGAGTACCCTGTCGGACATGAACTCAGTTTAATCAACTATGTACCTAAATATAAAAACTATTTCGAACATTAAGTAAATTAACCAATTTAATAAAACTTTGATGAATCCTAAGCTAACGGTACGGGACCTCTGAGAACGAATATCTCAGGCCCGATAACCTACTGTAGCCAGTGGTCTAAACGAACGGACTGCGTCGTAGGCAACTACCCGCCCAGTAAGTGACTATGTGACCTCAACTTCTACTGCGGGAAGGGTGTTTTCAAATTTTCTGTATGAAAAATGCCATTCTGTTTATAATCTCGGATTGTTAACGGTGAACGGGGTTCATTTCATTTCATTCCTTTAACTGATCTCGCTGAAAGGTTTAAAAATGGTGGCAATGAAGAGCTTTCACCTTTTTTTTATTTATTTCCTATTGCAGAAACCAAAAAGGTATCAGGTGGAATGAACCGGTTCCTGTGAGATCACCGAAGTTAAGATGCCTCTAGCTGGTTAGTATTTGAATGGTGACACGTGGTGACATGTCCAAATATGATCCGTGTAGCTGTTGGGCGAACCCCTCTCCACTCAAGGGGATGAGGAAAGTAAAGAGCGAAATGGTCAGATCGAGTTAGTGGTGGGTAGGAGTAGTTCTTTTGAGTTAGTTCAGTAGTTCATTCCAGTTCCTTTTCGTTTCGAATCACATGACACAAACACTGAACTAGAACGAAGATATAAGATACAAACTTTAGTTCCTTATTCCTTTGAATTGTCATTCTGTGATACCATAAACTCCTTATATATGTAGAATCCACCCCGTCTGAACTAACTCCTATCTAAATAACTCCTAATGAACTAAGGAACTATAGTTCAGTGGATTAGTGGATACCATCAACTCCTCATGTGGATGTAGTAAAGGAACTATCGTTCTGCCGACACTGTCAACTCCTCATGCATCGTTCCTATGTAATAAAGAACTAACTCAGTCGCCTTGTGAGTGAGTTAATAGTTCTTTAGTTCTTAGTTCATAATGCAAGAACGATAGTTCTTGAGTTCCCCCTTCCTACATCCAATGTCCATCTCTATACACTCACACTGGGTCCTTGATTCTTCTACTCTGGTCCTAGTGAACTACCATTCCGTGAAATGAACTAAGTCGAGGAGTCCAGTTGGCGGAGTTAGTTCTTCAAGAGTAGTTAAGCAACTACTTACTCACCTCTAGATCAAATTCTGATCCTCCCGTTGGAGGACAGCTGATTTTGTTCGTGACGCTGGCAGGGCAGTTGAATGAAAAGCCCCAGCTTAAAGCGGCTGTTTATTTTACTTTACTTTGGTATTACGAACATCGACCTTCTGTGTATAGGTGCATAAATTAATTTTCTTAACTGCAGGTGTAGGTAAGTATAACGTATACGTACAGGTAACACACAAGCAAGGTAGGTACATACCTACGTACAGGTTGATAGGTACATACAACCCAACCATTCTAGCAGAGAGATCTGGATTCATGTTGAAACAGCCTGATTTTAACATTGATATTTTTGATGATTTGACAATTAAATGCGTTGATAGCACGATACTTACCTACTGGATTGTATGAACGCGTTTCACAGCTGTTCGATTCGGTCGCTCGTGTTCAATCTTTCCCATTCATTGTTTCTTGTGCTTGTTCGAGTCGGATGTAATAATAGGTAGTAGTACCAGTGGATTCATGGTGCACACACGTAGGAAGTCTCAAAAAATATCCTTTCGGAGAAAACTGCCAAGTAGGTAACCACGATCGGTGTAATCCATCTGGGGTGAAGTCGCCTGTTCTCTTCACTGAGGGAACTCATCTGCCTGTCGCAAAATGTGTTCTGGTTCCGAATGTCTTCCTTTACAGACAGAAGACAAATTATCTAATTAAGAGCTAAAGCTATGATCTTAGCTGTCCGAGGATTTAAAATTTGTGTCTGCCCAAGAAACATTTTCCAAGAACAATAAAGGAAAATGTCACAATAAAACAGAAAATAGGAAGTCGAAAACGACAAACGGCAGGAAAAAGAATGGAGTTAGAGTGTCCATATTCTAAGCGAGTCATTTATTGCAAATCATGGTACAGGTGATCAAATTAATGAAATAAGCAGCAAAGGGACAGTAGGCACCTAATGAGAATACGTAACTGTGGGCAGTGTGGGCGATAATAACAACGAAACACTCGCCTATCTCGACGTAGACGCTTTTTGCAAACTCTAGTCAGAGGAAACTACCATCCAAGTCGACTTGGACGGGTATTGCATAGCTGGATTCTTAACTTTTAACGCCCACTCCGAGTTAGATGGTTATTAAAAAATAGGGATGTGGGTCAGTACATTGGTATGCAGTAAAAATTGTTCAGTAATTTTGGGGCCATCAGCTGAAATTTTCAGTAACAACAGCTGGAAGTTGACAGAGAACTGTAAAGGAATCGAATCCGAAGTTAACTCTAACTATTTGGTTCCATGTCTGTCTAATTGTGGTCAATTACTTGTCCCGGGCAAAACTACGATATAATAATATTGGTCGTAATGAGTTGAAATTTTTAGGGTAGGTGCGGGTTTGGCCACAGATCGTCCCTTATCAAATTCATTAAAAAAGTACTGTAACTTTCGTCTGGGCATGTGCAAATGTGAAATGCTTGTAAAGCTTATACCCTAGAAATGGTCAAAAAGAGCTGTCAGCTGGAAGGTAGATGCAGACTGGTACCCTGATGGTTCCTTATCGATTTCATCAAATTCGGACTGTAAGATTCGGATGTGCATGCGCAAACACGACATGCTTGCAATTCCTTGTAACGCCACATAACTACCCGAAAAGGTAGTCTTAATGAGTTGAAATTTGGAGGGTAGGCACGGGTTGGAGCATAGATGATCCCACATCAAATTCATTGGAAAAGTACTGCAACGTTCGTCTGTGCATGCGCCAACGTGAAATCCTTCTAGAGCCAACAGCTACTCTTGAAATCGTCTTGAAGCTATGAGGTTTGGAGGGTAGGTGGGGTTTTGGCCACAGATAGTCCCATATTAAAGTCATTGATAAAGTACAGTAACTTTCGTCATAATCTGCGACATAATTACTACAACACTCCTATTCCATTCTACTATTTTGTCATTTTTGAACCTCTCAAATCCATACGCGTCAATTCTCCATCTGCCCACCGAATGAACCCACCAACTAATTATATGCGTCCATGTTACATAGGTGAGGAAGCTATACTGTCTACCGGACTTGGCCGACGTTTTTTCTACAGTAAAACTTTGAAAATAGATTCCTCCGTCAACTTAAAGTGTCGCAGATCCCCTGTTTTGGTATTCTTTCCAATCATTATATCTGTTTTATTATTAAAGAAATTTAACTCAGTTTTGGGGGCATCCTGTGCATCACACTTGCAATATCCTCTGTCGCCTCCTTCGTTTCGGAACCCGACGATTCAAGCACTAGAGATGTGTAAGATGCGTTCAGTTCCAGGAGTCAACTCCCACCAGTTCACTCAATTCTGAGATGCGTTCTTTGGGACCCGTTCACCAGTTCAACCGAGTCCCTAATCCAAATTCTAATTATCCCGACCTAAAAATCATGAAAACGGGGTTTCGTGATTTTCAGCAAAACCTATCTGTTTGATTCAATAAAAATTTATATACATTTAATAGTTTAATAATATATATTTTCATACAAAATCACAATGGTTTGGAAAATCCATCACAATCAAAAATTTTCAAATGTCGCTGGAATCTAATAAGAGTAGAAGCCTCACTGACGATCAGCAGCAAGTGGAGAAGGGAGGGGTCGATGAACGGATGAACTGGTGGGACTTGGGAGGGGAACGTGAGGAGTTGGAAATGGGTGAAGTGAGGAGTTGTGAAAATGGATGTAGGTAGGAAAGCAGGAGGGGTGATGAACGGGTGAACTCGTGAACAGAGGAGTTGTGAAAATGGAGGGACAGCGAGCGGGGAAGGGAAGAACGATGGGAAAGGAAAGGGGGGAAGGGAAGAACGGAACGAACATACGAGTAGAGTGGCGAAGAGAGGGGGTTGATGAACGGACGAACTTGTGAGATTGGTATGAGGAGTTGTGAAAATGGAGTCAGGTTAGGATAGCCCGTTCAATGAGAACGTCAACTCTTTGGTCATCCGTTCAGTTGGGACACGTTCAACTGAACGATCCGTTCACTGCTGAAGGCCACATCCCTATCAAACACAGTATGCTTCCCCGCAGTAGCAAGTTGTGGTCACAATCCCTTGGTTCATAATCGATGTTGTCTGTTGGAACCTATTGATGTTGAGAGTTTGTATCTTAGTGTATACCGTACTGAACACAATGGTGCCCATATATCGCTAGTTTACTACGCTACTTGCCGTTAGTTAGACCCAAGTTTGCGACTGATATTTCTTGTTTCATCGCATTTCAAATCCTGCTTCATCGTTTATTACAACTATCCTATTTGCATTCGATTTATTAGTAGTATCCAACGTTAATTTCACCATAGTAATGAAATTTTTATTTCGCTAAGTTGTAAAATGTTAATTTCCTTCAGCTGTAGTAGCTTAATATAGTTTTGGCGCTTGCAGATGAATTTTCAACCGTTGCCATGTAGTAGTGCAAACTTGGTGTAATATTATGCACCATAGTTCCCCCAAATAATTTTTTATGAATCAACATGGTTCGTTGTGTTTATACGATCAAGTGTTACGTTGAAGTTGTTACTTGACGCACCCTCGTTGAGAACAATGTTGTATTTCTGGATGCACCAATTATTTCATTTTTGTTTTGGCTTAGGTACTTATATAATTATGGTTCATTCCAATTTATTATTTAAACATAAATCTTTTAATTTTTATTCGATCCCATCCAGATTGAACAGTTCGGTGTGTTCTGAGGGGTGAGAGTCGTCCTATTTATTTCATCAGCTTTGATCCCTGACGAGTTTTGACAGCTGCATGGACCTATTTTGAATTCATTATCTACGTTTAGTGTAGTTCCGTATGTGGAAACTGCAGATCAGTGCAATAGTTTTCGTTGTTTCATACTGCTAATGGAGCAGAAGCCTTTATAATCACGTATGGTAGTACCTACCTCCAAAATCTAAATTTCCACTCACATCCTATCAAAAGGACAGCACAAACTAGCCGCTGCATTCTGGCCTATCATATTGTTGCTTCGAAATATGTGTACATAGCTATTTTTTGTGAATAAATAAAATAAATAATCATCCCGCTCTGGTGGTAAGGGGCTATGGTTATACCTGGCCCGCAACGTTAACGCCCTGGGTCAGCTATTCCGGGGGGGGGGGGGTAAATCTAATAAAAATTCTAAAGAACTTTTTATTTAAAAATTCTATATTAAAAATTTAACAAATAATGGGTACCTACCTACTTACCTAAAAAAATATATTTAAAAAAACTACAGGATAAAAATAGAAAGTATATTTCCACGTAAACTAACAAACTGTAGACCGGTTTCGGTTGTTACACCATCATCAGTACACGATTTAAGTTATATGGGTACTTACCTACTAATAATTAGGTCAACCTTCAGTGTCTCATCTCTCAGTGGTGTAGGAACGAAAAGTCTGATAAAAATAGATATCTTTGCAAAGTAAACGAGGCGTGGCACATAACTTCCTCATATCTACAACATGATTCATCATTTGGGTGGTTTGAACGTGGATTTCACATGCGCGCAAATATAATTTCGTTGAATCTCATCTATTATGGAACCACGTCGGGCCTCACCCACACCAGCCTTTCGACTTTCAGCTCATTACACCCATTCATTAGAGTAGATAAATATGCATTAATTTTTACAAGGCATACAGACGCAGAACCAACTTTGTTCAGAAAGGTCTGAAACGCAGAATACGAGTGGAAATTATGGTTTTCTCTCAAAAGTGATCACAAGGCTTTCTTGGTAGACGCGGAAATAAAACGCTTTGTACTCGTACTTGAAATGGGTTACTATTTGACTACCTTCGATTAGGGTGGTTTTAGCTTATATTTTGGGTTGTTTCCAATTTTTCAACTCTTCTTCTTTCCATGCATTAAAATGAAATCTAGAAATTTCCCTAGTAACTTGTAGTTTTATTTTAATCTACATAATTAAAACTTGAATATACTAAATTTCAAAAGCTTTTTTGTTTGGTCAGTAATGAATTATCATTTTGAGCCTGACGCTATTATCTAGGGCCTTTTAAAGTTGATTGTGAATAGGTTTAATCTAGGGCGATGTAGTTATGGGGTACTCGCTCGTATCTTGATTATTCCCCCCCCCCCCCCCCCCCCACCGAATGTACATTCCATCCTGAGACTCCACCCGTACTTTCCTACGTATGAACTTCTTTTTCTATGATTTTTCAAAACATTGCTCTCGTCTGGGCGGGACCCTCCTGCCGCCTGCGACGTCAGAACTTCTGGAGATTTTGAAAAATCATATAAAAAGAACTACTTATTGTATAACACTGCGGTTGGAGTAAAAGTTCTCAGAATGGAATCTAGTTTCATGAAAAAAAATATATATGTATAAACCGCTTTTGTGGCCCATACGCAAAAGCAAGCATTGTGCAAAATAACTTACAAGTTGCCTAACTAGCGCTAGTAGGGAGGTACGTTGACAGTGCGCTATCTGGTCCTCAGTAGTGGGTGGCAGAATCAAGGTAAAACCAGCCGCAAAAGTTTTTGATGCGCCCTCGCTAAATTTGCACAAACTGAAGATTTTTTGGTCCCTGTTGTATGCATATGAAGAAGCAACATCCAAACCCAACCCCACACTCCTAACCGAAGGAATTCACAGTATGTTTGAGGGATTTTACTTTCAGATTTGATTGACATTTGAAATGTTGAACTCGTCATTTTTCAGTTCAAATGAACCCGATCGAAGCGCTGCAGTTCCTTTTCTTCGCGGTGTTCGGTCAGACGACGCCAGACAACCTGCAGAAGAAAACGAATGCGCAGCCCGCCTGGACAATTTACCTCTTCAAATTCGTCTTTGGCATTTACATGCTGGTTTCGGTCGTGGTTCTGATCAACCTTCTCATTGCTATGATGAGCGACACCTACCAGCGGATACAAGTGAGATGATAGAACCTACTTACTGTGCATCCACAGCAACATACCTGTCCCTCTCCCCTGTATGTACAGATTTGTCTTGTGCAGGGCTTCCCAAACTTTTTAGCGAGCCGACCCCTTTCACGGAACATATTCAGTGCACTATGAAAATAAAAAATATACATGAGGTAGATAGCTGTCATACCTACACAAATTTATTTCCGAAATAGGAGTACAAAAATCAGATAGAACAGACCTGAATAAATAGGTTGGTAACAAAACAAACTAAATTTAAAAGTAACAGTGTTAACATCGAGTCAGCTGAATTAGTGAGAAGAGTAAGATTGTTTCTCGGGTTGTTTTAGCTGGCACAATTTTGAAATGTTGGGTTTAATTTTGGTTTGTTATTTTCAATAATAACCCTTAGGAATCGAGCATGGAAAAAAATACCCCCCCTTCAAAGTTTGATGGTTCCCGTTATGCAGAATCCGAAAATGGAATAAAAAAACGCTGCAAATTATTACACAACGGTTTATTATTTACCTGCATCCCCCTTCTGCGTAGATCGCTTTTAACTGTGGCCTGTACCTACCCTCGAGCTCCCCCCAGGAAAGCTCTAAATCGAGTGCTGGAGCCGGCCCGGAAATTACCGTTTCATAAAAATGCGCGGGATTCAATAATTCTGTCATTAATTATTTGTTGTTGTTCATGAAGCATTACGTTTGTTCAAGCTGCAAAATTACGTATTAACATCCGGAATAACCATCATTCTTCAGATGAAATAATATCACAGAACAACCAGTTCGACTTCATTCAGTCATCCGTGACTAATCAGGTACTCCCTAGCGATGATATCCCGGCCGGACTTATACCGTTTCATTCACTATCATGTTGTCGAAGCTTTTCGGTGCAAACAAATGGTGCAATGCTCCGGGTGGTCTCAAGAAATATTTTAGTTCAAGATAAATTGACACCCGTATAAAAACCCATACCCCTCTGTTGAAAGTTTTCGAGCTACGGCGTTCTGAATATTGCAACCCCTATTTTTCACCCCTTAAAGATGACTGACTGTAACGCCGAGCTTCGCGGACCAACTAGACCCCAAACGGGACCTACAAACCAAATTTCATTAATTTTGGTTTATGATAACTAAGAAAAATACGAAGTACGGCGGGCGGACAGACTTTTTTTATTCCATTTTCGGATTCTACATACCTTGAAACGGAAACCATCAAATTTGGAGAGGGGGTTAAATTTTAAAAAATGTCATGGTTGATTCCAAAGGATCGTTAGGTATTGAAAAATAAATAATAAACAAAAAATGTCTGACCGTACGCCTTACTTTGCACTTTTCGTAGCTACCATGGACCAAAATTAATGAAGTTTGGTTTGTAGGTCCCGTTTGGGTTTAGTTGGTCCGCGAAGTTACTGACAGTCATCTCCAAAGAGTGAAAAATAGGGGTTACATTTTCAGAAAGCCGTAGTTCAAAAACTTTCAATAGAAGGGTTACAGATTTTTACGTTTTTAAATTGGTCTTGAACTAAAGAATTTTTGAGACCACCCGGAGCATTATACGACCAGCCTTTCGTTTGCACCGAAAAGCTTCGTCGACATGATCGTGAATCAAACGGTATAAATCAGGCCCTGATATCATCGCTAGGGAGCACCTGATCATCATCACGGATGGCTGTATGAAGTCGAGTTGGTTGTTCTGTGATATTATTTCATTTGAAAAATGATGGATTTTCAGGATTTTGTTGATAGGTAGGTACTTCCGTAACTTGAAGAGACGTTATGCTTCATGAATAACAATAATGAATTATTGAATAATTATTGAATCCTGCGCATTTTTATGAAATATTAATTCCCGGGCCGCCTCCAGTACTCCATTTAGTGCTTTCCTAGGGGGAGCTCGAGGGTATTGACCACACAAAACAGTGATCTACGCAGAAGGGGCATCTATACAGGTAAATAATAAACCGTTGTGTAATAACTGGCAGCGTTTTTGATAGGTGGGACGGATATAATATTCAGCATCTAGACAGCTTCGGTGTTTAGTTTTGGTAGCTGCATAGTTTGAGAAAACGGATTCGTATAGGTAGGTAAGATGTGGCAAATGGAAGAAGTACTTACACGGTATGCTATTTCAATGAGCGGTCTGAAATTCTCAGAAGTTTTAATGCCAATAGTTCGCATTTCAATCAAACCGACCAACCAGGCTATAGATCGCCCATTCTCATAGTACCTACCTAACTACTTTTGTTTTAATTTCTCTTTTTTTTTATTCATTCTACTATTTTGCAAAATATAAATTTTTCTCGACGTTTGCCGCGAACCGCATTTGGGGAAGCCCTGATCTAGTGAAATCCATCCGAAATTGGCCGACAACCCAACTTCCCCTCCCGACCCTTTTTTCACCCATGTTAATACTCGTAGTTCGATTGAATATATATGTATGAATTTTGCTAGGTAAACCGTAAAATTGAATGAAAAACTTGGGTGTAAGTTTTTCATTCAATTTTACGGTTTACCTAACAAAAAGGTAGGTATGGAAAAAGTATGTATGTTATAGCTATAAACTTTTACCGACACACGGCTGTGGGATCGGCTGGGAAGAACTTTACGCCTAGAAAAAAGAAAGGCGACCCCACCAAATAAATAGTCAGATAATGTCAAAATGTCGTTTACTCAATCGTAATATTACCGCGAGGATGATTGTGGGGAAGGGTATAATAGGTGTGAAGCTCCTTGGAGTTTTGGGTTTGACGAAGGATCGTTTCGAATTCGACGTAGTGATGGGGAACTATCGACGATATTTTTCTGCCTCTCCATTTCCTAGTAGGTATATAAATGTGCCTACCTATAGCTACAATTTGGAGACAATTCAGTGTCAGTTTACCTCAATCTTCGTTTCATCACGTCACTGATAGCTCTTAAGTGTACCTACGTTTAACTGAATAGATAGGTTACTTAATTAGTAAAAACCTGGCGGACGGACTTCGTTCTGTGCAATTTTAAACTAGTATCATTCTTATTGTCCTAAATTTTTTTTTTTACCTATTACTAGATGCCTATTTTTATAGTTTCATCGAAAAAAATTGTTCTGGTATAATTTTATCAGATAGTAAGCTGAAAGTTCTTGAAATTATTCCTAGATTTAATCTGTAAAGTCTGTAGTAGCTTATTCTTTTTTTTTAGGATTTTTTAAAAGGATTTCAGAATGTTTTTCGAAAATGAATCATTTAGTTAGGTATTCAAGTTATTTATTATTTGCACTAGGTACCCTTATCTAGATGTACTCGTATGTGGGTTTTAAAGAAAAATGTGGGAGTATTGCCTAGCACTTTTTCATCATAATTTAGGTGCCTATGCTATTTAATTTTTACTCTATTATTTTAATTTGTTAAATTGGGTTTGGAAAACTCCGAATGTGGTTTGAAAAATTTGGACAGATTTCTATTTTCTGCTGATTTTTTAAAATGATTTTTCGCTTGTTTTGATAGAGATGGTATCGTCATAAACTATCGGTTGCTCTCGATAGTTCCTCCTCACTAGACATACGTTATCATTTGTAAATTCACCCCAAATCCGTCTCCTTCATTTTTAGTTCAAGTCGTTTCCTTGCCTTTCCGTAGGCTCAATCAGATATCGAGTGGAAGTACGGGCTGGCCAAGTTGATCCGAAATATGCATCGAACAACGACAACGCCATCGCCGCTCAACCTCATCATGACCTGGCTCATGTACCTCATCCATCTCTGCAAGCAAAAGAGTGAGTAACGTCAAGTCTCCTTAGTGTGCATTCTCTTCCTCCTTTTTTTACAGGTCGCAGCTGCTGCGACAGTCTGGTGACAGGTAGCCGCCGTTAAAATAGCCGGTGTCTCGGTATTGCAAACTCGGCTAACCCCGCAGTACAGAGCGATGTGGAGAAGAAGCATTCGATGTTTCGCAGGTGCTTATCTTGAGTCTGCTAACAGTCTTTATCGAATTGTTCAAATAGAAAGCAGTTTAGGCGCCTTCCAATTGTTTCAGAGCCCCTTCATTTCTTGCGTACAATTGTGTGACACTGACTGCCTGTGAATGATGCAGAACAATAATTTAGTAGTCATATGTTTTACCCACTGTGTGATGACGGGAAATTATAAAGCTGAGTCCTTTGTTTGCCCCGTTCATAGACTACCAGAAGGCATTTGATTCCATAAAGTGGCAAGCTATGTGGAGAGCTGTTCAAGCCTATGGAGTATCCGAGAAGATCCTTAGACTAATACAAGAAATGTATGATGGGTATACCTGCCAGGTGTTACCTCCTGCCCGTTACCAGTAACTCGAGGAGTTCGGCAGGGTTGTGTACTTTCCCCCACCCTCTTCCTCTTGGTCCTTGATCTGCTAATGTGGAATACACTTGAAGGTAGAAATTGAGGTATCCAATGGGACTTCCAGGAACGTCTCGAGGACTTGGACTGTGCTGATGATGTCTGTATGCTAGCGCAGCGATTGAGTGACATGACCTGCAAACTCAATAAGCTCAAAGAGTACCTTCTTAGCCATAACGGGTCTCAGGATAAATGTGAAGAAAACAAAAGAAATGTGAATGAATGTATCCTTGATAGAAAATCTGGACATTGGCGACGACAGCATTGAACAGATGGTCTCTTTTCAGCACTTCGGAAGCAATGTTGATGTAAGTGGAGGTGCTGAGGATGATATAAGAAGCAGAATACGTTAATAGAATTCCCTTAGCACCAAACTCCGTCTCTTCAATACCATGTTAAGTCTGTGCTCCTGTACGCCTGACCTGGAAGGTTACACGAACCTTAACCCGCAAGCTCCGGGTTTTTCTAAACCCATGTTCACAGAGAATATTGGGAGTTTGGTGGCCAGGTGTCCAAGGCTTGTTGGAAAGAACCCAATCTGGAGAAGGAAATGGAGGTAGATAGGGCACACCTTGAGAAAAGAAGAGAGTACAGTAGAGAGATCGGAATCCTCAGAGATATTTACAGGCGTCGCGGGCGACCAAGGATGACGTGGAGACGTTCAATCGAGGTGGTGGCGAGTATAGCTAAAAAGTCATGGCAAGAAATCCCTGTCCAGTAACCGGGATGGATGGCGGTCATTTGTTGAGGCTCTATGCTCCTCTTGAGTGACAGGAAATAACTGAACTGAACTGACTCCAATACTCTTGATCTATGAGGGTTCGATGCCGTCTAGGATGGGTACCAATCATCTTGGTCAACATAGAGTAGATGGATCAGTGTTCAGACAGTGAACTTTCAGTTCTTTTATATTTTTGGTAGGCACTGTTTCACCATTCTGATAGCTCTCTGACTACTGGTGCATATCAGTATGCGTCTCTCAAAAATAGGAAATGGTAACATGGATGAATAATAAATTGGATCTGTTTGTGCTAGTATTGTACATAATTAACCTTGAATGCGTTAAAAATAGGTAGGTACTTATTGCAAGATGCACTGATACCTAACATAAATGCATCTATGTGACATTCACCTATTTCTACAATGACGATTATTTAATTGTTGTTGTTTGTTTTATATATTTATATCCAGTCGATCAAGGTAGGTCGTTGAACACTTTTACCTATAATACACAACGAACATGAAATACACCACTATCGATAACACCGTTTGAACTAAAGAGAAAATACGATATTGATACCATATCAGGGTTTCCGATTTAACTTTAATAATATCATGTTCATCAATTATTCTTCATTTTTAAGCTCTTCTAAAAAGTGAGTTATTATTTTCAACTCAAAGCATAGTTACTTATTGTATTATTTCCACACTTTAACACGAATCACAGCATCACTAGATAATAGAAATCAATCGAAAATGAATATTTAAAGCTGGTAGTTTCATCTCACCCGTTTGTAGAATAAGGGTTACAAGATGAGATGTGATGGTGAATGGTATAAAACTGTTACATGTCGCGATTAAGAAAGAAAAGAGAGAAGAAAATATATTAGATGTGTTAGGCACAAAATGCACGTGTCGGTGGATAAAAAAACATTACTATTTCTAGTGACTAAAAACAAGAGTTTTTCAAAGATTTTGCAAAGAACGCTTATCTTTATTAAGCTCTTGTTCTACCAATTGGAAGACGCAGTAACTTACCTTGGCCCTTCGTCACTCTCAGTTTCGTCAAAACCTTTTACTGAACAGGAAAGCGAATGTTGGACCGATAGGGAGCATTAGACCGATGATGCACGAACAGACAGATTTTTACTTCCATGTTCGTTAGGTATATAGGAAGTATGGTGTGGTGATAAGTAACGTCAAAAATATGTGTTCGAGAAAATCATGGAATCTTGTTCGGAAGTGCTCAAAACGAGTTTCTATAGGGTTTTCCACTTGATGTCGCTCCGCAGTACGCATGTATGTATTGTACATGTACGATTGTTGGCATTTCAAATGGTCAAAACTTCCTCGAAGCTGTATTTTTCAGATAAATTTTCAGATAGTCTTTTTGGGTTTGTTCAGCTCATTAAACTCTTAAATTTGAGATGAGAATGAGCTTTCTGGGCGGAAAAATAAGAGAGTTGTGACTGGGTTTACAATTTTTCGACAATAACTGCTGTTAAATGGACCAAAATTGGTGCGGATGTTGCTAAAATGTCCGTAGGATGTCTAGATCATGCCTATATTGGTTTTGAGGTTGATTGCATTCGATTTGGCTAATTGACTGCAAAAAATATGTCAGTGTGAACAGTTTCTAGGTTTACTCTAAATGACGTTGGTGGTGACGTCGGAAGTGAGGTTTCTATGCAAGTATATTTCCATGCTCAGTACACAGTATATTCTCATGATGGCCAACATGAGCAGCCAGTCGGGCCTGTCAGGCCTCAATGGGTGGCAAGTCTTGTCTTCCGCCAAACTTGTATCCATACTATTATGAAGAACATGGGACAACTGTGTGACAATCACACCGGAACTTACGATATTCGTATGTTTCTATCGAGGGACCAGCCTACTAGGTAGTAGGCACTCGGAATTCTGGACGAAAAACAGATGTTGTTTGAAGCCCCACAGACAGGCGGAGACTGACGTACGTAGGTACAAAATGTGAAGAAAACTTCGACACGAAAAGACATTAATTTTACGTTTGTCAAAATTTGATTTTTGGTGATCGAATTCACCAAACCGTATGCAGCATCCGGCCAATTTTTAACCTAATTTTAAAATCCTAATTAGTGGAGATGATATTTTTTCCTGCGTCTGTTGAGGGTCTGTATGAAGGTGTTGCATTTGTGCTATTAAAAGTCTGGAAGAAGGATTTTGGTAAAAATTATGATGTTTTTTGGCTGAGTGTATGTTGCCGCCCTTCCCTCTTCGTATCTAATAAGGTTTTGGAACAAATGAATGAATAACACATCAAAAAGAAATAGGCATTTCCATACTTAAGTTATACATACCTTATCGCTGGCCTACTATCCAACCTCCCTCCGACATCCCTTATCTTGAGATAACCAACTCCCATCGCATGTAGGTAGGTACGTAGAATCTGAAAAAGATTTTTCAGATTCTTTGTCTAACGAAAACACCGCCTAGGGACACAATCCCATCAGATGCAGACACGTAGCTCCAAAATACACACAATAGTCGCAAAATCACACAACAGCGTACCTAGATATAAACTCATTCACTAGGTACCTAAGTCGAGTCGATTTTTGACGGCTGATTTAGCTAAATCCTGGTACAGTATAATACAAGGTATAGCACTATAGCAATCAAACACCTAAATGTTATGACTCAAGCAGCACACACTATAGTATACTTGAAAGTAATTCAAGGACTGACTTAATTCAAGTAAGTAAGTTATTCAGGTTAAGTAAGTCAAGGTGGTACTTACATCGACTAGACGCATTCGGACTGAAAAAACTGAGTAGGCCCGGATTTTCAGGTAATTTGGTACCTACCCATGTTCCTTTTGTGTAGGTAGGTACCTGCCCGTTTCAAATCAAAATAAAACTCACGTATGACGTTTTTTTTTTAAATAAATATATAGAAGCTGAAAAACGCTAAAATTACAGCAAAACCGCCAAAAGCCAATGGTGAGCGGAGGCAATTACATTTTTAACAGACTTCAGAAAAGGAGGAGGTTCTCAATTGTTCTGTGTAGGGTTATTTTTATTTAAAATACCATAATTAAAAAAACCTCACACACAGCCTCCATATTGTAGCCCTTGGTTATTATACATTTTAGTTGAAATCTGGCGCCGACTTCAAAAATTGTATGTATTGTATCTGCTTTGAATTAAATATTATGTACGTTTGATAAGCATAACAATTATTCTTTACTTTTGGTTGATTATTCTGTGAATAATACACCAATGTATTCGCTCAGCAAACATTTTTTATGAACAGTTTTTCCTTCGCGTTTCAAGGCGCGTAGATTCCAAAAATGCAATGGCCGTCCGCCGTACATCCATATCTACCCTTATTTTCGGTCTAAAAAATGCGTTCTTTCGCAAGCAGCTCCATTTGTGCCGCAGTTGTATCCCGAAACTTTGCAGCCCGATCGGAATATACCCAGGGGTGTTATGGGTATAAAAATATGGGTTTTTTGTACATGAGCTTGTGAAGTACTGTTTTTCATATTTTTTAGGGCGAGGAGACTGAATATGAAATCGATTTTGACTAACGAGCGAAGAACTGAGGTTCTAACAAAGTTTCTGTCTTAAATTTACCTTATATTTTGGTCTAAAATCGTCTCACACAAGCTCCAATTGGGCCTAGTTGTGTCCCCTCTCGGCAGTCCGATCGGAAACACCCAGAGGTGTTAAGGGTGTAACATTTATGCAAAATTAGGGATTTTCAAGGTCTATGTAAACTCCGGCTTGTAAGGTACCCTTTTCGATGTTTTTAGGGTGAGGCGACCAAATATGAAGTTGATTTTGACCAGACTGAAAAACTGATGTTCTAACGAAGTTACGGCTCCCAAAATTCATTTTTTATTATTCAAAACCTAATGAAATCGCCATAAATTTGTATCATAACACTGCCATAAATGTCACTATCAATGGTCGAAGATAATTTGTCAAAAATAGGAGCCTAATTCGAGTTTTTGGGGGCCAGAATTGGTAGAAACTATCAAAAATAGCTACTTCAATTATTGCAAATGAAAGACAATTAATAAATGAACAGCCATATTTCTGTAGGTACGTCCACTAGAATAATAAGCCCATGTGACAAGGACTTCGCAGCGTTTTTTAGTCAAGTTCAAGTAGTGTTATGAGATACCTAATTTTTAATTCAGCTCTGTTAAATAGATGAATATTTTTTCGGTTCATTGTTCGTTGTTAGGACATAATATTTGTGTGCAAATGTTGAGTTTTACTACTTGGTTAGGCACATGGATCGGCTCTTGTGACCCAAAAATCCAGTCAAGGTAGTCGATTATAAAACCATAATTTCATCATCGCAGTAATTGTGGGATGATCGATTTTACAGTGGCACAGCGGAAGAGGCCAAGCATGGTCCAGATGCTGGGTCTCCAGGCGAGGTCGCGTATGAGCGCCAGATCCAAAGCAGGCTCCAAGTGGTTGGCGAAAGTCAAGAAAGGCCAAGTCGCTCCCAAAGGTTAGTTGGTTGTATGATTTTCAGGTGATATTTTTTTAAATTCCGAACTTAGAGAGCGGTACTTGGATCCGAGCGGTATTCGTTGGTTTCTTCTACGTAAAACGAGCCTTCGATTGAGTCGTCTCATGTCTTGAGGGTGTTGCGGATCTATTAGGTCGACCTTCCGGAGTAGATGTAGTTACCTACAGTTTTGGTTGTCTTGCCGTAGCCAGCAAGTGGCCAAGGCGCCAGCGATGGAGCTGTGGAACGCACGCGGATTTCGAAGCTTAGGACTCGACATTTTGAAGTCCTAATTCGCTCACTGGACTGCCAAAATCAGCGGGAAGCACCTGTAGGTTTTAGGGTACCAGCAATGGCGCCAATAAATACAAAGAGTCTCTGCCAAGGTGTGGCGCAGTTTGCTTCCTTGTAAACATTACGCTCTCAATGCGATACGATCCCAAAACACTACAAACCGTAAACTGTCAGCTCCCTACTAGTGAAGAATCCAATACCTATATCCATAAAATAAAATTACAGTTGAGGTGATGAAGCCTTGTACAGTGGCACATGCACGACGAAAATCATAGCTCGATCTTTAAGAACTTTATTAGGTACCTGGTACGTTCCAGCACATGAACAGCATATGCGTTCCAGCGTATGTTCAGTGCATGAACTGAAAAGTGGGGATGAGCAGAATATTATCAGTGCATGAACACCAGAACTATTCAGGTAGGTACTGCTAGGGGCATATTTTAGCGTGAAATCTATAGTGGCAATAACCTGATTAGATGACTTGTAAGGTACTGGGGTAATGAGGAAATTTTAAGGTGAACCAGTTCAATAAGAGAGGGTTTCTAACTCATTTGCTGGAGTCCCAGTAATCTCACTAAAAATTTAATGATAAATTCTGCCAGCCAATAGGGCTAAGAATTGTGTTATTGGGATATTGTCCCGCTGACCTGATTAAAGGTTATCGGGTTTGAGGAATGAGAACAAGTATTTGAGATTTAACCAGAAAACTTTTATTTCTCCTAAAGGTTTAGGCTCGAAGTTCTAAGGGAGGATTCTAAGATTTAGAATTAAAGCGTTGAACCGTAAGGATAAGGGACTGGTGGTTATTAGAGTGGTATTCAAATTACTCACCGATGGAAAGGCTTCAGGACAACTAACTTGCTCTAGGTTTCAGAAAAGATGGAAGCCAAAGAACTGTTTCTTTAAGATTCAGAGGTTCCAAGAAACAGTTCCTGTGGCGATAATATGCAGCTATAGTCACAGACTGCGGATCCCCATCATAAACCATCCATTTGTCTTCCATGGACAGTCGTTTAATTATATCCCATTAATCTGTAGAACCAGTGGCCCTGAGCGTCGTCCATCTGAGTCCACTCGGGTCTCAACTGAGCTTCAGCAACTCGGCCACTAGGATCGAGAACATCGCCGACTGGGATGCCATCGCTAAGAAGTACCGAGCTCTGATGGGCGAAGGCGATGACGGCGTGGTCTCCGTCGATTCCACTTCGAATAATTTCATGGGATCATCAGAGTCCACCCTGACTGCCCGATAACTGCCACAAACCAGGTTATCTATATGGCTCTGGGTCATCTTTAAAGGCGGGTTTAGACGGCGCGCACCCACTCGCGCACCAGCCTCACTTCCGACTCGACTTCAACTCGCCCGGCAATAAACTCATCCTCGCCTCACTGTTTAGACGACACGCATTCACTCGCACGGCGCGAGGTTAGAGACCGAGTGTCCTTTGATGCGCGACCAAAAACCGACAGACGACGGCTCACCCCGAGTTGGCCTCACTGTGAGTGGCCTCGAGGGGAGGGAGGTGTTTACATTGCGCGAGGGACCGGAAGTGAGGCTGGTGCGCGAGTGGGTGCGCGCCGTCTAAACCGGCCTTAACGCTTGGAGAAGCTGTCAGCAAGCGTACTGCTGGTCTCGGTTTTGATGCAGACTGCTCTTTGACCCAGTAACTTGTCTAGAGCTTAATATTATGTTTATACAACAATGTATCCAGCAGGGCACAATGTAATTTATCTGTGGAACTGCTTGGGACCATTCCGAGTTTTAAATGTAAACTGCCACAGGTCCAGTTTGAAAAAAAAACAAAAAAAACAGGTATGCATATATTCAGCATGACAATACATGTAATTTAAGATCTAAGGATTATGTCTGTTGAATTTCAACTCATCGCCATTTTTGTATAAAAATTTCCTGGCCGTCCGCTCTTACAAGGGATTGCTGCAACTAGGGATGTTCTGAACACATCATAAAGAATCGATATTTTTCAAAGGGAAGTTGAAGCAGCTCCAGATCAGGTAGATGTATACATTTGCTGGTTAAAAAGGACATTCAGAGCCCGATTTCAACATAATCCTCAGATACTGAATGACATGTTTAGCTGATTTACATTAATTAGACAAAAAAGTGTAGACTTCACCATGTTATCAGATGAAGCACTTCCTTGCAGTCTTTGTTTTACATACCGAGGAAACGGATTCGCATCGAGCAGACAACGGAAACAAAAAGTTTCCGAAATCATCATTGCCTAAGGTTCCATCTTTATCCGCCATCCTGCTGTTGGCTTGCGGGATGCAACTTTTGCATATATGCCAAATTCATCTGTAATGTACCTAACTATGAAACGCCTCCATCTCGTCAGCTGCGGTTAGCATCTGCTTGTACTTGGCTACGGCGCCTCGAACCTCCTGGACACTGTATTGGGGCATCTCCGATTGGCGGCTTCTCCAGAATGATACACACACACCTAGCAGAATAACGTTTCCCGGCAAGGGTTTCGTAGCCCTGTAATGTACTGTGCAACATGCTGCCGTAATATGGAAACTCGCGGGAAAACGTAACTGATCTAAATCAGCACATCCATCAGTACATACTCTAGGTAATATGTGTATAGTACATTTTCAAGAGTACTGATGGATGCACTGATTTAAGACCAATTACGTTTTTCCGCGAGTTCCCATATTACCTATACTACCTACCTAAACAGTTCTCTTGTAATAGATCTAATCCTTACAACTTACTATTACGCCATCGTTTAAATTACTACATTAGTTTTTCATTTTTCTACAATGACTGCACAAGATTTTTACATGCCTGGAAACGATCTCTTGCGTACTTCTATCTTCCCCATTTGATTCCTTTCGTTTTGACTTCAGCCTCATAGAGTTTGGAGCTAGAGCTTTGTTGTAAATATATTCGTACGAACGTCTCCTATATTTTTTTATCGCGGATGACACAGTCAACAGATTATATTTTATAGTTTTCTCAATTTTAGATTAAGTACTTGACCGTACTTCATGAAAGTACGGCAAGCATAACCATAGTATCAAGTACTTACCTACCTGAATGTACTTCCTCTGTAACATATAAGCCTTTTACCGACCAGTGTGTTTGTGAGGATTTTATTGTAACGAGGAAGATAAAATTACTTTATTACAGTTTCAATTGGACGTATTTATTTCGCCTTCCCTCCAGCAAATCCTACATATTTCTACTCCTGGTTTACAAAGATATGGCACCTACATGATTTCCAAATGTTTTTCACGCTGTTTTCTTGGTGATTCTCCCATTCTCGATTCACATCTAATTATCCATCCTAACGGAATAACTGACCAGAGACTAGCATGAGCGACTTTCTTCAAAAATCGAATTTGATTTTTACTATGGTAACCTACTTATACATGAAAATTATGCCCCGATTTTAACTTTTTTAAATTTACTTTTCAAAGTAACATATAACTACATTATGAAAAATTTTGATATCCAGTGGTGGGATTCAAAATGCACTAAAACGAAAAAGAACCGAAATTTAAAAAAATTATGGTTAGGTATCTTTTAAAAATGTTCTCCGGAATTAGCTCAAACTTGAAATACTGAATATTATTGTAGGTGATAGGTTAGGTGATGCACAATGAGTTATGAAACAATGTTCGTTCGCTTCGTTTTTTAATTATTAGGTACAGAAAAATATACAATTTTGTCATGAAAATAATGATCTGATAGAGAAAATACTTTCACAATAACGTTGAAACTAATACCAATAATAACGTAAGCCAATTTTCACAATAACACAGTGAAAAGTGCGATTATTAAGAAATATGAGTATTACCAGGTAATGGTCGAAGTATCAAGTTCACAAGAGCTGCCAGATTTACATAACCAAGTTATGTAAACTAATTATCAGACATTATCCAACAGAGAGCTCGAAGTCAACAGGTGAACATAGCGCATGATTAGAGATCATAAACTATACACAATTGTATTTTATATTCTAATAATATTGCACATACATAATGAATGGAATTACTTCACGTTGTGAAGGTATTTGTTAGGACTAAGGGAGATATAATTTATTAATAGTGAACATGGAAATTATAATCATGGTACCTACTTACAGAAATGGACTTAGATTTGGCACCAAAAATTAGTTTATAAAGGTAAACGGTACCTAGATAGCCAAGATATTCAATACAAAACAATAAATGTCTGATCTAGGGCGACGTTTCGTATCTAGCGGTCTAAAAGATCAATTTAACTGACTAGCTAAAGGTCGTCAATGATATGGTCTCAATATGAACTAGGTATCAGACATACATCCATCAAGTAGACTGTCAAAACTAAATACGACTATACAACGTAATAGTGAAAATCAGTGGTCCCAAGAGGTGTGCAATGTAATGAAAATGCGATTGAGAACAAAATCTTCAGAAATGGGAGTGATGACTGACTCACACAATAAAGAGGTTGGATAGGCACAATATAGAGACGGCAGTGGTGGGGGCACTCTTGAGACTTGAGTACAGACAACTTGCAGAGCTACTGCTTTATTTGATGTGCAACTAAGTGATCCTGGCAAGTAGGCATTAGATATTGGAACTGACCGTTTTCAAAGTCAATGTGGCTGACAGTTTCTCTTCATGGCCGATTTTTTATTCGCTTCAATGATTGGAAGTTGCTCACAACCCACCGTCATCCATGTTGTAAACATAACGCGTAGATACCCCAAACTATTCCTTTACTTAAGTTCCTCAATTGTACTTGATAAGCCTCCCCTTCCCCACTCATTATGTTATCCTCTTTTATGATTTCTCAACAACAAAGGCGCTGGGGCTTGGATCCAAGGGCATTCATGTTACGTTGACCCTTTGGCTCCCCCTTTGGTGCAAGAACCAATCAGCATCTACCGTCAGTTGGTAGGCCATGCTTACACCAGCCCTTTCCAAATGCTCATGCGAAAACGAAAACTGACTGCCACCTGTGGGATACAGGCGACAAACCCAACAACATGTTTTGCTAAGCTGCCCTCCTGGCAGCGACAGGCCTAGCTGACCATACCAATGAGTGCTTGTTCATCTATTCCATGCAGATTTACCTCGGAGGAGCCATAACACAAACCAAAAATCTCTTAAGTCATCAAAAAATTAAGATTTAAACACCCAGTGCTAATCAAGAATACCAACACCATTGAAGGAATGGCCACACACCCTAAAGCCGCGGTTACATTTGCGGTGTTGGGCCCAACACCGAATATTCGTCGGCCTCTTCCCGCAAGTGTAACCACGGGACAAATGCCCGAATGCGCGCAAATATTGGTGCTGGGGGATGCTCGGTCAAAAGGCGGTATTTTGTCCTGTGTCAAAGTAGTATTTGTGCAGCGCATACACATGTGGGCGAGTGTTTGGCGGGTTTTTTTCCCGAGGCAAGTTGAAGGTGCAGAGCTCGCGTTCATTAACATTTCCTGTGATTCACACTCCGAGTTATTGCTGTGTTGTTGTTGTTGTAGGGGTCGATTTAAATCTAATCGATTTTTTAATTCAATTAATTTATTAACGGAAATATCCAATTAAAAATTGACATAAAACAAACATTTTCATAAGTGATGATTTAAATTGTGATTTAGGTACATCTTTATTGCGAAACTGCGTTCATCATTGCTTGCCCGAATATGCGTCGATGCTCGTGGGTGAGAGCCAACACCGCATGTGTGCGCGGGGTGCGCGTCAAGATTTGGCAAACTCCGAGCATAGGTAAATATTCGGGTGAGTATGGACGAATACTCGGTGTTGGGCCCAACACCGCAAGTGTAACCGCGGCTTTAGGTTATGGATGGCCAAGTCGAACAGCTCCTCAACATTACCTTTTATAAATGTTTACTTATTTAGTGCATCCTGAATGTCTCTTTCTCCAAGTTCGACTGTTGAGTGAATTTGCTGATAAAAAGTAATTATTGAGTGTTGGTTTATTTAATTTCTATAACGCTCTTGAGAAACTAGTGCAGCGCAGTGTGCGAGGTGATGGGTAGCTGACCTTACTACCTGTCGAGTCTTCAAGTGCCCTTCTGGATATAAATTATAAACGAACTTCACGAGTTTGTTCATTTCCACATCACAATACACATTCCACATTTTCACTGGTTTTCAAGTTCCAACGATTTTCGTGTGACATCGCATGAACGAAATGCAGCTAATGAAATAAATATCTCTTGACTTCTGTTAAGCAGCAAGCATTGGATGAGTAGAACTGCAATACAGTTTAAGTTGCCCTTCAAGACGAGTGCCACCAAAAACAGTGCCTTAAACTGGGTGGCGAATTGAGGGAGTCTTGAATAAGAGGAAAAAGAAGGCCACGTAAAGTGTCTGTTCTATTGTGAAAGCGATGTCGATTGTGGCTCTGATAATGACCAACATTCAACCAATTAACTCAAGGTGGGGAGGGAAACAATGTTCAATCCTCAATATTCAATTTTGATCAGTCTCTTCCACACAAATATCTTGCCCAAATTTCTCTGTCTTGAAAAATCTATTGAACTTCCATGAAGAGTTGCTACTTCAACTCAATTCCAGAAAAACGATTTCAACCACTGGGCACTGTAGCCAACACGTTTCTTGATGGATTCACAGAAAAAACAATCTAATCGGAGCACTAGCAGCTTGGGAAATCAAGATAAACTGAAAAGTGGCTCAGGGTACAGCACCTTTCCCTACTGTAGTAGAAAGCGTATGTAGATCGCATACCGCATGAGGCCAGAGATTCGATTATCAAGACGGTGGTAGAGAGCACAGGTACCTGTGTGTGTAAAGGCCACATCACACTAGCCCTTTTTACGCATTTTCTCAAGGTGAATTTAGGACAAATATTAATTTTTCCCTCGACGCTATTTTCTGCAAGAAAAATGCTAAAATGCAACCCTTGGGAAGATAACAATTCAAACCTGTGGGTAACTCCCATTGTCCCTTCTCCATTTTCCAGCTTTGAGAATTAAGAGATACTTCCGTTATTCTGTGATACTCAAAGACTAATTATTCTGTTAATACTTGCTTCTGTTACTCAGTGATGATACTAACGTTAATTCAATATAATTCAAGCCCTAACCTGACACCAGTAACTAAGTTTCAACGTTGATAAAACTGCGTTCCGCCAGAATGCGTTGTTTTGAGATGCACAGCACATATTCTTCTTCGACATTCAAGTCCCCCCCCCCCCCCCTTCTGTTACTAGTTGTCTGAAAATGCAGAAAATGTTCATAAATAGTGCTCAGTGTGATATGGCCTTTAGATGGGTACTGTGCTAGTAGTTGTAAGTGCACTATTTGCCTTGAAAACATTTGTATGTCACTTCCTCCAAGGACATGGACTGTTACTGTGCCAAGTTTTGGAATAGACAGCCAGATCACTAAGTTATACCAGAAGTGGTGATACCCTTACGTTAATAACACCACTGTGTGACATCCTCAGCACAAAGGTTGCTTTTATTTTCTGGAGTGATTTTATACAATAATTTACCCAATGAATCAAGACACAAAATAGTAAATTTGAATGTCTTTAAAATAATTATGAAAAAAAAAATTATTTGCAGCATTACTAATTCATTATAAATTTTTGTGTAAAACAATTAGACATCCACGTAATCGTCATGTAATTTGTAAACCTTTAGAAAGGAACTTAAATGATGTACTAATAGAAGAGAAACATATTGCGACTTCCAGCACGAGTTGTAAAACTCATAAGGAAGTTTACAGCATTAAGTATGCTGTAACATCTTACGTAATCACTGTTGTTGAAAGAAAGAAAGAAACGAAGAGGCAGGTAACACCGTCTGCAGGTAGCAGTTTATGGTCAAAACAGCTCTCTCTCTCTCGACCCGAGCTCGATCATCAATGCTCTGACAGTAATGGCCCCCAGGTTTGGAGTGGTCACCATGTTGAACACACCAGAGAAGTGTTGGTGCTCACCAGCAACAGACGGTAGAGGTTCGCCAGGGTGACAAGGAGAATAGTGGGGATTCCAAAGGTGTTTGTTTAAAATTCATAATCACATATTGTGCAAAAACTGCATGAAGTACTTTTATTGACATGAAACTACTCACAAGACACCAACAATCCTCGGAGCTCCAACTACCGACCATAGGTGTAGTACAGTTGCATGTTCATGTAAACGAAGACGATATAAATAATCAGATGGAAATGCATACGAAACTATTTACATCACAGTCCTCTACAACCCCCACCACCTGTAACTACTAACCAGCCCGTTGTTGCCCAACGGGCATTTGTTCCCTTGATACCGAAGTCTAAAATCTATTAGATGCAAAGCTAATTGGGAACTCCTACATTGGTCTAAACCTCCAGTGATTCCCATCTACCTGGTGGGTCATGAAGTGAATATATATTCCCATCTATCTATTGTACCACACAGTGAATATATCCCATCAATCTGTTGTGTCATTCACGTGAAGTGATATTTTTGTGAATCGACTCCTTTACATTTCGAAGTTCTTTCCTAATGGTAAGAGCTGCCTACACTTCATTCTGAACATCTCAATCCAACCAATAAACAATCAAGATTAAACTACATGCACGTACCTATAGAAAATACAATCTAGTTCTGCCTAATTGTTCTTGTATGACGCTCCTGGTTTCAAACTCATTCGGATTTCACATCCCGTTCCAACCACACGAAATAAAACATGTTACATTAAAATCCACTTGGCGATTACCAATAACCATGAATAATTAAGTACTCACTTCTGCATTATCAACTAATTAGTCAAACCGTAGAAGCAGACATATAAAATGCAAAATGGGAGGTCGATTAGATCAACTGTTATGAAAGTGTAGAAAATGCATTATTTAGTCAATAACTCAACAGGCACTGGCAGCCTTATGATTTTCCTTATTTTAAAACTTCTAGAAATCATCGAAATTTGAATTCGCTCATTACTTTCGATTTCAACATTTGAACTGCGCATTCAACTACGGAACTATTTAACTACGGAATTACAAATTTCGTCTATTTACATCGAAGTATAGTCAAGTACTTACAAACTGGTTAAGAAGTAGAGAAGTGGAAATGACATCCTTTGGTCTTGGGACTGACGTCATTACCCCGAGGGCCCTGCAGCAGGCCGCTTGAAGAGCTTTTGAGTTCTCAGTCGACTGTGGATATCAGTTATGGCGGCCTGAAGCTCATCATGAGAGTGATGCGAGGTTGAGGAACCTCGGTGTCTTGGCAGACGGCTTCACGCAGGACCCTTGCCATATGACGACCAGCCCATCGGCCGTTGAAGCATAAAGGTGCTGGGAATCTTGCGAGAAGGTCAAGCTGAACCGGAGGCAATACCAGGAGGGTAATTATAGACAGTTTATCGTCAAATGAATCATACATGAGGCACAGGCAAAGCACGTACCTTATAATTGGTTGACTGAGCCGCTCTGTCGGTGATCGGTTGGCGGTTATGACGCCAACTGGGGTAAGATCCCATGTACTCCACAATCTGAGAACCAAACAATGGTTAAACAGCTCAGCACTGTGTGCGTTCAACTCAGTATGAGGTTGGACACAACATTAATTTAAAAAATTTGATCGCAACTACAACTTTGATGGTTGAAATCGTCTAGCATAAACAACATAGGTGGTTAGCGTAGCTTTGTTGATGTGATTTAAGGGCACCTATAGGACTCTCCCCGGTACACTGTAGTCCTGATGCACAAGGGTCGTTATCTGGTACCTACCCGCTCATAGGCCGTCCGCAAACGGTTGGTCGACACTATTCCAGTTGCACACATGTCTCCCCCCTCCACTCGACTTCCTATGCAAGGGTACCGGGCCCCACCAACGGGTCGTTTAATGTTCGTTTGAGAACGTACTTCGCATTTTCTCGTTTCCAGTCTCATGCGATCAGAAGCAAAGCTGAAAGTTCGAGTGGATCTGCATCTCATAGTGGTAATTTTGTGTAGGTAGTTCTTGTGTGGTAATTTTGTGTGTTCTTGGTGGTAATTTGTGTAGTTTGAATGCATTACACTCTTTGAGGGCCCATGTAGGGCCTACGTATAATTTATTAAGTAGGTAAGTGAAACGGCCTAAGTCCCATTAGACGAATTCCGAGAATAACAGAATTTAATAAATTTCCGTTACTTATATGAGTAGAGTTACCTTAGGTATATTATTAGGAACATTAGGTATATTATAATAAATAATCTGTAACAATAGGTACCCAATGAACTTCTACTTCTAGGCTTTGAAAGTTTGAAAGATGCGAATCGACTGAGAGAAAACCGACCGGTGTGCAGACGGCAAATGCGGGTGTCTGATGGATCGTATGGACGAGCATCTTGTATCTCCAATCGACCCCTGCGCAAAGGGTCTGTGGTTTTTGTTTTTTTTTCAGCTTAATTTATTTCTTCCAGTTTTTCAGGGCTGTACCACCAGTTTTTAATTGCAATTTTCAAAAACGGCCAGGTCAAATTTAAAAACAACAAATTAATACTAAGGCCTGGGAACAGCTAATATTTGCTATGTACTCAAATGTTTCCGAGTGAATAAAGTAGTAGCCACGCACAAGGTCAGATTGATTAGCTTGGTTAGATCATACGGACAGTTTGTCAGGTTACTGACTCACCTGATGTAGCCGTCGCACATTCCGCAAGCAACAACATTCACCGAGACACCCTCCGGCGCGGAGGAGAAGCAGAGTGAAGTGACTTGCTCTCGGGTAGATACACTTCCCACCAACACCCCATTGATCGAGTGGAGACGAAGGTTAGAGCTGCCACCTTGTTCCTGACCCACAGTCGCTACGTCACCAAGCGTTTCACTCACGCTCACCAAATTTATCTGGAAAGACATCCAAAAGCACGCTTGATAATAATACCAATCAAAACTGCGGGATCATTGGGATCACACACACACACACACACACACACACACACACACACACACACGCACGCACGCACGCACGCACGCACACACACACACGCACACGCACGCACGCACAAACACACACACACACACACACACACACACACACACACACACACACACACACACACACACACACACACACACACACACACACATATACATGCACGTTGATGATTCCCCGGTTCACATCCAAAGCAAGACTGATGTGAAATCCCTCAGCACTGCTACCTGTTTCTTAAGGTCGTCGTTCACTGGAAGCGACTGCAACTGCATTCACTAGTAGCTTACAATCTCGATATCAGTATTCACCTTCATGCTGAAGAGGAAACTTGTTGTCATGTTGTTGCTGGATAAAGAGGAGGAAAATTGGTATTCTACAGCTCGTTACTGTCAGTTTTGGTATTAATCTGAATACCTAACTATTATAAAATACAATTTGGGATTTGAAATTAAAACGCGGCATTTTCAGGAAGTCACGAATTTAATAAGGCACACTAACGTGATTACGAAAGGTAATCAGGTGGTTGCGGATACAACTCTTACTTCAAAAATGATGAAGAACAGTTCCACAAGTTTTCAGGCTCAATTTTGAGCAATTTAACTTTGCAGATTCCTTAATGGAGAAGGATTTGACGAAATCACGAACATTAGATTCAGTTCAACCATTTTCATTTCTCCCACAAAAATGGAAGAAAAAACAATATCCCACAACATATGACGTCTTTTTGTCTCAGTCTGGTAACTGTAACCCACAGGTTCTCTCCCCCGCCCCGCCCCCCTTTAGGTGGGGGAGCAGCTGAAATGGTCCCTGAAGCAGTGTAGATGCACCCACGCGTCTTCCAATTCTAGCCCCAACCACCACATGTGCCCATTAAAATATCCCAAAGCAGTGGTGAGCGTTTGCCCTTAGAGACAAAAGCCACAAATGATCTCAGCGAATGTCTACCTACTTATAGTACATAATATCGCCTCAGCAGCTGATACTGGTGAAACCTACACGAGAATCCATTGCTAACAGATGGGTTTTCACCCAGTTTCTTCTTCAAACCTCTTCCTCTCTTCCGTCCCATTTCTCCTTCTAATCATAAACTAAAACTAGAAGGTAACAAAACAACTGAACTAACTGGTATTTCAATTATAGGGAGAGAGCGGATGTACTCAAGACGGTTGATGTCCCACATTATGGCTGACCCGCCTTCAGAGACAGACACAGCTATAGAGAAAGCTCTGGATATAGCAATGCTTGTCACGACAGACTGATGCCCCACCAAACACTTTGGCATCGGTTCGAAGTCCAGATTCCCTCCTACTCCATCGAATTTGTACCTGTTGGGAAAATAGCATTTTTCACTTTCCAAAATAATGGTCATGTATTATAGTACACAACTCGTCTTTCCAAACAATAGAAAATATATTGTACGCAGGTTGCAATATTTACGTGTAAACGTGTATTTTGCCAGAGACAAACGCCACCCAGAGCTGATTGCAGTCTGGGACGGATGCACAGAGAGCGATGCTGTCAACTCCACAACATATAGCTGGGAACGGCACTTGGTCTTTCCGCAATTTGGCCCTGATCACCCCATCTCCATGGTTCCAGGATATCAAAGCAGCATCTAAAAAAACCATAGAACGGTGTAAATCTAACCAACTTTACTCACTTCATCACTTATTATGGGAGCGCCCTGTAGAACATGCTGACTGGGCATGGATGCTTTTGTGAGCATTAGAGAACATCAGTACCAATGCAATAATGGAGGAATAGTCCAAAGACCATGTACTGAATATGATCTATGATCCTCCCAAACCTATCAAGTTTCCCATGATCCATGTGAAGGAAAATCCAGGGTTTTGCAACTCTCGTTACTGCGTATGATGAAGGAGCACTTTTTAAATTGCTCTCAGCTTGAGGAAATATACAGCATTTTTACTGTTGACGGAACCCACTGGTCTACAACTTAATTGTTCTGATGGCGGAACTTCCAATGAGCTTCGAGGCATGGGGTAAAACATAAGACTAAAAATCATACAACTTGAGTGAAAGGGCATACCAAGAACACTAGTTGTTCCAGCCACCGAAGCAGACAGGGGGGTTTCTTTGCTGTAAGTTAGGAGGAGAGTGCTGTTCTGTGCGAGACCAAAGACATCGTTGCTAAGGAGAGCAACGAGAGATGTGATGGGAGTGTGGTGGCTGTGGAGGCTGATTTGTATCGGCGCTGTGTCTCCAGGAGAACCTACGTAGTGACCCCACTGCAGTCCTTTCACACCTGTAATTAACAGAACATGTTTTTTCTATGGCAAAACTGAAAACTTTTGAAATCATCGCCAGCCTTCTCTGACCAAGTCAAGAATTACTCAGAAATTATTCATTTTTATAATTCAGAAATATGTAGAGAAAACTACCCTGAAGAGGCCCAGGACACATAGTGGCATGGAAGAAAAACAAAATTGAGAAAACTCACTGGGTAAGACTTGTGGTGGAACCGACGTCGGAGCGAGAGTTTTGACGACCATAGGATGAGCAGCTCGGAACAGCTGTTTTGGTGTCTGACCATACATTCGAACCATAGTCTGGCCAGCAGTGCGAAGCACGGGGTCCAGGATGCTGTCAGGGTCAAACCCGTAGTAGGTGGCCGGATGGAAAACGTTGATGCAATCGATGGCAGCTTTGCCAGTTTGTTTGTAACCATATACCAGGTCGATCCAATGCGGCAGGAACTCTCTCACATGTTCCGATTCTAGAGCTTGTCTGGGGAACGTTAAAGGGCACTGAATGATGAAGTACTAATAGCGATATTCTGCATAAAACTAACTCACAATAAACAAAAGAAAAACAACGACCAAGAAATCTGCAAAAAGGCCTCAGTTGGTGGTTATTATTGCATTCACGCAAACCTTCTTTACTCTCAGCCCATCAGTGACATTAAGTTCGTTGCTGTCAGCTCTTCACAGCAGTTAGCATGTCAATCGGAAGCGTGCCACCTATCAGTGAGGACAATCCTACGCGGGATCCCGAATTTTTGCAGGATTCCGTACAACGCATATTTTTCGAGCATTAATGGAAATAGACAACCTTTCAATAACTCTGCTTTTATTCTTTGAAATGCGATTTCATTGTGAGTAATCTAGTTTAGATCACACAAATACGAATTATACAGCAAAACACATTGTACAAACTTAATGTGTACATAATACATTTTGAGTAGCAACAACATAGCTCGGGCAATGGAGGCAACAAACCTGTGGATTAGAATGAAGAGCCGGGCGTCAGGAGCCCAAGGCGGCAGGACGACGTCGTCCACCACTTCCCCATTCTGACGGACCCCAAAGTTGAAGCCCTCGGCGTTGAACAAGAATTCAGGGAGGAAAAAGAATTCAGGAATCAACTCCTTGACGTCTGTGGTCGACTCGCTACTCGTCAGCCGCCAAGTTGTGTGCAATGAGTGAAATGTGCGGTCTGGCCAGTCGAAGTTGTTGTCCTGAATTGATTTTTTGAATTACAATCTTAATAAACATAACTAGAAAATTATAAAATATTTATTTATACATTAGTCTGAGAACTATGTAAAGGCACCAACAGTGGAAATCTGAGGAAAGAAATAGATTAGTAAGGTTTTAGGACCATGTTTGAGGTTGGTTCTTCCACTACGATACGGATCTCATGGACCATGTGGAAAAAAGAGGAGAACAATAACCAAACAAAAGTAGGTCAGAGATCTGCTGGGGCTTGATTTCTTACTCAAATCTTTAATGTCACCTTTCACATTAAGGTTTCATATGGTTATTATTCATTTTTCTGCACATAACTATGTCCCGTTTTTTCATTTCGTCCTCAGGACTTTTCCTACGGATTTATGATGTGCCATTAGCGAACGGACAAAATAGCCACCCATACAGCATAGTTTCCCCATCCCTCAGTGTTCATTAAGGTAGGGTGAGGAATGTGTCGTCACCACGGTAAGACACTGGTTAGAATTAATAATAACGCAATGCTTCCAGGTGTTGATGGTTAGTTTTCGCAAACCGCCTGTATCCGTTCTGCTGCATGTGCAAAATTTCAAGAAGAGCCTTTTTCTGTTTTGACATTTTGCCTTTATATTTTGCTTCCTCACTACCGGAAGGTAGGGAAGCCATGGAGTCGTGATTGAGTAAAAAAACTGTATATCCTCCAAAATGAAAATGTTCACTACCATTTTGGTTTATTATTCTGTGAATAACACACCCACGTATTCACTCAGCAAAAAAATTTTACAACACCCCCCCCCCCCCCCCCTCCCAAATGTTTTTTTTCTTTTACGTTTGAAGGAGCGCAGATTCCAAAAATGCAATGTCCGTCTGCCTTATGCCATATCATCCATACCTACCATTTTCGGTCTAAAACATCCGTTCTTTCGCACACAGCTCAATTTGGGCACTAGTTGTGTGCGGTCGATCGGAATATATACCGGAGGGTGTTATGAGTGAAATATGGGTGTAAAAATAGGGGTTTTGGTGATTTAGTAACATGAGCTTGTGAGGCATCGTTTTCCACGTATCGTTTTCCATGTTTGTTTTTTTTGTTTTTTTTTAGAGCAGGAAGACCGAATATGAAGTAGATTTTTACCAAAGAATACAGAAAAACTGAGGTTGTAACGAAGGTTTAGTTCCCAAAATTCATTTTTTATGGATAAAAAACCTTGCAAATTGTCTGAAATCACAATCAACTTGTGTAGTAACGCAAGAAGTAGCATCAAGAGGTGAATCAAGACAATTAAATGGCATTATCAATGATCGAAGATAATTTATTTTTAAAAATTGCCTAATTCTTGTTTTTGGGGGCCAAAATTGGAGGAAACCGTGAAAATAGCTATTTCAATTAGGTACTGCACATGAAAGAAACAATAAATGCACAGCCAAAAATGTCCAATAGAATAATAAACCCATGTGACAAGGGACTTCGCAGCATTTTTCGTTTCAGGTATCAAGGAACATTTTTGGTTCAGTGTCTGTCTGTCTGTGGTCAATCCTTGTAACGCCCATAACTACCCGAAATAATGGTCGAAATGGGCTAACATTTGGAAGGTAGGTGCGGGTTCGGTCAGAGATGGTCCCACACCAAAATCACTGTGACTTCCGTCTGCGCATTCGCAAACGTGAAATAGTTTAAAAGCCCATAACTAGCTTAAATATCGTTGAAATGCGTTTAAACTTGGAGGGTCGATCGGGAATAATACATTGATAATTCCATATTAATTTCATTGGCATCGTACTTCAACGCTTCTAACTACGCGCAAAATAATCGTAGAGAGCTGGAATTCTGAGGGTACATGCGGGTTGGATCGCAGATGGTCCCGTATCAGAGTCATTGAAATCTTACCGTAACTTTAGTCTGTGCGTGCGCAACGTGAAATACTTGAAGCGCCCATAACTACCTTAAATACCGTTGAAATGAGTTCAAACTTGGAGGGTCGATCAGGAATAATACTCGTCATTAACCCTGGCGGGGTGTCCAAGCTAAGAATTGTATCTTCATACCAATAAAGGAGATGGGGGTGGTGGAAAAATGCTGACAGAAAATTGTGATCTAGGCGGAAGGGGTAAAAGGTAAATAATAAACCGTTGATTTTAATTTTCAGCGTTTTCAACATGCGTATAGTAGTGTTGGAGTACTTGAACATGTAGGTACCAAATTATACCACAGGACGCTCCAGGAGGTTTCATAAATGATTCGTTATCGTTCTTTCGGTGGTTCCAACGGTTTTGTAGAATACTAGCTCTATAACTCTGTGGTTTTCATCCATTCAACATAAAACTGTTCATAAAGCAGTTGGAAAGGCAATACCCTCACAAAAGCGGACTAAACCAATGGAACATTGCTGCTCATCATAGACAGTACATACTACTGCAGTACCCAAAATACTCAGATTTCCACGTATGGTTAGGGTGGGACTACAACATAAGACAGCATACTCGAAAAGTGCAATATAAATGCCAAGTATTGATAAGCCACTGTTACCTGGTAACTGAGAAACATTTTGGTAAACGGAGGGAGCCGAACCAGAAAATGAAGTACTATTCCGGAATTAGAGTAGTGGGAACTGTAGTGATAAGGCTCGTGATTGTGAGACATGACGTTGAGTGCATCTGTCAATTCTGTTTTGAGGTACTGAAACAGAAAAGCCCAATTACTTAATCAATGTAACAACAAGTATACAGATGCTGTTGTCCGTAATTCAAAGAAATGGATGACCAATGAGAAGTATATTTCATCAAATTTATATAGTAAACTCACGTTATAGTTGTTGATGTAATGAGCTTCGTTCTTTTTTTCTTGAATGGCCATGGGTCGCATCAGATTTCTGTGGATCAATTGAAAAATGAATCGAAGGGCTGAGAGCACAAAGGATATGACATTTTCAAGACGATCAAGTGTGTAGTGAAATATTTGCATAAAAAGTTCAAAAACATTCAACACAAAAGATCAAACATTTTTGGAGCACGAGAAATGTAACCTGTGTGCTGAAAACTTAGAGCAATATTGTAACGCAATATAATAGAGTGTCCCAGGATACAGTGCATTAATTTCAGGGATCGACTCGACACCTAATCTGCAACAATTGTCTCATAACATTTTTTAGTCCGCTTATTTTACTCGTTTTTTCACTTTCGAGTTTTCGTGTCTTTCGACCTTGTGTCACTAAAATAACGGTAATTCCATCAATTCTCACCTACTGTAAATTCAAAATTGAGGATACCCTTCGAAAGCGCGTTAAATTTCCTATCTACCTTGATGCGAGGCCGACAAGTTTTGAGCGGATTTTATAATTGAAAAATCAGGTCAAACTACAAATTTTTAGAATTTTACAAACTTGGGTTTTTTCGACCTGTTTCCTCACTTCGAATATCATTATGATCAATCACTTGTAAGAACGGCAAAAACCAAATTATATTTTTGGTTATGGTATAATCAAATTTAATTTTGCTGTGTACCGGGTGGGAGGGGGGGGGGGGGAGAGAAAATTAAGTTTGAATGAAGAAGAACGTGGAATTTTTGTGGAAATTGAGTGTTTTAGAATGTTTATGACACCCCTCTCCCCTCCCGAGCTGATGAGTCAACTTCTAAGTATTTTTCATGATTAATCGAATGACCACACTCACACCTCCTTGATAGTAAGTTGCACTCATCGACCCACTATGCTGATAACATGTCAAACATCGGGAACCAGTCAGTTTTGAGCCTTTCCCGATATTTTTTGACATGTTGACAGACAAATGAGGTATTTTCACGTCGTTTTCATAGGCCGAAGGGTCAAAGGGTACTGCAGCCCCAGATGATTAGCAAAGGGATAAAACTAGAGATGTGGCGTTCAGCAATGAAGGATCCGAACTGAACGGATCTTTCAGTTGAACGCATCCCACCTGAACGGATGGCCAGAGTTGAAGTTCTCACTGAACAGGCTATCCTAACCTCACTCAATTTTCACAACTCCTCACATGAGTCCCACCAATTCATCCATTCATCAACCCCTCTCTTCGCCCCTCTACGTTCGCACCGTTCTTCCCTTCCACCCTTGCTGTTCCCATCGTTCTTCTCTTCCCTGCTCGCCGTTCCTCCATTTTCACAACTCCTCAGTTCACCCGTTCAGCCGTTCTTCCGCCTCGCCCGCATTCCTAACTCCTTGCATTCCCCTCCGAACCCCAGCAGTTCATCCATTCACCGACCCCTCCCTTCACCACTCGTTGCTGGCCATCAGTGAGGCTTCTTACTTTAGATTCCAGCGACATTTGCAACATTTTTTATTGTGATGGACTTTCCAAACCATTGTGATTTCGTATGGAAATATATATTTTATTAAACTATTAAATTTGTGTACATTTTTATTGGTACAAACCTATGAAAACCCCGCTTTTGTGATTTTTAGGTCGGGACAATTAGAATTTGGATTAGGGACTCGGTTGAACTGGTGAACGTGTCCCAAAGAACGCATCTCAGAACTGAGTACTGGTGGCAGTTAACTCCTGGATTTGAACGCATCTTACACATCTCTAGATAAAACCAGCCGCCCATACAGCAGTTTCCCCTTCCCACAGAGTTCATTAAGGTAGGGAGAGGAGTGTGGCGTGACGTCCCCTTCGTAAGACACTGGTTAGAATTGATAATAACGCAATGCTTCCATGTGATGATGGTTAGTTTTCGCAAACCACCTGTATCCTTTCTGCTGCATGTGCAAAAACTCGAGAAGAACCTTTCTGTTTTTTACTTCATTTTTATGTACACGTGAAGTGGAAATGAAATTACCAGCGCGGCCGGGGGTGTCCAAGCGGGCTGGAGCGTCTGACCTTTATACCCCTGATTGGGATAAAAGTTCCAGGCGACTCTGGTTCTCATCTCAGGCAAGCACCAATACAAAGCTCTGAAAAGCTTTCATGTGCTTACCAGACCAGCAGTTAGCTCTTCACTTTTGATAAGAATTAGGTATGTGAAGCCTACTGGGACTAAAAGGTTCAAATAACGGTCTTAAACTTGAGAGTTAAAAATTCCCCGGGAATGCACCCAAAGGGTTAAATCCAGAGTTATAAAAATAAAAAATCTGTAACTCAATCAGCTCCTAGTTTAATTTTTTCCCCCTTTCTTTCATTGTGATTCGGCCTACTGCCCCTCATTAATTGACCCTCCCTGTGACACTGACGTATGAGTAAGCAAGTGGCACCAAGTGGTCATGATTTAGATCTGCCTGAATTGGAAAGCTAACGTAAGGTTAAGGCCTCAAACTAACTTGTAATATTGAGACTTGATGAATGGTAGTTCTGATACTACTTAACTGAAACGATACTAATTTATATGAAATCATGGTGAAGCAACCAACACTCTAAATGAAATTACTTTCGTGGTGTACAATGTGTTGGCCAGAGCCCAACTACCTTCTAAGTTTGAGAGAAATGAAACGAATAAGTACTTTGTGTGCAAAATTACTTGAATGATACTATGGAACACGGTAGGCTCAATACCTGAAAGATTTGGCGTCAGTGAGGTCGAGAACCGGGCTTGTATAGTCGGCAAGTATGAAGGGCAAAACGGGGTACTGCATCAAATCGTTGTACGACCGACCAGAGTGGGTGTTGAGGATTGAAAGGTAGTGCCAGTTGGTAATGTGGCCTTCTCTCCACAGGTCCACCGCGTCCCCGAGAGGCTCACTAGCCACTCTGTTGTGGAGTTCACAGTCCAATAGCGCCGACATGAAGTTGTCCCTGTCCTGTGATCACGAAAGATTACCAGCATAATTATGATGTTCTGTAACTTTTCGAAATTTTTAATGAGTAAAATACTGTTGAGCAGTGTAGCTTCCTCATATGCATATCAAACTAACGTAGGTGTGACAACAGTTCTGCATTGACAGCGTGCAGGTCGACCAAAGATGGAAGACGCAGTTCACATCACTGCATGGCCCAGTGGTCCAAGAGTCTCCTCTATTTCGATGGGCATTTTGTGTGTGTCGACACTGCAGTCGTAGTTAACCCCAACGGCCTTATCAGATAGAATAAACTGGTTTTCTAAGAGCACCGAAGTTAAGATACCTCGGGCGTGGTTAGTACAAGGATGGGTGACCGCTGTGACACTTAGTGACCTGCCCACTCAAGGGGGTGAGGCAACGAGCTGCCAAGAGCAAAATGATCAGACAGAATTGCGATCCTCTCATTGGAGGACACATGATCACGCCCGCAACACTAGCAGGGCAGTCTGACAAAAAGCCCCAGCCTGAAATTTGAGTGGTCCCGACCATCATAGTCACAGGTGCCATGAATGTGATGACGAAAACTGTGTCGCTACACAGGGTGTTAACCTTGTATGACTCACGCTGGCCAGGGTTAGATTCTACTACTCAAGACTAACAAAAAGTGTCTAAACAATTTTTTACAACTTTTATTTTATTCTTTATAATATTACAAATTAGTTTTATTCTGACCTTGTCAATGAACTTGAGGCGACCGTTAGAAACAGTGTAAAATTTCCCATCTCCGTGAAGCCAATTCACGTTTTTTGATGAGGTTTAATAGGGGAAAAATCAGCATGAAAACTGTCAAATCTGGGAAACCGCCAGTTTATTAAACGCTTCTTAAATCCAAATAAATTGTCATCGTAATTTTTTGCCTGAAGGCCTAAAAAATGCGCCAGTAATTGGTGGCGGGGAGGGGTAAGTGAACGTGTTAGACAGAATTACGTTTGAATTCGAAAAACGGAGTTTTCAAGGAACTCGAAGGTTTTAGTGTGTTAGTTACACGACTTCACTCTCGCCCTAACCATAACATGAGGAGTTTGATATAGTTTTCCACGCTGAATGAAATGGTGATATTCCTGAGTCATTTCGAATGATGAAATGTGATTTTTCGATCTCTTGAACCTATTTTTTTACCACATTTTACTCCTCGTAAGTACGTACCTACTTCTGGAACGACCTCCATGAAACAGCGTTCAGGACATACTTTTAAAAAATGTGTTTAACAACGAATAGACCGCTAACTTGAAAGCAATAATAAATAATTTCGAATGAACTATCGTATAGATGGACTTTGCCATGTTATGGAGTGGGCGAAGCACGCACGGACAAAGGGTCGATCTTTACTGCTCAACAATGACGTCCAACGCTATCAAGACTTCCTATGCACAAGGATTATACAGGGTCCTCAGCGTTTAAAAATCTAGCGATTTCCAAGATTTGCCAATTTCACTTTTCATGCCATTAAAAACCTGATTTTAAAAAAAAACTGAACTGGCATCAGGGAGGTAGGAAATTCTTTCCAACAGTGTCCTCAATTTTGATTTTACCGTGTAAATTAAAGAAGGTATGACCACTGTATTGGCATACGGAGAAAACAGAGAAAAACCTTAAATCGTAAAAATAAAAAATAAAATAAAAAAATTAAAAAAACTCGGGAAAATATTGCTTAGACACTTTTTACTCGTCTTAAGTCGTGGGATCTAACCCTGGCCAGTGTCACTCACGTTAAGGTAAGATATTCATGTTGGCAATACTGATGGTGAGATTGGTCTATGAACAGAAATGTTATTATTCAATATCCTAGTGTTCTAATTTATGACGTTTCCAAGACTTGCCACACCCTGTATAGAGAACAGTGCGGCAGGACCCTCGAGCCTCCCAGGCACATGCTATGCAAACACTGTTGTCACGTTACCCTGTGACCTATTCCACGCATTGCATCAACAATGTTGGAACAGCAAACGTGATAACAAACTGAAACGTACTTCCTCCATGGAAGAACCTCGTACTTACCTTGGAAGAAGAGCTGGGTACATACCATGTATCGTAATCTAGGAATACTAAGGAAGCTGAACCTTCCGAGCAACACTAACATTTTCTAACCTAACTACTCATGTCTGTCACAAAACCAAAACAGATCTCCCAAAATCTAATGACGGAATGGAATAAAAATGACGAGGGTATTCTCCATCACAGTAGGGAAGCCAAAGCTAGTGATTCAATCAACTGATGCGACTACGGGAATGCAAACACAATACCTAAGGTCCGTACTTTGCCTCACTATGAAGGATAGATAACAAACTATACCAGCTGAATAAAATCTGAAAAGAATTGTTGGGATATCTGTGTTAAACTATGAAATTCTTCATTTTGATGAACATGACATCAAGTTAACAGGGAACCAAACAATCAAATTTCATCAAATCGGTGCAGTACCAACTTCAGCCAGTACGTACGTACGACTTTTCAATGAGACGTACATATTCCCTCCAGACACTAACAAACACTAACTTACACACACCAAACACTAACTTCTCCCCACCTTTGACAGTGAGGAAGCAACACATACTCAGAACAAGAATTAACAACCCACTGAAACGTCCAGGACAAACTGTCAGACAACAAACCTTTAGACTCTCAAAGGCGACCAGGAAGGTTTCTCCATTCACCAGGAATATTTCTAAGGCTCTTTCCTGCAGTTCGAATCTTCTGCGATGGAGTTCCTTGATTTGATCAAAACTCCATTCCTGAAATATATTATTATTTGATAAATAGCGACAAGCTTGTTTCCTTGTCTTAATCAGAAATCTCACAATTCTGATTTACTAGCTTTGCGGCATTCAAACCGTCTATAGTTAATCAATATTTCGTTTTAAGTAATTGTCATAAGATATATCAAAGTAATATCGGAATTGATAATTGAATACTGAATTGTAGTCTAACCATAGCCATTCCCATGATGCTTGGTACAAAATACAGACAGCAATGGCCGATGAGAAGCTCGCCAGGAAGGGCACTGTCAGGGCTTATTACGCTTGCTTTGCACATGTGACGGATTTTGGAGTTCGAATGAAGACGGTCGATTAAAACTGCGCTCGTTGACAAACTTCCGTCGAAAATGAAATTCAACGGTGGCTCAGGTGGATCTGGAAAGTTGAATCATTTCTCCACGTCAAAATAGCAGTCTTCGAGAGTTATTACATAATCGTAGATACGTAGGTGCGATAGAGATGATCAGAGCTAACAAAGACCCAATAGCCCCATAGTAAAATGAGATTAGCTCATATAGCCAGGAGGATGGGGTGGATTGGGGCGTTCGAACATGACGGTAACAGTGTAGTTAAAAACGTCGGCAAAGTTGGGTGGCAGTATTTCATTCAACTCACTATGACTATTTTTTCGGGTAGTTACGGACGTTACAAGGAATTGGCGAACATTTCGTGTTTGCGCACGCGTATCCAAACAGTCCGAATTAGATGAAATCGATATGGAACCATCAGGGTACCATTTTTGCATCTACCCTCCAACTTTCAGCTCTTTTCAACGATTTCTAGGGTAGTTATGAAGCTTTACGAGAATTTGATGTTCGTGCATGCACAGACGACAGTTATGGTACTTTTTTAATGAATCTGATGTGGGACCATCTGTGGCCAAACCCGCACCTACCCTCCGAATTTCCACTCATTACCACCATCATTTCATAAGTTTTGCCCAGGACAAGGAATTGACCACAGACAGACGTGGGAAAAATATGTTCCTTGATGTGCTCCCATTAACGTAAAATGAGGGTGGAAATCTTCATTTTGGAGGACATAAAATGTTTCGACTCATGCACGAATACAAAGCTTTCCTACCTTCGGTAGTGAGGAAGCCAACACCTAAGTAGATGTTCTGATCAGAAATAAACTAAGTGAATTTGTCTAACAGTAAATATTAGGCCTGGATAAAACCCTTGGGTTCTGACGATCCCTCAGAGGCGGGTTCAAACAGGTAACGCTGGGAGATGGGAGAGCGAGCTGGCTCACAGATTCCATCCTGGGCTCCTGGCTCACCACCGTTTCTCTTCCGACTTATGATTTATTTTTGATTTGGTATTTTTTATTTTTCCAGTGAGTACCCTGAAATTGTGAGCCCCTTCCCTTTACTCTTCCTTCTCACTGATAAATGTGAGTAATGTCTATTATTTGATAGTTTTTTTTCTTCCCCAATTCATCCAGATGTAGAAGCTCCATTGACTTTACTTTATTTTTAAATTTGCTCTTTTTATTGTATTTATTTAGAGATTTTTCCCCACCAATGCCTAAGCAGGATTTTTTTATTTTACTGTGGAGCCAATATACCCTTTTAGGTTAAAAAGGAGCATCTTTTATTTGTACTAGAATTTTCGCCATTTTAATTCCGTTTTTGTTTCTTTTGAAGGTGATTTTTTCAGATTTTTTTTGTTTCAATTCATTCTTTTAATATAGAGTACAAACATTTTCTCGGGGAGTTTCTTCCTTTTTCCTTGGTATGTTCATGGGCTTCAGTATCCCCGTAGCAACAAAACACCTACGAGAAATTCTATCTCACAGAATACATCAGAATACCTAACTTGACGTTCCAATTTGAAAGAAATTTGGGGAACGTGTCTAAGGCATTCAGGTTAAAATCTACAGCACCGGAATCGAAATTATAAAATGCTGGTTAATTTATAGTAGGAAAAATATGTACCTGGGTGCATTCTCTCTGGTCGAAAATATTTATTGTCTAAATTAAGATGGCATCTCCTGAGACGATTTCTGACGCGCGCTGGACCTTCCGTAGGGTCCAACTCCCACGACCTGCAAATAAGATGCGACATTTAAAAAAAAAAGTATACATTGAAGATCAGATTTTCCTTCACAACCAGTTCCTCAGTGGCTCACCTTGGATAGGATTCAGGAAAATACCAAACAGCTCTCTCGTGGGTGAGACTATCAACTATTTGTTTCCACTTGAAGACAGCCTGAACTTTCGAAACCAGGTCTGACTTGAAATGTTCCAAAAATTGTTTCCTCTGGAAGCTCTGGTTGGCAACAACTTCACGGGTGACGCTCTCAGCTCTCTCTGATATGTCAGCCACAAGTGGTTCGTGTTTGTGGACAACCCTGGCAAATAACAGGATTGTGAGTTTAAGTACCACTTAAAACGATCAATAAGCTAGCCATTACAATTCGATCGAAAGTGCAGCATTCTAAAACTGTCACAACCTGAGGATCTGCGTCATATGTTGGTTATGCCATTCGTTTCGCGACAGGCTGGCCTCCATGCAAGCTTCGAGAACAGTTGGAACAGTGATTTCGTTGCTGCCAGTCACCAAGCCAAGGATCGGGCTACTGCACCATTCCTCCATTTTGGACGTGAGCTCTTCGCACACCCGAGCATCTGATTCTGATATCCCAGAATGGTACCTGATGTCCCAAAGGAACAACGCCAACGTTTTTTCCAACTACACAACAAATGAAAATAATAAAAAATTAGGTAATCAAAACCTCTACCGGTTTGGTAAAAAGTCTACATTTTAAATATAATTGCCTCTCCAATCAATATTATCAAATAATGCTTCGTCAAACTTCTTCTTCTTGTTCGTTGGCCCTTCTATCTACCATGACAATCCACGTATCTCGTGACCTCCTTAACGTTATCAAGCCAAACTGTCCTCCGCCTTCCTTTAGGACGACGACCCTCTGGTCTGGTTTCGAAGGCCTGCTTGGGTACCATGATCTGTTCACTCGTACGAAGCCAACAAGTCAACCAGCGGGTCAATGTTGAGTGAACTAAAGATTGTTTTGTTTCTGATGCCATCTCGTCTGGTTTTTCCGACAACTCTTTCCGGATCTCTTGTGCCTGGAGTCGGCTTTTATGAGTGGTTGAAGTAACATCCACGCATGAAAGCCGACTACAGGCACAATCACTGCCTTATGTTGTGACAGGGATATACCTGGATTTGCATACGGTCATTTCAGTGTTCTGCGACACTTCTTTCTTTCCGAGAAACTTTCCATTTATGATAAGTCAAACTAACTAAATAAATAATAATTCTAAAAGAACAAAACTGTGACTCACATGAGTGTTATGGAGAATGTACATAAGAATGTCTTTACACCGAGGCTCGTTCAAAACTGACTGGATAGTGAACAGCTTCAAGTTCCTTGTGTGAGCAGGGGAAAGCAGCCACAGAAAAATCTGTGACCCAAGATTCCTGAACAAAGAATAGCAATAGATTTCATTTGGTTAATTACTGCTGTAAAATATGTGTGGAATAGTCTGAACAAACCACAGGTGGGTGAAGATTTCAAAACTGTATTTAGCACTTTAAGATCAGTAAAACTGTAAATATGTAAACTGTCAATCTGTATTTAGCACTTTAAGATCTGTATTTCTTGATACAAGGTTCCTGCAGATGTGCCCCACAGTCGTTTTGCCAATGGAATCAAATAAGCTCTAGTCAAACTGTAAAACTGTAGAACTGTAAAACTGCAGTAAAACTAAAACTGTATAACTGCAAACTGTAAAACCATTAAACTGTAGTATAACAGAGTAAACTTTAGTACAACTGTAAAACTGTAAACGTCATGTGCTTACCTGATGATTTCTTTATTCGCCCAAACCACGTTCGACCAAGAAGTGCGAGATGACATAGACCTTCTTTCGATAACAGTGACGAGCGCCTGGAGAATGAACATCCAGACTTCGCGGACGAATTCATCCACTCGCCTCACCTCTTCTTGCTCTGTTACATGTTCTGTAACCAAAATGCAAATATAACAATATTAGAAACTAGCCATCACTTAGGGATGCAAAAGTCAATTATGTTCTCTAAATAACATATTCGTCACCTTTGGCCTGTTATGCCATTCAATGATGTTACACTTGGGTACTGAAAACACTACCTGCACCCTCAAATACGAACAGAACAATAAACATGCATTCCTTAGGGGGTCAATCCAAATAATAATGGCAGGGGGTCAGGAGCTTGCTAGTTTCAGACAGAACGCGCTACATCAGGTATTTGGAAAACGCAAATTAAGATGTATTGGGACAAGTAGCTACCAACTGATCCACCAATCACCACAAGCGGGCATGACATTTTCCTAGAGGGACGACCTGTGTACTTCACAGATTCTACACAGTAAGCAGAGGAAGAAATTAATGAAAAAAGTGCAGGAGCAGGAGTCAGTACGGACCATTCCCACTGTTTTGTCTGCCAACAAGGTGATGACCCAAACCGCTCCATGAAAGTCTGAAGACCAATGGGTTGCCTGGTGGTCACTACAGGGACGTGCAGAAGGCAGCCATAATAACTGTCTCATGCAGCTTTTGGAGCAGGCTTTCATGCCCAAAAGCTGATCCCACCACCCTCACATGCTGGATTCACCATAATATCAAAAATTAATGATGAACGGATTAATAGCAAATAATCAAATAATAATACCTGAGTAGATAACAAATTCCGTAGCTTTTGTCACAACAGTTTTGAACCGCTCATTCAATTCACCCTTGGACAATTTCCCTCCAACAGTAACACTGTTCACGCTTGAGAGTGAGTGCGTGGATTCGACTTCATCACTACTTAATGATATCACTGAAATGAATTTCAAGAAATCATAAGTAAAGCACAAAAATAGTCACGCTGGTGGTTACAGAACAGAGATGCAACAACTTAAACGAACTCACCAGACGAGAGGAATGGAGCTTTAACAGGATGTGATGCGATGGCATCTGAAAGTGCTTTGAGCGATGACTGCAAGATGGCACAGTGAGATTGTTTCACGGCCAAACTGCACTGAGCAATGGATCCACAGCTCTTGTTTTCGAGGCAACAAACATATTCAACAAGCATGATCAACTCGTTGTAGATCTGCAACCAAACCAGAGGCTACATGAGGTACTCGAGGTCGATCAGGTGTTGTGTTAATAGACACAGAATTACGGCCAGGCTTCACAGCAGTGACTTGGAGTGACACGGTTTCTGAATCAACTGAATAATGGTTGACCAAAAGCTGCCGTTGTGAATACTGCCTGGGGGTGTGTTCACATTATAATCATGCATGTAATAATTGTTGCAAAGACAAGGCAAACTAGTTGATAATTGGCTAGTAGCACAGACTGTCACAGTCTTGTGCTACGCAGGAAGTTAGTATCACCTTGCACTACTTTTAAGCTGAATAGACTTGATGCTAGACAAACCTGAATATTACTGCTTCCAGATGTCTGGATGGCGTGTATAGCTATTAGAGACAGAAAATTATTTATATCACAGACGATTACGTTACTCTCTGGAATGCAGAGATCACTGATCACATATTTCTTCTGGTGTATGAGACAAACTAGCGCCTTGAGCAGAGATTCCACGAGGCCGTATTCCAACAACTTCCTCCAATCTCCAACCTACAACAAAATAGCAAGAATACAAGTATTTTAATAGGTAATAGACAGAGTTCAGAATAGCTATTCAAAGCAGACCAAGGAATTCAAAAGGCAGGATCAGGACAACTGTACAAAAAATAAGCACAGGCCCATAAATATAATATCAAACATTATCGTAATACGTTGGGGGTGGATTAAGTTTGTAAGAAAAGTATACAACTAACCTTGAAGATGTTTTGAACAAACACAATGATATTATGCGTGAGGGCTATATCCGATACGGATTTTGGTAGCAAACTGAGCAGTGGTGGTATCCCCGGGAGGTTGAATTCATTGGGCTCATTTTCGAACTGGGTGTTGATAGGAAGCCAGTGCGTATTGGTAACAATACCTACAAAAAATAATGACACAGAGAATGAAGGGATGAAAGTTGAACGGGATTTCGACAGCACATGGGAACAGTGGATGCGCTAGTTAATCTAGTAACGGAATTAACAAAGAGGCTCCACGTAAGAGGCACAATAATATCAGTATTCATTGATCTTACTAAAGCGTTTGACTACATATAAACATCGAGATTATCCCTTAAACTTGAAAGAAAGAATTGGACTTGATAAATCGGCAGTTAGATGGTTTAAACGATACCTCACAGACAGACAGCAATATGTGCAAATTCAGGATATTGATAGCAATCTAAAAAAAATCTGCTTTCGAGTACCGCAAAAGGATCTGCCCTTGGCCCAATTTTATTTCTGATACATATAAATGACCTATTTACTATGAACTTGAGATGCATATTTGTAGCTTTTGCTGATGATATAGCTACTGTGATAAATGAGAACACCTGGGAGCTACCGCACTGTATCGCAGAAATTACTGTCTATGAAGTAGCCAAATAGTTCAGCAAAAATAGACTCACCATGAACCTTTGGAAACCAAGTACATTACATTCTCAATAAAAAAGAGACTTCGTAATGACTCTAAACTAAAACTGCACAAGGAAAACTGAAGCCTGGTAAGAAATTTGTGCAGCTGCATGGAAATAGAAAGGCTGAATAAAATAAAATACCTAGGAGTGCACGCAGATAAGCATCTCACGTGGAAGGATCTTTTAGCTGCATCAGTCAATAAAATCAGGAAATCCATGCACTACTTTCTGGCGCTAAGAAGTTGGCTAACGAAAGAAAACCTTAAAATGGTGTATTATGCTCATGTACGAGTATATAGCATTTTAACTTATGGTATCATTGTCTGGGGAAGTACTGCGTCTACCTTTAATACTATAAACATAGCAATGAACACAGTTTTGATAATTGCAACTAATTCCCATAAAGGTACTTCAACTAGTTCCCTGTACAAATACTTCGATGTTCTCACTCCCAGAATGGCTTGAATTCACGGAACTGTTTTATATGTACATACACACTTGAATTTATTTACTAAGCTAGCGGTGATTATACCGACGCGAAAAAATGCCAACTATGTCCTCCAGGTACCACAGGCACATAATGATTGCTACACTAGACAATTTCCATGGCTCGCTCCAGCCCTATTTGAACAGTTACCGCCCCTAACCAAGACTTTAACATCAACAGGAAAATTTAACGTCAGTATTATTATAAACAAGTTTAAATTAGGATAAAAATACAAATAAGCCTTCGTAGCTACTTTTTTTGTACCAAATAATACTGAATATAAACAGGGTATTTACTAACTACCTAGGAATAACCTGTAAATACTGTTAGTTCTTGATCAATGTAACTCTTTCTCCAAACACTTACGGATTGCTTTGTCAATGAAACTGCTGATACATGCATACGCAGTAATAAATAGCAGTGGAAGAGACGAGCCTGGACGGGTCACTGACCTTAGGCTCATAAACCAACACAAGTTTAGAACTTGCATTATGTATATATACTCTCTGAAAATCATTATCAATATTTGTTGTATAAAGTTTTTGTTGAAAAAAAATTGAAATGAACTGAATTGAATGGAAAAGCCGTGTGTAGAAAATGAGAAAAATCGAGAATGGGTTCATGTTGGAGCAGCAATAGCCAGTTCTAGGGAGATACCCTCATATGAACTAAACCACTCGCGATGAAATCGTTTGGAGTTAATGAAACGTTGTCTATTTCCACTAATACACACAAAAATACGCTGTTATACTGGTTTCGGTGATCAAGCCATCGTCAGCAACCACATAACTTATTATTATTTGTTTGTTACTGACGATGGTCTGATCACCAAAACCGGTGTAACAATGCATTTTTCGTGTATTGGTGGAAATAGACAACGTTTCAATAACTCCGTTTTTCATTCTTTTCAGATACCCTCATGATATGGCGAGTACGGTGAATACTAATATCTGGCAGAGAGCTAGAGCGAGTTATATGTTTGAACCACACCTCGTTATGGCTTACTGGATCGAGCAATGTCACTGTATAAATACAGCCCAACACATCTCCATAAGCCCATATTCAGATGTACCTTCCATAAGGTCAACTTATCCTATCAACAGTACCAACAAGGAACTCCCTAACAGTTGCACGCGCACTGAACCAACCTGCAAGTGCATCAGCGAGTTCAGTGGAGGGCATTGTGTGATTCAGCTGCATGGCCAATAGGTAGAAACCTTTGTCTTTCACAAAACGATTTTTCTCCTCCGTATTGGCTCTCTCCAGGTATGCCGAAAGAACCTGTAGCAATCAATGTCGAACCAATCAAACTCTGAACAATGAGAGCATTTTGAAAAGGGTGGTTAAATTGGATTGAGGACATCTGAAGGGTTAGTTTGGTTAATTCCGCTAGTAGCAGTCACATAATCTAGTTCAATTGACATAACTTCCGGAGGAATCCGTCGTCACTGGTGTCTTTATATTGAAAGTGCTCGCCTCTGGTACTGACTTGCTGGGACAGATTCCTTCGGAAGGCATACTAGTAGGATTAACAACAGTGTGAACCATTTTAACGCCATCATGGATGTTTGTGGCACACTCGACTTATGAAGCGATACCTATTTTATATTAAACTGTGCAGTAATGAATGAAGTTTCATTTTTTGTTAAAATTTCCTTGCAGTGGGTTGACAAGGAACGAGGGAAATGTTAGTCGTAGCGGAAGCCAACAATATGAAAGATGATAGATAACTCACTTTGACGACAGCAGTGGTGATTTTAGTGTTGGAGTGATTGGCCATAACGATGAAAGATTCAGGCGTCAGAACGTTTGGTAAAGCATTGTGGGCGACGTTATCAGGCATGACTAGAATTTGGTCCCTAAGGACCTCCAATAGGCCAACAGTAACATTATCTTCACCTTCCTCAACGTAACTGGCCTGAAAATGCAAAAAGTGGGGTTAGGAAAAGCCAGATCCAAACTCTCACTGCATCAGTATTTTGTGAAATATTTGCGTGAAGGAAAGGGGCAGCTCAGTGTGACCAAATCAGTTTACCTATTTTCTTTAAAATATTAATGCTTTATTAGAATCCTCGTAAGACCAAACATATACTCCAGCGATCGATCATAAGAATAAATGTTGAGGTGGTCCTGTGCTGAAAGAGTTAAGTGGCAAGTCGCAGATCAGTGAGTTTTCTCAGACTTTAAGAGTTTAGAGAGTTCTGTGAGAAAGTTTATTCGGCTAAGATATCGACAATCTACGAGTACCTAGTTAATTTTTTATTGAGAACGATGACCACATTCATAGAACTGTTTAAATGGAACGTAAAGGTATTACATTGAAAGAACTGTTACAGAAGTGAAAAAATCAGTTATCAAGAGAGACAGAGTCATAGGTCGCAGAAATTGTCCATATTGGTCGACCTGTTCCCAAAACATTTTTGTTTGTAGAATCGCTATTTCCGTAAATTCTGTCAACTTCTCACAGAATTTGCTACTATTAATCCAGTGGCTTACTGCGTAGCACAGAACAGAAATCTACACACAACAGAATTCATAAAAACGGAAGCCATTGTGCAAGAGGAACAGAAACGTTTTAGCTTCACCAGAACAACATTCAACTTAGAGTGAGAGCATGTAAACAGAATGAGAAACCATCAAAGCACCATGGCGTTGCAGGTTACTATATCTCAAATGCATATTTACTTATGAGGACCTTTGACTTAATTGTCGAAAATGCTTCATAAGCTTCAATCTCCATAGTTGCAATTCATCAGTTTTATTTTCATTCAAAGTTCATTGTTTTCGAAAGCAAAATATTATAGCGATGTCAAGGTCGGAAACCGACACAGCCAGTAGGTCTGTAGGTATTTCTCCACCGAAGCGACGTAAGGTGACAACTACATCACTAAAAACGACAAAACCACTGTAATCAACGTGTGCAAGTATATGCGTGAAATTTATCGAGACCTATCTATCCGATATGTCGTGCAGATGGTGGACGTCGCGCCAGGTGTGTAAGCGGCCTCAATTTACTGGGTGCTAGAAGAGCATAGAGAAAACTGCTGCTTTTTTACACCAAATAAGACCAGAGCCGACCCCTTAATAAGCTGATTCGATCGATTCTTTAGATGGAGAGGTTCTTTAATACGAGCGGTCCCCTCCCCAACTTTAAAAGAACCACTTTTTCAAGTTGTCGACAGAACTGCAATTTCGATTTTTCAGACGTGGAAGGGACTGAATGGGAGGAGCTTGTTTTGTGGAGAAGGGATTGATTATCTGATACAATTCGAAAGCTTAGAACTGAAAACCGATAAATTTACTACTCGGACGAAACGTGGATTAATGCTGGACACACAAATTACGCCATAACAACTTTTTTTTTTAAATATAATTTACGTGCATCCGTGTAGATTCATGACCCTTAGATGTTACATCACAGGGGGGAGGTTAGCAATCAGTATGGTAGGCAACCCGTACTGAAAACCGACAAATTTACTATTTGGACGAAACGTGGATTAATGCTGGACACAAGAATTACACCATGATAACAACTTTCTTATTTTAATTTTTTTTAAATTATTAAATATAATTTACGTGCATCCTTGTAGATTCATGGCCCTTACATGTTACATTACATGTTACGTCACATGCTGACCAGAATCAGTATGGTAGGCAACCCCACATCACATGGGTGATATGCTGGCTGGATTTCATTGTCGTTTGTTTATCTCTGGGCTCTCACGCTAAACTGAACGTACTATAGATTGTGGTTGGAGGATCTTCTAGGGATCGTCCAGGTGTTGTGGAACAGTCATTCCACGGGGACTGAATTAACTCATCATGGGGTGCATGTGATTCTTCGTGATGGAACCGGCTCAACTTGAGCCTGGACCGAGTCTTGGATTACAAATGCGGAGTACATACCAACCCAATGCTTGCTCAAAGTGACATAATAAACCCATCAAATATGTACAATCGAATCTGTATCTATATTACAATTTGATGATAACGATATCATCACGCTCAAACGGGTAGACGGAATTTCACAGGATTTTTTTCAAAGTGCTCAGTATCACCCAGAGAAGTCTATTGCTATTCGTTTCACCTCCTGAATTCCTCCTTATTCGTCAAATGGGCCATCCCTAGCGAAGTTCGGGTTAATTTGCTGTTTTCAAGTTTTTACGTTGTCAGCACACTGTTAATATTGTAAGCCAGGTTCAGAATTTCATTTTAGGCTGAGTTTTGTTTTATTTTATTTTATTTTAGAGTTTTGTTGTAAAATGGAGGTTTTCTTTTGCGTTGTGCTCTGCTAATTTAGGTAGAATTGGAACTTGGACAACAATAATTATAATTATTGCTGTTAGAGGTTATGTATGTACCTCCCAACTATTTTGCTCATTTTTTTCACGCCTCATCCAACTTAAATATAGGTAAGCACATGATAAAAATGTTTTTCTACTTCTTATTCATTCTCAGTCATATGTAATTATCTCCCTCTTTGCGTTTTACCAATTTCAATTAGATATCAACTTTATTTCCGCCCGGGGGGGGGGGGGGGTAGGGTTGCTAGTTTTTAATAAAATACCTATCTCGTACAAACTCAAATAGCGCCATCCCATCATTAATTAGATCCGTCATTAAATTAAAAGATCCATTTTATCAAATTGGTTGGAATGGTAATTAAATTGAAAAGAATGTTGACAGAATCGGTAGAACCTGCAAATAATTTTGTCAAGACTTGCTTATGGATTTGACTGGAAAATGGTCAACTTACTGGATCACTGGAAAACTTGTCGTCATCATCAGTTTCATTGGATGAATCATCTCGGGCGCTGTTGTCCTCAGTTTCCTGGTTCCTGCACGCCAAGAAATAGGTGTTGGCTGATGTGTTGCTCAACTCCTCATCATCCTGTAAACATGCAGTATCAGAGAGTCCAATGAATGTATTATTTAGTTTTTCAAACTACACAAGCCAAACAACACTACTATTGTTGAAAGAACATCAAGCTGTCCAGCCAGAAATCAAAAAAAGAAAAAAAAAAGAAGGAAACAGATGCTCACATCACGAGATCCAGAAAAATTGTCACACAATAACGCCATGGAAATGTAATAAACTTCTAAATTCGTCGGAATGAGATCATTATCGAGAGTCATAACCACAACAACTACCGGTCAGAAATGAGTATGGAGGAGGTCGACCAAGGCTTGCAAAAGGTGTTCCAAGGTTACCTGTTCAGCAAGAGGTTCAGAGTCGTTAGCGTATCCTTGAAATGAACCAGATATCCCAGAGTCGCAAACCACTTCATAGTATGGACTTTCGTTGGATTGCCTTCTCAAGCGACGGCCATTTTGTTTTATCTGTGTGGCAAACAAAAGTCAAAACCCCCCACTCAACGACAAAATCTAGCTGGACATTCCATAGTATGAAACAAACTCGATGGTTTTAATTTGCTGCTATCAATTCTACCAGGTGTTGATTCACTTTTAAATATGAATCGACTTTTAATGCCCAATTAACGTGGATCTGTACCATGTAAATATGTACATATCGGTGCAGTACAATTGGGGAAATTGGGGTAGACCCAGAGATGGGAAACCTGTGCAGAGGAAAGTACAGTATAATGGGTATCCAGTGAGCAAAACGTTCTAAAATTTGTTTCGAAATGCAGTATCCTTTACTGTCACGGCTGCCGCCACCATCCAACGTAGTGTCTTCTAAGACACACACCATCTGCATCCTTGACCAGATGGAATTTTCGGCTGAAAATCGGCACATGCTAGTTTTTAAGGATGCTGAATCCGGTTTTGAGGTCATATCTGAAATTCTAGCCACGTGAGTTCCCCCAACATGAAAACTATTTTCAATACTAAAAAGTAAAAGTAAAGTACAGCCATTTCAGGCTGGGGCTTTTCATCCGACTGCCCTGCCAGTGTTGGAGACGTGATCCGCTGTCCTCCAACAGAAGGATCAGAATTTGATCTGATAATTTCGCTCTTGGCTACTCATTGTCTCACCTCCTTGAGTGGACAGGGGTTCGTCCAACAGCTGCATGGGTGTCAAGGGGTCTACAGCTACTGATACATACTTGGTGTCACCACGTGTCACGGTGGACACCCATCCAAGTACTAACCACGCTCGAGGTATCTTAACTTCGGTGATCTCACGGGAACGGGTTTATTCCACCTGACAAGGCCGCTGGGCTAAATAGATTTCACTAACAAAAAAATTTAATTTGTAATTTGTGTCTGGGTTGAAAGTATTTGTGTTTGCAAGACTGAACTAAACAGTAAGAAAAATAACCACAGTACATCAAAATATTTGCTTTTCAAGTCAGGAGTTAGCTTTTTGTATGCTTTGATAATAGGTATAATAAAACTCAATATTCACATGGTAAAAATGTTTAACTGGGAACAATTCTGCATAAAAAACAAAAACTGTCAACAGGGTGGTGGCAGTGCCCAATCACTGGTACGGATGTGGACTGTTACGCTCAAACGAATCACAACTAAATGAAAGAAATGTTAGTTTTATTCGCCCGAAGACGCATCTTTCACGTCTGAATTGAAATGCAACACCTAAAAGAAGGCCAATGTGCAATCAAAACACAAAGACCGATCAAGGACCTGTTCAACAAACACAGTTTTTCCAATTAAACTTTGCTCCCCGCCTCAAAAGCAAAACCACTACTCCACTCTATCCTGACATGATGCATAGTAAACCCATGTCCATTAAGCAGACGCAAAAATTATGTTATAAAGTGTTTTCAATAGTATGGAGGCCACTCTGCTCATTAGGCAGAGTCGATACACACACACTAACATCATGCTGACCAGCCTGACTGGTAGCTGATAGCATCAGATTGCCAGCCATCCCGCTTCAGTGTGTTCCTGATATGGAGAGCCATACGCAAGAAGTTCTGAAGCTGCTCAATCAGTAATTAAGTTTTTAAATCCCATTGGCTTCTAAAACACTTCGACTTCAGTTTGCCTTGAATTGAACAAAGAAATGAATTTGATAACAATAATTCATAGTTTCCAAAATGTATTTTGCTGTACAGGTTGAGCCTACATTTTTACAAATTCCTACGTGCTTTTTTTTTCAAAATTCCTACATGGTTTTACCTACCAAAGTTCTGGGTCAAATGTGCACTGGAATGTCAAGGTTTCGGGGTATAAACGTCCAGGGATACTTAGCATGGAGATTCCCTTACCCATCTACATTACTTGGGGTTTCCTCGATTGCACATGGAAATAGTCGGGTTTTGACGAGGAGCCAATGATCCTCAATCATCAAATCATCAAATGTTCCCCAATGGTACTGCATTACGGCCTTCATTCCACCATCGTCCTACAAGATTTCTTCCTCCCTCTTATTGTTGGACAAATCTTAATGGAAGAGTCTGAAGGTCTGTGCGCCATCCATAGTAGGGAGGTTTCACAGTAAACGGTTTCAAAGATCACACATTTAGTCAACATAATATCATTTTTAAAAACGTACTTGAAGATTTGCAAGAGCTTTTGCAAGTTTGGATGGATCCAACGGAACGGCTTTTGGGTGAGTGAAGAGCGCATATTCATGAGAGTCTCTTCTGTCAAACAGACCCAACTTCTTCTTACCTGGAGAACGATAGGAAAGCAGTGATACAACACAAACACTATTGCAACAACTTGTAGATAAGTACCACAAACTTCACTTACTAACCTGATTTCCAAGGAATTGTTACTTACTTCGCTTATTCTTCGACGGAGGCTTTGGGGGTAGAACGAAGTACATGCTGGAGCGACTATGCGAGATGTAAGTGGCGTGGACAGGATGAGCCAAAAGGAGGTAGTCGGTGATTTTTGTGACATGCTCCAGTTCAGGAGGTGCAGTCATTAGCCCTCTGATAACATTCACCAAGGATGCTGACAGCTCTGACTCGAGCCTGGCTTGATCTTCCACTATCCTCTCGAGTCTTTTCTAATAGAGTGTTACAACCAATTATTAATATAGCAAGTTCATGCGTCAAAATATAATATGTGCTGCCTGGCGAGTGAGTGGAATATTAGTGGAGTATCCATGGTATGGACCCTCGTTTATATTGGTTCATTCGACCATGCCACTGTTTAAAATAAATCAAAAAGAACTGCTGGTGGTTGTATTACTTGTTCATGACCCAATTAGTTCTATATCATTCTCCCATAGAATACAAAACTGTTCATAAATACAAAACTGTTCATAAAGCATTTGGAGGACAATGTCTGGAACAAGTCGGAATGAACCTGGAATGCAATGGATTAGAGTCTGATCACTGTAACTGGTATAACATGACAAAGTTATAAACTATATTGAATATATCAACACCTACATAATAAATAATTTACCCTTGTTTATATTGAGCATCAGGGATTCAACATCTATGATATCTTGCGTAATTAAAAAGATACTCTGATGACTGTCTCTGCACAGAAAACGTGTCAGAGCCTCAACTTTGCTTAATCTTGAAAGTACTTCTTGATTGTTTGGTTTATTATTTTCAATAATGAACCTTTGGAATCGAGCACGGAGAAAAATTTTAACCCCCCCCCCCCCCCCCCCCCCATCAACATTTGATGGTTTATGTTTCAAGGCATGTAGAATCCGAAAACGCAATAAAAAAATGTCTGTCTGTCCGCCATACGCCGTAAACCATACTTAGCACTTTTCTTAGCTACCATGAACCAAAATTAATGAAATTTGGTTCGTATGTCCCGCTTGGGGTGTAGCTGGTCCTCGAAGCTCGGCTTTACGGTCAGCCATCTATAAGGGGTGAAAAATAGGGGATGAAATTTTCAGAACAACGTAGCTCGAAAACTTTCATCAATAGAGGGGTACGGTTTTTTTCAGGATTTTAAATTGATCTTGAACTAAAGAATTTTTTGAGACCATCCAGAGCACTGTACGACCAGCCGCTCATTTGCAACAAAAAGCTTCGTCAACATGACCGTGAATCGAACGGTAAATATCTGGCCCGGATATCACTGCTAAGGAGCACCTGATTATGATCACAGATACCTGCATGAAGTCGAGTTGGTTGTTCTGTGATATTATTTCATTTGAAAAATGATCGATCTTTTGGATTTTGTTGATAGGTATTTTTGCAACTTATTACGTACTTAACGTTGAAGTATTATTGGGTAACTTATTACACAACGGTAAATTATTACATAACGGTAAATTATTACACAACGGTAAATTATTACACAACAGTTTATTCTTCTATCTACGTAGAAGGGGCACCTATACAGGTAAATTGTTAACAACGGTTTATTATTTGCCTTATGCTTCATGAATAACTAAAAATAATTAATTATTGAATTATTGAATCCTGCGCATTTGTATGACTCTTTAATTACGCGGCCGGCTCCTATACTTGATTTAGAGCTTACCTGGGGGATCTCGAGGGTACTGACTACAGAAAACAGTGATCTACGCAGAAGGGGCATCTATGCAGGTAAATAATAAACCTTTGTGTAACAATTTGCAGCGTTTCCTGGATGGAAATATCCAGACTAAACTCGTTTGCTAGGACAACAATACTCACTTACCTTGCAGAAATATAAGAGAGCGTCAAGGGCCTTTGCTCTGTTCAGCTGCGTCGCGTTGAACTCCCTATGTGGGTGGTCGTCTCTAAGGAGGACGAGGAGGGCTTGCAAGAACATAGGCAACGTGTCCAACCAAGCTTGAGCCGGGCCGAGAACGAGCTCAGTGATGAGGAAGGGCTCGGTTAAAAGGAAGTCACCACCTTGTGACGTCACTTGGAGTTCGTCCGCCCAAGATGTTATCAAACCTGGCTTGTCACAGCAGGCCTCCAAAATACCCTACAATTGAACAGGAATCCCTTTTGGTTTATCATTTCATTATAATTGCCAGGAGTACACGTGTAACTCCATTGGCTGGACTGATGTAGATGGTGTTGTTTTTTTTTTTTTTTTTAAATAATAATAAAGCGTACCTTCAACATATAAGGTCCAGGCAGACATTCCTTGGTTTCAATGACGTGACGGACCAAAGGTATCAGAGGAGCGGCGTCTTGAGCTAGCTGAGGCTCCAGATGTACTAAGCGCAGGAACAATTCAAGTGCTTGGGCCTGATCAACGTCACTCCTTCCCATCTCAACCACCTGTGGCAGAACAGTAAGACTATTTTATTACTGAGACAGAACCCATTTAATACCAGGTAACAGTGAGCTGAAAACTACTCGTTAAGATATTGCCACTCTGCTGACACTCTGAACTCACTGAACACATTTACGTTTTTGTGGATTTTAACAGAATTATACATGGATTTTACACTGCAGTTGCAGTACATAACTTTAACCCATCCACTGCGGAACGTATTCCTTTGCAGTGAACTAAAGTTGAGCGAAGGGTATTTTCTTCTGAAACACGCGATTTTTCCCCCTCACAAAATCTAGCCTATCAGATGTTCATTCATTTTTCAAAAATTCATTTTTGGCGCCTTTGCCGCCCGTTTTGCCTGTTATTTACAAGGTCAATAGAAACCACTCGTTTTGACCAACAAACATATTTAGCTGATCATGGGTTTTCAAACATAAAGGTATTCTTCTCGCCTCCAGTGTTTGCATTCGTTTGTTTTACTCCCCCCCTCCCCCCGCCCACTTTTTTTTCTGTTTGATTTCGAGTTATTAGTAAGTAATCGAAGTATTGATATGCCCCGAACACGAGGATGAGTCAAAAACTCTTTGCTTGTGGTAATGGAGCACAAAAGTGTGTGTGCGTCCGTGCATGTGCGTGTGTGTGTGTTTTAGTAATGTATAGTTGTGTATAAAACAGAATCATTTACACAATGATTTTTACAACATAATAATATAGTCATTGGTTTGCAGAGAAGGCTCAAAGAGCTGTAGGCGCGTAGCGTGTAAATTATTTATCAGTGTGTTCTCTTGTAACGGCCTCCGACAAATACAAATAAACTATTTATCTACCTATAGAATAGAATAGAGTATTATTTTTTGTAGAGCTAATGACAAAGTTCAATGGAACTGAGAATTGTAACTGACGATTGTAAAACCGTACACAAAACGCTTGCGTACAAGTCCGCAACACAATGAGACATTTTCATGTTGTATCACAAGCTTTATCTTGACAGTAGGTAGGTAACTAAGAATCATTCTCGCTAGTTCTTTCTTCATCATCAGAAAAGAAATTGTAACGCTGTTTGGTGTGATTTGTTAATTTTGCGCTCTTTCACAAAAAAATGTTTTCAAACCATTTCGAATCCATCGTACACTACGTAATCGCAATTTACAAAAGAACCTGTTCACACACAAAACGGGTAATCGCTATTAACAAAGGAACCTGTTCTTAATCTTGATTCAGGACTAGAAAGGAAATAAAACGGATAATTTACGGAATCATTTACAGGTAGCAAGGCTACCACGGGTTACACAGTGGTGCAAGGTTACCACATTCGATACTAGTAAACAATAGAGAGTTCCTAAGAGATAAGTTCATTAGGGAACGGCCATATCTTTTGGCCACATCTAAGGCGAGCAGCCTTTGGATGCTAACCAATAAGTCCGGTTTGACAGAAGGTGGTGGGGGTAGGAGTGAATTAAAAAGTAACGTCACTTAACTTAGCACAACGCGAAATCCATTCTATTACATAGCATAGGTAGGTATACTCACTTTTTTATCCTAAGTTGATATCGCAACAATCTAGCAAATTCTTTGAAAGACGCTTGGAGTAACTTTGAAAGACGCTGGCGATGGCGAGGACCGACGACACATGACGCGTTAAAAAAAACGACAAAACGCGGCAAAAAGCTGTGCACTGTTACCCCTGAGTAAGGTTAAAGACGATTCCTAAAGTTTGTGCTCTGGGAGATAACGCGCCTTATGTATAAGGCCGAATAAGTCGAACTTAAGGAAATAAGTTTGAACTTGGGCAACGCGCATGCGCAGTTGAGATAAATCCGAACACATCTTCCCGACTTTAGTCCTTAGGAACTCTCTATTGACTTTCTTCATTACCTATGTTGCTGACTACCTTGTTTACCCACCTTTTTTCGTCATGCTCAGCTCAGCTACCGCGCAAGGTACGGGGGTACGGTTAACGATTTTTGTACGATGAAAAATGGCAAACATGAAGTTCCGGAGAAACGAATCGGTTGTAAGCAAAAATCATTAGAAATGGTAGCATAATGCGGTTTCCTGTCGCTTTCTGGTAACGCTTTTCGAGTTTGGTGCCAAAGTAAAGACATGAAAATGTCAAAACATATTACTACCTTACAACCTATTACTACGCAACCGCAATTTACAAAGGAACCTGTTCACACACAAAGCGGGTAATCGAATTAACATAGGAACCTCTTCTTAAACTCGATTCAGGACTTGAAAGGAAATACAACAATTTAGGGATAATTTACGGAACCATTTACGGGTTGCAACGTTACCACGATCCGGGTTACACAGTGGTGCAAGGTGGGGCATTCGATACTAGTAAACAATGACTTTCTTCATTACCTATGGTGCTGACTACCTTGTTTGCCCACCTTTTTTTCATCATGCTCAGCTCAGCTACTGCGCAAGGTACGGTTAACAAGAAAATATTCAATAAAATCACACGATTCCAACGAGTGGTGAACGATTTTTGTACGATGAAAAATGGCAAACATGAAGTTCCGTAGAAACGAATCGGTTAACGGTTTTTGGTAACGCTTTTCGAGTTTGTGTGCCAAAGTAAGGACATGAAAATGTAAAAATACGGTCAATAGACTACTCACCCTGGCGAACAGGAATAAAAACACTTCGGGTCCGCCGAGACTGTCGACTGCAGTTGGGAGGGAAGAATAATGCGTTGGGTTCGCCTGGCAGTACAAGACAAGTTGAACGCACATGGGCACCAGCTGACTGCTCCTTTGTTCAACGGTGACAACTCGAAATCCACCACCGAGACCACCTGCAATAAAATAGTTCCCTGCTTAACAAGGCGAATCCCAGAAATACACAGTAGAGAGCTTGTTTGTTATTTCAAATTTGAATTTTCAAATCCGATCCAGCGCCCTTGCAATTTTTCAAGTGCCAAATCAATATTTTCTCTAATTGTACGCAAATAATAATTAACGAAATAATCATACTTAAAGCAGCAGATGCAACTGGATAAATGTTCATTATGTCTGGTCGTTTGGCAGAATAACTCAGTAGTAAGCTATCCTGAAAGCAATAGGAAGGAAACAATTAATACCAGGCGGCATACGTTGCAACTAATATATGGGACCAGTTTTACTTTACCCGCTAAGAGCTAACTCCTGCATTCTGAAATCTAAGCTCTAGATTCTGGCATACGTGCGTCAGTATTCCTCTGTTTGTGACCGTCAATGTTTTAGCCCTTTCCCCAAACTTTTCAATGAAGGGCTAGCTGAGCTAGCTGATCCCTGGGATAACTAGTCAGCACCCACATACTGTCCCCAGGGAAACGGAATAAGTCAATTTGAGATAAAAAATAAAAAATGTGGGATAATGTTGGCACTCTATAAGAATAAGGTCGTGTTTTCCTCGATATTGACACTTCTTTTTGATTACTACCATAAACATATTTATTTTGGCTAAATAAGTTTCAATGACACAAAGACTTTCAAAATGGTAATTGCCGGATGGAAGTTGATCCAGGATTTAAACCAACCCAAAAAAATCTGCCAAGTTTATGGCACATAGCTTCCTCGTATCAATAACATGATCGCATAGATCATTTGAACATATCAGCAATAAATTCAGTACACATTAATACACAAAGCATAACGTGTAGTTCGAAAAAAGCTGAACGAAAATTCCTTCGAGTAATTTGACGTAAAGTTCCTGCAAATTTCATCAAAATCGGACCATTGGTTCAGAAGAAATTTAATTCCTTGGATTCGCGATTGCGCTGTTGTAATGGTCAAGTAGCACTAGAAGGTCAAGCAGGTAGTAGTGATAAGTACAAGTAGCCCGATTTTGCTCAAACCTATCGAATTTGAGCCAAATCGGGCCGGTGACTATGGGAGAAATTGAGTAACTCGGATTCAAGTTTTTGCAAACACAGTGGCCGTACCTCAATGTTCCGAAATTCATAGGGAGCAACTACAGGGGGAGCGAGAAACTACACCCAAGCTACCCCCGAATTCGAGAAAAATCGGCCTTCGTGATTCGTGAGAAATTGGGTACCTCGGATTCGGGTTTGAAAAGCACAGTGGCAATACATATGAACCAACCGTTCTGTAAATCACAGGGGACACCCCTGGGGCCAACCCGCATAATCCCTGTCAATTTTTGGAAAATCAGGCAAGGATTAAGGACACAGACAGAAGACAGACATTGAAACAAATTTGTTCAGAAAGCTCTAAGACATAAAACACCAGTGGAAATTTGTTTTCCGACCTTCAGTAGTGAGTAAGAAAAATTGGAGAACCAAAGCTGATTTATGGATATGGAATAACTAGGACTTACCTGTAGCTCTTTGAGATTAATTTTCTTCGAGTCGAGAATCTCATCCCAGGGAATTCCAGCTGTCAGTGTCTTGGGATTGAACACTGAGCGCCAAGCAGGTTTGATGTCACCGACACGGGACTTCGTGAGGGTGTAACAGTCAGGTCCCAGCGCTGTGAGCCACACAGCGAACTTCTTATCGAGGACGGGCTTCCTGAACATGAGAAGGCCGCCGAGCTGCCAGCTCCCGATAGGATCTCCGTTCTGATTCACCTGTTTGGTGTCACCCAACAGGACGTTGGTCGGTTTGGATTTTCGAACGAGGAGTCCTTTGAAGGCCAACGGCACCTGAACCTCGCACCATCCGTCGATGATCAGAGTCACCTGGGATATTCAAAGATATTCAAACAAGTAATTAATTGCACGTGATGTCTCTGTGCATATACTATGGGCCCTTCAGTGGAGATCCCTGAATTCTTATAAACACGCACACAAGCACACAACACACACCACCGCACGCGCGCGCGACAAAACGTTCAGTTTGGCGATTGAAGTTACATAAGTATGCATTTTTCCACCCCCCACCATCTCCTGTAACACACCATCCCGGCCCCACCAACCCCCAGTCATTTTTGAAATTCTGAATGTCGCTGAACCTTGAAATATTCCCAAACTTTCACCTAATTTGGATGTTTCGTTTGGTCATGAACAACAAACTTGTTCCTATCAACAAATAGGATCTAAAAAGTACAAACAAACAACAAACCTTTCAACAAAACCAATATTTCTGTTGATGACATACAAATAAATTCTTCAAGATCAAAATAATTGTTTAAACTGATGTAATCACCTCAATGATAACTTTGCCATTGTGAACTGAGTCATGGACTGAGATTGCGAGATGGTGCCACTGCTGAGATGAAAGTCTGCCTTCCAGTGAAACATCTGAGAGGACCTCGATCTTTTCGCCATCCGGTCGCGTTAAGCGAACATGAATTAATTCTGAGGAGCAGCACAAATTGTTTAGAGATGAAACATAAGACAAACCTATAATCCCAGAACTGCAAGGAAATTCGTCTAAAATGAATTTCAGGTGAACAAACTTCTAATTCGGATCAGAATTCGTTCGGATCATTCCGCTCTTGGCTACTCACTGCCTCGCCCCCTTGAATGGAGTGGAGCTTGTCTAACAGGTATGTATCATACTGGGACGTGTTGTCACGGCAGTCACCCATCCGATGTCTGGTGATACAAGACACGTTCAAACCATTTGGTCACACACCGGAAAACTGCCGTCTTGGTCCAAGCAAGAGGCTCAACGTTCGGCAATTCACTAATAAATTATTTTACTCACTAGACACGAACGCTCACCTCTAGATGCATCAGCCCAAAATTCCAAGACCAACGCCTCGTAACCAATAGATATCACATGAAGCAGGTTATTAATGTTAATTTCGTCCAACCCAGACCCCAAACCACTTTCAGAGCTGACACTTTCGGCTGAATCTGAAAAACAATTTTTCACTGTAAGCAAATGTTTCATTCTCCAATAAGCAATTCAATGGCAGAATAAGAGTAGATTTAGGACATCATAATACACAAGGAGATGATGGATCTAATTACCATTGTTGGGGTCTACGTCATTCAATCGTGGGGGTTCCAGACGCAGCCACATCGAAAATGAAAACCCCTGCACCCACATTGCCCAACCCAATTCTGGATTCAGTGGAAGAAATAGGGCGCTCCGTGACCAACAGCTTTCCAGTTCTGAAATGCATGTGATGAATTGAATTATGAGTGGGAGACACAGACTGAAGTGCACCTGTAGGATTCAACCTGCTACACTGTATTCTTGATGTGCAAGTCTCCTAGTTCTCAACCTATATTCTTGATATTTTTCACAGCCGCCTGACAAATGGTCTGGTTTGTTCAGCTAATAATTCAGTACCATATCCAAATCCACACTTGATGCATTTATACTGGTGCAATGAAAATATCCACTTTCCGCTCTCTTGCTGATATTGCTGGTAGCTTTAAAAATGAAAGATTAAGGTGCAACTGATGTTCAAGCAGAGAACGGTTGTGCTACGAACGTTATCAAACACAGAGTGGATTCGAAATATGTACACAGCAAACTCCTGGGATCGCAAGAGTGGCGAACTCTTGATCTTACCCTCATCTTCATCATGGATGTACACTTGCAGGACCAACATGGATGTGAAAACATGGTAATGACGCCATTAAGGATCAATGGAAACGTGGTAATGATGAGAAGCGGGTACAATCTCACCTCAATGTCCACTTTCCAATAAATAAATAAAAATATGTTGGCAACCCCTATTATTCTTAAGGTGAATAATATCCTTAAATTGAGGTGTAGCGTTGGTATTATTCTTAAACGGAAGTGTAGCACTGGTTCCCTGTTATTCTTAAAGTGAAGTGTACCATTGGTATTATTCTAAATTATAAGCCTATAATTGTTAAATTCGGAGAAATTAATGCATCATTATTTTAAATACATAAATCGTTGGAAACCTGTGGAAATGTGCAGTTGATGCAGAGCAATACCAAGCTTGTGAGCCGCAGTCGTATTGACCAAATTGATGTTTGAGTATGTTGCAGGGAAGTTGATGGTATACTTGGGCTGCTGAAGGGTGTTGGCCAAAACTTTAACGAGTGAAGGTAACAGCATTTTCTACATAGGAAAATAAATACAAATTATTTATGACCTGGTGGGGCCACTAATAACGACGGTCTAGCTAATTCAAGTAGGATATGTAATAATACTTAATTATACTGTGAATATTATTGGAAGTCGTATACGTGGTGGAACATACAATTGGGGAGTTTTTGCGAATGAAGAATGAAATGAAGATGGCCAACTCCTGAGAGTGCAAGCAGTACTTCGCCAACTGACTAAATAGTTCCAGCACTGCAAGAACCATTTCTGGAAATTATTACAGACATTGTTAGTTTATCTACTGAAAACTGTTCATATTAAAAAAATATAGCCTAGAAACATAATGAAATGATGAAATAAATCTAATAATGGTTTTGGTACTATAACGGCGCCACGGAGCGAAAGAACGAATCTATTAGACCGAAAATGAAGTAGTTATGCATGATACGGCATATGGCGGACGGGCATTGCATTTTCTGAATCTAAGCGCCTTGAAACGTAAAATAAATAATTTTGTGGGGTGCTATACAATTTTTTTGCACAGAGAATACACAGGTGCATTATTCCCAGAATAATAAACCAAAATGCAATGTCCGTCCACCGTATCTTTTTTATTTTCGATCTAAAAAAAATCGTTCTTTCGCACACAGGCTCTGTTTGGGCCCTAGTTCTGTCCCGCAACTTTGCAGCCCGATCGGAAGAAACCCAGTGGTGTTACGGGTGAAAAATACGTGTAAAAATAGGGTTTTTTGGTGCTTTAGGTAACATGAGCTTGTGGTGTATCGTTTTCCATATTTTTTTAGGACAAGGAGACCGAATATGCAATCATTTTGACTAGAGTGGAAAATTGATGTTCTAACCACACACAGTATGAGTCCCCATTTGGGAACACATTTGGCTCCTAGTTGTGCTCCGAAGCTCGGCAGCTTTATCAGAATACACCCAGAGTGCTAAGGGAGAAAAATGGGTGTAAAAATATGGTTTTTCGAGTTTTTATTTAGGTTTTAGATAACATGAGCTTGTGAAGTATCGTTTTCTATGTTTTTTTTAGGGCGAGAAGACCGAATATGAAGATGATTTTTGACCAGAGAGTGAAGAACTGAGGTTGTAACGAAGGTTCAGCTCCCAAATTCATTTTTTATTAGTCAAAAACCTGGGAAATCGTCTGAAATCACCATAAATTGTATAATAACACTAGAACTAGTATCAACAGGTGAATGAAGACAATTAAATGGCACTGCCAATTATGACAATTTCGTAAAAAAATAGGAGCCTAATTCGTTTTTGGGGGCCAAAATTGGTGGGAACAACCAAAAATAGCTATTTCAATTATTGCTCATGAAAGAAACAATAAATGGACAGCCGACATTTCTGTACGTATGTCCAACAGAATAATAAACCCATGTGACAAGGACTTTGCAGCGTTTTTGGAATCTACGCACCTTGAAACGTAAAAGAAAAACTTTTGAGCGGTGTTATAGAATATTTATTTGCTGAGCGAATACACAGGTTTAAGTATTATTCACAGAACAATAAACCAAAAGGAAAAAAAACTGCGAAACCTGGAAAACTGGAAATTTTAAGGGTATATTCTACGACAGTAAGATTGATAGAGCCGATGCCGCCACGAACTGTAAAAATATGCTTATTTCCAGTCTTATGACTTGAAACCTGGAGGGTGATCCCTGCACAGGTACAGAAAAAATATGTATACCTGACTATGTTCAACGCTACCATTACTGCCGTTGGAACCAGTAATCGCGCATTGAGGAAGAATACGAACCAGTAAGCATCGTATTTTGTGTATATGGGGTTTCTCAATATTGATAACGCTCTATCAGTTTGTACCTGGGATAGTTTTTCTGGGCAATACATGAGGCTCCGGGTCAGCGAACCCACTAGTTTACAAATAAGATCTTCCGATAAGTCTGACCACGAAATAGAATCATTAACATTTAACATTTTTAATACTTGCGGATATTTGATTTCGTTATTCTATCAAGCTCGATCAAAAACATTGTTTTTGATTCACTGGATAATTCTAATGTTTATATTCAACACAACATAATATATTTAATACATAATAAACTAACCGTAATTTTTGGGATTATCATCAGAAAGATGTTCTGAAAACTGTGTCAGTAGCTTTCGAGTGAAACCATGTTTTGACAGCATTACAGCGTTACCGGGTACGTCTCTCAATGCAGAAATCAGCTTGTTGAGGCTGTATACGCATTCTTTGCCCCACTTTCCATTCCTTAAAAACGAGTGTTGAATATTTTGAATACAGCAAGTAGTTGATGATGAACGAAATACAAAAGCGAAAGATACTGGTACGACAGTTCGGATACAGAGTGTTTTGAGTTTACTTATGGCACGATGTGATGAGGTCTAGAGCAAGAAGCAGGAGCGAAGGGTGAGACAAATTGCTACACTTCCTGTCACCAAACACTGAGGAAACCTTTCGACTGGGTGGTAAGCTTCCTTGTCCTCTCGTGTCATCCCTGCCCTGAAACACGCACGTTGCACTATCAACCGTTAAATTCATGGAGAAGGCTGGGGGGGGGGAGGAGTCTATTATGAGCTGTTTCTGGAGGAATTTCGATGTAGTGGTTAATCCTAAGATCTTACCAGAGATGCTAAAGTTAATAAATGGCACCCGTATGATGGCTCAACAGTCACACAGTTTCAATGACATAAGAGAGGTTGGTCAGAGGAGGTAACATGTGGTTTCTATCAACAAATCTTTTCTAATAAGGTTTTTAAAGTGCGATTCGGAGATGCTACTAAGAAGCGCAACATCAAAGCTCTTCGATTTATTCACAACTAAGGAGGCCCACCCTCAGTTTAACTGTGCAGTTTATCATGTGTGACATCACGTATGACCGATTAACTGAGGAAACAGTGCAGTTCCTGTAGGTTTTTACGCAGGCCATTCGGCCTCAGTAAACGCTTCTACTTTTGCAATGATCAACTGCCCGGTTACCTCAGTTAATCCCACAGTTCGGACAGTTCTGTACAGGGGCACGTACATGTAGGTTTGCCTTTCCGTTCTCCAGCATGTGGCCAATACATGAAAAAACAGAGAACTGGAAGCAAAACTGAGGGGACCTTCAGTTCAGAAAACTGTACCGATTTTACAGAGTTATTTGGCAAAGATAAACCGCAGTTAAACGGAGCATGTATTTGCCAACAATTTTAACAAAAATACGAAGGTATAGCCCATTACCTGAGTTTTTCTGCATGGCAAATCTATGTCAGCATCATAGCCTTCATCAGCAGACTCAAATGAAGAATCTGAATTGTGGTCCTCACTCTGGGCTAGCACACCAATCTCCAACATATCAATCTGTAAACCATGCATGTGTAAGTCGTATCTTACGGCACTGTAAGAGCCCTTATACATCCTGGATCCCCATGGCTGAAGAACAAAAATTTCAAGCATAAGCTGGTATCCACTGAGAACTCAAGTTGGTCAAACCTTCGGCATCTGATGGACAGGTATCATAGTGCGCTTGCTTGGGTTGGCACCACTGCACCGGATGAGGACATCACATATAGAGCGTAGACCTAAATGCCCCTCAACAATAGCCAACAGTTTCTTCTTCAGCCCAGCAATCCCACCTGGATTTCATTTTAAAATAATACAAATAATTAAAGCCATCCCACAGAGTACAACACTGGCACCGAAAAGCCCCAGCGCTCCCAGCAGCAAACCAGTGGACTACAGCGTGTCAGATTATGCGTGCTGTCAAAACGTTTTTCTTCTAAATTATCGTTGATGTTATTAAATCTACCTCCGGTTATGTAAGGCCAATAAGAGAGGCTGAGGAAGTTGTAAAAGGTGGGCTGATCGTGGCAGTCGGTGTCAAGGGAGCTGTTGTACAAACTTCTGGAGTTAATTATTCACAATTCCCTAATATTGTCAACGTCCACATTGATTTACCAAAACTGGTGGTTGAACGGGTAATAAGTGGACATCCCCCCACAGTCTGATTGTCCAGCAGGACAATCACGAAAGTGTAAACATGTGGACTGATTGATCTGAGCAGGTAAGTAGGCACATGAATATCACTTTATTTGCCAAACCCTTTCGGCTTTATAGGATTAATTTATTTGTTATCATAGGTATATGCTTTGTTTATCAAATTCTAGTGCTACTATAGTACCTTCGCCTACGAATTTTGAATCAGGCTTTCGGTCTCTACCTTGATTCACCAGTTGTCTGGCACAGGCACTGCTGTCATTTTTGCAGAGCCAACAGATACTAGGTAACTTTTTTACCAACGAACCAATCATTTAAATGGCGACAGGTTTCTGTCGTGGTAGCACTGCCGTGACAGTGAGACAGTGCTCTCGTCCACATGCTGACTGTTAACCTGGAGACAGTCACTTGAAAAATGGCAGATGTACAACTGGTCGCAGCAGTAGGTGCAATTTGTAAGTAAAACTCGGCGCTGCGCGCCTCGGCGGGGGCTTCGCCCCCTGCACCCCCGGATGACTTCCGCTTAAAGCCTGACGGCTAAAATGTGGTGTACCTGACCCTTCAGGTTTTTGTCCCCCTCGCAGTATTATATAAGATCGGCTGTTTCTTACCTTACTTCACGCGCGGCTCATACTAGACTCCACCTTTTTTGTTTTTCAGTAAAAATATAAGTATCACTTTATAAATACGTATTATTATGTAGGTACCCAACTACTATTGCTAACGTTATATTGATCGAGTAAACCGCTTTGTATAATTAGGTAGGTCAGGTTAAAAAAACATGCTTTAGCCGCGTAGTTTACTACAACCAAGTGACAACCAAACAAGCGTCATTGTTTCCTATCCATTTACAACATTCATTTATATAGTTATATAATGAAACTAGGATGTAAATACCAAGAACAAATACGAAATACATTCGTGATAAATCACGAGCTTTCCAGCGAATGGAAAACGATTTTTGTCCGATGAAAATGAAAGAAGGTTCATTTCCCTAGCAACTACTCGGTTGTAAGTGAAAATCATTGTTAAAATACGCGCTACTTTCGTCTCACTATTCGGTCTCACATTTTCCTGTCGTTTTTCGGCGGGGGGTCCCATCGCAAAAACCTGAAGGGTCAGGTTAAAATTATTACTGTTACAGTTGCCTCGTCAAACGTGATAGCACGACAGTACTGTCACAACAATAAATGCTGTCATGACGGCAACTGTCATAGAGTTTACACCATGGCTCTGCAAATTCCATGGTAGTGATAAGTAAACTGTCATAATGTAAAGGAGGCTAATTATAGAGTTACCTGGGTTCCCTGTGTATGGCGTAATAACTGAGAGTACGATGAGTGACTCGAGCAACTTGAGATTCAAATGACTAGCAGCTATCAGTTTATCGTTAACATCCCCCTTGCTAGTGTCTTTAACAAAAAAAATCAGGAAATTAGTAAAAGAAGAGATATTCGGTATACACTCGGATGGAGAAATTATCAACTTTCGAATTGGAGATGAATTATGGACTCACCTTTGAATTTGACATCTTTAGACAGGTGCTGCAGAAACAATGTCAGAAGAGTGTAGCACTGCATACTTAGATGTCTTGTGCTGTAGGTGCGAATTTGAGGGCAGTACAAGCATAGATTCATCCAGCTTTTCCAGAACTGCCCAAGTTTTTCAAGGCTCTTCGTGTAATTTTCCCATTCAGTCTCGGAATTGAAGGTGACTTTGTCTTCGTTCTTTTTTGTGCTCAGTTTTTTCAACAATGTCAAAAATTCATTGGAGTACTTAACAACGCAGTTTTGAAGAATTTTCAACTCTCCGATTTCTTCATCCAACGCGACATCTCCAAGAGGTTTGACGCCTTCCAACTTCCAGATACGGACGACTACGATTATTTCAATTACTAAACAACAGTTGGGCGTCAAAGTCTTGTCGTTTATCAAATCAAATACGTGTTTCATGCCGTCCCTCTCAAGGAATTCATCCGCAAACCTAGTGCGTCCCAAAAGGTGCGTGAATGCGGCCAAACACATATTCAGCGTCCATTTATCTTTCTCAAGTTTGTTAAAGTCATATTTATTTCTAGACGTGAGGAAAACCGGGAAAAACACACCAAAAAACATCTCCCGCTGGACTTGAATGCTGCACCGCGGCGTCACTCTCATTAGATGAGATCCAATAGAGTAGGCCACTCTTTGATTAGGGGATAACAGCATGTCCTGGAAAGCTTCGAGGCAGGCCCACCGATGTTTTGTCAGGTCCGTGAACGACTTGTCCTTTTCACCAACATTAACACAAACTTGGCACATGGACTCGTGATCGATAGCCCCAACTTCACGGTAAATAGTTTTCTCCAACAAAACCAGCCCGAGATTCTTCACTTTGGTGTCCGACTGTTGAATTACTTTCAAAATCCTGGAAATAAGACTTGAAGCTGGGAAACAGCAACAAGTTCCACAATTCATCATAGCTTGCATCGTCCTCACTATGACCTCCCTCTCCGCCTGGTCAGATAACAACCTTGTAAACACCATGAACAGTGTAGTGATGGCACAACTCCCTTCTTCATTCGAAGATAGCAGAGTATTTGAATATATCGTACCAAAAACGTTATCGTGATGATGAGAAACCAGAGAATACTTGCAATGTTTGTGTTTTGACTTTTTACAGTTTCTCATATGAACGAATTTTGTCCTCATTTGTTTGAAACTTAGAATCAACTGACTGACCAAACCAACGATCTTGCGCGCGCGATTCAGAGTTTCTTTTTCGTTTACTGCTCTGAATTTCATGATGCTGAGAACAGTTTTGTCTATTATTCGACCACCTGAGCAATTCAAAAACTGCTGAAGGTTTGGGAAAAATGACGACAATTTATCCGGGTGGTTGTTTTGTAGGAGAAGACTGTGAATTAAGTTGACAATAGCATATGAGACGCCGAATATGAAATCTTGGAGGGATATTGGGGGTTTCTTGTTGGAATATGCCTTGGTTATTCCATCTTCGAGAAGGCGCAACATAATTGGGAGAGCACCTTTGCAAGTAATTGCGTTTGTAGCATCCACCAGCACCAGTATCCTGTCCAGAGCACTAAGAAACAGCCTCGTCATCCCTTGCTTTAATTGCTCAACATGTTTGGAACCTGGGGAAATTATACTGAACTGCAAAGAGCAAAGTTGGTCCAAAGAAAAATTGAAGCAATTAACGAGCAAAGAACTCCCAAGATTCTCAAGTTGACACAATCCTTGAAGTATATCCACAATGACAGTGCGGAGCTGGCTGCTGCACATGGACGTTTGGAACACCCCTTGTATTTTCTCGTCAGCAAAATCGTCTGGGACGATCTTTTTGGTCTTCTTTTTGAAACTGCTGGATTGAACAGGCCCAGGTTTCTTTGAATTTTCGTCATCGCTGCGAACACATGTTGTGAAATAATCAAAATCCATCGGGTCCAGCCATATTTTTAAAGGAGCGCTATGACTTCTAACTATCTGCTCGTTATCCAGCCCTTCAGAGTCGGACATATTCTTCACTTTCTCCTGCTCTTTCTTTTGCATGCGTTTTGTATATGATGCCGAGCTCACTTTACGACTCGGGCCCGGGGAACCCTCTATCCCGCTTGACATGGAAAATGTGCGGGATTTGATTTTCGATGGAAGCCTGAACTTGCAGACTTGTTCGATGTTTGTAACGGGTTTTTCGATGACATATTGATTGTGCTGGTTGGGTTCATTCCCACTATCCTCAATTCCGTATATAGATGTCAACAATTTGCAAAGCTCAGCAGCACAGGTCACGTCCTGTAGAAAGAACTTTGTTTTAGAAGGCGATTCCACTTGAAAATAATCAAAAACATCTAATCGGCTACAGCTCAACTCTGAATAAGCATTTGATAAATTTTCAATAGAATAACCACAAAGTTGTAATCCATTTTCACGCAGAAATCTAAATTAAGCACCATCTATCTCACTCAATCTCTAGTTCCAATAAAAAAACCTCTGCCAATTCGAGTAGGCAGCATAGCTTCCTCACATCAATCACATAGTTGGGCAGGTTCATTCAGTGGACAGGTGGAGTATCCATGCATGGGTTAACTAATGTGAAAACATCCAACAAATCACCTTCATCTATCTTCAAAATTTCACCGCTTCACGATTATTTGCAGGGTAGTTATGAGCGCTACATTGATATGACATTTGCGCATGCACAGACGAAAGTTGCAATACGAGTCCAATGAAACTCATATTATGGAGCTATCAAATTACTATTCCTGATCGATGCTCCAAGTTTGAACTCATTTCAACGATATTTAAGGTAGTTATGTATGAGCGTTTCAAGTATTCCACGTTGGCGCATGTGCAGACAGAAGTTACAGTACTTTTCCAATGATTTTAATGTAGGATTATCTGTGACCCAACCCGCACCTACCCCCCCAAATGTCAGCCCATTCGGACACTTGTGACCATTTGTCTTATTACAAAAACTCTGCAAAGTCCGTGTCACACGGGTTTATTATTCTATTGGACAAACCTACAGAAATCATGGGTGTTCATTTATTGTTTCTTTCATGTGCAATAATTTAAATAACTATATCTGATGGTTTCCACCAATTATGGCCCCAAAAACTCGAATTAGGCTCCTATTTTTGACAAATTACCTTTGATCCTTGACAGTGCAATTTAATTGTCTTGATTCACCTGTTAATATTACTTCAGGTGCTATTATACAACATTATGGTGATTTCAGACAATTTCCGAGGTTTCTGACTCATAAAAATCAATTTTTTGAGCTGAAACTTCGTTACAACCTCAATTCTTCACTTTCCGGTTAAAATCAACTTCATATTAGGTCTTTTCGCCCTAAAAATCATGAAAAACTATACCTCACAAGCTCATGTTCACTAAAACCTCAAACAAACCCTCGAAAACCCCAATGTTTACACCAATTTTTCACCCATAACACCCTACTCCCATCGAGCTGCCGAGCTTCGGAGCACAACTAGGACCCAAATGGAGCCAGCGTGCAGAAAAACGACTATTTTAGATCAAAATTTAATGTAAACTTAAGGCTGGAACTAGAACCTCAATTTTCCACTCTGGTCAAAATCGACTTCATATTCGGCCTCCTCGTCCTAAAAAACATGCAAAACTATACCTCACAAGCTCATGTTACTTTAACACCAAAAAACACCTATTTTTATACCCACGTTTCACACATAACACCCTTTGGTATATTGCGATCGTGCTGCAAAATTTCTGGACACAACTACGGCCCAAATGGAATGTGTGCGAAAGAATGCATTTTTTAGACCGAAAATAAAATTTAGACAATTTTAGACTGAAAATGGTATGGCGTACGGAGGACGGACATTGCATTTCCGGAATCGACGCACCTTGAAACGTAAAATAAAAAAATGGGGGGGGGGGGAATGTCTGCTGAGCGAATACAGCGGTGTATTCACGGAATAATAAACCAAAAGAACTTCATAGGATCACCCTATTACAGCAAATTAACTTAATGAGCCAAGCTCAGTTGTTATGTTACTGATATAACAAATATATCGATTATTTAAAAAAATGGATCTCCGCCGAACATGCTTCTATTCTTTGATGGATTACTAAACTACCAAGTGAACTGTAGAGACACAGGTGACTAGAGTCGTAACAGCTAGTCGTAACAGGTCTCAGACAAAAAGAACGAGTGGATAGCGAAATTGATTGAAAAATACGAAAGTAAAAACACCTCGTTGGGTAAGTTTGTGAAAATCATGACTAAAATACTTGCCCAGTATGTAGAATAACTGGTATCATATTTATTATCATTCATATTCATGTGACAAAACTATATTTATTTGTTATATTTATGATTATGATTATATTTATACCTATCATCTGACGAGGAATTTGTAAAAATCTGATTTTGACATTTTCAACATTTATGCCATTATTGCGTACAGAATTTACTGATTATATTATAAGCACTGGATTCCAGTGATAATATATATTTATTCATTACAAAAGAGCACATGTTTATAACGGGGACGCTCGTACATACTTCGTTGAATCACTCGGGAACGCTGGTACATGAGCCCCTGGACAGAGGGTTTGATTGGGACATGACTGTATAGATCACTAACACACACAAACCCTTCCATGATAATAACGTATAAAGGAAAGAGCTAAAAGAAAGGAACATTGTATAGATAACTGGGTTTGGTATGGGGTTGCGCAGTGGCTATACCAATCATCCAATGAAGTTCATAGGGCCTATGGGGGACCTGGGAGCTACCCCCAACTACCCACCGAATATGAGCGGAACTGGGCCATTGGTACGTGGAAAATTAATTAACTCGGATTCAGAGTTTGCACATGCGGTGTCTGAGACCACAACAATGATCGGCTCGTCCTGGAATTCATAGGAGAACATCTGGAAGCTAACCCCCCCCCCCCCACCTACCACTGAATTTGAGCGAAATCTGGCCACTGGTTCGTGGAAAATTTTAACTCGGGTTTAGAGTTTGCACATGCGCTGCTTGTGACCACAACAATGATCCGCTCGTCCTGAAATTCATAGGGGACCATATTTAAGCTAACCCCCCCCCCCCCACCATCCACTGAATTTGTGCGAAATCTGGCCACTGGTTCGTGGAAATTTTTAACTCGGATTTAGAGTTTGCACATTCGCTGCTTGTGACCACAACAATGATCCGCTCGTCCTGAAATTCATGGGGGACCATATTTAAGCTAACCCCCCCCCCCCACCATCCACTGAATTTGAGCGAAATCTGGCCACTGGTTCGTGGAAAATTTTAACTCGGGTTTAGAGTTTGCACATGCGCTGCTTGTGACCACAACAATGATCCGCTCGTCCTGAAATTCATAGGGGACCATATTTAAGCTAACCCCCCCCCCCCCCACCATCCACTGAATTTGTGCGAAATCTGGCCACTGGTTCGTGGAAAATTTCAACTCGGATTTAGAGTTTGCACATGCGCTGCTTGTGACCACAACAATGATCCGCTCGTCCTGAAATTCATAGGGGACCATATTTAAGCTAACCCCCCCCCCCCCCCCACCATCCACTGAATTTGTGCGAAATCTGAACACTGGTTCGTGGAAAATTAATTAACTCGGATTTAGAGTCTGCACATGCGCTGTCTGTGAACACACCAATGATCAGCTCCTGAAATTCAAAGGAGACCATCTGGAAGCTACCCTCCCCCCCCTTAAATACCCACTGACTGAGCGAAATCGGGCACTGGTCCGTGGAAAACTAATTAACTCGGATTTAGAGTTTGCACATGCGCTGCTTGTGACCACAACAATGATCCGCTCGTCCTGAAATTCATAGGAGAACATTTTTAAGCTACCCCCCCCCCCCCCCACCAACCGCTGAATTTGAGCGAAATCTGGCCACTGGTTCGTGGAAAATTTTAGCTCGGATTTAGAGTTTGCACATGCGCTGCCTGTGACCACAACAATGATCCGCTCGTCCTGAAGTTCATAGACGAGACCATCTGGAAGCTAACCCCCCCCCAACCAACCCACCGAATTTGAGCGAAATCGGGCCACTGCTTCGTGGAAAATTAATTACATCAGATTTTGTGTTTGCACGCACGACTGTAACCAAACCAATGAGCCGATCGCTCTGAAATTCATAGGGGATCATCTGGGAGCTACCCCCCAGCTTCCCACCAAATTTCAGCAAAATCGGGCCATTGACTCGTAAAAAACTGAGTCTCAGATTCGCGTTTGCGCATGCGCAGTGGCTGTACTAACGATCTGACCGTTCTGAAATTCACAGTGGACCTTTTAGGGCCCAACTTGCGTGATCCCTGAAAACTTCAGCAAAATCGAATTTGAATTGAGCAAGTTATGCGTGTGGGTATTATTTGTGGGCACTGACGGACAGACATTTTGATTTTGGAGACAAAAAAGGTTTTTACTCTCAGAAGTGAAAACAAACCTTGCGCAACCCTGGTAGGCTCGCAAGCAATACGTATTCCTAACTTTTTGTGATACGCATTCCTACTTTTTTGTGAATTAACTCAACTTTTTTGGAAACAGTTGGTTTTTATAGAGTTATCCATATTAAAGTTGTAAGGAAGAACACTCACACTGACGCCAAGGTTGTACAGTAGAGCAAGCGCCTTCCATCCTCTCCCATAAAACAGATAACGCCTGAGAGCATCAAAATCGTCTTCATCTTGCTGGGAGCCGCAAATCGCTTTAATGTCACTCACGATTTCAGATGCAGTTACACTCCCAACGTTGGCACTAGAAAAGTAATGCAATCTAAGTTAGGGCTACACGTTAAAATATAATTAGGTATAAGCCTTAGTAGATGCATTGAAGGAGCGAATATACAAATACAGGTGAGATGGGTCCTGCTGCGCCTACCTATTACACTTAAGTGCTATTCCAGCCAAGGAATTCTGTCGAATGAGTTCAGTGTGCAACTCAAGGGTATTCCAGTCTGTCGAGAGCAGTAGGTAACCGTTTTCCAAATGCTGTTCCAGCCGCGGTGGGTTCATTAACTGAATTGGCAGAGTTTATGAATTTTTTGCAACCGACCGGGATGGGTGTGATAACCAGAACTGAAGGAAACCTTGAATAACCTTCCAAAACCTTCTCGCACGCCTTCAAGCTAGACGTTTTTGTTTCTGCTTCTTTTCATGGTGAAAATTGATTTAGTTACCTAGTAGGTACTTTTATTTATACTTTCCATTTTAATTGTTCCAAACCTGATAGTCATCGAATCGGCCAATTTTAGTGTTCCAAACTGATGTTACGCAAACCAAACTATGAATTTTTGCACCGAAAATATTATTGCACTCACCCCCACCGAGTTATTGAAATGAACTTACTCGAACCCGTTATTTCGCTGGAACCCACTACAGGGGGTACTGTAGGGGTACCCACTACAGTTATTGTTTGTTGTTATGTTATAGGTGTTCTATGTCGACCATAAATGTGTTACAAGAATTCAAATTTCCGTTTTCATATTTCGGTGATGAGTCGGGCTGTAAGTTCGACAAGCAACAATCGTTACTGATCTAGTGATCCGGAAGTACAAGTGGAGTTCGTAACCTTCTAGCGACAGATCTCTGTTTTCTTTATTTGCAGCTACCACAATTATTAGGTACTTAGGTTACGTTTGCTACTCCAAACCAAAATTGTATTTCTTTGTTTTTATTTGTCTCCTTGTCCCCCTCGACTGCCTTCGACAACTTCTTGGTTGGTAATGGAATTTTGAAATATCAAATAATTAAGTACCTGGTTAGCGATAAAAGATCGGCCTTTGATTTTCCATCATGCAGCTGTACCAAAGCCTCAGCCAAGAAGATGTGAAACCACGCCCCTCTCTAAAAACACAAAAAGCGTTTTAAACTTCAACAATTATCTTACTGATGCACAATTCATGGTAATGGTAATGGAAATGACCGTCTAGTCCTGTACCAATCATGTCAGGTAAGTAAACTGTATTACCTATATTCATCTATAAACAAACAAAAAACCACAGAATATCAGTAACACCTTTAGTCCTATGTCCCAAAAATATCAAACAGGAATAACCAACGAAAACTCCTTGCCTCTCTGACCAACCGACTGAATAAATATGGTACCATAATTTCAAAAGAAATCCTGAGCTATAAAAAAAATACTAAAAAAATCATACAGACTGATGGGATATCTGGCAAGGTTTCAAATTATTTGCCGTCTTCATACAGCAACCACTTCCATATATACACAATCTGGAGTTGATCGGTGGACCTATTCCCCCAAAACTAAAAACGGCCATAACACCTACTCGTAAATCAGCGGAAAAGGATTCGTAAGACAATAATAAATTGTTATTACAATGTTACCGCCCCTTTTCTGTCTTGTCCCACTTCTCCAAGTCTTAGAAATGTATATAAAATGTAGATTGACTGCATTCCTAACATCAATAATAATAAAATATTTAACCAAAAATCAGTTTGGCTTTAGGCAGAATAAATCTACAGAAGATCCCATACTCACACCTACAGATATGATCATTCAAAATTTGGAACAGAAACTTAAACCAACAGTATTTTTAGATCTAAAGAAAGCTTTCGGTCTCGTCAACCATAAGATACTCTTAGAAAAATTGAATCAACTGATAGGTATTTATGGAACTACATTTCATTGTCAATTAGTTTCCCAGCACCCTCAGCAAATTAAAATCCAATCTTAACTCAGTAAAACATCAATTATAAAAGCTTGAGTACGTTAAGGGGCACACTAGGTCCGCTAACTTTTTGAAATATAATATTATTAAACTGCCTACGCGCCTTACTTAAACTTAGTAAGTAACCTGTGGACCCAAAGTGAACTTATGTGCAATTTTGCCTAACTTTAAAGCTTTAATTGAAAATTTTAATATTTATTAAAATTTCCAATTGAAGCTTAAAAGTAACAATAACAGAGATATCAACGTGAACAAAATTGTTCAATTACTGACAATAAGAACTGCCCACATACAGGGTTAATATTTGTGAGTTTTGTGGAAAAATACGTTGATCTATGGAAGAAATTATTATTAACATATTTTATCTATTTTCGTTTTAATTGTAACGATATCTATGTATTTTGTATTTTCCACGAATAAAAACATTAAAAAAATTAAATAATAAAGTGGCTGCTAATGTTGATTACTACATACCTACGCCTAATGACGTAATAAACCAACTACATACCTACCTACGCCTATAACAAGCAATGTTAATAAAACGACCAGAAGTCGAACATAATATTTGAAATCCCCACCCAGGCCTAGCCTTAGTGGGATTTGACAAAAGTGAAAAACTTACTCATTCCTACCTAAAATTTGATTTCATTTCATTTTTCATTTTGATTTCACTTCACCAATTATTTAATACTTCTTTAAATGTTTATTATAATCTTACCATTTTTTACTTCTATATCTACCTACATTTTACATTTACCTATATCAACCTGTTTTTCAGGTACCTACCTATTTCTTTCATAATATTATGTACCTTTCACAAATGAAAGAATTTGAAATGAAAAATAAAAATAATAACTTGTGAACAATAATAATAAATTAGCTGTTTGAACGTTTGGACGAATCCGGTTTGTAAGCTGCCTGCCAAAATATACGGACGACATCTGTAGTACAATTCTACGTAGGTACTTCGATAACTAGTCTAGTGGGCACAGCAGTCTCAGGAGATACAACATACAACGGTACTGGAATGGTTACAACGCCATAAAATTGAGCAAATCCTTAGAACAAAGGAATAATTAAACATCAACGAATTATGTACTCTTACCTCGAACGAGTTGTTCTCTGCCTTGAGGAAAGAGTCCCAAAACAGGTGTATTTTGGTAGAAGAAGGGTTAACAGTGGATTTATCACCCATAGGTACCAAGCGTCATTACTTTCCGCGAGATTAATAAAAAACTGAAAGCGTCAATTATGACCAAAGTCTGAGAAGTTGAGTATTTAGCTCAGATAGTGGATTGGTTACGTAACCCAACAAGCTAGGAAAAAATTCAATGGAGAAATCCGTGAAATAACAGGAAGGCCGCCTCGCACCCACTATCTAATCAGTTCCTCTTCTTCTGCTTCTTCTTCTTCTTAATAAATTCATTGTTGCAGAGATCCCCATGTTGGGCATAAGTAAATATGTGTTTCATCTAGGAATGTGATTCACATTTTCTCGAAAGAGAAAACTGAGAAAATACGTTATACTACTGCAGCTGCCTGCCAGTCAATCACACCACAAAAGTGGGTACCTATCACCTGACCACCTGAAAACCACTGGAAATTATTACACGAGTCTATTTTTACCAGTTTTTAGCTGCCCCCTTCTGCATAGACCGTCAATTTTTGGTTTATTATTCTGTGAATAATACACTTATGTATTCGGACAGGAAAAAATGTTTATAACACCCCCTCAAAATTTTTTCTTTTCCGTTTCAAGGTGCGGAGATTCCAAAAATGCAATGTCCGTCCGCCGTATCACGTGTACCGGCTTCATTTTTGGTATAAAAAATTCGTTCTTTCGCACACATGCTCCATTTGGGCCGCCCTAGTTGTGTCCCGAAACTTTTCAGCTCGATCGGAATATACCCAGGGGTGCTATGAGTGAAAGTGTGTATAAAAAAACCAGTCATGCAGCATGACTTAATGAGCGAATTTTCAAAGAAATATTCGAATTAATGGCTATGGTTTTGAATAAAGGAAAACTTCGGTCTAAAATTTGGTTTTCTATGTATATTCTCTTCGTATTTATTTTAATTTGTACGTTTTGTCCATCCTGATTCTACCGTTTGTTTATTACGTAATTGTACTAAGTGCTTATTTATTTGATCGCTGTGGGTTCATATTAGGTAGGATAGGGTAGTTAGGACTTTTGACTTACCTACTCAAGAGAGTGCAGTAGGTAAAGGAGTTGTTATAGAAAATCATGAGTGCTTCAAGTGCAGGTTGTTTTTCATGCAGGCTCAATCTTGAAATAAACTATGAAGGAAGGATGTGGTTTCTGGAAGGATCAGTTGGAAGAACATGTGGGTTCTCTTGATTGATCTACAAATTTGAACTGCAATGTGAACAATTCAAACACAAAAAAGTATGATGTAATAGAGTTTTTTCGGGCTAGTGAAAGCGTTTGCATAGAACGGGATCAGGCGATCGAGTGAATGAAAGAGAAAAGGAAGCTTGGATGCCGCCGCCATGCAGAAACACAAAGAAGGAATGCCTTTTTAAATTCCCTTCAGCTCAAGAAAACTAGTAGGTAGGCAACGGAAAATATTGTATTAAGTAGGTTCCTTATAATACATAAATTTAGTTAATTTATTGTTAAAAAAAATCACATGATCGGTAGGTAATTACCAATATTGTGATTTTTTCAAAAGAAGGTCAGTACCTATTGGTAGCTTTGGAACATAATTATTAGGTATATTCCTACTAGATGCCCCTGTTACTAATATTTTTTTATTACCTTGATTTCTAATTTATCCATGTGGTTATAATTTGTTATTAACTGCTACGAACTCTTTACACAATCATTTTGTACGTAGGTATTAATTTCATATAAGGTTTGTTCGCGGTGGCCATCTGACTGTCTTCAAACCGTCAGATCCATTATTTGGCGTTCGCGGTGGTCTTGCGGACTCGTCTCGGACTGTATAGCATCCATAGGATGCTGTTCGCGGTGTTTTTCTGGCGGTTCGAAGACAGTTCCAAGACCGTCAGATCAGTCCGCGGATTTTCCGATGTACTCCTTTCTGACTGCTCGCCCCCCACTACCGCTCGCCCGCTTAAGCCAATCAAATCATTTCTCATCGCACCGTCGTTCGTCGTTATTCGTTCTAATAACCCTATCCACTTCTCTCACTTGCGTTTTCGTACTTCTCCCTTCTCCCTCGCCATGAGGGGTCGGTTGAATATCCCAAATGAAAAACTTAGTGCCACCTAATTTTACGATTACGGTGGGTGTTCCAAGAACTGGCCTAGCAATTGTTGGTTTTGCCAATTTTGGCCCACTCGAATTAGACTCCTAATTTTGACAAATTAGGTATCTTCGATTGTTGAAATTGTATTTTTAAGGCTGAATTCACAGTTTATGCTGCCTTTTTTTTGTAGACGTTTCCGGTGATTTCAGCCGTTTCATCATATTATTGACCCTTGAGGAAACCGAATACATAGCTATATTAACAAAAAATGAGCACATGAAGAATGTGTAGTCAGTTATCAGCAAAATTAGTTAGGTACCTACCTAACAACGAACTTCAAACTTTCGATTAGGTATTTCTTCAGTCACCAATTACTCCACAAAAGTACACTGGTATCACCGAATTTGATAAACATCCCATTAGGTCATTAGTTAGGAAGAAAACTACAGAGATTTCGATTTATTTTGACATTTTCATGTCTTTGCCCTGGCACATAGCACAAAAAACTGTCACGAAATTGCGTAACGAAATTGTGTTACAGTGCCTTTATAATGATTTCCGCTTACAACGACCCCGTTGTTAGGTTTGTTCATTTTCTACACTTTTTAACCCACAAAAATCGTTCACCACTCGTTGGAAAGCTCTCGATTTAACGAACATTTTCATGTTCTCCATAACATATTGACTATACGAATAGCGGAGCTATGGGCATAACTGTTCTCATATTTTGTTTACAAACTAATGATCGTGAGTGTAGAAGATAATTAATCCGGAATCGTCTATTTTATTGAAATTAGGTACCTACCTCTTAATATTAATAATGTCAAAAGCAATAGGTAAAGACATGAAAATGTCCCAATGCGTTGCAGACTCGTATGCAAGCATTTTATTAAAAATACTTCGACTAAGTACAAGTTGAGATAAAGGAATGCATAACATTGGTAAGAGATGAATACTCGAAGCAAAACGTAGGAACTATATTACAACTAGGAACATACATATAAGATAGTCTACGCATTCATCAGAAGCATAGGAATAATCGTAATATAAGACTTGAGTAAGTTGAAGAATTAAAAAAGTAATAAATTAGCCGAAATCAACGGTGACGAACGATAGTATTATTGTTATAAAAAGAAGAAATAAATTAACAGAGATCAATGATGACACATGAACTTCTCACACATGCACGAGTCACAGCCTTTCAATAAACCCTTAATACTCTAGATATGATTTGTATAACAAACGTCAGAAAGCAGAAAAAATCGAGGACGACACGACACAATCAGGAAGGTTTTTTCAGGTTGCACAGCGGTTGCAGTCAGATTTCCTTCCCAAGCGTTCGCGGTGTACCCAGTCCATTGTGAGTTTGAAAGTTGGTATTGGTGGCGCATGCGTGTTGGCACGATAAGAAAAGTGGCTTCAGACGGTTCCCTGACCGTCAGAAAAACACACCGCGAACGAAGCTAAGGTTCGTTCGGAGAAGCAGTCCTGGACTATCCAGAGCTCTAACAATCCTGGACTCGTGACGTCACCAGAGTAATTCCGGATCGTCCCGGTTTCGTGCCTTGTCCGAACGCTTTTTCATTGTCCAGGACTGGAAGCCGTATTAGAACCTCCCACCATTAATTTTGTTTACAAGCTGTCGTGCGTTCACATCGATTTAAACTAAAACTACATTTACTACTACATCATTAAAAACTAAAACGTTTTCAACAATGGAGAAAAAAAAGAGTAACTTCTTTGTCCTAAAGTCACTTTGTCCTTCCAATTAGCGCCTCTAAGTGTCGCATAGGTTTTTTTCTTGAGACTGATGTTCTTACCTGTCTCAACCTGATGACCTTTATAAAGTCATTCTCAGTTATGTGGTTAGTAATAAAATAAAAGGCTGTCATTGTTATAAGAACTTTATTTATTCAGAAGGCACCTAGAATCCAAATCACCACCACTCAAGACAACATCACTTGGCACAAATCAGACACCACTTGCTCAATATAATTTTGATTTTTTGGTCTCAAATTCGGGAAAAAAACCTCCCTTAATACCTATCATTTCTTCTTCATCACCGTCCGAAAAATTGATGTCACCCTCATTATCATCGTCGGAATAATCCGTATCAGACAGTATAATTATTATCTAACTTAATCCGTAACTGGAAATTATTACACACAACAAAAAACTGTAACGCTTACACTGTAAACAACTGTAAAGCATACGTTAAAAAAAAATACGGGTTTGGCGTGTGTGGGTTTGAGTTGTGCTTCGCGGGAAAGGAAAACATCGAAGTGAGCAAGTTAGAGGGGAGGGGTAAAAATAGACCGATGCGCATGCTCCGGACTTTCTACTCCACGCCAGAGCTTGAGTAGCCCCGGACGATCCCGGGCTGCCCGAATTCACAATCCCCGCTCTCTCCGAACAGCGGGCAACTCGTCCGGGATCGTCCCTTGTCTTCTCCGAACGGCCAAAAGTGGGGAGGGGGCAATCCTGGGCAGTCCCGGACGGTTCTCCGAACAGACCCATAATTACCTACGTAATAATTATAAACTGTTATGAGTAGATTCCTTGTTCCTTCTGAATGGCCTTTCCTCTTGACTACGATTTCAGGCCTGGTATCTAAAACCAGTTCAAGATTTGCTCTACTAGGTAGGTAGATCCTTCCTTCTTCATTGATATTATTTTTATCATGTTAAGTACCTACCTACCTTTGAATATCAAATATTCGTATGATACTGATAATAAATTGATAAGATACCTACCTAACCTTCTTCCTCCTACTGTTAGTACCTAAATTGAATAATTTGAAATAGATTTTTTCTTTCGTCTTCCTTCTAGTAATACGTGGACCGGTACTTGTCTATCTATGAAGGTACCTATCATAACAATTATATGTCAAATGGGAAATTCAAGGAGTTGTACTAATCGTTTGCCTCCCCCTTTTTTGCTTCGAACTCTCGTCTTCAATTAATACTTCTCACATTTTTCAATCTGACCACTCTAAGGGGGTGGGGGGGGGGAAGAGTTTAAAGATTATCCTAGTTTTGGGTAATTTTTGCGCACTTTAAATGCTCTAATTTAAGAACGGATTTAGATATCTAAAATCCGATTTCACCATCGTGTTCAGCGTGCAAAAACCTTTAAAATGAGGGGTCACTTGTTAGAAAATAACATTTTGGGGATTTTTGGGTAATTTTTGCGCACTTTAAATGCTCTAATTTGAGAACGGATCAAGATATCTAAAATCCGATTCCACCATCGTGTTCAGCGTGCAAAAACCTTTAAAATGAGGGGTCACTTGTTGGAAAATAACATTTTGGGGATTTGTGGGTAATTTTTGCGCACTTTAAATGCGCCAAAACCCTCCTTAGAGTAGGCCAATTTCGCCCATCTTCGAACTTAGCCTTTCGATTGCCAAGATAGATTTTTTGTGCAAATTTGAGCTGTTTATCTCAATTCTATCGAGAGTTATCGTCTGGAGTGACACATATATATATAAATATATATATACATATAAAAAAAACCAGTCATGCAGCATGACTTAATGAGCGAATTTTCAAAGAAATATTCGAATTAATGGCTATGGTTTTGAATAAAGGAAAACTTCGGTCTAAAATTTGGTTTTCTATGTATATTCTCTTCGTATTTATTTTAATTTGTACGTTTTGTCCATCCTGATTCTACCGTTTGTTTATTACGTAATTGTACTAAGTGCTTATTTATTTGATCGCTGTGGGTAAATTCAAGGAGTTGTACTAATCGTTTGCCTCCCCCTTTTTTGCTTCGAACTCTCGTCTTCAATTAATACTTCTCACATATTTCAATCTGACCACTCTAAGGGGGTGGGGGGGGGGGGGGTAAGAGTTTAAAGATTATCCTAGTTTTGGGTAATTTTTGCGCACTTTAAATGCTCTAATTTAAGAACGGATTTAGATATCTAAAATCCGATTTCACCATCGTGTTCAGCGTGCAAAAACCTTTAAAATGAGGGGTCACTTGTTAGAAAATAACATTTTGGGGATTTTTGGGTAATTTTTGCGCACTTTAAATGCTCTAATTTGAGAACGGATCAAGATATCTAAAATCCGATTCCACCATCGTGTTCAGCGTGCAAAAACCTTTAAAATGAGGGGTCACTTGTTGGAAAATAACATTTTGGGGATTTTTGGGTAATTTTTGCGCACTTTAAATGCTCTAATTTGAGAACGGATCAAGATATCTAAAATCCGATTCCACCATCGTGTTCAGCGTGCAAAAACCTTTAAAATGAGGGGTCACTTGGAAAATAACATTTTGGGGATTTTTGGGTAATTTTTGCGCACTTTAAATGCTCTAATTTGAGAACGGATCAAGATATCTAAAATCCGATTCCACCATCGTGTTCAGCGTGCAAAAACCTTTAAAATGAGGGGTCACTTGTTGGAAAATAACATTTTGGGGATTTTTGGGTAATTTTTGCGCACTTTAAATGCGCCAAAACCCTCCTTAGAGTAGGCCAATTTCGCCCATCTTCGAACTTAGCCTTTCGATTGCCAAGATAGATTTTTTGTGCAAATTTGAGCTGTTTATCTCAATTCTATCGAGAGTTATCGTCTGGAGTGACACATATATATATATATACATATAAAAAAGTGTTAAATTTCAGGAATCGTTTTAGAATGGTCTGAAACGGATTTCTATGAAGAAAATTTCCAAAAATTTATATTATTTAAATTTCGAAGCCATTGCAATAGCTTCATTTTCTTTGAAAATTCGCTAAAATAGCTACTTTTTCGTGTTTTAGTAACATGAGCTTTTGAGGTATCGTTTTCCATGTTTTTTGCGATGAGAAGACCGAATATTCAGCTCCCAAAATTGATTTTTTTATGAGTCAAAAACCAGGGAAATCGTCTGAAATCACCATAAATTTGTATCATAACACTAGAAAAAGTGGATCAAGACGATTAAATGGCACTACCAATGATCAAAGATAATTTGAAAAAAAGGAGCGTACCTAATTCGTGTTTTGGGGGCCAAAATTGGTAGAAATCATCATAAATAGCTATTTCAATTAGTTCACATTAAAGAAACAATAAATAAACAGCCAACATAATAGCAGATGTGACCAATAGAATAATAAACCCATATATGACAAGGATTTTGCAGCGTTTTTGGTTTATTATTTTCAATAATGGACCTTTGGAAGCGAGCATGAAAAAAACGTCTAGTCCCCACCCCCCCACACCACTACCCATCGAACAATCAAAATTTGATGGTTTACGTTCGAAATAATGATTCTACATATTATGTAGAATCCGAAAAGGCAATAAAAAAATTCCTGTCTGACCGCCATATGCCATACGCACTTTTCTTAGTAGTTAACATGAAAAAAAAATTTTTTTTTTAATTCAAAATCTCCTTTATTAACCTCCATGGCCATTTAAAATCATGAAAAAAATTGATGAAATCTTCGAAGCTCGGCGTTACTGTCAGTCATCTCTAAGGGCTCGAAAACTTTCAAAAGAAGGGTATGGTTTTTTTCAACGTTTTTAAATTGGTGTTGAACTAAAGAATTTTTTGAGGACACCCGGAACATAGTACGACTAGCCGTTCGCTTGCACCAAAAAGCTTCGTCAACACGATAGTGAATCAAACGGCATAAATCCGGCCCAGATATCATCACCAGGGAGCACCTGATTATAATCAAGGATGGCTGTATGAAGTAGAGTTGGTTGTTCTGCGATATTATTTCATTTGAAAAATGATAGATCTATTGGATTTTGTTGGTAGGTACTTTCGAAACTTGAACAAAAGTTGAAGTATTATTGATGGGTAAATTATTACACAATGGTAAATTAATACACAACAGCAAATTATTACACAACTGTAAATTATTACAAAACTGTTCATTATACCATCTACGTGGAATGGGCTGGATTTTGTTAATAGGTACTTTTGCAACATGAACAACCGTTGAAGTATTACTGATGGGTAAATTATTACACAACGGTTCATTATACTATCTACCTACGTAGAAGGGGCACCTATACAGGTAAATTATTACACAACGGTTTATTATTTGCCTTATGCTTCATGAATAACTACAAATAATTAATGACTGAAATATTGAATCCCGCGCATTTGTAGGAAACTTTAATTCCGGAGCCGGCTTTAGTCTCGATTTAGGGCTTTCCTGGGGGGAGACGAGGGTACTGACTACTGACCAGAGAAAACAGTGATCTACGCAGAAGGGGCATCTATGCAGGTAAATAATAAGCCATTGTGTAATAATTTGCAGCTTTTTTTTTCTGGAACCAGCCAGGCAATCAGTTACCTATGTGTGGTGGACACAACCTACCTGTAATTTTTTTTTTTTTGCTTGTCGCTTGTGCTGTTATTTTGTTCATGTTACGAAAGTACCTACCTATCCATCAAGTCAACAAAATCTAAAAATCACCATCTTTCTTCAAATTAAATGTCACAGATCAACCAACTCGATTTCATGAAGCATTTTTGTTTGCACTGGCTTTTTCAGACTGTCAGCTGATGAGCTGAATCCATGAAAATCGTAAGAAACCATCCGACAATCGTTTGAGAAGGTTTTACGTTTTGCGGTTTTGCGTTTTATAATGTTGTTGGGAATCGAGAAGGCAATGGTCAGTTCTTGTCCGCCCTACCTTCTGTGGACTGGAATGACGGATGAGGCATGACGATCAGGAAAAAACTGCAAACAGCCGGTCATGCATACTATTCAGTCTGAAAGAGTCCAAGGATCACAAAAACGGCCCAAGCCTTTCTTTTCTGGTCAAATTGTCACTGAGAACAAACCTTATAATCAGCTTGGTGTTCCCTAACAATGGTATCTGGACTGGACTCACACCCATGTTAACGAAGTTTTACGGTTCAAACTTCAGGGCCTTACTGTGTATGTGAATGAACGGCTGGTGTGCAATACTTCGGGTGGTCTCAAAAAGTCCACAAGTTCGAGATTTACCTAAAAACGTAGGTACCTACCTACCTACAAGAAAAACGCCCTTTCATCAAAAGTTTACTACGGCGTCCTGGAAATGTCAATTTTCAACCCCTATTTTTACCCCTTTGAGAAGGCTGGCGGTAACGCCAAGCTTTGCGGTCCAGCTAGACCCCAAATGGGACCTACAAACCAAATTAGGTAGTTAGTAAGTAAGTAGGTAGGTACCTAGGGTGGACTGACAGAAATTTTTGTATTCCATTTTCGAATTCTTGAACCAAAATAATGTTGATTGGGGAGGGGAGGGGAGGGTTAATTTTTTATTTTTTATTTTTTTCATGCTCAATTCCAAAGGTTTATTACTGAAGATACCTGAACCAAAACCAAGAATAAGAATCAAGACCACAATTCTCATCACAGATTCTGTAGGTACTCTTCCAACATCAATATCCGGCATGGCTGTTACAAAGTCATGAAACCGGAAAGAAAGAATAAGAGGTCAAAGAGAGGTTCTCTTAAGGATCAGGACATCAATGCAATGAAGTTGATGAAGGGCACTACATGGGGTTGCCACCGGGAAGCCAGAAATCATGGAGAAGCTTTTCAAACACGCGAAGCTTCCCGAAATTGACTACGGCCTCCATATCTACGCCTGGGGAACTATTTGTAATGCACAGAAGCTCCAAGTGCTGCAGAATCAGGCACTTCGTCAGATTCTGTCTGCTGTGAAAACACCTCCTGTCCCATCTCTACACTCCCTCACTTCCACCGCTTATGTCAATGTCAGAATTGAGTTTGAGACATGTTGCACTAAGACTATTCAGCAACAGCCCGCATTTACATGATGCAGGTCTAAATTACTCCTCTGCCACCCTAAGAAAACACAGTCCCCTGGAATAAGTACAGAGAGGCAATCAGAAATATTCTCAGTCAAATGGAAAGAGATGTGCACAGATACACAGAGGAAGAAAACAGCGTCAGAATAAAACTCCACCACTCAATCAAAGTTAACCCTACAGTTCCCAGCATAACAAAAACGCTGCAAATCCCTGTACAACGGTTTATTATTTTGTACAGAATACCCTTCTGTTACAGATCACAGCTCTCTGTATAGATAACCCGTCTATATAACATATATATATGTACTATTCTACACCCTCCCTAGGTTAGTACCTAACCCCGTACTCCTTACTAGGTACCTACCTAAACCGTTGTGTAATAATTTACCTGTATAGGTTCCCCCTTCTACGGAGATAGAATAATGAACCGGTGTGTAATAATTTCCCATCAATATTACTTCAACGGTTGTTCAAGTTGCAAAAGTACCTACCAACAAAATCCAGCCCATTCTTGGTAGATGAGCCGTTGTGTCATAATTTACCGTTGTGTAATAATTTGCCATTGTGTAATAATTTACCCATCAATAATACTTCAACGGTTGTTCAAGTTGCAAAAGTGCCTATCAACAAAATCCAGCACCTTCTGGGTAGATGAGCTGTTGTGTAATAATTTACCGTTGTGTAATAATTTTCCGTGGTGTCATAATTTACCGTTGTGTAATAATTCACCGTTGTGTAATAATTTGCCATTGTTTAATAATTTACCCATCAATAATACTTCAACGTTTGTTCAAGTTTCAGAAGTACCTAGGCACCAACAAAATCCAGTAGTCCATCACTTGTCAAATGAAATAATATCGCAGAACAAACAACTCGACTTCATACAGCCATCCTTGATTATAATCAGGTGCTCCGTAGTTATGATATCCGGGCCGGAGTTATACCGTTTGATTCACGATCGTGTTGACGAAGCTTTTTGGTGCTCACGAACGGCTGGACGTACAATGCTCCGGGTGGTCTCAAAAAATTGTTTAGCTCAAGACAAATTTAATAACGTAAAAAAACAATACCATTCAATTGAAAGTTTTCGAGATACGGCGTTCTGAAAATTTCAACCCCTTAGAGATGACTGACAACGTCGAGCTTCGAGGACCAACTAGACCCCGAACGGAACCTATGTATAACCCGAATTTCATCTTCTCTCATCTCTCAAATGCATCTCGCTGATCTGTCATGTACCTACCTACATAATCTGGCGGGCAAATACTCGAATTTTGTTACGGTAATACATACGATAAATACATACCTACTGTCTGTATGTACTTATCAATACTGTAATTATAGGTAGGTAGCGGTAGGAACTCCTCCTCGACTTATCTGTGATGGTGATCTGTCCAATCTGTTATCTGACATCTCTCCAACGAGTTGAACAATTTCTGGGTGGCAGAAACCAACGAAGTTGTACATACCTAGAAATATAGCTACTAATGTTTGTATCTAACACTAAAAACCATGAGAAAACTAGCAGCACAATTGATTACCCAGACAAAATTCGAATATTTGTCCGCCAGATAATAGGTAGGTACCGGAGAGATCAATGAGATGATCTGGCGGGAGATTTTCTCAGGATGTCAACATTTTCTGTTTGTACCTACCTACTGCAATAAAACGCTACAAATCCCTGCACAACGGTTTATTATTTTGTTTAGAATACCCTTCTGTTACAGATCACAGCTCTATGTATAGATAACCCGTCTATATAATATGATATGTACTATTCTATACATATTATGTAGATCGCAGGCCCTCCGTAGGTTGGTACCTAACCCCGTACTCGTTACTAGGTACCTACCTAAATCTCGAGTTAAATGTTGCTAAAATAATTCTGCCGATGACAAACAGTACCTAACAAAAAGAAACACACATAATGAAGTTCTGAAAAGAAATTGTTGATGAGGAGTGAAAAAAGTCGCAAAAGTACCTACCAAAATTTTCCTACTTACACAGATTTCAGGTAGGGTGCTACCTTCTATAATATTAATTTATTATAAATCTGTGCTAATCTGGCAAAACGTCCAATACCTACAGCTGATTCTACAGAACAGCATGTCAAAGTTTTCAGGTCCAGAAAAGCGCATGTAGAACCACAAAAATATGATATTACATCGAACTGATTTTTAGTCAGTCAAAGAAAGACCATTTGCTGAGAGATTCAGGCTTGAGTTGTTTGGCAAGACAGATTGTTTGGCAGATTCAGGATAGAGTGTTGTTTGGATATGAACTGAGAACAGAAAATAAATTTTGGGTAAAAAACGCTTGCATACGAGTCTGCAACGCATTGGGACATTTTCATGTCTTTACCTATTGCTTTTGACATTATTAATATTAAGAGGTAGGTACCTAATTTCAATAAAATAGACGATTCCGGATTAATTATCTTCTACACTCACGATCATTAGTTTGTAAACAAAATATGAGAACAGTTATGCCCATAGCTCCGCTATTCGTATAGTCAATATGTTATGGAGAACATGAAAATGTTCGTTAAATCGAGAGCTTTCCAACGAGTGGTGAACGATTTTTGTGGGTTAAAAAGTGTAGAAAATGAACAAACCTAACAACGGGGTCGTTGTAAGCGGAAATCATTATAAAGGCACTGTAACACAATTTCGTTACGCAATTTCGTGACAGTTTTTTGTGCTATGTGCCAGGGCAAAGACATGAAAATGTCAAAAACTGTCACGATATTTCAAGCGTTTTTTACCCAAAATATCACTTTAGGTCTAAAAAATTCGTTTATTTTCAATAATGAACCATTGGAATCGAGCATGAAAAAAAAAAATTCTTACCCTCCCTCAAAATTTGATGGTTTACGTTTCAAGGTATGTAGTTTGTGCTATGTGCCAGGGCAAAGACATGAAAATGTCAAAACTCCAGCCCCTTCTACGTAGATGGTATAATGAACCGTTGTGTAATAATTTACCGTTGAGTAATGATTTACCGTAGTAATAATTTACCCATCAATAATACTTCAACGTTTGTTCAAGTTTCACTACCTACCAACAAACTCCAAAAGAGCCATCATTTTTCAAATGAAATAATATCACAGAACAACCAACTCGACTTCATACTCCGCCAATATAATCAGGTGATCCCTACCAATGATTTCATCTCCGCCAAATTTCCTATTGTGGGCGCGTCTCTGGTTACGAGATTTGGTTTGAATTGTATACAATTTCATTCACACTGGAGTCGAAAATGCCTGTCGGTGCAAACTTCGGGGCCTTACTGTGAACGAACGGCTGGACGTACGATGCTCCGGATGGTCTTAAAAAACTCGCAAGTTCAAGAACTATTTAAAACCGTAAAAATATTCACGTAAAAAAATGGTATAGGCGTTTTGAAAATTTCAACCCCTATTTTGAACCCCTTAGAGATGACTCACAGTAACGTCGAGCTTCGAGGACCAACTAGACGCCGAACGGAACCTATAACCCGAATTTCATCAATTTTTTTTCATGGTAACTAAGAAAAGTGGCCCGTACGGCGTACGGCGGACAGACAGAAATATTTTTATTGCAGTTTTGGATTCTACATACCTTGAAACGTAAACCATCAAATTTTGAGGGAGGGTAAGAATTTTTTTTTTTTTCATGCTCGATTCCAATGGTTCATTATTGAAAATAAACGAATTTTTTAGACCTAAAGTGATATTTTGGGTAAAAAACGCTTGCATACGAGTCTGCAACGCATTGGGACATTTTCATGTCTTTACCTATTGCTTTTGACATTATTAATATTAAGAGGTAGGTACCTAATTTCAATAAAATAGACGATTCCGGATTAATTATCTTCTACACTCACGATCATTAGTTTGTAAACAAAATATGAGAACAGTTATGCCCATAGCTCCGCTATTCGTATAGTCAATATGTTATGGAGAACATGAAAATGTTCGTTAAATCGAGAGCTTTCCAACGAGTGGTGAACGATTTTTGTGGGTTAAAAAGTGTAGAAAATGAACAAACCTAACAACGGGGTCGTTGTAAGCGGAAATCATTATAAAGGCACTGTAACACAATTTCGTTACGCAATATCGTGACAGTTTTTGACATTTTCATGTCTTTGCCCTGGCACATAGCACAAAAAACTGTCACGAAATTGCGTAACGAAATTGTGTTACAGTGCCTTTATAATGATTTCCGCTTACAACGACCCCGTTGTTAGGTTTGTTCATTTTCTACACTTTTTAACCCACAAAAATCGTTCACCACTCGTTGGAAAGCTCTCGATTTAACGAACATTTTCATGTTCTCCATAACATATTGACTATACGAATAGCGGAGCTATGGGCATAACTGTTCTCATATTTTGTTTACAAACTAATGATCGTGAGTGTAGAAGATAATTAATCCGGAATCGTCTATTTTATTGAAATTAGGTACCTACCTCTTAATATTAATAATGTCAAAAGCAATAGGTAAAGACATGAAAATGTCCCAATGCGTTGCAGACTCGTATGCAAGCGTTTTTTACCCAAAATATCACTTTAGGTCTAAAAAATTCGTTTATTTTCAATAATGAACCATTGGAATCGAGCATGAAAAAAAAAAAATTCTTACCCTCCCTCAAAATTTGATGGTTTACGTTTCAAGGTATGTAGTTTGTGCTATGTGCCAGGGCAAAGACATGAAAATGTCAAAACTCCAGCCCCTTCTACGTAGATGGTATAATGAACCGTTGTGTAATAATTTACCGTTGAGTAATGATTTACCGTAGTAATAATTTACCCATCAATAATACTTCAACGTTTGTTCAAGTTTCACTACCTACCAACAAACTCCAAAAGAGCCATCATTTTTCAAATGAAATAATATCACAGAACAACCAACTCGACTTCATACTCCGCCAATATAATCAGGTGATCCCTACCAATGATTTCATCTCCGCCAAATTTCCTATTGTGGGCGCGTCTCTGGTTACGAGATTTGGTTTGAATTGTATACAATTTCATTCACACTGGAGTCGAAAATGCCTGTCGGTGCAAACTTCGGGGCCTTACTGTGAACGAACGGCTGGACGTACGATGCTCCGGATGGTCTTAAAAAACTCGCAAGTTCAAGAACTATTTAAAACCGTAAAAATATTCACGTAAAAAAATGGTATAGGCGTTTTGAAAATTTCAACCCCTATTTTGAACCCCTTAGAGATGACTCACAGTAACGTCGAGCTTCGAGGACCAACTAGACGCCGAACGGAACCTATAACCCGAATTTCATCAATTTTTTTTCATGGTAACTAAGAAAAGTGGCCCGTACGGCGTACGGCGGACAGACAGAAATATTTTTATTGCAGTTTTGGATTCTACATACCTTGAAACGTAAACCATCAAATTTTGAGGGGGGGTAAGAATTTTTTTTTTCATGCTCGCTTCCCAGTATAAACTTGTTGATTTCGACAGGAAGTAGGTAACAGATTTGTTTTCTTAAAAACTTGGAAATTTCTCATTTTTCCACCTTTTTAAAATGTACCTAATGTGTTTTATGCTCTATCAGGTGATTCTCGTGGCGATGAGGCACAAAGCATGGATCTCGAAGAAACCTCTCCTATCTTCATTGGTTTGTGCCTATTTCAGTTCTCCATCTCTTACCTAATTAAATTATGCTCCTAATTGCATTGTGCCTATTTAATTTTTCCATCTCTTAATTACATTATGGTTATCGTTTCGTAACTGAATAGTTAGTAACAGATATGTTTTTTTTAAATTTGAATGTTTCATTTTTCCACCTTTTGGTGGTTTATTATTCTGTGAATAATACCGTACGCCATATCATCCATATCTACTTCAATTTCGGTCTAAAAAATTTGTTCTTTCCCACACAGGCTCCATTTGCGCCCTAGTTGTGTCCCAAAAATTTGCAGCCCGATGAGAATATACCCAAGGGTGTTATGGGGTAAAAATACACTGCCAAGGTGATGGCACAGGAGCTTCCTCGTCACAATCAGAGTGACCCATTATAAAATAGAACAGACTCGGAAGCAAAATAACATTACATTACATTACATTACATTACATAACGTGAAATATACATATTACATAACATTACATTACATTACATAACATTGCATAACATTACATGAAATATACATATTACATAACATGACGTCCATAATACATTACGTCCATTATACATAATTGCGAAAGTTATGCGTGTTTGAAGAATTTCACGTTAGCGCATGCGCAGGGCGAACCGCTGGCTCTATCATGTTGAAATTTATATGGGACCTCAATGGGCCCTACCCGCTTAATCCCTGAGAATTACATTGAAATTGGGTGAAATCTTTGGTTACTACGGCTGTAACAAGGAAATTGAATCTATTTCACGCCAGCGCATGCGCAGAGCGCACCGAGGGTCCGATCATGCTGAAATTCATACTGGAACTCACTAGGCCTTGTCCAAACAACCCTTGAAAATTTGAGCGAAATTGAATCAAAATTGTGAAAGTTATGCGTGTTTGTTGAATTTAACGTTAGCGCATGCGCAGGGCGTACCGCTGGATCAATCATGTTGAAATTTGTATGGGACCTCAAGGGGCCTTATCCGCACCATCCCTCAAAATTTGAGCTGAATCAATTCAAAATCGTGGAAGTTATGGCTGTAACAAGGAAATGCGGACAGACTCACAGACCGACAGACACGGAACCAAATTTGTTCAGTAGGCTTTGAAACGCAAAATGCAAGTGGAAATTTTGATTTCTGAAGACAAAAATTTTTTGGCTCACGAAAGTGAACACAAGGCTTCCGCTGCTTCGCAGACTCGGAAGCAATAGGGGGTCTTCGGTGTTTTAGTGACATGAGCTTGTGAGGTATCGTTTTCCATGTTTTTTTTAGGATTAGGAGACCGAATATGAAGTTTATTTTTACCAAAGAGTGGAAAATTGAGGATCTAACGACGTTTCAGCCTTAAATTTATGTTAACATTTGGTCTGTCATATTCCCTCACACAGTTTGGGAACACATTTGGCTCCTAGTTGTGCAGAGTTGAGGTAGTAACGAAGGTTCAGCTCCGAAAAATCATTTTTTATTAGTCAGAAACCTGGGAAATTGTCTGAAATCACCATAAACTTGTATAATAACACGAGAAGTAGTTTCAGTAGGTGATTCAAGATAATTAAATGGCACTATCAATGATGAAAGATAATTGGTTAAACATAAGAGCTTGTTTAGTGTTTTGGGGGGGCCAAAATTGGTGGAAACCATCAACAATAGCTATTTCAATCACACATGAAAAACAATAATTGTATTTCCAGCATTTCTGTAGGTATGTCCAATAGAACAATAAACCTGTTACAAAGCTCTTTGCAGCGTTTTTAAAATGCAATATGTTTTATGCTCTTTCAGGTGATTCTCGTAGCAATGAGCCACAAAGCATGAATCTCGAAGAAACCTCTCCTATCTTCATCGTGTGTGCCTAGTTCATGAACCTCACTTGATTTTTGATTTTTATTATGCATTTTTCCCCCTCTTTCCACGTACGTAATAAAATAAATTTCTGTTTGACATTATTTTTGCATATCTGCTGCTTTGCTAAATATCTGTAACTACGGCATAATATTACATGACAGAAAACAGGCTTTTCCAGTCTACATAAATACTCCTCCTAGTGGTGTACATAATAATGCAGATTACCTAAGAGCTATTCCAATAACTCCTGTCTACCTGTGAGGAATGACAAATAAATGTAATGTAATGAATGTTGAGTTTTGTTCATGTGGCTAATATTCAAATCCCGTTTCCTTGGGTATTTTGAAAATAAATGAAAAAAAAAATTTGATAACAAGTACGAAGGCACAACCATAGAATATACTAATGACAATTGGATGGTTAGAAGAGATATTAAGGTTACGTGAGGAAGACAGAAGAGTGAGCACTAATTGGAAGACAATAGTTGGGTTTTTTTTTTCAAAATGCTACAGTTTACTACTCAGTGTGCTGTGGTAATAGGCACAACTGTAGATCGAACACCTGGAAGAAACTGAACCAGGTTTATCTACATCAGTGTAGTAACACACCATTTGTCGTATATATTGCCAAGATATTTTTTAATGCAGGTAACATTGAATACAAAACATGTAATTAAATCCCTTTCATCAATATATTGCATCTTTAGGAACTAAATATTAATTTGAAAATCATGAACGGTTAAAAATTAGAGTACCCCACATTCAACTAAGTTATTTAGGAATTTACTAGTCGCTGAAGCAGGGGTACTGCAGCAACTATTCAAATAGGAACTGAAAAATACAAACAAAAAATCACGAACAGCTAAGGCTAATAGAAGGCAGTACGTTTTTTATATTTCATCTGGCAATTGCAGTAATAACTATGTACATGAAAATATGATATTCGGTTAAGTACACTTCTCATGTACAAGAATCCGAATGCTGGGTCTGTGGTTGCTGGTGGTCTGGGTGGCTCACTGCACGCAGACCAACAAAATAAACTGTTATACTTACCTGTAACTGTGAGCACGTCCACTGGTTGACACGAGGCAGCAGCATTTAGGTCCACTGCTCAGAGTTCTACTTTTTTGCTCTAGCCACTTCCCTTGGTCGACTAGGGACTTTTTTCTGTATGGTTTCTTTAACTAGCTCGACAAAATCACTTCCTTTTGTAGCTCAACAACAGAGTTGTTGAATATGTCAGCAGTGCCGCGCAATCTCGCGCCCGGCACTTCCTGTTCGCTAATAATAATTTCCCTGAAGGGGACGGTTCTCGTCATTTATCAACAAAAATAGATAGGTATTTACCTACATCAAAGAACTGAAAACACTGCAGGATCTAGAAAGACGATTTTAGTACATACTAAAAGTTAGCGGATGGAATAATCATAATAATTACGGAATAATAATAATCACCTTTTTCTGTGTCACGCGAGGGTAATTTTCCGTCCCAAATTTGTGTGTCTCTGCTCGATGTTTCATCGTACACCTCCAAATTCGCACACATGTTTAAACGATAAAGAAATTTATTAAAAAATGAATAGTACAATTTCAACATGCAAAAATGCTGTTACTACATATCATAAATTGCGAAGCAATTAAATTGTACTTATTATACGACAAACATTTGAAAGAGAAATTGAAGGTGGCTAAGCTAGAACTTTGCAGTATTTTGATGTAATAAGTATACATAAATTAAGGGGAAAAATAAATTGACTATACTGGGCTATGCATTAGTTACTAATCCATGCTAATGAATACAGTACACTGAACTCGGGCTGACCGAGGTTTTCCAAAGTCTATCATGCTTATGACATGTAAATGTAAGAAGTTACACGAATAAACCATATTATCATTCATAACCATCACTATATGCGTCTAGCTCGAATTAGAAACGTGATCAACATGTTGGTCGACCCCTCGTTCCCCTCCTTCATCCGAATCATTTTCCATCGCAAGGAGAAGTCAACAAATATCATCAGGCTTGTGGAAACGTGCCCTGAGAAATGAAAATATCAATAAGAGTTATTCACAAGGGTAGAGTAATGAGTTTGTTTTATCACTGCAGTAGGTATTTGCAGTCAGTAATGTTGTTGGATATATTTACTATTGAATTATGACAAAAAAGTACAAAATACCTACGAAAAATATGAAATCGGTAATTACTTACATTTTGCTTCGACGGCTGACGGAAAAAATTGTGTTGTCCGGTAAGCTACGCCAACTACCACTCGAAAGTTTCAATTGACTGGGAAGAGAGACCGCCAAAAGCTAGCAAAGGACGACGCTGTAACTTGATGTCACATAGTCTAACTAAAGAATAAAAAATGCTCTTTATTCACTCAGGCAGAAGTAAAGCCCACTTTTATGAATAATACAACAGTCTAGACGACACGACTTGGGTTGGAAAACGTATTACACACTTGATAAGTAAACAGGCTCCTTGGTCCGCAGCTTGGTACGAAACTGATAACATCATGGATACTCTCTGATAACAGTGATATGCTCGGGCATGCGCACTAGACCGTTTCAACAAGCGGATCATGCGCGCTGTTATCAGTTTCTAGTATCCATGCACCGAGTTTCGTACCGCCCAGGGCCCCGTTCAATAAAACTACAACTACAATTTAACAATTTCACAAGTACAGGGACCTGTAATGCCAAGTGTACAAGTACAAGCGTTTTTCATTAAACTACAACTACAAGTGAACAATTAAACAAGTCCTGTAGTTTTACGGGCCTGTAATAACAAGTTGACAAGTACAGGCGTTTTATAAAACATTGTTATACAATTCAACAAGTGTACAATTGTACAGGCGAAAGTTACAATGTAACCTTCCCTTGGAGGTTACAGGTTATGTTCGGCTTCGGCGACCATCGTCCATCGAACGTTCGAACGTCTAGTCTAGTCGAAGTTTTGTTTTGTTACCTATTCAATTTTTACTTATACATCGTTTTGAAATGAATAAGAGAGAAGGTAAGGTCGAGTTGCTGAAAGCAATCCATGCGTTCCATGCGTTCAGACGTCATCCGGAACCTCTCGTTGAACTCATGGATCCCATGAAAATTTGTATTAATACGTGGTGTCGGAAAATGCGACGTCGACGCCTCCTCACAACTACAGTTTCCTCATCGGATGAAGTATCCCACATCATGACACAAATAAATGAATAAAACGGGGACAAAAACAACAGCAACTCGGACTAATCGCGATTGCAGGCTCACTTGTTAGCTTTTAACAGGAGAATGGAGCTATGTTAAATTGTAGTCCGTTTTTACAATTGTACATTTGTAAACTTGTCAGAAATTTGATGAACACCTGTAGAACAGGCGAAATCTACCTGTAGAATTGTTAAAATTCACCTGCACTTACAAGTCCACAATTGTAGTTTCGATGAACGCTTGTACCTCTCATTTTTAACATTTGTTAAAAAATATCCCTGTAAATTGTGAATTGTAGTTTTATTGAACGGGGCCCTGGAACCGTCGAAGCACCTGTTTCCTACATATTTTGCGGTTTTTGGCTGTTTCATGGTCACAGATAAGAAGCCCGCAAGACCACCATCCCAAGAATCGACCCTCAACATTAAATGCCTATGTCCGACATGAAAGGAGGACAGCTAGGCGGAGAATTTCCATCCATCCATCCGGGACAAAAAACGGAAATAAGAAGAAGGAAGGATTTTTTTGCCTGGGTTCACCGCCATGGTGGCCTCTCCTTTTCCTTTTGTTCAGAAGTGTTTGTTGTTCCCGGTTCAGGTGTCTGTCAGTTTGCGGTTGATTTTGTTCAGATTTTGGGCTGGCGGGGCTTAGGTGTTCAGTTCAGTTGAAATATTAAGGACCTATAATGTCGTAAACATTAATAATTATCAATAGTGTTGAAGACCATCAATACACCAGTGATTAATTTATTGTAACTGATGTGGATATTTATTTTTTAGATTTCCATTTCCAGTCGAAACAGACTTCAGTACTTCAGGTACTTTCGGTTCTGTTTTACGCCGACTACCTATACGTCTAGACACGTTATAATACACGTTCATGGTTTGCATGATGAAACATCGTTGTTCTGTTTACATGATCGTGAATGTTGAAATTTCGGATCGTTCCAAAATAAGCTAGTAGTTCAAGTACATAATAATAATAGTGACTTTTATTGTGCAATAGACATTTCTGCACAGAATACATCGTTCCAAATTGGTGTAAACAATTTGTTCACGTTAATGTTTGGATTCAGCGTTCTCGTATTAATTTGTAGCTACATTTGTGTAGCTGTATCTTCATTATTACGTAAACGCTGAATTCAAACATCGATGTAAACAAATTGTTCAAGTTGAATGATATACAGGTAGAATATACTGCTATATTATATTTACGTAGAAATGTTACCGGTATAGGTAAATACAGTGAACCCAAGATATTAGACTGTTTTTGTTCTTCCCGTGGTCTTTACACGTTCAACCGTGGAAACGCTGATACGGGAAGACGGACCAATGAGCTTGAAGCATTCTTTTCCCGTATACGCGTAGTTCTTCCCGTGCACGCGAAGAAGTAGCTTTTCCCGTGTACGCGAAGAACTACGCGTATACGGGAAAAGAATGCTTCAAGCTCATTGGTCCGTCTTCCCGTATCAGCGTTTCCACGGTTGAACGTGTAAAGATGACGGGAAGTACAAAAACTGTCTACTTTATATTATACCGTAAGTAAATCGCTATATCATAATATTATAGCGTTATATATAACTAAATCATTATACTCGTTACATATAGGTATAACTAAATCGTTATAACTAAATCACTCGCGATGAAATCGTGGAAGCCCATTTCGAAGTATAAGATGGCGTTATTTCCACTTCCAATACACCAAAAATACATCGTTATTGCGGTTTCCGTGATCATGGCCCATGGAAGTGGAAGAAAGAATGGCTATTTCGTTATGACATGCCAGAAAATTTGAGAACTTCCAGAACATTTGAGAACATATTGGATGGTAGCGATGTCTTGTGGACCTGAGGATAGCTAGTTTTTTGAGATTTTTACTTAGATAGCATGGCAGTAAAGGGCTACTTAGGCCTGCTGCACCTTCCTCCCTTTCTTTCATGACCATGGTCACCTGTTTGTTGCTGACGATGGTTTGATTACCGCAACCGGTATAACAGTGTACCTATGTATCAGTGGAAATAGACGCCACACGCCATCCAGTAACTCCGTTTTTATTCCTCTCCCTACTCGAATTTTTTTCCACCTTCAAGCCTTCTTAAATGTAGTGTGAGCTTACAAGGCCAAAAACTGTTCTGTGTCGTTCAGAAACCTCTAAATTTCAAAAACTAATAGGTACTAATCACGTCTGTTACACATCATCTAACTAAAGAGCTCATAAGTATGTATTGGCAGCTTCTCATTGATTTCGTCTTTATTTGTTCCAGTGGACTGTGGATGATGACGCCATAAGTCCTGTTCTGTTTATTATGAAGATTAGAAACTCTGATGCCAGTCAAACTACCAAAAAATTAACTGTACCTAAGAAACGATCGAAGAAATCTCGCGCAGCAAGAACTAAGGCCAACAAAAAGTAAGTTGGCATTTAATTTCATGTTCACGGGCCTCTGTGGCAAGTGGATGCGTAGATTGCGGTTACGTTGTGCCGCTCCTTGTGAACCTAGCTCGAGTATCGTAGATAGTGGCACGGCATGAGTACATACACCCATCAGTGACGAGTGTGTCTAAAACATGGCGCGGAAATATAACAGTAAACCAAAGCGAAGTTTTGCTGTTTGTGACAGTGGCTGTTCTCGAGTTGTTGGTCTTTCTGGTGAAGATGTGGTCGTTTTGGTGGAAGCCTAATCGATATCCTTTCTTAACCGGTGATAATCTCGCTGGTCTAGGAGGGGGACTCTAGGGTCCACCGTCACACTCTGTCACATGGTAGCAAAGCGTGGTTTGGTAGTATGCAACTCGCCGTACTCCATCCACTTTTTGTGGGCTCTCCAGAACGGTAAGATCAAAGGCCAGAAGGATTCCTTTACTCCTGTCCCTTTGAAAATACATACATCTATTGGCTTCCCCACCCCCATTCCTCCTTTAGAGTGTCAGTATAATTAAAATAAACTTAGCTCAGCTGAAGGCGATTAATGCGGTGTCCCAATTTACAAGTCCCAATAGTTGTTCCATCCTAACGATGGAGGTTGATCACCTAGAGGCTGCCCAGATGAGCACAGTTCACTGGACAAGAACCTTTGACAACATTTTTTTTTTATCCGCCAATACTCCTATGTAGTAGCTTTGTTCTCCACCAGTAAATATTATTGATGTAGTACCATTAAGGTGGTGTTCAGTCACCTTAAAGTTGTTCAGATGCCCATTCCTGAACCAGAACTTCATACTACTTTTCAACCCCCTTTTCCCTCCCATGCTTCTGCTACCCAGAAGTATGTCATGTTGGGAGAGTGTGACAGTGGCTGTTCTTGAGTCGTTTGTTGTTCCAGTGAAGATGGGGTCGTTTTGGTGGAAGCCTAATTGATATCCCTTCTTAACAGGTGATAATCTCGCTGGTCTAGGAGGGGGAATCTAGGGTCCACCCTCACACTCTGTCACAGGTTATAAAGAAGAAACTGACAGGGGTGCGTTGGTCTTTCGGGCTTCGGTAGTGCTTGAATCTTGACGAAGTAGGTAAGCAACGCATTTTGCGAGTGTATCTTGTGTGGATGGGTCAGCCCCAAACTGTCTAACATTTTTCCATAAATAATGATTGATTGACATAAGGTAGTTATCTATTTTGCTTCCTCACTACCGAAGGTAGGGAAGCTTTGTATTTGTGCAGGAGTCAAAAAAAATATGTCCTCCAAAATTAAAATTTCCGCTCGCATTTTACATTTCAGACATCAAGGAACATTTTTAGTTCCGTGTATGTATGTCCGTGGTCAATTCCTTGTAACTCCCATAACTACCTGAAATAATGGTCGAAATGGGTTGAAATTCAGAGGGTAGATTCGGGTTGGGTCACAGATGGTCCCATACCAAAATACCTTGTCGTAGGCCTGGGCGCAAACTTATGACAGTCGGGCGGAAGGTTGGTTTGGATGAGGTTGAGTGAAGGATATGCTCCATAGGAGTCTTGCTAACGCCCCATGGTTATCACCACAGCGGGCGTTAGTTGGAAGAGGAGACAAGCACCCCACGGTTATCACCCCAGCAGGTGCTAGAGTAGAGGCAAGTGCGCCTCTAGCCTCGTGCAGAGTTGAACATGCGCAAACGTGAAATACTTGAAACGCCCATAACTAAGTACCTACCTTAAATATCGAAATGAGTTCAAACTTGGAGGGTCGAACAGGGATAATACTTCGATAGTTCCGTATGATTTTCATTGGAATCGTACTGTACCTTAAACTAAGTACCTACCTTAAATATCGAAATGAGTTCAAACTTGGAGGGTCGAACAGGGATAATACTTCGATAGTTCCGTATGATTTTCATTGGAATCGTACTGTAATTTTCGTCTGTGCATGCCCGAATATGAAATGTTGACCATTTCATATGCTGATGCCATGTTCGATGTTTGAATGCAGACCAGCAATTCAATCTTTTATTGACTTTAAACGTGCTATTATACTGTGGTTAATACACAATTTGGTCAGCTGTTTTCATGCCTCCTTATCTATTATCTGCCGATTGCGATGTGCGAACTTTTTCTACCTGACATCCATCTGTTCCTTGTTCAGCTCCAAGGCTGGTTGATCCATATTGAAAAGAGTTTATTTATCTCTCTGTCCCTTTTCCTAGGAGGCGCAGAAGGTTCAGGGCAGCTCTTTCTCTTCATAAAAGTAGAAATTCCAAACGGGTGGAACCTTCGCCTCATCCAGAAACATTCGTCAGAGCTCCTTTTGTGGTTCAACTAGGACAGAGTGGGATGAGCGGGAACTGGTACTGGCTGAACTACAACAATGTTTTCCAATGGAAGGACCACCATTTGTCCAACTATGGCGTAGCTGCGTATTCTCTCCCAGGACAGAGTCATTGGCCCTTAGAGAAACGTGAGGTTCCACATCGGAGTGCAGAAGTAATACATGTTAATTAGCTTATTTTTAATTACTATAATATTGTCAAACAAATGCCATTGAAATCTCTTGAGATGTCACAGTCTCCTGACAAGTGAAAGCAGCAAGGAGTATAGTAACTAACCATGGTGTGTATCCTAGTTCCATTTGGGTGATTAAGCTCTAACATCTATTGAAATTGGAACAAAATGAAGAGATGGTGGTGGTAGCTTAACTTGTTCATGTCCCAAATGTGGATTTGAGTTGAACTGCTCGGCAATTTACCTGGTACGTCATTTAGTGGGAACACAGAAATTCAAATTTCACACTTGTTTTCTGCCAATACTTTCCCACATAACACCTCATTATGTGGTCAGTGAGTGTTTATTTCTGGTATTGAACACAATTGGCACAAAAAAAGAGATCTTGTTAACCTTGCCATTGCCATTGTCGAGGGTTTTAGTGAAAAGGACAGCCAAAAAGCTACATTCATTCATTTTGAACACTTGACACGACGCAGAAATAATTAATCCATGGTCTGAAAAGCTTAATTTTTATTGCCGTCGTTGTTGCCCAGTGAAATCAATGGTATCAACGAATAATATGTTGCCAAAGAGTTTGACATTGTTTGACCTTTGAAGGTGCGTATTAGTGGATTACAATCGACTGCAGGCAGTTATAAATCCTTCGGTACATCGGCAGCTCCTGAATTGGACTTCAGTGGAGAAGGTTATGATGAGGAGGACATCGCCAGTGATGTGGGATCAGATGAGGATATAGTCGTCACGGAAGAAATGATGCAGTTCTTGGAGATCAGCATGAGGCACAAAGCAAGCTTGGGTGAGTTCTATATTTCCTCCACAATCCTTGATTAGTACCTTTAAAAAATATTACAAATATATGGCGTGGGACTGTTCAGGGTGTCCCAGGATAAATTACATTAATTTCAGGGATCGAGTCTACTACTAATTTGCAACAAAACATGTTTCATAATTTTTTTTTTTATTGAGCGCTTATTTTTCCGATCTTTTCACTTTTAATATTTGTTGTCACTGAAATGACTGTAGGTCAATCAGTTTTCACTGTAAATTCAAAATTGATGATACCGTTGGAAAGTACGTTGAATTTCCTACCTCCCTGATGCCAAACCAACATTTTTTCAGTGGACTTAATGAATGACAAATTAGGTCAAACTACAAATTTTTAATTTTTAAAGTTTTCCTGCTGCAGGTACCATAAGCTCAGTTGTTTGCTAGAAAGGAAAAACGTCTACAGTTTATCTGCTTTCCAATGGTCAGGAAGAGACCTCCTTGATACTCGTAGACAAATAAGGGATGTTCAAGTCCTTTCATAGATCAAAGGGTCAAAGGACGCAAATTAGAGCTTATTACTGACAACAAAGAGGATACCCCCAACTGCAACCACTGGTGGGGAATCACGCTATTGTCAGTCCCCAGCAATGTTTTCTCTAGGATGATCCTGAATATAATGAAAGAGCCGTTGGACGTTCGCCTAACGAAAGAGTAAGCAGGTGTCCACAAGGGGCGATCTTGCACTGTTCAGATATACTCTTTGTCTCATAGTCAAACAACACAGGCTAGCCTATACCTCCTGTTTATCGACTTCAAGAAAGCCTTTGATAGACTCAACGTGACGAGATTTTGAAAAGCTTGAGGAAGTGCAGCATCCCTCAATAGGTGGCTACGCTGTTGACTGAGGCATACTGGGACTTGGCATGCCAAGTTGTGCATCAAGGTAACATGTCTGCCCCTATCACCTTGATGTCAGGTGTAAAGCAAGGATGTATCTTATCACCTACCATTTTCCTGGTCGTCATGGATGAGGGGATGCGTTGAGTGGTCGAGAGGGATTTACTGGGCACTCACACAAGCACTCAAGGACCTAGATTTTGCTGATAGCATTTTCCCCTGTCCTCAAGAAGACATTTTGGACAGACTTGCAGGCCTGAAGTCCATCGCCCAGTAATATGGGCTGAAGGTACACGCTGGCCAAGCAAAAGCCATGCAAATAAATGTAACTGTGAATCATCCTCTCCGTATTAATGGAACGGTGACTGGGGGCGTCGAATCCTTCACATACTTGGGTAGCGTGATGGACAATGGAGGTCCTAGTGGCACGAATCTGTAAGGCCAGCGCTGCCTCCGTCCAGATGCACTCGTACCCAATTTGGCTAGCAAGGAAGGTTACCAACAAAACAAAGCAGACTTAAAATCACCCCTCCTGTATGGTTGTGAAACTTGGAGCTTGGTGAAATGAATAAGCTCCAAGTTTTTATCAACTGGTGTCTCAGGAAAATTTTCCGTATCTTCTGGCCCAATCCAACCGAGAGCCAACGAGTCCCCAATTGGTGTCCAGATAAAGAAGAGAAAGTGGAGTTGGTTGGGGCAAACGCTCCGCAGAGAACAAGACGCAGTGGAGTGGCATCCCCTCATATGGATTCCACATAGGGATGGTCACCAGCAACATGGCGCAGAAGTGTGAAATAGGAGGCTTTGGCTCCTAGGAAGTCTTGGAGTCAGTTGAAGCGCCTGGCTCAAAACAGGGTTCGCTGGCAGTCCTTCGTAGAGGCTCTGCTCTAACAAAGAGCTATAGGTGGGTCATAAGTCATTGACAATTTATTGTTCTTTAAAAATTTGAAGCAGAATAATAAACCATAATATACTGTAATGAATAGTAACTACAAATTTTGTAAAATTTGAATAGAACAAAATAAGTAGATACTTACTCCATTTATGAAGTAGGTATTCATCTTTCAGAGAAAATTGTCAAAATGCGCCTCCCTCCTTGTTGAAGGAAGACAAAACCAAGCCCGCCGTAAAACCGAGGTGTTAGCGCGGCGAATTTATTGAAGCTGACCTCTAATTTTTTTTTGCTGCGCCTCACTCGGCTGACCAGTTCTGCTCAGTCGTCCACGAGGTTGCTATACATGCGAGACTTCAAGTCTTTCCCACATATGGAACAGTATCCTCAATTTTTAATTGACTGTGAAAATTTAGGGAGCTGTGGTCGTTTCATTGACGCAAGATCACAAGAAAATACATCTTAGAAGTGAAAAAACTCGGAAAATAAGCAAACTAAAGAAAAAATGCTGCAAATTACACAGCGGTTTATTGTTTACCTGTGTAGATGCCCCTTCTGCATAGCTCACTGTTTTCTGTGGTCAGTACCTACCCTCGAGCTCCCCCTAGGAAAACCCTAAATCGAGTACTGGAGCCGGCTCAGGAATTCATAAAAATGCGCAGGATTCAATAAATGAATCATTAATTTTTTTTTGTTATTCCTGAAGCATAACGTTTGTTCAAGTTTTAGAAGTACCTATCAACAAATTCTTCAAATGAAATAATTTCACAGAACAACCAACTCGACTTCATACAGCCATCGTGATTATAATCAGGTGTTTGTTCCCTAGCAATGATATCTGGGCCTAATTTTTACCGTTTCATTCTGGATCGTGTTGACGAAGCCTTTTGGTGGAAACGAACGGCTGCGGCTGGTCGTACAGTGCTCCGGGTCGTCTCAAAAAATTCTTTAGTTCAAGAACAATTTAAAAACTTTAAAAAAACCATACCATTCTATTGAAAGTTTTCGAGCTATGGCGTTCTGAAAATGTCAGCCCCGATTTTTCACCCCCTAGAGATGACTGACAGGAACGCCGAGCTTTGCGGACCAAGTAGCCCCCAAATCAAACCACCCAAACCAAATTTCATTAGTTTTGGTTCATGTTAACTAAGAAAAGTGCGAAGTACGGCGGACGGACAGAAATTTTTTTATTCAATTTTCGGATTCTACATACCTTGAAACGGAAACCATCAAATTTGGAGGGTGAGGGGGATTTTATTTTATTTTTTCATGCTCGATTCCAAAGGTTCATTATTGAAAATAATAAACCAAATTCTTTTGAGACACTTTCTTCTGTTGTTGAGTCGATCTTTGAAATTAATGTCCTACTTTGTCCTGGGGCACTCTGTAGCATAAGGGAACAGTTCAATGGATGGTAGGGGTAATACAGTCGATAGGTTATATCGTTAGTTTTAACAAAATATTGTTAACTGTAGGAGAATCAATCAGAAATAGCCAACTATCGCGTTTTCTCTTTGTTGTCCGAGTTCTGGCCAGGTTTTTTGCGTTTAGGACCACTGTTCGCCAGGACAGTGAACCTGGCTAATTGGGGACGTCTATCCATCGAACATTAAATGCTGATTGCAGGATTTTGTTCCCAGATGAAAAGAAACAAGAAGCAAAGATACTTGAGGATAAAAAGATTCTACAGGAAGAGCGAGGTGAGTGGATCTGCTAGTTGAATATTGGAGACATTTATGCACTTATATTATTTCAATTGTAACAGTCTGTACAAAAACTACAGATGCTCAACCAGTTAGTCCTATTTCATATCCAATCCAGCATAGACTGAAATGGTCAACCAACCATACATGCCGCCTCTTTCACCTTTTTGGTTCAGAAATCAGGGGTGAGCTGACACTGTCACTTGGTGGTTGCGATTGGTACAGCGACTGGTCCGTCGCTTGGATAGACCCGTTGGGGGATGTATTCTTCCAGGCGCATCCTGAAAATCCCATGGGTACAGAAGGTCTCTAATGAAGGAGTTTTGCGCCGATTGAACAAAGAGAATGTGCTAATGCTCACCGTGAAGGAACGTACAGTGCAACATCTGTGCATGCTGTGCAACAGTGCACATCTTGGCAACAGTGAGAAATTCGAGGTTTTCTGCTAGTACTAATACCACACAGATATTAGTGGTTAAGGAGTAAGTGGTGAGTAGCTCAAGAGCTGTTCCATGTGGCTACCTCCATGATCGCCAACCTCCAGACGGTTGGTTCATTCCAGACGCCAACCCAGAGGATCTCAAGGGATGGGTACGAGACTATGAGACAAGAATGGCACTTATGATATGCCTATAGCTGCTATGAGTTAGGACCCAATATGGGTGGGGGGGGGGGTCACCCCTATCGAGTTCTTAAGTTCCTCAACGGGCGTGGGGTGAAGATGTGTAGAGCAGGAACCAACTGGCTGAATTTCAGATCGAAAATCTTACAAGTTACGAAATGATAGCAGTGAATGGAAATAACTTGGTGTAACTAATGGGGGTAACAGTGTTTACAAAATGAAGAGCGTTGAAACCTCTGTAGCACTTTATTTTTATATTGTTACTGTTTATTATTTATTCATGAATTCCATTTTTTCTTCCTTTTTTTAAATCATTAACAACATGCGTCCTCCCCCCCCCCCCCCCCTTCGTTTACTGAGTTGGGTAGCTTGCTACAGGTAGCAAGCATGGTAACTTGGCATGGCGTGCCTGCTTCCAGAAGTTGAGACACTGAGTGTCTGCATCTTGACTGCTCTAGGGACCAGTCCAGACACTCCCCATCGCATCTGGGGTACGCAAACCCACGTCACAGGAGCGGATGAACCCAACAGATCAGAGCATCCCACCAGCTCCTTCTTCGAAGCACAAAATGGCCATTACAAAGCTCAATATGGCCAACATTTTTTGCTCATGCTTTTGCGGTTTTCACTTGTTATTTAGATAACTTGAGGACCTCAGTTGTTTCTTCTTTGGCAGTTTAACATTTAACGCCTCATATGGGGGTGGGAACAAGTGATCCCAGAGTGAATCCCAGTGGGTCAAGGGATTCACTTAGATATTTTCAAAACTATCAATATTTCTAACACCAGTCATTGAAAAACTGTTACCCTTTTGAGCAGGTTTGGCCCGGGAGGGGGGGGGGGGGGGGGGGGCTTGGTAACTGGTGGGTCAAGGCCCCTATAGATTGAAAGGGAATCTCCCATATGAGGTGTTAAATGTTAAACTGCCAAAGAAGAAACAACTGAGGTCCTCAAGTTATCTAAATGACATGTGAAACTCGCAAAAGCTTGAGGAAAAATGTTGGCCATATTGAGCTTTGTAATGGCCATTTTCTGCACCAAAGAAGGAGCTGTGGTGGCGTTAGTGGAACTAAACCAGTGGGTCGGAGGATGTTCTAATGGGCTAAACCTCTTAACATTTACCCCTGTGGGCGCATTCTTATGCGTCCCACTCTCACCCACTCAACTCTCAAGTGGAGCTTTCCCAGCTAGAGGCCTTATGGGTTTGCAACCGCCAGCTTCCTCTTTTCTCTCCCAATTGGCTTCAATGACGATGATCTCTTACTGTGAATAAATCTTTGCATTTGGAAACCTCCTTTGGTATTGCACTACTAACTCTCCTAAAATAGAAAAGAACGGTAATTTTTTTGGATCATGTCTTTGCTCGACTGAAAGTTTTGAGTTTTTGGGACTAAATAATATAGAAAGCAGGCAACTTAAAACACTCCGAACCAAAAAGTTTGGTGAGGTGTTGCACAAAGCTTCAGCGGCATGTAGGTACCATCCAAATTTCAGCTCATTACGACCATTCTTTTGTAGTTGTGCGTGTCACAAGGATTTCCTGTCACATATGAAGACGAAAGTCACAGTCCGGTTTTGATAAAATCCTTATAATATGACCATCCAGATCCCAACCCGCTCTTCAGTAAGACCATAGACCTCTAGTTTAGCTATGTACTTTACCAGGATTTGGGTGGACAGAAAGGCAAACCATCAGAGGGACACGGAACCAAATTTGTCCAGAACGTAGGAAATTTTGATTTTGGAGCACTGAAATTCTTTTGTTTGCTACCTTGGTAGATTCGGAAGCAGTATGGTTATCATAATGCCACCTATCTCTGACATTGATAAAAACCCAATAAGTATTTCAAGTGAGAAAATCCGTTTTTTGGAGAAAATGATGAAATCAACATTGGCCAGAGGCATAGATAAATTTGAGGGGGAAACATCGATGTAGCGAAACCGATTTAGCAGCTCCACCAAGCATTTCTACTATTTGAACTTAATAATAATTATATTTAGAAAAAGGTGGTTTGTGATGTCAGATGCCAACGAAGATTGCCTGGTGCCATCTGATGCTGCGGATGACGAGAAGCGACATGATGAGATGGCCGTCTTGTATGGGGAAAATGCACCAATGATCCACGGAATGGAAACTGCTTTACAGCTCTCATTTAACCGCCAAGTCGATCTGTTCAATCCTCCTTATTGGCCCGTTCACCCTTTTACAATTCAATTCAGGAGCAGTTGATACTTCGAATTCCGTTTGTAATAAATTTCCATATTTGAAAACTTTGTTTGAATAATAAATAAATTGTTTCGTTTTTTCTGTGTTTATTTTATAAATAATTACTAAATAATGTACCTGTTGTACCAACTGAATGGAAAATGTTGCTCCAAAATCATTTCAGTGGAAAATTACGCTTGAAAATCACCTGATGGGAAATCTGCGCGCTTAAGCCCTAAAACATATCTCCACGATTCAGTGTGTTTCCATGAAGCGGGGAAAATGTGTCATTTCATCGATGGGTTCATTTTATAGCAATTGTGCAATCTTGGAGTCTTATCGTGGGCAAACTTCAAATCAACTTCTTGTTATAAACCCGTATCATTATTTCAGTGCAATCCATAGTGCGTTAACATTTTCAGGGGCATGAAGGGTCTCCTGTCATTACTCAAATGAACGGATCATTCCTGTCTTTCAAAAGATAGGTAGTTGGGGATTGGATTATTCGTGTACAGGTCTTGCCTTAGCTAAATACCTATTCGATTCACTGACTAATTCCCTGTATGAATTTATGGGTCCATGTGGGTCCCACCTGCTTTGGTATTGACCCGCGTCCTGAGTGGCAGATCCGTCCGATTTTGCACCATTTCACTCGTATAATGCCACTATTTGAGTGTACGTTTGTGGACAGGTTGCCTATGGTAATACAAAATGATATTGAAACACAATTCTTACTGAGGCTGGCTTACTGGCTCTTTCTCTGGAAAAGATAATTCGCGTATAAAGTACGCTAGATGAGACTACATGGCGAGTGCCTCTCGTTTCATTGCTTGAAGTTTTCTTTGACCGGGGTGGACGACTTCCTTCCAGCAGCCTGCAAACAATGAAATGATGGTAGGTACATATTGTAGTTAGGTGCCGAATTGGCATAATGTGCCACTGCCACCAAGTTGGGTAACTGGCATCATAATTACTGCTAAGGGCATCTGGGTACCTTGGTGCCTCTGTGTTTGGTCTTTTCGGGTGGTTCTATATCAGAGTTGCTCTTGCTCCACTGAAAATGAAGAAAAGGTTGTTTTATACATCAACTCTCAGACTCTTACAATAGATAGATAGATGCAAATACCTACGCTGAGGGAATGTGCGCGTTATCTCAGTCATCTTGAAAAGAAGCTTCGCAAATGGTCCAATTATTGTCGAATCAGGTACGTTGGAATCACATGACCGCTTAGCAAAACGTGTTTTTCCATATCTATGACGATTTCTGTGATTTTTTTATTTACCTACCTCATTGCCTTGATTAATTTGAATTATCTGCCTTCAAGCTGGTAATGTGATTTACCTACTGTTAGGCCAATAATTTGTTTCATTTTTCAATGATTAGGATACGAACCTTATTTGGTTTTCTGTGATGGATTGCAGAACCTTCTGGTGTTTTCTAGAAATTAAATATAGAAGTTAATCAGGTTGGTCCTTACCTGCTGTCATGAGGGAAGGGGGGTGAAGTCTGATTTTGAAGATAGATTTGCCTGCAAATATCAATTTTGAGGAAGGATCGTAGCCTAATGCTTACATCCTCATTATTTTATTTTTCAATTGTAGGGGTGCTATCAATGCAGACAATTCACCCCACTCTACCTACCTAGAGAGAGAACTTGATATTCCATGTAAGGTCCCTTTTGATAGGCACGCAGAAGCAGTTTTGGTTTGTGTGTGGAGTCGAACGTTTTCCTACTTTTCCTTCTACCTACCCATTGTCACGATCAGGTATGTAGGTATTAATTCGATCATTCTTGATGTTAATAATAGTGTACCTTACCAATTTCGTCTCCGGATCATCCCGACTTTCCTTTGGTTCAAGATCCTAAGAAGACCATAGTTATTAAATAAAGTGGTTGAACATAGTAGGGTTTGTTCGCAGTGGCCATCTGATGGTAATCTGACCGTTATCGTCATTCGCAGTGGTTCTCTGCCTCTGTAGTAGAACTGTGTAGTATACATGACCGGCTGTTCACAGTGTTGTCATTCCAGTTCACAGAAAGTCTGGTGGAGGAGAACTGGTCACTGCCTTCTCGATTCCCAACCATTAGGTTCGTTTGCACTGGCTATTTCTGACAGTTAGCTGACTACTAGAAAACCGTACAAAACCATATATGATCCAGTGCCGTCTTGAGAAGGGTTTGACAGATAGTGGCTGGCAGTGCGTGGCCAGTTCTCCTCCACCCGATTTTCTGTGAACTGGAATGACGATCGCTTTGGATGGTCAGGAAAAACTGCAAACAGTCTGTCATGGATACTATACAGTCCTACTACAGTACAGAAGAGTCCGAGGTCACTGCAAACATCCCTACTCCTTTCTGACATTCAGATAACTGTCAGATGGTCACTGGGAACAAACCTGTTGGCTTCACTAGAGGTCTTCTCAGCTGTCCCCAGTCAGCTCATATCATTCTCCCATTGTGTTCAGTTTCAGTTCTCAACATGTTATTCTTTACTGTTGGAATATTTATTCAATTATAATATTTATATCGCTTTAGTGAAGTAGTTCGTATTTATTATAACTGACATGATCCTTTCAATAGTACTAAATGAAATACCCAGTCCCCGGTTCTATCCGATCGATTCAAATTACATTTTCAGGCGTCATGCCTACACTACCGGTCGTCTCCTGTGAATTCCATAATGAACAAACCAGTAGGCTATGGTTAAGTGCGAACTTGAATTTCGTACGTTATTAACAACTTATCTTCGAGGACACCTTGTCTGACTTGCCCAAATTTGCAATTCATCTAGTAAAATATTATCTTGATGCTGTAGTAAAATGCACCAGGTACCTACATTAATCACACAAACTACGCGAGTTTACAATAGTATTGTGTTATCTTTGTTTTCACAATAGTGCTATTCCACCTTCTCAACTTTTATGCAAAGACTTAGTCGGGACTCTGTTAAAACCTACCGTCCGATGTTGCTCCGCGTCCGCACCCTTAGGTGGCTCATATCTCCTCTCCTCCTGAAAGACGAGAATAATTATTAAGCTCATAACATATAGCAGCTACCCACCTGTTGTTCCGGCAGTGCGGGCTTAAGTTGGTTCCTGTAGTACCTATTATTAAAGAAGACAAGTAGGTTGAAATTTAGATACCTACTTACTAATTAAGGCAGATACCTGCAGAAATATCTTCTGTTGAGTTGGCACGTGCCTACCTAAAGGAACCTAACGACTAATTCAAACCTGACGCCTCGTGAAGGAAGACTCCGGTCTTGACATTTCACCTCCTGTTCCCAGCAACCTCCAAATGTATTGTTACATAGCGTGGAAAGAAAATTATGAAAAATGTTTGAAAGGTTCCTATCACATTGTCATCAAAAGCCAAAGATGATGTTCAGCAAAGCCAATTTATTCTAGTTTATAATATGCAAATAACACCTTCTGACGAGTATTTTTCTTGCCTTGGGAGAACTTATTGCCAATCTTCAGTCATTTTTTATAGAAACAAATCAATTTTTGATAATTTTATATTCAATAAACAAGAGTTTTGTGTGGTAATGTTTTCGTACCAAGACATTTTTCCATCCTTGACTAAACTCACCACTCTCATACCATTCATGGTAATTATAAGTTAGTTCTGTAATGTTCCTCGCGTTGATTTAAGGTATGTGCAGGTTGGGTAGGATGATACTCATAAATCCCACATGGAACACTACAGTATTAATTGTTTATTGGTTATTGGATTAATAACACGATGTATAGTTAGAGTGCGAGTCGCGTACAAGGTGCTACAGCAGACTGAATCGGGGGGCGATGTCCTGAGGGGAGTTCGGGAAAACTGGGTCGAGCTGACCAAAGCAGTTCCGTCAAACTGGCTCGTAACATTACCTCCCCCTATGAGGAGCACCTGTCCTCAGGTGTTGCATTAAATTCAGCCTAGATGGGAAGCTGGAATACTGGCAGAATTTTATCATTGAATACAGGCTCTCTGTTGCTGATTCTCCATCCGCTTTTTGAGAATATCTGTCCTCAGGTGGAAGTGAGGGTGGAGCGAATTTCTTCAAAGTAGATTCCTCACAACGTATCCGATCCTTGAACGCAGGTGGAGAGGAAAGGAGTACTCCAGAGTCCCGTTCTAAGTCATCAACTTCGCGAATTCTAGCGAAGTTGAATGGGTTTTTACAAAGCAGCGAATTGTGTGCTTTGTGACATTGGCATACAAATCGGGAAGTACATGTCTGAATTATGTGTCGAGGCAAAGCAGTTCGCACACAAATCATTAGAATGAATCACATCCCATCTCTCCTCAACGGTCATCCCTTTGAATGTTTTACATTTACGGAGGGCATGACGTCCACCGCAAACTTTGCAAGCAAAATTCAGTGTTCCTGGCGATGGAGAGAATGTGATATTTCGGGCGGGATGAGCGATCTGGTGGTCCCTGACTTTTGTAATACTTTGAGATGTGTCGATGTCTGATGCCAATGAAGATGATTGTTTCAGGTTGTGATGGTTGGGTGTTTTTGATGAAATGCACGTCTTTGGTCCAGAGGCTTTGTTGATAAGGGTATGGGCGTCGACTTGGTACGTGAGTGCACGTTTTACCCATTCAGTCGCTTGTGAAATGACCAACCGGCTTGGAAGGGATTGGATAAGTTCATCTAAGTTCCTATCCATTTTCTGTAGAGTGCGGCGGGGGTGAGAAGCTAAATAATGGGGGCTTGAAGTCGGATTAAAGGCCTTCAACCCTTCAACTAGGTGTTTCCATTGTATTAAATGTATAGCACAACCTACGCCTGATGAAATTTCGACGTTGTTCTGAAACAGCATTCACAAAAACTTAGCGGCGTTAGCACACAACACTGAAACACGATAATTAACCACGGAATTCCTTATTGGGAACGTATTGAAGTCCGTGAGTCCTGCTGACTGCGCCAAATGTAACGTTCCTTGCGTTGATTTAAGGTATGTGCAGGATGGGTAGGATGATACTCATAAATCCCACACGGAACACTACAGTATTAATTTTTTATTGGTTATTGGATTAATAACACGATGTATAGTTAGAGTGTGAGTCGCATACAAGGTGCTACGGCAGACTGAATTGGAGGGCGATGTCCTGAGGGGAGTTCGGGAAAACTGGGTCGAGCTGACCAAAGCAGTTCCGTCGAACTGGCTCGTAACAGTTCTGCTAATATTCATCGCTTTTTGTCGCAAAATATAGTTTTATGTGATTACCTCTCAAATATGCCATTAATCCTTAACTTCGTGCGTTCTTATGCCAAATAAAATACTATCGATACCTTTTGTCTTGAAATTGACAAATTAATGTCTCAGAATTCTTACATCCTTTCAGGGGAAAAATTATGTCCTTTAATTTCTTTAAAACCCGGATCCCTACTACTCTAACTGGACCAGAGCAGGAGGGATCCTCCTGCTTTCCGACCGGTTGACAGGAGGACATCCTCTGGCTACCCGGCAGACAGACACATAGAAAGAATAACATTTTTTTGTTGTGGGAATGGTCTGAAAACTGAGAATGGAATTTTTAGCAGGACAAAAAGCGGATTTTATCACTAAATGTTTGTTAATACAAGTACACAGTACAAGGTAGGTAACAAAATTTTCATTACTTTTGAAGATGAATCTTGCAAGTCTTTTCGGCCTCTGTTGGTATCTTCAGCTTCTGGTATCTACAAAAATCGATCGCAAAATCGGGTGATAGGCCTTAAAGTAGAGGTTCGTTCCAGCCGCGCCGAGTTCATGAAGAAGTTCGGCGCAGGGCAGGTGGTCGAGGTGATGCATTCCAACCGTTTTGAGTCCATGAACTCAGTTCGATGAACTGTGTTCCAACCAAATGAGTTCATGAACTAGAGTTCGGCGAGTTCATGAACTGAACTGACCTTAACGAGTAGTGAGTTCACCTCCAGGTAACCTCGATATAACCCTCCCGAAATCATAATCTGCTTCTTTTTTTCCAACATTGCCTGACAGATGTTTGGGCAGTATTTGGCGGGTTTCTCTTCTTTGGCGTGTACCTTTCAGTGTCTCTTCACTTTTGGGCGTTCCAGCCGTCGGTTTCATCAACTCAGGACCCACTTTAACGCCGACGAACCCGGTCAAACTTGGTCGTTGAACTCATCCAAACCCGAGTTCATGAACTCGGCACAGCTGGAACGAACCATAGGTCTCGAGGCCGTAAACCGTAACTATACAGTTTAAATGACCTAATGGAAATTCATGTACTAGACCAACTTTGAGTAGTAGTAATCTACCTGTCTTTTGTAAGGATCCTTTGCAACGCCACTTTCAGAAGCTACCAGCCTCTGGAATTCATCATAAATACCCATTTGTGTTCAAGTACAATAATACTCAGATAGGTAGGAACCTATTAGTAAAGACTACGAGGATATTTATTATATCAGTTAGAGTTCATAATAAGAAACAAATCTGGGTAGAATCATCTAGGTCCCTACTAGATCACGATTCTCTAAAATACAAACAATATAGGCCGGTACAGTGGTAATAAGTGCATAATTCTAATCTGCACGAAATGACCCTATTTATCACTTGAAATTTCAGAAAAATAGGAGGAATTGAACCGGAGAAATGGTAGTTACACAGTTTTGATTGGGCATCGGAAGAAGATGGCACGTAAGTAGGTAATATAATGGGGAATTTTTGACAACAATTTTCTAGGAAAAAAATGTTCAGAAGTCTTGGGGAAATGGTAGTTCGAAGCCTGTTTTCAAAAATAAGCAATGAAGGTGGTTGAAAGTAAAAACGGGGCAAGAAATGGCGGATCAGGTCTGTTGACATCTTATTGGCTATTGCCCCCAAGGAGGCGGAGCGAAGGTTCGGAGGTGAAGGTTCTCAATGCTGCCAACAACCCAACATCAGAAATGCCAAATCTTTCTGGCAACTTTTACGAACCTTTGCTGTGACTTTTTGTGAACCTCCCCTCGGTTTGATTTTGAGGACATGTTTTTCAAATGTATTTGTAAATTTGTGGTTCCATCCATCCATCCATTGTGGTTCTGTACATCGTTTAAAGCGATGCACTAGCATCAAAAGTGGGATTTGAGCTGAACTGCTCTGCAATTTGCCTGATACATCATTTCTAGCAGGAATTCTGAAATTCTATATCGCACTCGTTTTCTGCCTATCTTTCCTATATTATCACCTCTTTATGTGTTGAATAAGTGTTAATTTCCGTTATTGATCAGAATTCGGCAAAAAAGGGAATTTGTAACCCATGAAAATTTCCCATTATTCTGATCCCAATGAAATTCGTGGGGAACCACCAAGGATCCAACATGCAGGATCTTTGAGAATACCATTTAAGACAACCGGAGTCATGAAAAGTTACTGTGAAGTTATTAGGAAGAGTAGTGTCATGGTACCCTCCCAGAACCACAACCTCTGCATATTGTAAACTCAAGTTCTCGCCAAATAAACTCGCAGAAGTGGGGACGGAAGTCGCAGGAGAGTCGATACACAACCTGGGTCCCCACCATCCTCTACTAGCTAGAGGATGGAGGGAGACGGCTTCCAGGCCTATAAATACTCGCCTTCTTCGCCTTTCCAACCATTCTACGCTCTCCTTAAGTCGCTGACTTATCTCTCTCTCTCCTCACCTAATCTGTCTCCTATCCTAAAAGATCTTGAGCATGGTGGAGGTTCGCCCTTAACCAAATCAAGCCAACTCTACTAAAAGATCTCGAGCATGGAGGAGGTCTGCCCTTAACCAAATCGAGCAAACACATCCAAAAAGATCCTGGGCATGGTGGAGGTCCGCCCTTAACCAAACCGAGCAAATTCATCCAAAAAGAACCCGGGCATGGTGGAGGTCCGCCCTTAACCAGAGCCGGGCACATCCCCCCCTCACAACGCTCGTGGTGGATGTGCGCCAAATTTACATCCAACACAAGTAGGTTCGGTACTACCTACTGACTAGGGACCAGCCCTTGTTGCGAAATGCATTGAGTTGAACAAATTTGGCATCATTGCCTTACAAAATTATGATATTCGATATTTAGTTTTTAAATTACAGGCGATGAGTTTCCAATATTGAAAAGAAAAGTAACAATTCGTTCTGTTTCAACGAGCAAATCGACTTATCGTTTCCAAATAAGGTAGAATAAAGCGGAAAAAATAAATCAAAGCCCGACCACTAATCAATATCAACCCTCACAATGCGCCCTTCACCCCCCCCCCCCACCCCCTCCGTTCCTATCATTTCAGTAGGTACCTACTGCATTCCTTTTTACGTTCCTCTCCACGTGGGAAAAAAACCGGAAAGTTAGGCGAAAAATTGCTTCGGATGAAAAAACCATCTAGAAAATAGGTAACTACTCGGATTCGTGAAACACACATAAATATCTAGCAACACGAACCGGTGTGAAGTTAGCAACATTTTTCAGCAACATCTTAGTGCCACCTTGAAATTTGGCATAAACAATCTCTAGGGCCACTAAATAAATAATATAAAGTTTTTTTGCCGAGTTAAGCCTCGCAAGGGGGTGCAATACACCCCTAAAGTGAAAATTATATTTCCAGCAACATCTTAGTGCCACCTTGAAATTTGGCATAAACAATCTCTAGGGCCTCTAAATAAATAATATAAAGTTTTTTTTCCGAGTTAGGCCTCGCAAAGGGGTGCAATACACCCCTAAAGTCAAAATTATGTTTCCAGCAACATCTTAGTGCCACCTTGAAATTTTTCATAAACAATCTCTAGGGCCTCTAAATAAATAATATAAAGTTTTTTTGCCGAGTTAAGCCTCGCAAGGGGGTGCAATACACCCCTAAAGTCAAAATTATGTTTCCAGCAACATCTTAGTGCCACCTTGAAATTTGGCATAAGCTAATAATGAATTATTTCCAGATCGTTTTCTCCGCGAACTCTTAACATTGAATCGAGGGTACTTCAAACTGTTGCGTCGCAGTACGGATGCTAATATTCGGGTTCATTTCTTGGTTGGGGCGCCAACTTTTCCACTAATTTTTCAATTAGTTAAATATCCATCAATTTCACTTATTTTAACTTTCTGCAGAACGTTTTGAACCCAATTTTCGTCATCCGGTCTTAACTTTTTGTTCTTCGGGCTCATGAGCTTGTATAGATGTTCGTTTCTTCCTAGTTCTTCTTGGTTTAAGAGGTTAATAAAAAAAAATCATATTTAAAGTCAAGAAAGAGAGTTTTTTAACGACAACCTGTGCAGTCCAGTCATCGCTGAAATCCAGCTTATCCCCTGAAAATGTCGATTTCAGAGGCCAGCCGAAAGAACCTCTTAATCCTAAGAAGAAACTAATATCTCCACAAGCTCATGAACCTAAACAACAGAATAATCACCTTATGACGAAACCTGGTTTTGAAGTTGTGTGGAAATTGAAAAGAAATTGAATTGATGGTTGAAGGCAAAAAAAGGAGTTTTTAAACATCAACCTTATTTTTATCTTGTGGGATCCTCAGCCTCTTGGCACAATATACATTTATATGAGCCTATAGGGACTTGAAACATTTTGTTGTTGGATTTTGAAATACATTTTTGGTGCCATTCGCGGTTACAATAATCGCATATCACCCAATCCGTCACTACTTCCGTCTGGAGGTGTGTGGACCAACATATTGGACATAATTCCTTGGTACTATTCGATATTTTAATTAATTCTGTAGCCAAATTATACCGGACTTCGTCTTCGTCAATGTTTGTGGGCAGTGCATTTTCTTCTACAAGTCCTCTGGCGTATTCTAATACATAAATTCCGCAATTATATGCATCTCGTTGAAGTATATGATCCAGAGTTTCATTTGTCCATTTCCTTATTGCGAGCATTGGAAAGGATCCACCCCTTACTTTCAAGTTATAAGCTCTAGTGAAGGCCAGAAAATTGTCAAAAAATTGTGAGGAACGATCTTTGCTATTCCCCGCTGGATCTAAAAATGTAAATTTTCTAGCACTGAAGTCAGCAACAGCCAAACACCAATGTGACCCTGCAATATTGACAGGCATGAACAACTTTTTCTTATTAATGTTTTCCCATAAATTGAAACTGTGCAAACAAGTTAAATCGTAATCTTCCTTATCAACAACAATTTTTGTACTCCATTCACATACCAAATGAGTATAGTTATCATTTTTTGACGTATAATATGCCAAAACCAAATCTATTATACTATTACTTAACCATTTTGCCGTTATGTTTTTGAGACCAGGATTAAGCCTATTGAAATCTTCACAATCAATCTCTTTAAAAATGATATTTTCAAAGTTGTATTTAAAAAGTTGAAAAGCTCCTTTATTTTTAGTTAATAAATTTTTTGAGACGTTAAAATAATACCTACAACTGTTAACGTGTCCATTTGAAAAATTTTCGTAACATTTAACTTTCTCCTTATCCAATTTTGTGATTAATCGTTTCTTAAAATAGGAATGACTGCTTTTTTGTTTTTTACCCCATTGCTCTTCCAACAGAATGTCAGCTTTACGAGATGTATGTGCATCATTTCTTTTCTTTCGCTTTCTTTTGGTTTATTATTCTCTGAATAATACACCTATGTAATCGCTCAGCAAAAAATTTTTATAACCCCCCCTCAAACTTTTTTCTTTTCCGTTTCAAGGTACGTAGATTCAAAAAATGCAATGTCCGTCCGCCGTCCGCCGTACGCCGTATCACGTGTACAGGCTTCATTTTCGGTCTAAAAAAGTCGTTCTTTCGCACACATGCTCTATTTGGGCCCTAGTTGTGTCCCGAAACTTTTCAGCCCGATCGGAATATACCCAGGGGTGTTGTGAGTGAAAATGTGTGTAAAAATAGGTACTTTTTGCGTTTTAGCAACATGTTGGTAACATGAGCTTTTGAGGTATCGTTTTCCATGTTTTTGGGGACGAGAAGATCGAATATGAGGTCGATTTTGGCCAAGGAGTGGAAAATTGAGGTTGTACCAGATGTTCAGCTCCCAAAATTGATTTTTTATGAGGCAAAAACCTGCGAAATCGTCTGAAATCACCATCAATTTGTAGAATAGCACTAGGAAAAGTTTCAACACGTAGATCAAGACGATTAAGTGGCACTACCAATGATCATGGATAATTTGAAAAAAAAAAAAAAGATCGTACCTACCTAATTTGTGTTTTGGGGGCCAAAATTGGTGGAAACCATCAGAAATAGCTATTTCAATCATTTCACATGAAACAAACAATAAATGTAGGTACAGCCAACATTTCTCTAGAATAATAAACCCCATGTGACAAGGACTTTGCAGCGTTTTTTCCTTAGCGAATATGTCAAGTTTGAATTCTTTTGATTTAGCTAACACTACTTTCCGAACTCGCCTTAAAAATCGGCTACATTTCCAATTGGGTATTGATGAGAGAACATTATTTTTCACGAACCCAAACCAATTCTCTACAATAGCGTTGCTACATCGTTCAGGGGCGACATTCTTATCAAACGTACAGCTTATCCCACACCATAAAGGGTAAAACTTTAAATATTGTTTGATTATGTGTTCACAGCAATTTGGGTTGTGAAATCTGTTTTGTTCTTGACTAAAACTGTCATTGTAAGTTCTTTCAGTTTCTAACGCGAGCCCGTGAATCACTTTAAAATGGTCCTCAAATGGTTCTCTTTTTTTAAGCTCTGGTTGTATGTTTTTAATTTTGAAAATCACTATCGATTTGAATTGCTCTACATCATTTTCAATATGCTTATTTAAAGCTATAAACTTGCAATTTTCAATTGCTTTCTCTTCTTTTCCTGGTGAAAGAAGTAATACAAATAGATTATAAACTAATAGAGAAGCTACACAAATTGAATTAATATCAAACAGGGCAGCAAAACAGTCTTACAAAAACGCCTTTACTTGTAGATCATTAAATTCTTTATTGATAAAAATCGTTAGATTTTTTGTTACGTGAGCACAGCAAAGTTTGACTCTGATCAACTTGAGTTTGTGTGTCTCTTTCTCCTCTGTGATCAATGGGTACATAACTGTGAGGTATTCTTTAAGTGTCATGCTATTCCATGTCTTCATTATCGCGTTTATTATTGCTGGAAACATAATTTTGACTTTAGGGGTGTATTGCACCCCCTTGCGAGGCTTAACTCGGAAAAAAAACTTTATATTATTCATTTAGAGGCCCTAGAGATTGTTTATGCCAAATTTCAAGGTGGCACTAAGATGTTGCTGGAAACATAATTTTGACTTTAGGGGTGTATTGCACCCCCTTGCGAGGCTTAACTCGGAAAAAAAACTTTATATTATTCATTTAGAGGCCCTAGAGATTGTTTATGCCAAATTTCAAGGTGGCACTAAGATGTTGCTGGAAACATAATTTTGACTTTAGGGGTGCATTGCACCCCCTTGCGAGGCTTAACTCGGCAAAAAAACTTTATATTATTTATGTAGAGGCCCTAGAGATTGTTTATGAAAAATTTCAAGGTGGCACTAAGATGTTGCTGGAAACATAATTTTGACTTTAGGGGTGTAATGCACCCCCTTGCGAGGCTTAACTCGGCAAAAAAAACTTTATATTATTTATTTAGAGGCCCTAGAGATTGTTTATGCCAAATTTCAAGGTGGCACTAAGATGTTGCTGGAAACATAATTTTGACTTTAGGGGTGGATTGCACCCCCTTGCGAGGCTTAACTCGGCAAAAAAACTTTATATTATCTATTTAGAGGCCCTAGAGATTGTTTATGCCAAATTTCAAGGTGGCACTAAGATGTTGCTGGAAACATAATTTTGACTTTAGGGGTGTATTGCACCCCCTTGCGAGGCCTAACTCGGAAAAAAAACTTTATATTATTTATTTAGAGGCCCTAGAGATTGTTTATGCCAAATTTCAAGGTGGCACTAAGATGTTGCTGGAAACATAATTTTGACTTTAGGGGTGCATTGCACCCCCTTGCGAGGCTTAACTCGGCAAAAAAACTTTATATTATTTATTTAGAGGCCCTAGAGATTGTTTATGCCAAATTTCAAGGTGGCACTAAGATGTTGCTGGAAACATAATTTTGACTTTAGGGGTGTATTGCACCCCCTTGCGAGGCTTAACTCGGAAAAAAAACTTTATATTATTTATTTAGAGGCCCTAGAGATTGTTTATGCCAAATTTCAAGGTGGCACTAAGATGTTGCTGGAAACATAATTTTGATTTTAGGGGTGCATTGCACCCCCTTGCGAGGCTTAACTCGGAAAAAAAACTTTATATTATTCATTTAGAGGCCCTAGAGATTGTTTATGCCAAATTTCAAGGTGGCACTAAGATGTTGCTGGAAACATATCATTTTGACTTTAGGGGTGCATTGCACCCCCTTGCGAGGCTTAACTCGGCAAAAAAACTTTATATTATTTATTTAGAGGCCCTAGAGATTGTTTATGCCAAATTTCAAGGTGGCACTAGGATGTTGCTGGAAACATAATTTTGACTTTAGGGGTGTATTGCACCCCCTTGCGAGGCTTAACCCGGCAAAAAAACTTTATATTATTTATTTAGAGGCCCTAGAGATTGTTTATGCCAAATTTCAAGGTGGCACTAAGATGTTGCTGGAAACATAATTTTGACTTTAGGGGTGTATTGCACCCCCTTGCGAGGCTTAACTCGGCAAAAAAACTTTATATTATTTTTTTAGAGGCCCTAGAGATTGATTATGCCAAATTTCAAGGTGGCACTAACATGTTGCTGGAAATATAATTTTGACTTTAGGGGTGGATTGCACCCCCTTGCGAGGCTTAACTCGGAAAAAAAACTTTATATTATTTATTTAGAGGCCCTAGAGATTGTTTATGCCAAATTTCAAGGTGGCACTAAGATGTTGCTGGAAACATAATTTTGATTTTAGGGGTGCATTGCACCCCCTTGCGAGGCTTAACTCGGAAAAAAAACTTTATATTATTCATTTAGAGGCCCTAGAGATTGTTTATGCCAAATTTCAAGGTGGCACTAAGATGTTGCTGGAAACATAATTTTGACTTTTAGGGTGTATCGCACCCCCTTGCGAGGCTTAACTCGGCGAAAAAACTTTATATTATTTATTTAGAGGCCCTAGAGATTGTTTATGCCAAATTTCAAGGTGGCACTAAGATGTTGCTGGAAACATAATTTTGACTTTGGGGGTGTATTGCACCCCCTTGCGAGGCTTAACTCGGCAAAAAAACTTTATATTATTTATTTAGAGGCCCTAGAGATTGTTTATGCCAAATTTCAAGGTGGTACTAAGATGTTGCTGGAAACATAATTTTGACTTTAGGGGTGGATTGCACCCCCTTGCGAGGCTTAACTCGGAAAAACAACTTTATATTATTTATTTAGAGGCCCTAGAGATTGTTTATGCCAAATTTCAAGGTGGCACTAAGATGTTGCTGGAAACATAATTTTGACTTTAGGGGTGTATTGCACCTCCTTGCGAGGCTTAACTCGGCAAAAAAACTTTATATTATTTATTTAGAGGCCCTAGAGATTGTTTATGCCAAATTTCAAGGTGGCACTAAGATGTTGCTGAAAAATGTTGCTAACTTCACACCGGTGCAACACGATAGGTGGTAGTTACCTACCTGTCACGGTCCGAGAAACGGGGAAGCAAAGCGTTTCTCTAGTTACAAGGACTTCTACCATTACTTTTAGTATTAATTTTTGTGTAAATGAATAGGCATAGTTAAGTGCCTACCTTTGATGACTTTGACTGCAGATCCCGGGTACTTGTAGACTCGTCAATGTCCGATACCTGGAAAGGTATGTGGCCAAGTACGGTAGTAACAATAACCGGTAGAAAGACAAGAAAGTAATGAAGGCATGGTTCAAGAAATTATTCTGAAATGAATAAGTAGGCGTAGTAGAGGAATGGCTTAGTTACCTTCATTTTGCGATTTTCTCATTTTGTCTCAAATTTAATAATTTTTCAAAATCTGAACCTACATGTTTTCCAATCTGTTGGAGGAAAGACGCTGTTCGGTGTTGGTTGAAATGAACTGCTTGGTGGCTGGATAAGTTCCTCATATGGGGCATAACTTTGTTACATTCTGAAGGCTTATCTTTTCAATTCATTGATTGGCCATCCCAACTGATGCCCCCCTCCAGTCCGGTATAGAATTACTTTAGGTACCTACTACCATTTGCTAACACAGCGGCTAAAAACGGGCTGCGGTGGTATTTCCGAACTGATTTAAAAAAACAAAGAATAGGAGCCTACCTAAATGATACCTGAATAGATACCTAAATGATAAAATAAATTGAAAATTGATTTATTGAATGTTAATTTAAGTTATTCAAATGGAAAGCAAGAGCGTGAAAAGCATTTGTTAAATTTACCTGAAAGTAGTTCTAGCATGAGGAAAATTCAAGAAAACGAAGATTTTTTATTGTTCTTCTCCAAAACCTTAAAAAGGACCCATGTATCAGGAAATTAGGTTCTCTACTGTCTAACTTACTGGTCTTCTCTGTCTTTGAGACTCTGTTCTAGCATATTCACTTTCAGTTCGTGGTAGTCTCTGAAAATCATCCGAGTTATATGTTATGAGTTGAATGGGATTTATTCGTGACAGAAATGAAGTAGCTTTTTTTCCATAGCTATTAAAATACCAATATTGGTAATATTGTTATAATTCATCACTTCCTTAGAATTCGTTCGTAGCTGGGGTTCATTTCATTTGAGCGTACAACTCCCACCACCGAATTTCCTTGTAATACAGGGTAATTCCTGATAAGTCAAGGGGGAAAAAGTGAAACTTCACATCAAACTGAAGAATGCCATAAGACGGGGTTCCAAACATAGTAAGTTATTGGAAAAAATCTATTGATTTTCGACGATTTTCGTTTTTTGTCAGAAAACCATTATTACACACAAACACTTGATTGGCCCTACGAGGTAAGGCAGGGCTGCTTGCTGAGCCCACAGTTGTTCACTTTGTACATTAATGACTTGATTGACTCACTGCCCTGCGGAATTAAGGTTGGGGGCACTGTCGTGGGAGCACTTATGCACGCATATGACATCGTGATTTTGGCTGAATCCCCTTGTGATCTTCGAAGAAACATTTACGGCCTGCAAGGATACTCCACCAGATGGAGGCTGACTGCCAACCTTGCCAAATCAAAAGTCATGGTGTTTCGTTGATGAGGTAAACTCGGCAGGGGTGATAGGTTCATGTACAATAGAAACACAGTTGACATTGTGTCCTCCTACAAATACCCCTCACAACAAGGCTTTTGTTCACTCAGCGTTTTATGGAGAGTGCAGCAGCAGCAAATTTGGGCATCAACAGCGTTTACATAAACCTTTGCTGTGTGCATGTCTTGTTTGCGATTTTTTCTAGGCCATAGGCCCATGCCAGTCATCTCACATTTGGGCCCGAATCTGAACATGCATGCTCATTCTACACAGCAGGTCCCCCTGTTCTGCCTCCACCAGTGTTGTTCATGCCTCTGCATGTCCGGGATGGACCACGTGGAGGTGCTGGTTTTACAAGGATGCTGGAGGCAAAGGGGCTTTAGGCGTTACGCCTAGCCTAGCCTCATTACTTGCCGCCTCTTATATCTTGCGGTTCTTCAATAATTGGCAGGCTGTTGCAATCAGTGTTTCTTATCACACCTCAGGTGAGTACTTCTATAAATATTCCTCCCCGTCCTTATTCTAAGCTAGCCTAGTGGTTATCACCGTTGTGTTAAATCAGGTATTGCGCTTATCACAGTCCATCATTCATACATTAATAATTTATATTCTCACCAGTTAAAACATACACACTGTCACACAGCAGAACGAAGGGATGAGAGGAATCTCACCGGTCCCGAGCCCACCCTACCTTTAATGGCCTCCTGGCACCCGTTGTTCAGAGCCTTCATAGGTCAGGAAGCCGAACAGCCCTAGGAAATCAATAAAAGTAACTCAACAAAAGTAGAACAGAAAAAATTAATAAGGCAAAAACAAAACCTACTGGTTTGCTGCCTCCCCAAGACCGGTAGCCCCCCCCCCCCCCCCACCATCACTCATCTGTTCCAATCTCACAATTTAAAAACTTACCATTCTATTCTTTGTCTAATCCTAAATATCACAGAGGATTGCACTATTCTAGTATCACAGTCCTTATCTATTGTGGCGAGTACTGTTATAAATTTTTCCTCCCACCACCTATCCTAATCTATTCTAACCTAATTCTAAATTAAAAGACCCCCTACTCATAGGTGGTGTCAAGGAGCACCACTTGCCCAGGCATGGTCTCCGCTCCTTCGCCTCTTATCTTATGCCACTGATCGCAGGTCAAGGCTCAAGTGACAGTCATAAACAGTGGTGCTGCACATATCGACTCGTTGCTGGCTATAGAGAGGATATGCCCTTATAACATGTTAGGCGGTCTCATTTGGATCACCGCACGGACATTCAGGGGACTTGCGTCTCCTGAAGCCGTGAAGTTGCTGTGCCCAGTTAAGTGCTGTGTGGTTATGTAGGAGGGCTAAATCCTCTTGGCTGTAAGCCTTACACTAACGTCCAGCAGGTAATCATGTGTGAGTCTTCCAATACTGCTGTTGTCCCATCTGTCCTGCCATTTAGAAATTGCCCATCTTTTATCGCATCATACTTATCTTTGCATGTTTGCTGCTCCACCATCTGTTCTGAAATCTCTGCATTTACTCTTATGCATGTCCTGGACGGCCACTTGATGGATGCTTCCACCACTCGCCCATCCAGCAGAATATCAAGTGGCATGCATCCCGCTACCACTTGAATCGCCAGTGTGGGCGTTGTTCTGTAGGCCTTTGTTGTGGCTAGCAGCACAGCTCTCTGGAGCTTGAGGTTCTTTTGCTGCATTTTTGCTGGTCGGGTCACTCCACCATGTGGGGGCAGCATACACCACTACAGGCAGGAAAACCGTTCTGTAGTAGTGCAGCCTGTCCATCCCGCTCCCGAGAGCCTGCGGATGCTGCTTGCAAGGTTCTGTACCTTCATGGCCAGCGTCTCGATGTGCGCTCTCCCACTCAGGTGCTGGCCCAGTGTTATGCCAAGATACTTCACTGTAGGAGCCGCTTCAATCCTTGTACCTCTGACCATGAACCTTGTAGGGTGTCTGGTGTCCCCCCCCCCCCCCACCTTTGGCTACTAGGGCGTAAGTCTTGCTGTCAGCTAGTTCAAGTCAAGCTTTGCTGCACTAATCTTCGGCCATTTGTCTGCAGCTCTCCATTTGGCCTATAAGCTCCACCCTAGTGTGGGCCTCAACCAGCACTGCCAGTTCATCGATATAGGCGATCACAAACAATCCCTCTAAACTGAGCAGAGGGATTTTCACCCAACCATCCCTACCCCGGCCAAGTATAGGATCTTCAATGTGGTCTCGAAAGCAGTTCTGTGTTATGGTGCCCAGGTTACTGGCTATGTCCAGTCCAATGCCCTCGAGCAAGTGCTGAGGTATTTCGTGAAGCTCATCTTCAGCTTACCAAGGAATACACCGAATTATTTTGTGTATTTGAGCCTGGAGCACAGCCAATCTACACGTACACTCTGGCTCTTACCTGCCAGTATGTTGTTGAGGCTTTGAAGATGCCACTGGACAGATATCCAGGAATGGTAGCTCAGGAGATCGTAGGTCAAAGATGTCTTGGTCTTTCGAGTGATCAGGGAGCTAGCACAGAAACATGACTGCACTTTCCATGAGAACCTAGAAAGGCTGGACGAGTGGGCTGGGCAGTTGGAGTCTTTGGTGGAAGCTGTTCGGCAAAACTAGTCAAACGACATGCCGGCTGGAGTGATGGAACCGAGGAATCCCTTGTACCCATTACTGAGTCGGATGTGAGACCAGGAAATCTGCAGTGTGAAGAGGAGCATCCCTTGTGGGTTTGTTGCAGAATCTTCAGGCTGAGAGGCTGCTTGCCTTGAACGATGGTCCCTACGTGAGATCAGTCAGCCCAAGGAGAACATGCTCACTGTGCAATGATGACACGGATGAGGAAGTTCTCCACTTCTTTGGAAGCACTTCATTGGGAGAATTCAGGTTGCGCTTTCTGGGGGAAAGTTTTCTGAGTTTGGGGAGAATGGTTTATTTGCTTGACAGTGGAGATCACTGGCTGAGGGAAGCTCAATTCGGGTATCAAGCATGGAGTTATCGTGCCTCTCTCATTGCAGAATTTAATTGGTGAATTGACGACTCAGGTCACCCCGGCAGCCGGATATCAAATCCATTGCCGGAACTCATGTTCTGTATCTTGTAGTTGTACATAATATGGCACATTCACAAAGTTTTAGCTTGTTACCTAAAATAACTCTTACTCGTCACACTCTGTAATGCGCTCATGGTTTTTTCAATAAACATGGTTTTTCTTTTTCCTTCTTCTTCTTCTACACTTGTCTCCTCTATTTACTCACTTTTCGACTTTTGACACCATTTTTGAAAACTCCCATCAGCATTCCTAGAGCTTGTATAAAATAGTGCTTCAAGAGGCTCAAACTAACAGAAAACAAGAAAACTACAGTTCTGTGAAAACTTTGAAAAATCACTAGGTGTACTAAATACCCTAAAAACTTCTCCCAAAAATCAGCTTTCCAGCGGTGTACCCAGTTTTATTTCTACAGAGACATTAAGGGGAGAAAATGGGCGTTAATCTCAAAAACCGTGGAATTTTCGCCAAAATCAAGGGTTTTTGGATGTAAAACGACTCCTTCAAAACTTGAGCTCTAGGAAACGCTGATAGTCGATATAACGTGAAATTCAACGTAGTTTTCAAAAATGGGGTTAAAAATAGAAAAACATGAGTAAATTCCAGATTCCTTCTTTCTCTGTACGCACGAGATCCTTCCCATTTCTCTCAATTACAGAATCTATCAAAGCCCTGTCTATCAAAGTAAAGGGTACGAAAGCATGGGCTTCTGAGCTTCAGTGGCTGGCAAACGGCCCATCAAGGTTGTCTTACCCGCTGGATTATTTCATTCTGTTAAAACCCTGCTCCATATTGAAGCATCCTGATCGCGCTTACTTCTCTCATCTCCCACTGAAGAACTCAATACTCTACTCCTCTCCTATTACCCAAACGGGAACGACATTTTTACAGATGGTTCGGTTTCGAATGGAAGGACAGCATGTGCGTTTTATGATGCAACAAATAAGGTAGGTGTTGAAGCAGTTCCGACTTCGGATCAGGCTAAACAGCCGAGGTCTATGCCATCATGAGAACCCTCAAATACGCCTCACAGCTGTATACCAACAGCCCATATATTGTGATTATATCTGACTCTTGTAGCGTCATTCAGAAGCTCCAACACGCAGATCCCTCACCAAAACTGGGTCACATCGATATATCCATCTGAACACCATAGATATTGTTGAAAGGAGGGGAAATAGTGTGAAGTTCGTTTGGGTAAGAAGACACAAAAATATCATGGTAATACAGTAGCCGATTCGGAAGGTCGCCAGGCGCTTGACCTTCCCATGCAACTCTCCCTCCCTCCCTGCTTCCCTCATCCAGACCTCAGACGCCTTTTATACCAAATTCAGCTAAATGCCTGGAAAAATTTCATTGAGAGTACCACGCGGGATCTCGATATTAAGAGCTATTCCCTCCCCCTTCAAAAAAACGTTGGTTTCATGAGACACCCTCTCCCCGAACAAAGGCATTCTTCAGAGCAATTTCCCGGCTACGCTCAGGACACTGTACCACCAGAGATGCTAGCAAGGCACGGAATGATAGCAACCTCTTTCTGCGATCTCGAAAGTACGTAATCGTGGGATGCTCAGGGACCCTCAACCAAAGAGAAGAACTCCTCACGGTGTCGCCATTCATGCTCCAAACCCCCTTCAACTTGAATATTCTCCTTGCAACTGAAAGTGACATTGTGCATTGTGCTCTTTTCAAATTCCTGTCCGCCATTAACTTCAAATTGTGAATATTTTATTCTTAAATCATTTTGTCGTGATATCCTCCCAGAACATCACTCCTTATTATTAAGATCTCACAAATAAACCAGGGAATGAAGTGGCAGACGCAGGAGGCCCGAGAGAGCTAGGCCCACCATCCTCCACCTAGTATGGGGGATGGAGGGAGATAGTCCCAGGACCAGGACTATAAAAACTTGGCTCCTTCGCCTTCCAACTCATTCTACGCTCTCCTTAAGTTGCTGACTTACCTCTCTCACCTGGCTCCTCCTCTCTCCTTACTCTAAAAGATCCCAGAGTGGTGTTAACCGGGTAGGTAAAACTACCAAGGGTGGTAACCACTGGGCACACTTCCATGCTCTCCTAAAAAGATCCCAGAGTGGTGTTAACCGGGTAGGAAACTACCAATGGTGGTAACCACTGGGCACACATCCTCCTGACGTGGTGGACACCTTATAGGTGGTAACCAGGGGCGTTAGGTCCGCTACCTCTTCTTACCTCGCCCCTCACCTATGCCTCCACCACACATTTATTTTTTACTACCTACCTAGGAGTTGAAATACTACCAACAATTGTTTTGATTAATGAGTGAGTGATGGCTGTATGTAATTGTTTGCGAAGCCAAATAAAAAAATTGTGTGAAATAACGGTTTTATGACGAAAAAACGTCAAAAATCTATTTTTCCACTAATTTACAATGTTTGGAACCCCGTGTTAAGGCATTCTTCCCCGTTTATGTGAATTTTCACTCAATTTTTTTCGGGCCTGTCAGGAATCAACCTGTTACTTACGTTCAGACGATTTTGTCTCAAAGTGTTTCAATGTTAGCCACAAATTTTAATTTCCTGCAGATAAATAATACCTGATACTGTTGTTATTAATTGATCTAACTTCTATAGTTCGTAATGGTATGTAGTTCTGCAGGTCGCAACACAAACTAATATATATATAAATTTATTTCAGTAGGTACCTACCTTGAACGAAGTGTCCCTCGAAGAATACCCATCTTCTTTCGCTCGGCCCTGGGCAAAGTGTTTAGGGTCATTTTCATTGGGGTTATTTTTGTCAAATTTCAAGAAGAGCAGCGGACATCTCGTTTAATCTACTTGTCCAAACTCGAATGTCGATGTGCATATGTATGCAGGGTGTTGTTGAAAGGATAGGTATGACTTGTATAGCTAGATACATAGTCAGATGCACAGTATGCACCACACAACAAATCTCGGCGAGCATACTGTTTGCAATCTCTCAAGATACCCTGGCAGAAAACCTACCGGGGAACAGTCAGAGGCCACCCGCCAGGTGGCGATCAGCCACCCGCTCGAGAAAGCTTGTGACTCAAACGCCACCAGTTCAGACATGAGCCAAAACATTTGAGAATGGTAAGACAAAAGTTTATTATAGCGATACGTGTGAGCCATTCTCATGTGAAGAATGGACGAGGAAACATTTTTGTCGAGGAAGGAAGCTCAAAAGGCGGGCCTGCTATTTTCCATGAAGGTTTTAAATTTGTCCAACAAAAAGAAAATGTGGCTTATTGAGGTGGACGTGCGCCGATAGAAAAAATTCAAGTGTGCAGCTTATTAGACTGGTGAATTACTTTCATTACTTGAAAGTATGTCTGTGTATGTTTCCATACTGCATGGGTGGGAAGCGGGTTTTCGGACTGGGTGGCAACTGATGATGGGGGTTTTTGTTCAGGGTGGCGTTTGATAGTTTTTTCATTTGGTCGGGTGGCAAATGACAAACCCCCGTACCTACATAGCAGATAGTCCTCGGCCTCGAGCTCTCAGCCCGTTTTACCCTAATCAGGAACTGGAGCCGAAGTGCGTTTCTCGACAATGATCTGAGGGGATTACGAGCCCTGATGATAGTCAAAACGCCTCGCTCCCCTGTGAGCAGGGGTAAAGCGGCAGCTGCAGAGCAACATTCTCTGCTGGAGGTCCTCCAGAGCAACATTCTCCGGATTCTGGGGGTGGGTCAAAGCCAGGCAACTGGGATATTGCCCATCTCAAAACCGGTACCACGGGCAGGGGCAAAGGCAACCGACACACCACCTAGGTAAAGAGTCACCTCCTTGCCTCCAGAATGCGGTTGGCATCTTTTGGTGGTCGTGGGTGATTACCCAGGCGCTGGAGTTGAACCAGTTGCAATGGGGAGGCGCCCTCCCAAATGGTTCGGGGACCAACCTGCCAAGTTGGTAAAGTGAGCTAAACACTCGCCTCCACCTGTAGGTATAACGGAAACTTGGGTATATACAAGGACTGACTGATTGTACAGCCACCTCTCAGGAGGGCTTTTCTGTTTGCTTGCAACAGGGGGGGACATCCTAAGCTTTGAGCTGGGCTCTCCTTTAAACACTGGACATTGACCCTAATCAGGATTTTTATACCAAGGTGTTGCTACCAGAAAACAGAAGTATTTGACATAGTTTTTCTGGGTATGCGGAAGAGTTCCAGGTGAGCTATTCAACAGCATTATGAAAAGTTACCTATATAATTTTGTACAGTAGGTAAACTAAAACAATTATATGAATATGTAGCCCATCAATTAAAAAGATTAAGAGAACAATAAATGGTGTATTCGAATGTTTTCTTAAGGTGAATAACGGTGGAAAAAATGTTTGATGAAGATTAAATTGAAGGCCAGGTTGAGTAGGCAGGTACTTAGAAAATCACATCGGACCATTCTGCATTACGGGCATCTTTTGTAGATAGGTAGGTAGGTACCTCTACCCGTAAGATGAATGAGCAGATGCCCATCATGTATGTGTACCTAGTACTGCTACCGTTGTGCGTAGTGGTATTATGAGTAGTAAAATACATGTATACCTAGTATAATTATGTTATCTGTGCGGTAGCCTAGAGACAGAGGGTCAAGTCAGCATTCTTACCCCCCGCATGGCATTTGAAGATGTCGACCGAAGTTCTGCTGACTCTTTTGGAGTAAGCTGAAAATTGAAAACTCGAAGTATTGTACTCATAAACACTCGTGTTAATATATATGTTGGACCACTTTGTATTCTGTACGAATGTGGGTGTCCTAAATTGGACCTCGAAATAAATTGACTGAATCACAATAACACGGGTCATCAACAAGTCTATTGCTCCCCAGATTATTGCGAGTACCCATGATGTACTTTGTATAATCAGTAATCATAGATAGATTGAATAGCTTCAGGGACGAAGGGCGATTATGTGCTGGAATTCTCTACCTACTCAGGGTGGACTACACCACTCGTAACAATGGTTATACCTACCTATACGAGTATTCTTTGATACAGACAGGCTCCCTTCTGTTCTTCCCCTCTTCTTTCACACCCTCACTAACAAAACTAGGTCGGTTTATAAATCGCAATTAACCGTCTGTTAGGGAAGATGTAGAAACCAGATGTAAGGGCTGTCGGGAAATTTACTTCAATTTAGGTGTCTACCCATCGCCAGTTACGGCCTTATTTGAGCATAAATTAATGTATCTCAGTTGAAATTTTAAACACAGGGTTATTGAGTTTTGCCCACAAGGCTTCCTAACCTCAAAAACGAAGGTAATTCCATACCTACAGCGAGTTCTTTATGAGGTTTCGTATGGACAAAGATATTCTACCGGAACCGTAACTAAATAACCTAATTTGTTAGCAGTGAGAACACCTCGTCTTGAGAGAGATTTCGATTGTAATTTTACCACCAGGACCAGCCGAACTATCACTTAACATTAAAAAACGCGGCAAATTATTACACAACGGTTTATTTACCTGTATAGATGCCCCTTCTGCGTAGATCACTGTTTTCTGTGGTCAATACCCTCGAGCTCCTCCCAGGAAAGCCCTAAATTGAGTACTGCAGCTCAGCTGGCCCCGAAAAGTTTCATACAAACGCGCGGGATTCAATGTTTCATCATTAATTGATTAGTACCTATTTGTAGTTATTCATGAAGCATAAGGTAAATAATAAACCGTTGTGTAATAATTTACCTGTATAGCTGCCCCTTCTACGTAGATAAACGGTTGTGTAATTTACCCAATAAATACTTCAACGTTTGTTCAAGTTGCAAAAGTACCTGTCAACAAAATCCAAAAGATTTTTTGGATCTCATTTTTCAGATAAAATATCACGGAACAACCAACTCGACTTCATGCAGAGGGCCTATTCACTAAGCCAAAGAGACATCTATTTTCGGTCCGACTGTTGTCTTTTGGTATGAAGTCGAGCCATCCGTGAAATCATCTTATAATCAGGTGATCATGTTGACGAAGCTTTGGTGTAAAACGAACGGCTGGTCGTACAATGCTCCGGGTGGTCTCAAAAAATTCTTTAGTTCAAGATCAATTTAAAAACGTTTTAAAAAACCATATCCTTCTATTGGAAGTTTTCGAGCTACGGCGTTCTGAAAATTTCAACCCCTATTTTTCACCCCTTAGAAATTACCGACAGTAACGCCGAGCTTCGAGGACCAGCTAGACCCCAAACGGGGCCTATAAACCAAATTTCATTAATTTCGGTTCATGGAAAGTGCGAAGTACGGCGGACGGACAGAAATTTTGTATTAGATTTTCGGATTCTACGTACCTTGAAACGAAAACCATCAAATTTTAAGGGAGGGTTAAAAAAAAATTTCCCATGCTCGATTCCAAAGGTTCATTATTGAAAATAATAAACCAAAATGTATTTATGTGCGTGTTTTGGTAATAAATGCATATCTATATAGGTACCTCGAAACAATGACGGTAACCCCTGTCCTCCGTCTCCACAGCCTTGTTCTTCTTCATGGGTCTGGTTGCAGCAGTCACCTCCGGCTCACGCTGAATCTCATCAGTCGATCGCTCAGCATTGACAGCGCTGTCTGACTTGAGAGCTGTCTGTAGCTTTGGGTCGCTTTCAGCAGGTTTGGACATGATCCATGTCGTATATCCCTGAACCACCTGAGAGGAATTCAACTCGTATCCGATCTCCTGGAGGGCGTCCATCACTGACCTCATAGTAGCGAACATCACGTACATTGGCCTGTTACAATAAGATCGTGTGAAGTTGAAGTAAATCCTTCTTCACAATTAAATTGGTTATGAATAATGAAACAAAAGAATGTGGGAACGACTTCTTAGATTGCTCCATCTTCTGATGTTTCGGGAATCCGAGAAGGTCGACCCGAATATGTTTGGAAACTGACTTCGGGACTTGAATGACGAAACAGCAACCTTTTGTAGCAACTCGAGTTCGTTTTCCATTCCATCCTTGTATCCTACTTTACTCTTAGCCTACTCAGCCCCTTACTGCGCTTCCATTCCAATTCGTGAATGTTTATTTTCAATAATGAACCTTTGAAATCGAGCATGAAAAGAAAAAGAAAAATAAGTTTAACCCCCCCCCCCCCCTCGCCAAAATTTGATAGTTTACGTATCAAGGTATGTAGCATATGAATCCGAAATATGGTTTGGGGTCTAGTTGGTCCTCGAAGCTCGGCACTGTCAGTCATCTCTATAAGGGGTTCAAAATAGGGGTTGAAATTTTCAGAACGCCGTATCTCGAAAACTTTCGATTGAAGGATATTGTTTTTTTAACGTTTTTAAACTGACCTTGAACTAAAGAATATTGTTTGATACCACCCGGAGCCTTGTACGACCAGCTGTTCGCTTGCACCGAAAAGCTTCGTCAACAAACGGTATACATATATCCGACCCAGATATCATCGCTAGGGAGCACCTACAGCATACGGATGGCTTTATGAAGTCGAGTTGGTTGTTGTGTGATTCTGTGATCTTTTGGATTTTGTTGATAGGTACTTTTGCAACTTGAACAAACGTTGAAGTATTATTGGGTAAATTATTACACAACGGTTTATTATAATATCTACGCAGAAGGGGCATCTGTACAGGTAAATTATTACACAACGGTCTATTATTTACCTTATGATTCATGAATAACTACAAATAATTAATGTTTGAATTATTGAATCCCGCGCATTTGTATGAAACTCATTCCGGGGCCGGCTTCAGTACCTAATCGATAGGAACTTAGAGCTTTCCTGGGGGGGAGCACGAGGTAGGTAGGTATTGACCACAGAAAACAGTGATCTACTCAGAAGGAGGGATACAGGTAAATAATAAACCGTTCTGTAATAATTTGCAGCGTTTTTTAATAAAGTTGCATTTGATTAAGATAATAATTATGATTGAGAGAAGTCACAAATATCAACTACTTCATTTGAATAAGTTTTTCGAACATTACGTTGTCGACGATTCGAAGGACGAATCTGATACTCCTCACCAGTGTTAGGAGTACGAAACTGACATTTTTCACAATTTCCACTTTTTCTATTCAGGTCTGTTATGGCTGTGGCGATATACTGAGAAAAGGAACAATTGAATTCAAGAAAACCCGAAAAACTGTTTCGAATCTTTTGGTTGAATGCGGAACTGATAGAGCCATAAGGGCGAAAGCGACACAAGTAATTATAAACGGAGACAAAAAAATTAATAGGAAATTGTAGCGCCAGAAACAGAAGGCGAATGTGGTATTTTGCGTATTTTCTGCAAGGAGACTATTTGTGAAATGGAAATCAAATTCACTGCCAGGACCAAATTAGTCGACGCGACCCGAGCATGTTGTTCCCGTGCCTTTCCAGAACGGTGCCGTGCAGAATATCCGCGGTTCCATTCCAGCTCAACTGTAAGAGCAAAATCTGAGATCCCTACCCAATTCCTCAGGAACCTATGACTCGATTCCGATACTAAGACCTATGGCGATACCAGTATCCAACCTAAGAAATGAATTTACCAGTAGTGGGTTCGTTTTAGATCATGCGTCATCGATACGATGAAACATTATGTGCATTTGAACTTGGCAAGGGGTTTTTTTTTTCTCAAAAAGTTTGTATTTTTTGGGACACCCACTAAGGAGCAGCTGCAGACCTGAAGATAGGCAACAACCCGCACGACTCAGAGGTCGTGAAAGTTCTGGAACTTCTACCTCCAGGTCTCACGATAGCTACTAGGCAAGAACCATAAATATATACACGTGTATATATCTATGCCTGTGACAGGCAGGAAAGTATTTTACCTTCCTATGTAAAATATCTTTCGTAAACGGTTTGGGGTTGGAACAACCCCACAATACTTTCTTTACCCATCAGGTAAGGAGAGTAAAAATCACACCTCCAAGGAAAATAAGTGGAAGTAAGAGGAGGAGAGGATTTCTAGGACCTTTGCATGATACTTTACCTAATTACTTGATCCAACACGAGCGGTAGATACGAGGGACTTACGGCGAGTTGGGTTCTGGGTAGTCTGTAGTAATCTTTGCTCCCAAAAACCTCATCACATCTGGATCCGCGTACTTGTCTCCCACGATCAGAGGAGCGCAACGCTGTTAACATTTACCCGAATTGCAGTAAGTGATACAGGAGAACAATCACATCGGTTAAATGTATTGTGCATTTTTTCAAAGGGCCTATCTGTGGCACATAATTAGTCCATCGTAATCAAATGACAGGTGTGCCTATCTGTGGTACATAATAAGTCCATCGTAATCAAATGACAGGTGTGCCTATCTGTGGCACATAATAAGTCCATCGTAATCAAATGACAGGTGTGCAAACCAGTAGGTATTCCAAATTTGTTCAAAACCTCTGAAAGGTTTCTAATTTTATGCATTTATGAAAAGCTTTTTGGTATATAATACTCGTATTCACACTGCGAATCCTTCAAATGATTTGAGCTCTTTCAGTGATACGTCTAACTAGCCCACTTTCCTATTACAGTCGGTAAAGGTTTCATTTCTTCTGGTATAAGTAGGTAGCACCTACTGAATGGTATGATGAATCATGAAGGTGATAATATGGCTAGCGACAACTGTGCCCAAGTTCTGCCGCCAAACATTTTACATCAGCACAATGGTAATAATTGCTGCAAAATCAATTGTATTGACTCCTGTATTCTGGTTTTCCGGAATTCATGTAATATAAAAGTTTGAATGAAGTCTGCGCATGTCAAGAAGCATACATCGCCCCGAGCAATTAGGGAGATTTCCAGAAGCCAGCGATGCATTCATAATCTACCTATATGGATTCTACCAACTATTAAAACTATTATAGTATAAACCAACTATTATATGTCAAAACTATTATAGCAAGGGCAATTGAACGAGCTGCTTACGTATAAATTGGCACACAAAGCTACCGCACTAATGAAAATGTAAGGCATCTTGCGGAGCCTCCGTCAGTCTACCGACGCACCACTTGTTGTCTTGTGTTTTTTGGAATTCACTGTTGAACACAAATCGCAAGAATATTGGTTTGGTTTCCCAATGACAACAAAACATTTGATGTTTTTCCAGTAGCTACAGTGATTTATTTACCCGTGACAGTTATGAAGGCATTCCCTGGAACGAACAGCAGACCAAAATTTAGCTGGGCCAAAGTCAGTTCGAAACGGCGATGTTTTCATTAACATGTCTTCTCCACCAAGCACTGGACCCGCAATTAACTCTCCTTTGAGGTCGTAATATAAAGAGAAATTAATTTTTGAATCATTATCTCGCTACCTACCACCTCACAGGCCTTTCAACTTCGTAGCTCTCTTCACGTCAGTCTTTGACTCTTCAGACGTCAAAGTAGGTATGAGGTAGCGTGGCTTGTCCGAAAACGCTAAAAAGAGCCTAATTTGTGTAGTGATGAAAAATAATATTATTTTACAATTTTTGCCAGAATTTTCACAACACATAGGTAATTTTATATTGCCACCTATTTCTTCCACCGTTCGTATCCCATCAGTCTCTCAAGCGTTAAGGAAATTTGATGAGGAAATCGACGAGACTAGCCCTATGAAGCAGGCGGTCACTGAACTCGATTCAGTATTTAAAATAAACAACTTTATTACTAATTGCTCAGAATTTTATTTTTCTTCTTTGCAAAATGTTCCTTGTGTTCTTTGTGTTGCTACAATTTTCCTTCAGTCAATATTTTTGTGTTTTAATGTTCTAAAAAACTTTGTATCCTTTAAAAGAGTTTTACAACCACCATATATTATCTGTGTTGATATATATATATATATATACAGGGTGTCTAGGGTTTCGATGGGACAAACTCAGGGAATCGATTCTGCAGCTAATTTGCAACAAAAAGTGCCTCTTAGAGTTTTTTCTTTAGAGGCTTCATTTTGGAGTTATTTACGATTTAAGATTTTTTTCGTGTTTTCGACCCTAACTCAGTTAAACGGCCATAACTCCCTTAAATAACTATGTAAAGTAAAAGTTGAGGATACCGTTGAAAAGAACATTAAATTTCCTATCTCCTAATTATAAAATCAAATTGTTTTAATTAGTCCTCATTGGTGAAAAAAATGGCCAAAGTCCAAAGTGTGAGCATTTTTTAAGAATCACCGTTTTTCTTTCTTTTTTTGCGCTATTAGTACGAAAGTGTTTCGGCGGGCACTCCTCGGGAAAAACTTGCCCAAAACCTCAGCTTTCGAATGGTATAAGAAAAAAAATTTCACAGTGAAATTTGACGGAGGAAATGACGTTTGAGTCCTGAAAAACGTGGGTTTTTAGGTGATAATCAACGTTTCTCACCAAAAGCCGACGTGCATCATGAAAACGAGTTCGATATCGCTATTTATGCATTTTTTGACGCTGAATCGAATGGTGACACTCTTAAACCAGTTACCACCGTCCCATCATATCTCAGAAAACAGGAGTGGACTTATGTTCAATCGAGGAGATTCCAAACTCATGGTAAGTGACCTTTTATTTTGATTACTGTTCTTGGACTTTCAAGTACCTACCTAAGCTTTTTCAATAGGTCGCATTCACTATGAATCTTGTCTGGTCATTTCGATAAATCCAGATAACGAAGACGCCCTAATGCACTTAATCGGCATTGTGTCAAGTGTCTCAACATCATGCAGGTGTATTCAAACCGGGAGTTAGCCGATATAATTTTTATGTATGGCTTTGCGAATGGCAACGCTAGACTTGCCGCCCGCGAGTATGCTATACGGTTCCCCGACCGAAGACATCCCAATCATAAAACGTTTGTCGTCGTCCACATCGTCCAAAATGCGGATTTCAATTTGGCTGGGTCTTGGATTTCTCTCTCGAACGGCGTACGAAGTGGAACCTGTTTCTATCAGCCTCTGGAATACGAGAGGAAACGTTTTATGATTGGGATGTCTTCGGTCGGGGAACCGTATAGCATACTCGCGGGCGGCAAGTCTAGCGTTGCCATTCGCAAAGCCATACATAAAAATTATATCGGCTAACTCCCGGTTTGAATACACCTGCATGATGTTGAGACACTTGACACAATGCCGATTAAGTGCATTCGGGCGTCTTCGTTATCTGGATTTATCGAAATGACCAGACAAGATTCATAGTGAATGCGACCTATTGAAAAAGCTTAGGTAGGTACTTGAAAGTCCAAGAACAGTAATCAAAATAAAAGGTCACTTACCATGAGTTTGGAATCTCCTCGATTGAACATAAGTCCACTCCTGTTTTCTGAGATATGATGGGACGGTGGTAACTGGTTTAAGAGTGTTACCATTCGATTCAGCGTCAAAAAATGCATAAATAGCGATATCGAACTCGTTTTCATGATGCACGTCGGCTTTTGGTGAGAAACGTTGATTATCACCTAAAAACCCACGTTTTTCAGGACTCAAACGTCATTTTCTCCGTCAAATTTCACTGTGAAATTTTTTTTCTTATACCATTCGAAAGCTGAGGTTTTGGGCAAGTTTTTCCCGAGGAGTGCCCGCCGAAACACTTTCGTACTAATAGCGCAAAAAAAGAAAGAAAAACGGTGATTCTTAAAAAATGCTCACACTTTGGACTTTGGCCATTTTTTTCACCAATGAGGACTAATTAAAACAATTTGATTTTATAATTAGGAGATAGGAAATTTAATGTTCTTTTCAACGGTATCCTCAACTTTTACTTTACATAGTTATTTAAGGGAGTTATGGCCGTTTAACTGAGTTAGGGTCGAAAACACGAAAAAAATCTTAAATCGTAAATAACTCCAAAATGAAGCCTCTAAAGAAAAAACTCTAAGAGGCACTTTTTGTTGCAAATTAGCTGCAGAATCGATTCCCTGAGTTTGTCCCATCGAAACCCTAGACACCCTGTATATATATATATATATATATATATATATATATATATATATATATATATATATATATATATATATATATATATATATATATATATATATATATATATATATATATGTCGGGGACCGGCGATCTTCCTCGGTCGTAAGGCCCTAACGTGCACCCCCGGACCCTAGTGACGACACACGACTCCATTTTGGAAAAACCCCTTCCACAAATATACCTACCTCATCGAGGGAACATGAGGAGTCAGTTTTGGTCATAGACAGTCGAGTGTGAACTTGAATTATCGGTCGCTGTGTCTCGAGGGAGCTCGTTCTGAATACCTTTGCGCAAGTCCTTGTAAATAATATACCTCTGTACGTAATTCATCATAATCTTTAATCATCATTATCCTCAATAAACCTCGATCCGTACAAGACCGTTTTCATCATGGACCCTTATCACCTAGAAGAAGGGGAACTTTCTGAAGATGCGCAGTTTCCTGCTTCTATATCAGAAGTGGGATACCACGATCGTCCACATCATCCAGAACATGAACAATATCCTGACGTGAATCGAAGAAATTCGGGTGAGCAAAATCAGTTGAAAGATTTTATCGAACTCCTTGTAAAGAGATTGAATGAGCCCCAAAAATCTACAAAAATTGTCTTGCCTGAGTTTAATCCTGATACTCCCGGATGTGACCCTAATGCATGGAGTTCAGCTGCTGAATTGATCCTGGCGGAAAATAATCTAGCGGGCGCTGATCTGATTTTATCCCTCACAAAGTCACTCAAGGGGGATGCATCGATTTGGCTTCCACAAGCTATACACCCAGGAATCACATGGGATCAATTTAAAATTTTGTTCCTTGGCAGATTTGGTACATTTGAGACCCCAACTACGGTCCTTCTCGCCGTTCAAGAGAGCCGACCCAATGAAGGGGAAAGTCATGTCGCTTTTGCTACTCGCCTATATGCCACTCTTTCCGCAAAAATAAAGAATATTTCGCCTGAACAGTTCATCGTTTCTACTGTACTTGCCCATATGAGCCAATTTGATCCTCGTGTAAGACGTTTAGCTAGCACTCATAATTTTTGCTCCCGTGTAAAATTGATGAAAGAACTGAATGGAATTCCTATCACACAGAAACGAGACCGACCATACGAGCATGAAAGCAATAATTATTCCAATAAGAAGCCTAAGTTTTCGTCGTCCTATGCTCCGAATACTCGCTGCACAATTTGCGACAAACCAAATCACACCGCTGCTTCCTGCTATTCTAAGAAGCAATACCCTACCACCCGACCTACGACTTCGACCAATCTGTCCTCGAATCAATCTTCTTCCCGATCGACGAAAGACTCTGGTTCCTGCTTCATCTGTTCTTCCAAATCCCACTGGGCCGACAAATGCCCTAATCGTTCGAAGCCGAATCAAGAAAGAAAATCTAGAGGACCTATTGCGGAGACGAAACTGCCGGAGAAAAGGGTCAACTTATGCGCGGCCAATCCCAGAGGACGATTAATTCATAAAGGTGAGACGTTTTTATTTTGCTTTGATTCTGGTGCCGAAGTTTCATTAATGAGAGATAAAATTCGATTTAAATTTCTAGGTCCCGTATTCGATTCCCCTGTTGTTTTAAGTGGAATCGGTACTTCAAAAGTCATTTGTGAAGCGCAATTAGTTGCCGAAATTTCAATTAATGAGAATGAATTAAATGTTTGTTTTCACATAGTACCTGACAATGCAATCTCTTCCGACATTATAATTGGTCGTGAAATTTTAGCTATGGGCTTGAAAGTTATCATGACTTCCGATACTTGTGAGTTTCTTCCTAGTTATACCAACAGTAAAAAGTCAGCTGCATCGGAAAATTCATCCATAAACCAAAATCGTCGGAATAGATCGGGTTCATCATCAATCATTCCTGGACCTGAGGCACCTGAAAATAATTTGAATGGTAATGTGTCCAATATTCCTGGTGTTACGCTAGCTGATCATACGTACAACAACGAACTATGTGTTTCTAATGTATCTATGCCTAAAGATAATACGCTGTTCAATTTTGAGAAAATTCATACCGGTCTGGAAGGAGGAATGAAAGATAGTTTGATATCAATCTTACAAAAATTTAAAGAATTTTTTACTGATGGTTTACCACATACTAGGGTGAAGGGTGAAAAATTTCAAATACGTCTTATTGACCCGTCTAAGGTAGTCCGTCGCCGACCCTACCCTCTTACACCAGTTGAGAAGCAATTTGTGCGTAAACACCTGGCTGAATTACAGGCAGCTAATATTATTCGGCCTAGCAAATCGCCGTTTGCCACTCCTATTCTCTTGGTTCCCAAGAAAAATGGTAAGACGAGAATGTGCTGTGACTATCGCGAATTAAATCGTAATACCGTTCCAGAATCTTGGCCTTTGCCCCTAATTAGGGATCAGATAGCTAGGTTAGCTGGGGTAACTTGGTTTTCTTCGCTCGATATGGCTAGTGGCTATTACCAGGTGGCTAATCATGAAGACACCATCGAGAAAACTGCATTCATTACCACTGAGGGCTGTTATGAATTTTTAGCGATGCCGTTTGGCGTCCGTAATGCGAGCAGTGTGTACACTCGTATTTTGACCAATGCTTTGGGATCGTTGGTGAATGAATATTGCGTTGTCTTTATTGACGATGTTTTAATTTGCGCCACGTCCGTTGAACAGGCTGTTGAAAGATTGGAACATGTCATTTCAGTATTAACTCAAGCAGGTTTTTCTATTAATCCTACTAAGTGTTCATTTGTGGTCAATAGAGTTCAGTATCTCGGTTACGATGTCAGTAATGGTGAAGTCCGACCAAATACGCAAAAAATCGATGCACTAATTAATCAATCTCCACCTAATTCCATTACATCTCTGAGACAATTTATAGGCTTGGCGTCGTAGGTATTTCCGCCAATATATTCCAAATTTTTCATTGATTGCCGCACCGTTATATAGGCTTTTGAGCAATAAAATTGATCCCAAGGGCAAAATTACTTGGTCAGATGAACACGAACAGGCTAGACAATCCCTGATTTCTCATCTTACTAACGAGCCAGTATTAATGATTTTTGACCCTAAATACCCTATCCAGCTTCACTGTGATTCTAGTAGTCTAGGATATGCTGGGATCCTAATGCATGTTGTGGACGGTAAACCACGAGTAGTAGCCTACTATAGTAAGCGAGCTACCCCCGCACAGAGCCGTTACCACAGTTATGAAAATGAGACTTTGGGTGTTTTACTCTCAATTCAACACTTTCATAGTCTAATCCAACCCCATCATTTCACGGTTGTTACTGATTGTAAGTCATTAAAAGATAGTTACTTGAAGCAATCCCTAAATACTAGAGTTCACCGCTGGTGGTCATACCTCCAGATCTATGATTTTAATATTGTGTACCGCCCCTCAACTCGAATGCAGCATGTCGATTTTCTTTCTCGTCATCCTTTACAACAAAGTGTTCTTGAAAGTAAGGCAGGTGGTTTGTTGGACCCTTTGAAGGAAGTCTTTGTCAGTGTAGGTGAAGTTAATGATTCAGATTGTGAAAATTTTCCACTACCAGAAGCAGTTGGTGAACAAGGGGGTGGCCCTTCCTCGTTGACAGGTATCGATGGCGCGTCAGCCCCCGCCCCACTTCGCCCGGCTGATCCTTCCATATCCTATTTTAGAATAGATATCACGAATCTACCTGAAAACTGGTTGCTTGAGGGACAAAAGCAAGACCCCGAAATCGTGAAATTATTTCAACAATACGAAGGGGGAAACATGCCTGACTCGGTCCGTAGCACATATGACCTTCGATCAGGAGTGCTGCATCGGAAATTTCAACGCGATGGCAGAACAAGATGCGTTCCGATAGCTCCGCATAAATATCGCTGGTCTCTTGTAAATAGTTTTCATGAATCATTATCTCATCTTGGTCATGAAAAAACGCTTGAAAAAATAGCTGATTTTTATTGGTTCCCTAGCATGACTAAATTTGTTCGAAAATTTGTCGAAAATTGCCTAACATGCAAGATAGCGAAACCCAAATCCGGTAAATCCCAAATTCAACTGCACCCCATTCCGAAAACGCCAATTCCATTTCACACAATACATATTGACATTTCAGGTAAACTTAGTGGTAAATCAGACGTAAAAGAGTATCTTACTGTAATAATTTGTGCTTTCACAAAGTATGTTCTTCTATTCCATACCCGCAATTTAGATTCAAACAGTGTGATCTCAGCTATGCGTAAAACCATATCATTATTTGGTGTACCCAGTCAAGTTGTGGCTGATCAAGGACGATGTTTCACGAGTTCAGAATTTAAAGATTATTGTAATCGGAATAAAATAGTTCTTCATCTGATAGCCACAGGTGCTCCTCGCGCTAATGGCCAGGTGGAGCGAGTAATGTCTGTCTTAAATAATATGCTAACTGCTACCGAACTTGGAGAAAGGACAGGCAAGATGCCGTACCTGACATACAACTTTCCATCAATTGTACGATTAATCGTGTCACACGATCTTCTCCTCTCGAATTATTAATCGGAAAAGTAGCTAAACCACCTAATATCTTAACTCCAAACGAAAATTCTACTACTGTGGATCGTGATACAATTCGCGATATTGCATCCTTGAATATGAGCAATCAAGCTGATTATTTGAAAGAGCAATTCGACAAAAATAAAGCTAAGGTAAAGTTGCTGTCTGTTAATGATATGGTACTGCTGCAAAATGAACCTAGAAATGAATTAAAATTGGGCCCTAAATTCAAAGGACCATTTCAGATCATTAAAATTTTGCCTAATGACAGATATTTGATAAAATCATTAACCACGAATCGTACATATCGCTACCCTCATGATCGTGTTCGAAAGGCACCAGATAATCAATTTGATCGAGCTATCTCATCATCTGATGAATCAGACGATAATATTAATTAAGTACTTAATGTACCTACCTATACGTTATTGTTTATAGAGACAAATTTGAAATTGATATTTTTTTCATTTTCATTGTATAATCAAGAGCATTGAGCGGAGCACGTTCTCATTGGCAATTTATGATTTTGGTATTTAATTACGTACCGAGTTCAGCGACCTGTCTGATCAATTATCATTATCTTACAATGGAAAATTGAGACATATTTCCGAAATGATTCTCTTCGAGACGATTTAAATCAGCATGAACTTCATTATCCGCATTCCTTTATTTGCTTGGCGGCTTGTTTGGTGATGTGTCATGCGTCTTGTGCACCGTAAGTCCAAAGAGCCCTGTAAGTCATGACTCCCATGATCACTGAGCCGAAGGGGCGATGCCGCCATAAGCCTGTGATGATTCTCATGCGGTAGTGTCTTCCATATCAAATATGATAGTGGCCTACCGAATCTGTAATTTTCATATGATCTGTTTCCATTACTCTCCAATTACCTATTTCCCTGTGTCATTCACTGTGCAGTCGCGCCGCGTTCTGATGGTAAGTCGTAGTACAGCCAGTGTCTGTCCATTCATCCGTATCCCTACGGACATTCCTTTTCTGAGCGTCATCGTACGCCATGCTCTTCGGTCCTTCTATCATGGATCATATTCCACTTCCCATCATGATAATATCATCCTCAATCTACCCATCATATACCTCAATTACCTCTTGGATCATATTATTCCAATTTACATCTCTTCCTCGACATAATATTGCTTCTTCCTATGCCAGTACTTGTTCTATGCCAGTACAATACTTGTTGCTCGCTCATAGCTCGATTATTCCTCTCATTTCGAGGATCACTGTACAATTCTTGCTGTCACCGGTCTTCCGTTTATGCCGGATGGCCGAGTGGTTTATTATCCACCATACTGCCGCTCTTTCCCATTTCCAGACTTGGACGCGGCCGGGACGTCTCACGTCATCAGGATGGCCGTGTCGGGGACCGGCGATCTTCCTCGGTCGTAAGGCCCTAACGTGCACCCCCGGACCCTAGTGACGACACACGACTCCATTTTGGAAAAACCCCTTCCACAAATATACCTACCTCATCGAGGGAACATGAGGAGTCAGTTTTGGTCATAGACAGTCGAGTGTGAACTTGAATTATCGGTCGCTGTGTCTCGAGGGAGCTCGTTCTGAATACCTTTGCGCAAGTCCTTGTAAATAATATACCTCTGTACGTAATTCATCATAATCTTTAATCATCATTATCCTCAATAAACCTCGATCCGTACAAGACCGTTTTCATCATGGACCCTTATCACCTAGAAGAAGGGGAACTTTCTGAAGATGCGCAGTTTCCTGCTTCTATATATATATATATATATTTAAGTATCTTTGTGTTTTTTGTGTTTAAAAGAAAAGTTTTCTTTAATTTATTAATAAAAATATTTATTTTAAATAGGTTTCTTCTCATTTTATACCCTGACCCCAAATTTAATACCCCTGATCTTGATGGAGAAAATCCTGAACTGAAGGAGAAAACTGAGTTGCTGGAGGGAGTTGCTACCTCACAGCATGCTGGCACGTGGACCGCCTCTCCAGTGTATTTGCCCCATCAGTTCAGTAGGTACTTCAAGTTGCGGCGCTGTTTTCCCTACCCCACGCTCCATCTTGAGGGAGTCCATACAAGCGCAACAACCTGACGATAGTGACGATTGTATGGAACCTTCAGAACTAACTGAGAACTGATAAACAACCTGAAGAAATGATGGTGCGGGCATTAACTGGGTTCTCATCAAGTCTACTCAGATATCCTTTGACTATATCCTCCTCCGCTCATTTGTGTATTTTACAGTTTATTAGGAGAAAACCTCTCAAACCACGCTGTGCTGAATGGAAACCAATGAGGAAAATTGAGCGTCTGGACGTGCTTACTGAACCCCCAATTCAAAAAGTGATTCCTGTTATTCCAAGAAATATTTTATTTGAGACATTAATTGGTGCACTGTCAAATCAACTTCCCCCAAACCTGATAAAGTAGCGGGGTTTCCCCCGTCTGTGGAGGCAACGCCCTGCAGATTTGTTTTAGGTATATTGCTTGGATTTTCCAGGTGGAGAGGAAGACTTCTTTTTCCTTACAGTCGTCTGATTTTCAGGTGCCTCTTTTTCTTTCTGTGAACAGGAAACGTGATCCGTTAATTAAAAAAAAAAAAAAACTTCGTCAGTCATGCAGCATGGCTATAAGAGCGAATTTTCAAAGAAATGTTCGTGCTATTGCGTAAAAAGATGATATAGCGAGAAACCATATTACTTTTCGTAAAATTGTACGATTTTTTTTTCTCGTGATTTTAGCCATTTTTACCGATTTTTGACCCTTATAAAGTCAGATTTGACCCACTCTTTTTTTTTGTGAAAAATATTTTTATCATCGAAATAGTCCCTCCACCGTGAATCACCATCCCACACAACGTCAGGGGAATGAATATTGATGTTAGCCCTCAATAACAATTTTTTAGCCTCGAAAATCCCGATTTGACCCCTATTCTCTATGAAAAACAGCTGAAACGGTTTTGTCTTTACTCACCCTTCCATGCTACTTTCAGCAATTCTATATCAGTTGTTCGCGATTTTAGCTGTTTTTACCGATTTCGACCCTTAAAAACTCAAATTTGACCCCCTTAGAATTTTTGAAAATTCCTCATCTTCGAACTCATCCTTCTGTTTGGCATTACCAACATTTTGGCGAAATTTGGCATTTTTGTCATCTACCTACCCATGGTCAGATATAGTCTGGAGTGGCACATAACCAAATATAGGATATAAATACATACATTTTATATATAAATAAATTTTCGGGATTGACGAATGACTAGTCTTGTTTTCGAAATTTTTTAATTTCCACAACATTCAGGCGCAGTGTTCTAAAATAGCCTGTTCTCATCCGACGGGCATACTGCATAAACGTACCAAATTTTATGAAGATCTATTGAGCCGTTTGGCAGTAATCGGTTCCGGACATACATAGAAAGAGATTTATAAACATAATATTATAGTGTAGATTAGTTAAAGGATAAAACTGTGTCTAAAAGGAGCTGCTAACTACCTTCTAAAGCGGTTGAGTTCCGTTTTTCTCTTATATTTGTATGAAAACATAGTATTTTAAAACATTTCATTACGATGAAAAAAAAATAATAAAATAAAAATAATAAAAATTCTTTAAAAATTAGAATAATTCGTCGAGCTGGGCTTTAACTTTTTTTAAAACTTTTTATTTGTTATATAATTACGTTTACATAGGAATTACATAAATACTTGTTCCAAATAATCTCTCCCCACTAAGATCAAGCTTGTGGCGTGGGGCCGCTGGGCGGAGAGCCATAACTCGAACCGTCTTCATTAAAAAATTTAACTTATCATACCTAATACCCCACTATCCTATGTACAAGTAATTCAACAATAATTGAACGCGCTCGTTGACCCTTTCAACATCAATAAGTCATGCAACAGAATAAATACACTCCTATTTTAAATAAACATATAAATAAAAACGCTGCAAATCCCTGCACAACGGTTTATTATTTTGTACAGAATACCCTCCTGTTACAGATCACAGGTCTCCGTATAGATAAACCTTCTGAATAACATGTACTATTCTACTATTCTACACATATTATGTAGATCGCGGAACCTCCGTAGGTTAGTACCTAACCCCGTACTCGTTACTAGGTACCTACCTAAACCGTTGTGTAATAATTTACCTGTATAGGTTTCCGTTCTACGGAGATATAATAATGAACCGTTGTGTAATAATTTGCCCATCAATAATACTTCAACGGTTGTTCAAGTTGCAAAAGTACCTATAAACAAAATCCAGCCCCTTCTTGGTAGATGAGCCGTTGTGTAATAATTTACCGTGGTGTAATAATTTACCGATGTGTAATGATTTACCGTTGTGTAATAATATGCCGTTATGTAATAGTTTGCCATTGTGTAATAATTTACCCATCAATAATACTTCAACGTTTGTTCAGGTTTCAGAAGTACCTACCAACAAAATCTAATAGCCCATCACTTGTCAAATGAAATAATATCGCAGAACAAACAACTCGACTTCATACAGCCATCCTTGATTATAATCAGGTGCTCCCTAGTGATGATATCCCGGCCGGATTTATACCGTTTGATTCACGATCGTGTTGACGAAGCTTTTTGGTGCTCACGAACGGTTGGACGTACAATGCTCCGGGAGGTCTCAAAAAATTGTTTAGCTCAAGACAAATTTAATAACGTAAAAAAAACCATACCCTTCCATCGAAAGTTTTCGAGCTACGGCGTTCTGAAAATGTCAACCCCTATTTTGAAGAGATGACTGACAGTAACGCCGAGCTTCGAGGACCAACTAGACCCCGAACGGAACCTATAACCCGAATTTCATCAATTTTTTTTCATGGTAACCGAGAAAAGTGGCCAGTACGGCGTACGGTGGACAGACAGAATTTTTTTTTATTGCATTTTAGGATTCTACATACCTTGAAACGTAAACCATCAAATGTTGAGGGGGGTAAGAATTTTTTTTTTCTTGCTCGAATCCAATGGTTCATTATTGAAAATAATAAACCAAAATCAAAAACATTTCTTCACGAAAGTACCTACTACCTACCTAGTCATATATTTATGAAATCTTAAAAAATACGTTCTATTACGTTTGTAAAACCATCTATTAATATATTTACTTTAATCCATGCTTTGAACTCTCTCGCTTCGAGTTCACTTCCCCACGCATTTAATAGTTTAGGACAGCAATGCGTCCAGCACCTTTGGCCCATCGTTGTGTTCATTTTTGGGACTACATAATCACCACGTGTCTCAGCTCTGGTAGCACTTCCATGGAGAATTTTTTTCCAGATAATAAATTATTATGGTCTACGAGCATGTGCGAATATTAGTTCCCACATGAGTTCCGATCATGTTCCGATCTAGCATGAAAATTCCTCACTCACGCGCCTCCCGTGTCGCATCACAACGGTCGAGCAGACATTTCTACAGCCGTGACATCTAGCGGCATTTGCTCTAACCAATTTATCAGGGCTCCTTGGCTTGTTCCGGCGGCCAATAGAGACCGACAAACCGGCGCTAATTATATAAACTTATCCTTAGCGCAAACTAATATGTTGATAGTGCTCATAGATTTGAGAAAAAGTAACTCTACAGGTTGATAATACAATTAATATAAGTAAGTTATATTGGGGTTCATAAATACCTGTATCCTATGACAAAATGTTATTGTTTCAGACATCACATTCCCACATCATTCATTATACCACATTATACACGGTCAATCAAGAACATGTAAGTGTGCCGATTCCAAAGGTTCATATACCTGTATAGATCACTGGTAAGCTTCAGATGTTATGCATCTGAGGCTTACAATTTTTGAAAAGGAGGGTGTACAACGGCGCCCTCCTTATAATATCGATCACTTTTACTACAATATTTAGAGTTGAGACGTTGAATCTATTAACAGGAAGGCAGGAACCAGGAAGATGTAGGTGAAAGGTCTAGTTCTAGTATTGTGGAAAGCTAGAAACACGTAGCACGTAGGTAGATATAAAAAATAAAATAATTTTAGAGTTTTGTTCGAATTGTGGTTGGTATTCAATTTTGTGTTGCAGGTTTGTATAGTAGGGTTTTCTGTGGTTGCACCTACATACAATCATGTCAAAAAGGTAGTTCTAAAGTTTTGTTCAAATAATATTCAGTTTGTTTTGTACCTAGCTACATGTTATGGAAATGAAATATCTCCACATTTGGGTCTTCAAAAGTCTAAACCAAATTTGAGGATTTTTCTCGTTATTAAAAAACCCGATAATAATGGTTTTTCATACGACGGGAAAATAGTCTTCTGCGAACCATGCGGAAAACCTTTTTTGAGGTTCGAGCATATAAAAGCATAAATTTCACGTTTTAGAAATCGATCGAGCATAAATAAAGGTTTTATTGAGCATATCGATCCGAGCCCTAATAATGGAGGTAAATATCGATGTTCCGATATTATCGAAGGGAAAATATCGATATAAAAATATCGGGTATCGGAAGGAAAGTATCGATATCTCATCCCTACCTTCCCACTCAAAATTTAAAGGTTTCAAGTTTCGCGTACAATCCGAAAATGGAATAACGAAAATTGTCCGTCCGTCCGCTGCACTTCTCTTTTACCATGAATTGATGAAATTTGGTTTGTAGGTCTCATTTGGGTCTAGAGATGGTCCGTGAAGCTCGCGTGACGAAGGGGCGAAAAATAGGGGTTGACATTTTCGGAACTCCGTAGCTCGAAAACTTTCAGTAGAAGGGTTTTTTTTAACGTTTTTAAATTTATCTTGAACTAAAGCATTTTTTTAGACCACCCGGAGCACCGTACGTCCAGCCGTTCGTTTGAACCGAAAAGCTTCGTCAACACAATCGTGAATGAAATCCCGCCCAGGTATCATTGTCGTTGTTCCGGAATTTTTGGATCAACGCACCTTGAAACGTAAAAGAAAAACGCTGCAAGGTCCTTGTCACATGGGTTTATTATTCTACTGGACATACCTACCTACAGAAATTTTGGCTGTTCATTTATTGTTTCTTTCATGCTTAATAATGGAAATAGCTATTTCTGATGGTTTCCATTAATTTTGGCCCGTAAAACACAAATTAGGTACCTACGATCTTTTTGCTTCCGAGTCTGCGAAGCAGCGGAAGCCTTGTGTTCACTTTCGTGAGCCAAAAAATTTTTGTCTTCAGAAATCAAAATTTCCACTTGCATTTTGCGTTTCAAAGCCTACTGAACAAATTTGGTTCCGTGTCTGTCGGTCTGTGAGTCTGTCCGCATTTCCTTGTTACAGCCATAACTTCCACGATTTTGAATTGATTCAGCTCAAATTTTGAGGGATGGTGCGGATAAGGCCCCTTGAGGTCCCATACAAATTTCAACATGATTGATCCAGCGGTACGCCCTGCGCATGCGCTAACGTTAAATTCAACAAACACGCATAACTTTCACAATTTTGATTCAATTTCGCTCAAATTTTCAAGGGTTGTTTGGACAAGGCCTAGTGAGTTCCAGTATGAATTTCAGCATGATCGGACCCTCGGTGCGCTCTGCGCATGCGCTGGCGTGAAATAGATTCAATTTCCTTGTTACAGCCGTAGTAACCAAAGATTTAACCCAATTTCAATGTAATTCTCAGGGATTAAGCGGGTAGGGCCCATTGAGGTCCCATATAAATTTCAACATGATAGAGCCAGCGGTTCGCCCTGCGCATGCGCTCTGTCTGTCTGTCTGTCCTTCTATGCACGGCCAAACGGCTCGACGGATATCGACCAAATTTGGCACGAATATCCAGTAGCCTCCCAAGTTGTGCAACGTCGCATTTTTAATTCCCTGACCATAGCGGAACTGTGGTCGACCATGGTCAACTCCTGAATGGCTTGACGGATATCGACCAAATTTGGCACGAATATCCAGTAGGCTCCCAAGTTGTGCAACGTCGCATTTTTAATTCCCTGACCATAGCGGAACTATGGTCGACCATGGTCAACTCCTGAATGGCTTGACGGATATCGACCAAATTTGGCACGAATATCCAGTAGGCTCCCAAGTTGTGCAACGTCGCATTTTTAATTCCCTGACCATAGCGGAACTATGGTCGACCATGGTCAACTCCTGAATGGCTTGACGGATATCGACCAAATTTGGCACGAATATCCAGTAGGCTCCCAAGTTGTGCAACGTCGCATTTTTAATTCCCTGACCATAGCGGAACTGTGGTCGACCATGGTCAACTCCTGAATGGCTTGACGGATATCGACCAAATTTGGCACGAATATCCAGTAGGCTCCCAAGTTGGGCAACGTCGCATTTTTAATTCCCTGACCATAGCGGAACTGTGGTCGACCATGGTCAACTCCTGAATGGCTTGACGGATATCGACCAAATTTGGCACGAATATCCAGTAGGCTCCCAAGTTGTGCAACGTCGCATTTTTAATTCCCTGACCATAGCGGAACTATGGTCGACCATGGTCGAATCCCGAATTGCTCAACGGATATCGACCAAATTTGGCACCAATATCCGGTAGCCTCCCAAGTTGAACGTAGGCGCATTTTTAATTCCCTGACCATAGCGGAAATATGGTCGACCATGGTCAACTCCTGAATGGCTTGACGGATTTTGATAAAATTGGGCACAAATACCCGGTAGGGTATGGGATTTTTCCGTCGTTTGTTGGTTCCACGATACTGCGTACAGCGAATCTCGGATAGCGAGTGAAGCGAGCGGTCAGGCTAGTTATGTATAATGGACGTAATGTATTATGGAAGTCATGTTATGTATAATATGTATATTTCATGTAATGTTATGTAATGTTATGTTATGTAATGTAATGTTATGTAATATGTATATTTAACGTTATGTAATGTTATGTAATGTAATGTAATGTAATGTTATGTTATTTTGCTTCCGAGTCTGTTCTATTTTATAATGTGTCACTCTGATTGTGACGAGGAAGCTCCTGTGCCATCACCTTGGCAGTGTATTTTTTCTATCTTTGATCATTGGTAGTGCCATTTAATCGTCTTGATCCACGTGTTGACACTTTTTCCAGGGTTATTATTCAAACTGATGGTGATTTCAGACGATTTCCCAGGTTTTTCATTCATAAAAAGTCAATTTTGGGTGCTGAACATTTGGTAGAACTCAATTTTTCACTCTTTGGTCAAAATCGACTTCATATTCGGTCTTCTCGTCCCCAAAAACATGGAAAACGATATCTCAGAAGCTCATGGTACTGACATGTTGCTAAAACGCAAAAAGTACCTATTTTTATACACATTTTCACTCATAACACCCCTGGGTGTATTCCGAACGGACTGAAAAGTTTCGGGACACAACTAGGGCCCAAATGGAGCATGTGTACGAAAGAACGACTTTTTTAGACCGAAAATGAAGCCTGTACACGTGATACGGCGGACGGCGGACGGCGGACGGACATTGCATTGTTGGAATCTACACCCCTTGAAACGGGAAAGGAAAAAGTTTGAGGGGGTGTTATAAAAATTTGTTGCTGAGCGAATACATAGGTGTATTATTCACAGAATAATAAACCAAAAATTTTGAGGGGGTATTTGCTGAGCGAATACGTAGATGAATTATTGACAGAATAAACCAAAATGCAATGTCCGTCCACTGTCAGCCTATCATCCATATCTACTTTATTTTCGATGTAAAAAATTCATTTTTTCGCACACATGCTCCGTTTGGCTGGTTGTGTCCCGAAACTTTGCAGGCCGATCGAAGTATACAAAAGGGTGTATGCGTGTAAAAATAGGGCTTTTTTTGGGTGTTTTATTACCATGAGCTTGTGAGATATCGTTTTCCATGTTTTTTTAGGACGAGGAGACCGAATATGAAGTTGATTTTTTGACCAAAAAGCGAAGCATTGAGGTTCTAAAAAAGTTTCAGTTTTAAATTTATGTTAAATTCAGCTGCAAAAGCTTATTTGAAAATAGTCGGAAGTGAACTTATGGAGTCAGTTGATCGGTGATTTTCTGGTGTATACCGCACTTTTCTTCCTACCTCCCTAGCCTGCGAAATGACGTCATAGGTAAAGGCTCTCACCCCCGCGTCGTCATCTGGAGGTGGAGAGGGGGGGGGGGGGATCAGCGCAAATCTCACTCATGACGTCATTCTCTTTCTAGCCGTTTGTTGCCCAAGCTATATGGAGTTTTGAGATGAAAACTGGCATTTGGTGGTTTTCAAGGGTTCTAAATCCGATTCTGAGATGGAAAATAAACTATTTTTACCGCACAGAAATTGCCCATTCCCATTCCAGGGGTCCGCTCTCTACCGTGTGGTGTGGCAATCGTGATGCTGCTTAGAGGTCGGGAGGCAAACGACAAGGACCCGAATTTGGCACAGGTTACCCGTATTACCTTAACATAGTCTTGGGTCATGTGCTGACAACCCTATTGTCTTATCTAGACACTGTTAAAACATGAGGCGATCCTTAGTAATAGTTCTGAAATACCCATAACTGTACAAAAGAAAGGCCTATGAACGGGGAGAACTAAAAATCATGAAATTGTAAGATTTTTCTGTACATGAGCTGCATTTTCCGTAAAAGCCCTCATTGAAACCAAACGTAGAGGGAAAAGATATCGATGTGATGCACATTTGAATCAAACTAACCGATTTATTTCGTTTTCCTTCTTTTTCCTTAGAATGTGGTTCGACTTTCTGAAAATAAAACCATTCAGTAGATAGACGAAATAACAATCACAATAGAATGCAAAGTAAAAGAACCTAATTTTACACTAATAAAACTGTAAATGGAGTACTTGAACTGAAGGTTCTTCAGAAAAGGTTGAACCTGCGTCGACGTCAGCGTCCCGCTTTTTCTGCTCTTTTTCTTTCTGCGAGGATTCAATGAATTTCACTCAGTCAATGAAGATTAATCATTAAACAAGACCTTATTTGAGGTATAGTGATTGTATAACAGTGGAATATTATTATATTTGGATAATATATTAAAATTATATTATAAATACCCTATATGTTAAATTAATAATACATTGTAATACCTACATTTTAACAATGGATAGTTTGTCGTTAGAAACATTAAGGTTGTGTCGAGTAGGTGGGTATCTATAAATCACAAAAATCTCATCTATGACGTCACACCCGACAAGGGGTCCCGTGTGACTTTTACTGAAACTTTGAAAGCTCATAGAAAAAGAACTGTTCATTGTAGGGGAGAACGGTTGGTCTCAAAATTTTTAGAATGGAACCCATCTTAATTTGAAAATCGGAAAGTAATATAAACAGAATTCATGGGTAGGTACTCCTCATTCTTTAATTAATGTTGCACACGCTCCACATTTGCACAGCGAAATTAACTATTTATGTACCTAGTTCTAACTTGAGATAAACGGAAACGTGTCATTTACACACAAATATAACCAAAATAAAATATCCGACTCTCTTCTTGTTTGTCATTTTCAAACCTACGCAGTATGACCGTGCTTTGCTCAGTCAGTACCTACTTACAAAAGAACCCCTTGGATCAACCGATCCTAAAATTAACCGGCCGGTCCCATGGAACAGGAGTCCATTAATTTCCATGGTAAAATATTCGTTCTCGCCCAGAAAAATCCGTCTCCGCAAGAGTAATGATGAGTTCGTTACCCAGCCCGATCGCGCTGTGCTCAGCGGTCCAAATAAACAAATTTTTGGTCCAAAAAATCAAAACAAAAAGCGTTTTAGGAACGGCGTGTGGGGTGTTGTCAACCAGTTTTGGGGCGTCGAATCGATTGCAACTAGTCCCAGTCTGATTAGATGCACCCAGCACACCAAATTTACAAAACTGTAGTCCAAAATCCAAAAAAATTCATATTTCTTTACGTAGGCATGTGAGGTGTCGTTTACCATGTCTTTTTTGGTCGCTGAATCGATTGCGAGTAGTTTCAGCACGTTCAAACTGCATCGAGTGATCAAAATCACAATTGTTTGGTTCAAAACACCAAACATAATTTTTTGACATAATTTTCTGCATGATGTCTCAACAAGTGCCCAGCCAAGCATTGCTCTGGCACATGAACATTAATTTAAAGTCTCAATTTTCCAAACTATTTCTTTGAAAATTTGCTCCAATTAATTTGTGGTAAACTGAAGGTTTTTTCAAACATTGATAACTATGTAGGTAGCATGTAGAATAATAAGACAAATAAACCTTCAGTTTACCACAAATTTACATAAATCACATGTAGGTACTTAACTCGCATTGTGAGTTATGTACCTAAGGGTGCTCAGAACTTGAGTTAAAAGCTTCGTGCTAAATATAAATTTTTGGTAAACTGAAGGTTTCTTCGTCTTATTATTCTACCGTATGATGTACCTGGACAGATATGTAGGTACCTTCATAAATTGAGTTTTCAAAGCTTATGTAAGTTCGTAATGTTCAATTGTCGTTTCTGTATTTATTTGCTTACAATAAAATGATTTCCAATAACGTCTTATTAATTAGCTCTTCTGTTCATGACACCTGGTGAAATAGGTATGTAGGTTTTTTAAAAATGAAAATAAATTTTTCACGGGAACCTCGGGTCAACCGGCAAAGGTCTCGGTCCCGACCAGAAGGTACTGTATAAATATAGTAGTACCACATCCTCCTGCCACAGAGCGTTTTCACCTACGGACTTTGGTAGTTAACATGCATACGCCCCTTGGGCGGTTTTGCTCAGTTAGGAATGCACATGCCTTCCTACGCGCTATGCCCCTGATTTGAATATTATTTTTCTAAAAATAACTATTTACAAGACAAAATACACATGCGTGGAGGTGTTTTTCGGTTGGTGCCTACCTATTCAGTCCTGACACGATGGTGTGAATAGCTCGGTATCACCAACCTCCCTTCAGCCAGTTCATCGACGATTAGGGCAAGTACCTGCCTAGCCAAGGATTTACTTGTTACGTATTCTCTAACTATGGTCGTATTTATCAAGCTAACCGATTTCTTCATTTTTGTTTTTCCTTTGGGATTCGGCTCAACTTTCTGAAAAATAAATATTTTTGATGAGATCATTTGCAGTTGAACAATTGATTTAAAAGAATGTGGTAATTTCTTAAAAATGTACACAAATATATAGGTGCATGTAAAGTAAGTACACATCTTTGCACACTATATTATATATGTGTAAGTATAATTGAGGAAGTCATGAGCGTGTAATTGAGCGAATTATGAGCGTACAGACAGACAACGAAACAAATTTGTTAAGAAATTTCTACTTATAACGTAAAACTCGAGTGGAAATTTCGGTATTGGAGACAAAAAAATGTTTTCCTCTCAACAGTTATAACAAAGCTTTCGCTAATTTGTTAGGGTCGGAAGCAAAATTATTTTAATGACACTACCTACCATGCTTTTTGTTAATAAAACCAAAAACTACTTATAATCAGAGTTACTTCGGAGTGCGAGGAAATAGCATCGTCTTCCACGTCCTGCAATCAAAGATCAATACAGTTAACAGGTTTCGGAAACTATTTTGGTAAAATCATTATTAATCGAATCGATCAAGGGTGGCACAATATTGCTGGTTGAGGCAACAGCTGACTCTCAGGCCCGCCCAGTCGCTGTCCGGATCAAGAGGAATTTTGCGACAAAATTGGAAACAAGTCTGTGTTCTGGGTTTCAAATAAATCGCGTTTGATCATGCACATCTTTATGATGCACGTAGGTACCTAAAGTGTATAAATAATTGGGAAGAATAACTAAACAATAATGTCATCATAAAAGTTAATATATATAACAGCAAGTAAGTAGTGAGTAGCTAGCTAGACGTCATAGAAGATTTCGTTAAAAATAATACCCAGCTAGAAAAATATGTACCTACCTACATACCTAACTACGTATTATATTTGAGCGTTTGGGAAAAACTGTAGATTGATTAGCGTTCCTCCTGCATAATGTGACTTCGTTATTTCATACTTCGTAGGTACCCACTTTTATGACGTACAAGCATTTTTCAACTATTAATCGTTTTGTCGTTAACTCCAAGAAGGATGAATAAATCGACAATAATGAATGCCTCCAGTAGAGATGAGATCCAAAAAAGTAAGTTTGAGACAGGAGCTTAGGAAAGGAAAATCGGCTGGATGGTGGATGGATGTAATTATAGGTACCTACATGGTACCAATCTCTTCAGTATGTATTTGTGTTTGAGAAAGTCGCTGATGCAGGCTCGGGCATACCTTCACCGTGTAAATGCATGATTGTGTATTGCGCATGTGTTGTGTATTCATGAGGTGTTCCTTCTTCTTTTTCCTTCTATTTATTTTTATTTCTCTTTTGACCTACCTACTATTTTGGATCCGCGTTAGCTCGCCCTAGCAACGACTTACTGTCCTTTATTTCTCAACAACTATTCAACACATTTTCGAACCCCCCAAAATTCTTCTTGAAAGGGTTGGGATTGGGATGAGTGGTGAGGGAAGGATGGACTCCAGAGATCATTCCCTAAATTTTATAGGTCATATTGATTGGGCCTGATGGTAAGGTAGGCACACTCAACCTACCCCTGCTCTAGGTGGTGTCCAGCCAGACTTAAGTATGTCGGAATGTGCGCTCACGAGTCTCAAAGTAGTCTGAAATTATTTTTATGCATATAGGCAGGTAGGTATAATAAAATCTCAATCAGAAATCAGGTACAAATCAAAATGAATTCACATTTTCAAAAATATTATTCTACTCTTCGAATACAATCAAACCCAAGTACGGATCAACGTACCCGTTTTTGGTTCTTTGAGGTTTCCAACTTCTTAGGTTTTTTTGGCGCCTTCTGTCCTTTCTGGAAGAACGAATTTGAAGATGTTTTTGAATGAGACCTAGGATTTTTAGTGAATAGCACCCTCCATTTCTCAGCATTGCAGGTACTTCAATGTACGTACCTACTGTGGTACCTTCCTGGTACAGCAAATCCACAGGGTATGTACCTACTTAATGACCAATATTACGTACCTACTCCCTAATGTCATGAAATTGTGATCGGGTCCATTTTTCTAACTAATTAGGACCAGAATCACCGCTTTGAAATTCGAATATTAAAAATGTGATAGAATAAAAACTAATGAATTTAGAAATACTACCGCATTAGGTGCATCCAGAGGTCTGGAGTCTGCTATTTTTCCATGCTAAACAAGAATGACAATTTATTACATTGCATCCAGGGAAGGGATTCATTATACTGGAGTTTTTGATTCATAAGCCCGAAAGGAAAGAAGAAATTATTTGCGAAAAATATATAAATAACGACATCGCGTTCAATAGCCCGTCGAATCACATTCAAAGGCTATAGCGAGTAGAGCTCAGAACATTTCCCGGGTGACTGATTTTATTGCAGATTTTGAATGACATCGATTTTTCTGCTAATTAGAATGGTCAGACTAATCCTGACCCTACCTGCCGGTGTGCCAAAATCTGAAGCCGATCACCTGTCTGATCCCGATCAATTCTTTCTCTACTCCAAACTATAGATGTACCGTAAAACGGGGTTAATAGGGTCGGCAGGGCTATTAGGGTCAAAACTTCGTTTCCTCCATTTTTAGGTTCTGGAGGGTTCCATATTTCTTCTAAAATTATGAGAAAAATCATGGAGTTGCAGGACACTATAATCTCTTATCTGTGGAGATTGAGATCTTAAATACGTGGCTGAACTCTGTTGGCGAGGAGGTGAAGCACGCCTTCTTCTTTGCTCTGTTTTCAAGATCGCCAAAACTTTGTGTGTTGGCACCACTGTGTTCATCGTTTTGGGTCGGCCCTTTGACCATCCTTTCCACTCATTTGTTTTTTAATTCCATGGTGCAGTATTTTTCTAACAATAGTCCCTGTGATGAATTTAAATTGGCGCATTTCATCACGGTGGTGTGAGGATATGCCCAGGCGGGTTATGAGCGAATCACCACCCTTTCCTGGGATCTTTTTGGATGTTGTTGCCTAGGAGGTTATGGGCGGACCACCACCTTCATCTAGGATCTTTTGAGGGTTGTTGCCTAGGAGGTTATGGGCGGACCACCACCTTCATCTAGGATCTTTTTGGATATGCCCAGGCGGGTTATGAGCGAATCACCACCCTTTCCTGGGATCTTTTAGGAGAATTTGGCTGTTGGTTATGGGCGGACCACCACCATACACAGCATCTTTTGAGGATTGGAGAGAGAGGCAAGGGTAGGAAGAGAGAGAGTAGCCAGCGGCTAGAGGAAGCGTAGAATGAGGAAAAAGAGGTATTTGTAGACCCGGTGGCTGTCTCCCTCCATCCCCTAGCTTGTAGGGGATGGTGGGGAATCAGGCTGGCCTTCCAACCCCTGCGTCTTTCGTCCCCACTGCTGCGTGTTTATTTGCAAGAATCTAATATTTGCTGATACAAAGTTGTGGGTCTGGGAGGATCCACGACAGTCCCGCATTTTACAGATTAATTTTTTTACCGCATCATAATTTTGTGGTATCCAGGCAACAAGGGTCACCATGCCCCGTATCTATAAACCGTCTTGTGGTAACCTATTAGAAACAAAGGAGCTCCAGATAGCAAAAACGAAGTAACTTAAACGAACTTTTTATTTGGAGAACAACAATTCAAGAGCGATACAGTATTATTCTTAATTTTTGTCAAGTTGGTCAGGTTAGTCGTCTTCCGCCAGAAAAAAGAAGAAGGCAACACTTAATAGGATCATGGACCTGAAAATTGTTTGTCCTTATTCAATATGCCTACTTCATCGTCATTGAACTGCGCATTTTCATTGACTTCCAACATAACCCAAGGAGGAAAATAAACTCATGTGAGTGCCATCGCGTTTTGGAACCCGTTAGGAAAGGTGCTATCACACTTGGGGAAGCTTCTCGGATTTTTTGGTTCAATTTTTCGGGTTCAGTGTTTCAATTTGTAAAGTGGTTTTTTCAATTATTTATGAGCCGTTCCTGTTTTATCTACAATATTATACGTCAAAAAGTCCTTTACTTTCGACATTTCATTATTTTCTTAGTCAATGGACTATATTGTGATTAAAAAAAAGTTTATTTTCATGGAAATAAATTATTTTTTTCGAATTTAGCACTTTTTGGTTTTTTAAAACTAAAATTTGTGACCCCTACATTCCAGGGAGTGTCTAAAAGAGAGATTTTAGCCGTAAAAAACACGTGACCCTAATCACCCCACTTTCCTGGTTATAAGGGTCAGACAAATAAAAAATATATATTATGCTCGTACGAGCGTCTAAAAAATAATTTTGATAATGCGTTGCATTCACCAGACCAAGACTAATAACATGAAAAATCCAAAAATTGCAGGAAAAAATCACTCTGACCATGGGGGGTATCCAAAGTTGAAAATTGACCCTTGTAACCCCGTTTTACGGTACCTTCCTAATCAAGACTGCCGAAATCCGGATCTGCCACTTTAATCGAAGAAGCGGGGTATCGCAGGCAGATAAATTAAAAAACCTGAATTTAAAAATCGAAAATCGACTTATCACATTTTGAGTTTGGACAATATGAAACTATGTAGGAGGCACCAGAATGGGGAAAACCTAATCTGCTATTTTGGACAGGTCTGTTAAGCCAGGCATACGACTTATTCCAAAATTCGAATACATAACCAAAAATGACTTACCTATTTGGTCCCATTTCGAATCTGGGCCGTATGAAACTATACGGCTAGCCTAGGCAGACGAATTGCAAGATCGGTAGGTATAGCTATACATACAGGTTCACCACGAATTTTAAAGGCAATCGGAATTCTGGCTGTATTTTCTCTGCACACATTAACTTCTGTGCAACACGGACCACAACAACATGTTGCTTCAGTGCAACATTTTTTACTCGTATGAAATTCGTACATGTACTTAGCAAAAATGTTGAAGCATCAACCAACTACTTACGAGTACATCAGGTGTAGGTACTCAAGTCCTAAGTGCCCGACTACTTTTCTTATCTACACAACTGCATTCAGATACACAAAACGTACTACCTACCTCAAAGTCGGAATCAGATGATGTTGAAGATACTGGCTGAAAACACATGTTTGTTAACAATAACACAAGATATACACCTCTTGTTTTACCTAAATCCTCAAAGCAGTATTGGTGATCAATATTATCGGAGGTATGGGGGGGGGCACACCAACCTTCATCGTCATGTAAATTATTATTCCAAAAATTAATTAGTACAACGAATCATATTACGATGTCGCCAGATAGAACAAAGAAATAATGTAGGAATCTGGGGTTATTAGCGCTGAACAAGTTTGCCTAAATAAACGAGGTCCGGTAGGACGTACTCTTTTTCACCGCTCGAAAAAAGTGGGACTGGACGGTATGCAGGGGAAAATCTTTCTTGAAATTCCACTTAGCTGATCTATCAAACCACAGGTGCTGGCGTAAGTTAATTGTTACGCTGATTATTTCGAAGGACCGTTTGTACGGTAGGTAGTGAAGCTATTGCAATGGGTCCCTAGATTTTAACATTATATATATATATATATATATATATATATATGTGTGTGTATGTTTCTGTGTGACTTCAGACGATATCTGTCCTTGGGTACATTATAAAAATCCCAGATTTCGCCAAAACGTTCGTATTGCCAAAGAAAAGGATGATTTCGAAGACGAGCAATTTTCAAAAATTCGAATGGGGTCAAATTTGAGATTTTAGGGGATCTCGGAAGTCGGCAAAAACGGCTAAAATCGTAAACAATTTATTGGTAAAAATTCACTGAAGGTGGTATGGAAGGGTGAGTAAAGACAGAAAAATACCATTTCAGTTGTTTTTCATGCAAAATAGGGGTCAAATTTGGATTTATGGTGGTCAAAAATCAATATTAATTCATCTTCTGTCGTTGTGTGGGATGGATGGTGATTCACGACAGAAAGAAGGACAATTTCGAAAGGGGGAATTGGACTTTGTAAGGGTCAAAAATCGATAAATATAACTGAAATCACGAAAAAATGATATAATTTTACGAAAAGTGTTATGGTTTTTGGCTATATCAACTTTTTACACAATACAACGAATATTTCTTTGAAAATTCGCTCTTATAGCCATGCAGCATGACTGGAACTTTTTATATATTCGTAGTACGTTTTATTGTACTGGCTGTATCCTCCAGGCCCTGTATAAAACCACTTTGTTAAATAGGAAAATGATAAATGAATCTAAACTACCTAATAACCTTCATGCATAAGTCTAATCTTTACAATATGTGTTTGGTGGTATAATATAAGGACCCTATCAAAGCAGTGATGCGTACTTTCTCTGTCCCTCTCTCGTTTTTACCAACACTCGACATCTCAGTTTCAGTTTGTGTCTGCACATTCAACTTGCCGGCTTGCGGTTCCTCGGTTTGCGATTTGGTCCCTTCCAAGTCTCCAATTTGCGAATCCGCTGTTTGCGATTCCGCATTTTGTGTGTGCTCGTTAGTTTTGGATTTGGCGTCGCGTACTATCGATACATTTTTCTGAAAATGAGACTGTTCTGTGGAAAAACGCAGCGAGGTGCATCCTAACTGGCGGGTTCGCACAACGTTAAGTGTCGTGCGAACGATACACAACGCACTACCTACGCACAACGTTAAGTGTGGGTGCCCTATTAATCCATCACTCACGCACGACACGTAACGTTGTGCGTGAGTGAAGGATTAATATGGCACCTACTCAGGTTTTTTTTTGCGGTTTTAGGGACGTTCCTCGAAAGCTAGGCTTGTGAATGGGGGGGGGGGGGGGGGGATCCTACTGTTACCGATTTTGGGGAGAGGACAACCTCTAAAACCAAATCCGTGGGGAAAAAATGCTGCAAAGTCCTTGTCACATGGGTTTATTATTCCACTGGACAAACCTACAGAAATGCTGGAAATACATTTATTGTTTCTTTCATGTGCAATTATTGAAATACCTAGCTATTGCTGATGGTTTCCACCAATTTTGGCCCCAAAAACACGATATAATAAGCTGCTTTTGTTGACATTATCTTCGGTAATTGACAGCGCCATTTAACTGTCTTGATTCACCTGTTGATACTACTTCTAGTGTTACTATACAAGTTTATGGTGATTTCAGACAATTTCCCAGGTTTTTGACTAATAAAAAATGTATTTTGGGAGCTGAACCTTCGTTACAACCTCAATTCTTCACTATTTGGTCAAAATCAACTTCATGTTCGGTCTTCTCGCCCTAAAAAACATGGAAAACGATACCTCACAGTTCATGTTACTAAAACAACAAAAAAACCTCGAAAACCCCTATTTTAACATGTATCATGTTTTAGCCCTGGGGTACTAGCATTTTTTGCGAGTCGATTTTGCGCGTCAATTTTGAGCGTCAAATTTGAGCGTCAATTTTAAGCGTCAAATTTTTTCGCGCACAATGCATAGTGGTTTTCACGTACAACCGAGTAGTTCCTAGGGAAATGAAACTTCTTTCATTTTCATCGGACAAAAATCGTTTTCCATTCCATGGAAAGCTCTTGATTTATCACGAATTTATTTCGTATTTGTTCTTGGTATGTATTTCCTAGTTTCATACTATAACTATATAAATGAATGTTATAAATGGATAGTAAACAATGACGCTTGTTTGGTTGTCACGTTTTAACATGTATCATCTATGGTGCTCAAGAAATGTAGACAATACATCGTCAGAAGAAACGAGCACATACGTTTCAAGTAGTAGATTTCTACCTAGCCTTCACTTTTCGAGTTAATAACATGATACATGGTTGCAATTTTTGGTTCTTAAACATAAATAAATGTTTACCCCCGTTTTTCACCCATAACACCCCTGGGGGTTCCGAGCTTCGGAGCACAAGGATCCGAATGTGTTCGCAAATGGGGATCCAAACTGTGTGCGGGATAAGGACGATTTTAGACCAAATTTTAACAAAGTTTAAGGCTGAAACTTTTCCACTCTTTGGTCAAAATCGCCTTCATATTCGGTCTCCTCGTCCTAAAAAACATGGAAAACGATACCTCAAATGCTCATGTCACTAAAACACCAAAAACCCCGATTTTACAACAATTTTTCACTCATAACACCCCTGGGTATATTCCGATCGGGCTGCTAAGTTTCGGGACACAACTAGGGCCCAAATGGAGCCTGCGTGCGAAACTTTTAGACCGAAATTAAAGTAGATATGGATGGTACGGCGGACGGATATTGCATTTTTGGAATCTACGCACCTTGAAACGTAAAAGAAATTTTTTTGAGAGGGTGTTGTAAAAATAGTTTGCTGAGCGAATACATAGGTGTATCATTCACAGAATAACAAACCAAAACAGCAGGCAGGTAGGTAGAGATCTAGTACAGGAGCCGCATATTGTTCTTGCAACGGAGGAGGTTGGCGCACTACAGTGCGATGTTGGCCCACCAACGGTCACCATTCATCATGGGCCACTGTAACGTACCTACTTACCAACCTATCTTCTGAGGGGCGTCCCCCAAATCGCTAGGACTGACTAATATGCTACGTACAAGTATAATTCAATACACTTACATTACTTTCCTGCTTCCTAATTTTACACACGACCCCGTCGGCTTCCTGGAAGTTCAACAAAATAGGTTGGTTAATTAAAGCCAGCTGGTGAATAAGTACAATTCCCTTCTAACTAGAACGTGATGTAGATAGGGTTTATTTTGGAGGGGGCATTTGTAAATGTAGTTCTAGGGGCCAAGCTCTTCAGAACCGAAGCCTTGGGTTCGGATTTTTAAATACATAAATAATTAAAAAATTCAAAATTTTAATGAATGTAGTATAGAGCATATTTTCCCTATTTCCGAACTAGGAAAAAATCCAGTCCTTCCGAATCGTGAAACTTCAATTTCTTCAAGATCCTAACTAACCGGTTCTTCTCGGGAGTAGTGAGTTTGGCAGTCAGCGCTCTCAGTGCCTCCCACATTTCCCGAAGGTTTTGACATGAGCCACGTGACGTGATCGTCGACGACTTGGCAAACTTTCAACTCGAAGCCCCTCTCCTGCAGGGCGTCCATGACGGCCAGAGGCGTAGCGGACAGCATGTACTTGGCCCTGCAAAATCATAAAAGGTCAGCAGGCGTCATAGCGATCTGCATCAGATGCCATCCATCTCTTGAACGCCAGCCATATCCAACTAGGCCTACTTCTTGGTCAATAACCAATTAACTACGCAACCCAAGTATTAATTCAGTTGTCAACCTAATGTTAGTACCTACACAGACTGAATACAAATAATTAGCACACAAATTGAACATCCAAATTCTTTCCTAGTAAGAAGAATTCGCTCAATGTTTGAATAATTGGATGAAATGCATTGCACCTGGACTCAGGTCTGAAACAACCTAAAATTGTTCCATATGGAAAAAAAACCGCTGCAAAGTCCTTGTCACATGGGTTTATTATTCTATTGGACATACCTACAGAAATGCTGGCTGTTTATTTATTGTTTCTTTCATGTAAAATAATTGAAATAGCTTCTGGTGGTTTCCACAAATTTTGGCCCCCAAAACTTGAATTAGGTACGCTCCTTTTTTTCCAAATTATCTTTGATCATTGATAGTACCATTTAATGGTCTTGATCCACGTGTTGACTCTTTTTCTAGTCTTATTCTACAAATTGATGGTGATTTCAGACGATTACGCAGGTTTTTTACTCATAAAAAATCAATTTTGGGAGCTGAACATCTGGTACAACCTCAATTTTCCACTCCATGGCCAAAATAGACTTCATATTCGGTCTTCTCGTCCCCAAAAACATGGAAAACGATACCTCAAAAGCTCATTTTACTAATATGTTACTAAAACACAATAAGTACCTACCTATTTGTATACACATTTTCACTCATAACACCCCTGGGTATATTCCGATCGGGCTGCTAAGATTCGGGACACAACTAGGGCCCAAATGGAGCCTGTGTGAGAAAGAACGACTTTTTTAGACCGAAAATGAAGCCGGTACACGTGATACGGCGGACATTGCATTTTTGGAATCTACGCACCTTGAAACGGGAAAGAAAACATTTTGAGGGGGTGTTATAAAAATTTTTTGCTGGGCGACTACATAGGTGTATTATTCACAGAATAATAAACCAAAAAAAAAAAAATTTCAACTTTCAGTAATACAGTACTATGTTAGGCTAATGTTGGATAAATAATTATTTGCGGATGAGTACCACGACACACGTATTAGGGTTGTTTACTTTCCACTGACAGTCACTACAAACCAATTTTCTCATTTACTTCGATTGTAATAATAAGAAGTTGGGAAAATACCTGAATAAGCTTTAAATTCAAAACACAATAATAATAACACTTAGATTTCAATCACTTGAGTCCAGTTGTACGTCGAGCGCTCTTTTAGCGAATTTTCGAAGAAAAGGAAGCTATTGTTCTCGGTCCGAAATGTTTAAAACTCGAATTTCCGAAAGATTTTTATACCAAAATCCGTTTCAGACCATCCTGAATTCACTGCCGAAAGACACCAAAAATTATATATATATATATATATATATATATATATATATATATATATATATATATATATGTCTGGAATGACACACACACACACACACACACACACACACACATATATATATATATATGTGTGTGTGTGTGTGTGTGTGTGTGTGTGTGTGTGTGTGTCATTCCAGACGATAACTCTCGAAAGAATTGAGATAAAAAGTTCAAATTTGCACGAAAAATCTATCTTGGCAATCGACAGGCTAAGTTCGTAGATGGGCAGAATCGGGTCACTCTAAGGGGGAGTTTTTGGGAGTTTTAGGGGGGAAAAATTACCCATAAATTCCCAAAATGAAACAGTCTGGCAAGTGACACCTCATTTTAAAGGTTTTTGTACGCTGAACACGATGGTGAAATCAGAATTGCGATATGTCATTCCGTTCTCAAACTGGAGCACTTTGAAGATAAAGGAACGTGGTTATTTCTTGAGATGTTCTTCCTGGTTCGTCTGCTCTAATCTGATAACGGAATGGGATATCGCAATTCTGACTTCACCATCGTGTTCAGCGTTGGAAAATCTACAAACCGAGGTGTTACTCGGCAAAAAATTTGTTACGTATCCAATACCTAGGTACTCTGTATTGGATACGTAACATACGTACTGTACGTATGTTGGATACGTAACTGTACGTATATTGCAGTACCAATACTACAATATACGTACATACTTGAATACCTATAATTACCCAATAAGTTTAAGATTGCCCATATTTGAATGGGATATCCCAAACATCACATTCTACATAAAATCAGTTATTTCTTCGAAAATTCGCTCTTATAGCCATGCTGCATGACTGTGGTTTTTTCTTCTTCGTGGATATATTATAATATAAAAATGAATTGTCAAAACGCAGAATAAATTCGGAGCATTTTCTAAATTTAGTATCTGAGGCTTAGGTACGCCACCTTCCATCAACTGCTTTTCATTGGTGCTGTTTTTTGTTGTTGAAATTTTGATTTCCATCGAAACACCAATAAAAATCTCGACGGCCTACGCATAACCCTTGTACCGCCCAACAACCAAAAGGTACCACCTAGGGTTCTATCCTTCCGGATTCTCAGAGTTTGTGCGAGTTGATCTTCCGCATACTCGAAATATGAATTTCATAAGAATCCTATTAAATAGATTTTTATAAAATGCAGATGAGTTATGTTTATTTTTTCTCCTATTAGTATAATAACCAATGTTTGTCATGTAAATTATGGGTACCTACCTATTATGTAACTTACTATATTGTTCAAATACACCTAGGGTTCTATCCTTCCGTATTCTCAGGGTTTGTGCGAGCTGATCTCCGCGTTCTCGAAATATTATGAATTTCATAAAAATCCTACTAAACCGATTTTTATAAAATTCAAATGAGTTATGTTTACGTTTTCTCCTATTAGTATAACAGCCAATGTTTGTCATGTAAACTGGGTACCTACCTACTATGTAATTATATTGTTCAAAAATTTTGTTGAACAATTTTACAGATCGAACGTTTCTAGATGGTTAGGTGTAGCAAAATTGGGTGACTCGACTCGGTCAAGTCCATTGCATTCAGTACTATCGTCAATAAATTACATACGGAGCGAATGAGTTGGAGTAATCCTTTGTTAATTTGGCACCCAAAAACGACATTATTTCACAGTCCGTGTATCTGTCGCCAACTATCAACGGTGTGCATTGCTGGAAAAGAAATAAACACTTATCAAGTACCTGTACTAACCCCCTCCCACCATTCATTTACCTCTACCTACAGATGGTATATTTTCAAATACCTATCAGATTCCCTAGCTCTTGATGCGTTAGCTATGAGAGGGATGACGATGACACTCACATATAGTTGATCGAGTTTAGCTAGTGCGCTGATCAGTATATGCATCGTTGCCACACTTCTGTACAGATTTAAAATGAAATAAATAAATAAATAAAAAACCACGTAAATCAGATTTGGGTTTGAAAATTATCACGTAAAATTTCAATTGCTACTGAAAATATCTATTTCCAAATGATTTGTTTGTACCAACCAAATCAATCTTGAAGTGCAGTTACTGGGCCAACAATATAATGCACTTCAGTGAATCCAGACAATTGAATTAGATAAAATTGACTTGTGGATAGGTAATTTTAACTGATAAAGAACGAGTACTAATCGATAACCTAATGGAGCATTGAGAAGCTCAATGCATTCCAGTTTCACTAACCAAGAGGTTTTATTTGACCAAAACGATCCTCTGATCCTGAAATTGTATTCAACCTTTTCTCATCCATTAATTCCAAGCTTGAATAACAAAACGCCATTTATTTAAAATAAAAAAATTGTACAATAAGTTAAGGCAGTGTATAAAAATCATTTGTTTTTCACTCCTTTGCCTTCAAAGGCTAACAAGTTCTCATGCATGTGTACAAATTAGCGTGCACTTTCTCATTTGGCGTAAGAATCACAAACTACGCTGGCGGTCACTTGTTCGAGTCGATCCACAGCTGCCCGTATCCTTTCGAGGATGGCGTAGATAGCTGAGTCCTCTTCTGCGCCAAAATACCTGTTAGCAAAATGGGTGAATTTAAATAATAATGAACAAATTTTTTTTCCATTAATCTGTTGATACTAAACCAAAATTGTTAGTAGAGATTTGTGTTGAAGGTAAGTTCTACAATGGCTCTCTCTGTTGGTAGTTTTTACTATCAACAGGGAACCGACAACTTTTGTTGATGTGGAGTGAAAAAATATTCAGTCCCGGTAGGGTTTTGATCACCGGAACTTTGGCGTATCAGACCGTCACATAGACCACTGTGCTATAGATCCCAGCTGACCAAAAGACCAGTGATGTGCGCTCTCAACAGAGCTTGATGCCTGCATACACCCTGCTGTTTACGACAAATTGTACAACAAATTTTATGGCAACATCGTAGAATGCTCCGGATGGTCTCAAAAATTCAGGAAAAAATCAAACGATTTAAAAATGCGAGAAACCCCACACTTCGAAATACTATTTTCCGAAATAGGGATACTCTGGACATTTCAACCCCCATTTTTCACCCCTTAGAGTTGAGTGACAGTAACGCCGAGCTTTGAGGACCAACTAGAGCCCAAACGGGACCCATATACCAAATTTCGTGAATTCTGGTTCACAACACACAGCTTGATGCCTGCATTCACCCTGCTCTTTACGGCAAATTGTATTGCAAATTTTATGGCAACATCGTAGAATGCTGCGGATGTTCTCAAAAATTCAGAAAAAAAATCAAACTATTTAAAAATGCGAGAAAACCCACGCCTCGAAGTACAATTTTCCAAGATAGGGATACTCTGGACATTTCAACCCCCATTTTTTACCCCTTGGAGTTGAGTGACAGTAACGCCGAGCTTTGAGGACCAACTAGAGCCCAAACGGGACCCATATACCAAATTTCGTGAATTCTGGTTCATGGGAACTAAAGGCTCTGCCACACAGAACGCGGTACGACGGGACGGTCAGCGGTCGGCGGATGACCGTGGCGGTCAGCGAAATAGGGACGCCACATTAAAAGCGTTTTCAGAGTGAGCGGTCCAGTATTCCTCCTGAGCTGGGTTCGTCAACAAGTGGAAATGAGTAGTTCTGAAGAGGAGGAAGTCCTACTTCTCTTAGCATTATTAGAAGAAGGTGATGAAAGAAACCGGAAGTTTTGGGTGCACCCAATCCCATCCAATTGTATCCCATGCTTCTGCCTTCTTCACCAAATTCTTGTACATCTCGTGTGACGTGTCGTACAAATAAACGCACTTTCTAACTTTTTCTATTAGCAATTCTGTTTCTTCTGCCATTTTCCCGAAAACTACCCACGCGAGAAGAAAAGAAAACTTGAGAAATGCAAACTACACTTGTAGACCGTCGGACCGCTCAACTCGTTTTGTGATTTTGTACAACTCTACCGCCGTACCGCGACGTAGAGATCCGACCGTCGAGCCTGAACGCTGCGTATGTGACAGGGTTGATGCAATCTTGTGTCATACAAGCGTCGGTAGAGGAACGCGACGGTAGAGACCGCTGACCGTCCCGTCGTACCGCGTTCTGTGTGGCAGAGCCAAGGAAAAAGCTGCGTACGGCCGACGGACGTCAATTTTTTTATTCGATATTCGTATTCCACGTTCCATACCTACACAGTCTACATACCTTGAAACGGAAACATCAAATTTTGAAGGGGGTTAAACTTTTTTTTTTCACGGTCGATTCCAAAGGTTTATTAAAAATGATAAAACAAAAATTTCTGTCCGTTCGCAGCTTTCTCCTTAGTTTCCATGAAACAATTCACGAAATTTGGTATATGGGTCCCGTTAGGGCTCTAGTTGGTCCTCAAAGCTCGGCGTTACTGTCACTCAACTCTAAGGGGTAAAAAATGGGGGTTGAAATGTCCAGAGTATCCCTATCTTGGAAAATTGTACTTCGAGGCGTGGGTTTTCTCGCATTTTTAAATAGTTTGATTTTTTTTCTGAATTTTTGAGAACATCCGCAGCATTCTACGATGTTGCCATAAAATTTGCAATACAATTTGCCGTAAAGAGCAGGGTGAATGCAGGCATCAAGCTGTGTTGAGAGCACACATCACTGGTCTCTCGGCTAGCTGGGCGATATTGTAGCACAGTGGTCTACCTGACGGACTGATACGCCAAAGTTCAGGAGATTGAAACCCTAACGGGACTGAATGTTTTTTCACTCCACATCAACGATTTCCCTTCAGAACTTCATTATTTGTTTTTCTTTTTGCCATTTTAGCTACTGTTAGTCATCGACAGAATTATTTTAGCAACATTAACAAGTGATTTAGATAGGTACCTGGTACCGAGTACGGGGTTAGGTACTAAGCTACAGAGGGTCCGCGATCTACATAATATGTATAGAATAGCACATAATTATATTATTAGACCGAAATTGATGCAGATATGGATGATACGGCGGACAGAGGCGGTGCGGCAGCAATAGGTAGCCATAAGCGAAATGATCGTCCCAAATTCTGCTCCTCCTTAGAAGACACTAGGGCCCATTCCTAAAGACTCTTCAACTTCTCACTTTGCAAGTCTTCATTTGTACTCTTCACTTTGCGAATTATGAAAAGTAGGAGAACTTTCTGTTCCTGAAGACTTTGCACTCCCACTCTGCAGTTCTAAACGGAAAGAAGAGTTCTGAAGAGTAACCTTCGTATTGCGGAGTAACCTCCAATAAGTGTTATTGTTGTTTCCGATCGTTTTCTTCTGATTCTATCAAGTTTTCGGCCGTTTTCCGTATTTCTTTCTTCAGTCTCCCAGTGGTAAGGTACCGGAAAATGCCCATTATTAAAAATAAAAATTGCAGCAAATTATTACACAAAGGTTTATTACTTACCTGTATAGGTGCCCCTTCTGCATAGATAGTATAATAAACCGTTGTGTGATAATTTACCCAATAATACTTCAACGTTTGTTCAAGTTGCAAAAGTACCGATCAACATAATCAAAACGAGCCATCATTTTTCAAATGGAATAATATCACACAAGTTGACTTCATACAGCCATCCGTGATTATAATCAGGTGTTCCCTAGCGATGATATCTGGGCCGGATTTATACTGTCTGATACACGATCATGTTGACGACGTTTTTCGGTGCATACGAACAGCTGGTCGTACAGCTCAAAAATTTCTTTAGTTCAAGATCAATTTAAAAACGTAAAAACAACCATACCCTTCTATTGAAAGTTTTCGAGCTACGGCGTTCTGAAAATTGCAACCTCTATGACTGACAGTAACGCCAAGCTTCGCGGACCAACTAGACCCCAAACGGGACCTACAAACCAAATTTCATTTATTTTGGTGCATGGTAACTATGAAAAGTGCGAAGTACGGCGGACAGACAGAAACGTTTGTATTACATTTTCGGATTCTCCGTATCTTGAAACATAAACCATCAAATTTTGAGGGGGGGTTAAAATGTTCTTTTTCATGCTCCATCCAAAGGTTCATCATTGAAAATAGTAAGCCAAAAAGAGCACAATGAACTTAGGTAGGTATTAACTATTTATCCACAAACAACAACAACCTGTCGCTTCCCAACATTTCCTTCCTCCCAAATGTTGAGTATTTTGATGATCCTCGGTGGCCATGGAACTTCCATGGTATTTTATATGCTTGCTGTCACACTAACTGGACCTAATAGAATTCTCTTCTTTTTATTCATACTACCAAACATTGAATTTAATGAAGAAATAACAGCTAAAACCGATTTGAAAAGTATTTCGTTCTACCGCAGAGTAATTTGGGACTGCAAAATGTTGTAAACCCTTCATCTGAAACGCAGGCTCTTAATTTCGCACTTTGTGAAAGATAACCTTTAGGTACGGAACTGTTCAAAACTGGCTAAAACTCTGCAATTATACACTTCGCATTTCAGTATTCCTCTTCAAATCAAGAGCGTTCTTTAGGAACGGAAATTCGCTCACAAAGTGCAGTGTGTTTGACCACCGTATAAGGATACCGTCAAATACGGCCATGATTCTGCCATGAACGGAACTCTTAATCCTAGCTCAGTAGCACTTAATCTTGAGATTATTCTTTTATGATCATTATTCAATCGATCGGGATATTGTTCTAGGATTATCGAGCTGATAGGGTGTGTAACATAAACTGAACCTGGGAGCTAGAAAATATAGGAAAGAACGAGGCAATCTCACGCCTGGGTTGGCAGCACTGGGCACTGGGGTGAGTTCTAATATTGAGATTCATTGTGCATTATTAGGATGCCATTACACCCATGTGAATAGACTTTGTGAGATTAGTATATTGAATAATCCAAATTTGTAAATAAAAAGAACCGTAATTTGTTTAATATAAAGCTGTGTTCATGATCTAGAGCTCGTAATTATCCCAAGAACTTCCAGTGTGGATTTGAGGAGTGAAAGTCTTTAGGAACGGGCCCCTGATCACGCCCAGTGACTCCAGCAGGGCAGTTCGGGGCACCCCCGAATCCGGACCTTCCATCCATTACGGATCATGTACCAGGTGGACAACTTAACAATATAACTTGGTGACTTAACGCCTCTTCTCCTAATTCATATAATCAATTGGGTGCAGATATGCCAGAGCGGATTGTATGTCACACTGGTGACTTAACGCCTATTATCCTAATTCATATAATCAATTGGGTGCAGATATGCCAGAGCGGATTGTATGTCACACGTGCAACTTACTTGATGAGCACTCTGTAGTCATCTCGCATTCCTCTTACATGTCGCTGGATCAGTGTTCTTCTCCACTCAACAGGGTCCAATGTTCCATCAGCTGAAAAACCGGGGTAAGACCAACATTATACGATTTTGATAGCTAAATGTCACACCCACCAACAGGCTGGACCTAATAGTTGGTGATACAGTCGTAGTAACTACGACTGTAACATGGAACCAGCAAGTTTTAGGGAGTAAAAAGGATTAAAAGTGTGCACGATAAGAAAATCGTAAATTTACAATATTTGATATAATCAAGACAAATAACCAGTGGTTTGGTCTCTATCAGCCGAATTTACTAATATCTGTACAAAAATTAGAGCTAGAGAGCCCTCTCACCCATAATACACAGAAAGTAACTCATCAATATTAATTATATCCCCAGATTTGTAGAAATTAAATTAATATTTCCAATGATAGATTATGCAAAGCCAGTGTACTGCGACACCAACAAAGATAATTACCAAAACACACTTTAGCGCCGGAAGCAGCAATACATTTTATTTCCAATTTAAAGCCTGATGTTCATGTGACCGCAGATTATAAACGATTGAGTTGGCTTAAAATTGAAGAGCGATTCAACGTATCAGTTAAGTAACAATGTTCATGTTATTGAAATTTGGTCCCCCCTCCCACCCACTTTGCAGAAATGCTAGTGAAACGAGATGCTATTCACGAGAACACACACACTGCATCTGTTTTATTAGAGTTTGAATAGCGCGTTTCTAGTCTCGGACAGAAACTCAGTGTATAGTTGTTGCAACGGCTTTGGGCTTATCAATGGGGCCAGGCAGTTTTACAGGAGATGACGGAACAAACCTTTCTTCTTAACACCAAGCGTGAGGGCTGAAGAGTGGAGTGCGTCAGCTTCTGCTGGGCTCTCAAATCCGCAGGCAGTTTTGTTTTCATCTTGGGAGATGTACGTATCCAAATCCACCTTCCACGGAAGCTCTTTGTCGTCGGTCTTCGTCCATCCCCTTTGTTCCTGTTGAACGACCCGATCAACATAGAAATACACAGAAACTGAAAGAATCGTGAAATTTACAATGCCTCCACAACTCAAGCAACCAATAATTGTTACAGAATATGTTGCTTTTCATAAACTTCAACCAGAGAAAAACGGAGTTATTGAAAAAATAGTCTATTTCCACTAATACACGAAAAAAACGCAAAAACACTGTTATACCGGTTTCGGTGATCAAACCCTCGTCAATAACTAACATTGTATAACAGCGTTTTTTCGTGTATTAATGGAAATAGACTATTTTTTCAATAACTCAGTTTTTCTTTGAAATGGGTTTCCACGATTTGTTCTTCGCGAGTGATTTAGTTTGTAACTTCAACCAGACTGTTCATAATTTGACGGGCACAAATCCTCATGATGGTCATAATTTTTTACCTCAATTTTAGTAATCCACTTGTCTAGCAGAGTTCGGTTTAGAACGGCAACTGCTTTCAGGACGAGGTGTCTGAACAAAATGGAACGGTCCTCGCTCTTCAAATCGATATCCTGAAACAGTAAAAATTGTAATGAGAAATGAATCATCACACACAGACTTATAAGAACTGCATCCTGTTATGGCCCAATCGAGGTGCAACACCATCTACATGTTTAGGCCCCATCGAACGCATCTTAAAAGACTATGTCAACGTATCAAAGCAACCACACCCATTAGGCACTCCCTAATACCAGAATGCTGGGCAATGCGTACTCCGATAAATAATCATGTCATTCGGAAACACCGAGGTGGCTTACATAAGGGATTTTGTAGTTCTCAGTAAGGATACGGGCCTTCCGGACTAAGTATTCCAAGTGGTGGGGGAGGTATAGTCCCATTACCACATCGAGGGCACTGTAATCTTTCTTTGCAAGCGCATTTCTCAAATCCTCCTGCAAACAAAGCCCATGTTAAACGTGCCAGCAAAATTGATAGAAAGAGGATTTTAAAATAAGAATCAACTCAGAAGATCACAAACATACCAACTGCAAAGAATTCTGTATTCTGCCATCGACCACCTTGACGAGTAAATCTTCCAGTACATCAGTTCGTTTGTTTAAAGCTGTTACTTTCTCGCATTTGTTGTCTAATCTCTGTTGACAAATCCTCTGACAAACAAAAATTGATAGGTTTAATTCTACATAATCGAGCTCTATATATGAGTATCCTCATTAATGAAACAGGCGAATAACATACTAAATCTTTTTTGAGAGATGCATTTTCAGACATGGCACCTTTCTGATCCTCGAGGTTTTCGTCACTGAAATGTTTTTCCCTGAAATGTGTATACAAAAGAACAATGTGAAATTGGGGAAATTTTTTTTATTAACTCATGTTTCACAGGAAAACAGGAATCCGCGGAAAACTCTCATCTGTCTGTTGATATTATCTGCATTGAAAAAGCACAGCAGGACTATCAAAATGGCGCTCTAAGAATGATTTTGAATGCATCAGGCAGTCAACATAACATGGGTTAGCTGTAAGGGGTTTTGTATAAAGTTTAATATGGACAATCGCAGTAGTTGTGGATTTTTCCCTGAGGGAGCATTGTAGGCGGCCATTATGCTAGTGAACAGAATAGACTGTTTTTGTACTTCCCGTCACCTTTACACGCTCAACCATGGGAACGATAGGAAAGCGGACCATTGAGCTTCAAGCATTATCTACACGAATACCTAAGCATAGTTCTTCCCTTGTACGTGAAGAAGTAGCTCTTCTCGTGCACACGAAGAACTACACGTTTACGGGAAGAGAATTTTTCAAGCTCACTAGTCCACCTTCACCCATCACCGTTTCCACGGTTGAAAATTTAAAATGACGGGAAGTACCAAAACGGTCTAATATGGCAACAGAGTTCCAGGGTACTAACAACATCATATCTGTGACAAAAGTTACTTTGATAAAAAGGTAAACATTAAAAATGTTTGCCTGTAATTCCTCAACTCACATGACTTTAACCAACGCCAATTTCTCTTCCATGAGCTCCCGCTGCATTTGCTGAGCGGCTTTTACTTCATTCTGCAGACTTTCTAGAAGGTTGTTTTTAGACAAAAGATCGCCTGAACAAACAAAAAATCATAAATTCATTAGGAACAATGCAGATGAACAGTTTCTGCAATGTAAAAGAGGAATAATGGGAAATTATTATGTATCCACAAAGAACACTTTTGGTGCTGATTTTATAATCATCTTTCTCTACGCAACTGAAAAAGTTGAAAAGTTGCTTTATGGACGAAGAAAAACACGTAAAAGAAAGAGATGGTTCAAAGAAGATTACGCCACACGGCTGTAACGCGTTGATTGGCCATCTCCCATCTGCCGCCACTGGCCAGCCAATCAGAACCCATATCCGTACAACGTCACAGGCAACAACACAGGGCCACTTTCACCTCTTTTGGTTTATTATTCTGTGAATAATACACCTATGTATTCGCTCAGCAAAAAATTTTTATAACACCCCCTCAAACTTTTTTCTTTTCCGTTTCAAGGTGCGTTGATTCCAAAAATGCAATGTCCGTCCGCCGTCCGCCATATCACGTGTACAGGCTTCATTTTCGGTCTAAAAAAATCATTATTTCGCACACATGCTCCACTTGGGCCCTAGTTGTGTCCCGAAACTTTTCAGCCCGATCGGAATATACCCAGGGGTGTTATGAGTGAAAATGTGTGTAAAAATAGGTACTTTTTGCGTTTTAGCAACATGTTGGTAACATGAGCTTCTGAGGTATCTTTTTCCATGTTTTTGGGGACGAGAAGACCAAATATGAAGTCGATTTTGACCAAAGAGTGGAAAATTGAGTTCTACCAAATGTTCAGCTCCCAAAATTGATTTTTAATGGGTGAAAAACCTGAGAAATCGTCTGAAATCACCATCAGTTTGTATAATAACACTGGAAAAAAAAATAATGAATGAACAGCAAACATTTCTGTAGGTATGTCCAATAGAATAATAAACCCATGTGACAAGGACTTTGCAGCGTTTTTTGGAATCCTAAAGTTTGAAAGTCTATCAATCAAAATATGAAGGAGGCATATTTTCCTGATTCAGCCCTATGATCGTCCATCTCTCATCATAAACTGTTGAGAAAAAATGCAAAAGGAATTCATGATAATTGCCCGCTGCCCAGGGCCCACCAGGAAATGGACCGAAGACAGGTCGAAAAGACTTAGGTGTACCTATTACAATCAGAACCGCCACCCCAAAATTACTGATTGAAAATGTTGTAGTAATATTTGATATTTGAATAAAAATGATTTGTAGACGATTGAACATTGCCCTACCAAATTCTGCTCAGAATGTGAGTGACCGGGTGATTTGGACGTCTCCCACCTCAATATTAATTTGCGGCTAAATGATTCCAATTCCATTTTGTGAGTCCAGACCTTCTTGGCCACTTGGGAATCAAGACTTGTACCTATGGACACGCAGGATGCAACATTCAAATTTCTACTTGGCTCCAAACTTCCGGACGTTTTGTACTTCCTATGAGGCACATAATGTGCTACTACTATTTTTAATCACCATCCTACGGTCAATATGTTTTGGGGTCTAATAGTTAAGTGAGACACAAACTGATAACAGAATCATCCTTTAAAGAAGGCCCGAATTGGCCAATTGATGTTTGAATTGTCACAGAATCATTCATTTTCGGCCGAATTTCAAATTGACTGCCATATTACAAATCACGCGTCTCTGGCCGCCAAATGAGCGAATCTTGAAACCTACGGACTGCGATATCCCGATCTTCTGCATTCGAACCTTGATCAAAACGCAAAATCCTTCATAATTAAGTGCATTGCAAAACGTACCTTTCAGCGCGTCCTCGTTGAGTTTGCTCAAATTAAGTTGGTGCTCGAGACTCGCCAAGTCATTACGCAGCTTAGAGCATTCTTCCTTCAGCTCATCGTTTCTTCCCTGTATCCTTTTCAGTTCCATCTCCTTATCTTCAAAATCTTTGGAGTTGGCCAGACTCATCCGAAGTTTGTAATCAGTCACCGACTTCTCCCCTGAGATGAGATTCATCCTATCCAACATGTCTGCCTTTTCTTTTTCCGCTTTCGCCAACTGTTCTCGAAGAGTTTCATTCTCGAAAACCGCTTTGCTCGCCCGTTTTTCGAGAGTTGCATTCTCAGATCTGAGCACCTTCATTTCACACATTGCAGACTCCATTTCCTCTTTCGCTTTTTGAAGGAGGCCATCTATCTTGGCCTTCATGCTCTCAGTTTTCTCCAGCTCTTTACGCAGACGGACAGTTTCATCTCTGGCATCCCCTCCTGCAGGAACGGCTTTCCCAATTCGCACCTTCTCCAATTCGCTCACAACATCCAGATTAGCCCTCTTCAGCTGGGCTATCTCGGTTTTGAGTTTCCTCGAATCATCGCATTTCTCAGAAAACACTTTTGACTTTCTCACCTTCTTCTTCAGGTACTTGTTGCGCTCCTGGAGAGCTTGGATCTCCATTCTCAGCTGGTCGAGTTCTGTTGTATTTGCAGATTGTTTTTGAACATTTGCAGTCTCTAAACATTTCTTAAGATCATCATTACCTTTCTTCAGTTTGACATTCTCCGCTTTCAGTGTCTCAATTTCTTTCTCTGCCATGTTCAACTTATTCATTGCATCTCGCACGCTTTCAATTTCCATCCTCAGAGACTCAAGTTCAGAGCTCTTTTTTATAGATGAACCCGATTCTAAAATATTGATCCTAACTCTTAGCTCGCTGATCACTCCTTCCAACTCATCCGTCTTACCTTTACTGGTAACAAGCTCATATTGGGTTGACTGCCACTTCTCTTTCAAATCACATGATATTTTTTCCTTCTCTACCAATTCTTCCCTTGACTTGAGCTCAATCTGTTTCAACTTATCTGTCATCAACCGTTCCATCTCATTCAGGTTATTTTCTGATTTCTTCACCTCACTCTCAAGTGATTCCACAGCAGATGTAAGGTAAGCGTTTTCTTTCTGGAGATCTTCTGTCTTCCGATTTGCCTCTGCCAACAGCAACGTCGCTTCCTCATACTTCTTCTTCCAAACATCATCTTTTTCAATGCCTTCCTTCAACATATCCACATGAGCTTTCAAGCTGTCCCGATCTTCTACCAATCTCTTAACTCTGGATTCCAATCTATTTTTATCTTCGAGAAGCGCTTCGTTGCTTTGGAGAAGAACGCCACATCGCATATCTGAATATTCCACTTTCCGTTTCCAAACAACTTCATTTTCCTCGTGTTTCTTTAATTTTTCCAGAGCAGTGCTTGAATTATAATTTAAACTGCGCAATTTGTTTTCCAGTAAATTGACGTCAGACTTCAATTTGACATTTTCGTTTAGAACAGCGCTCTTTTCTACACATTCATTCATGTTCAGAGCATCTGCCTCTTTAGATTTCTGTTTCCACACGTTTTCTTTCTCCTGCGCTTTATCAAGACTTTCGTTTACAGTTCGTAGTTCGTTTTTTAGTTTATCAATTTCAATCCGACCAGACGTCAAGGCCGACTCCAGTTTGGCTTTATCTGCTTGAAGAACACTGAACCTAGAATCAGATTCCTCGTACTTCCGTCTCCAAGTTTCTTCGTTTTCTTTCGATCTATCGAGACACTTTTGAAGTTTGTCAATTGTACTACCCTTGGATTCTTTATCCTTCTCTCCGGCCTCCAATTGTTGTTTCAATAGTTGATTGGTAGTTTCCAGAAACTCCAAGTGCTCTCTGACTTTTTTCAACAACAGCAAAACGTTTTCCGAATCATCTCCATTGCAAATCAGTTTGGACTTGAGAAATTTCATGCTCAGAATGTCATCGTTAGCTCGTTTGAGGAGATCGCGTAGAGCTTCCATCTTGTTGTTCAACTCTTCAACTTCTTTGTTTTTCGCTGCAAGCAACTCTTGTTTCTCAGATTCAGCAACTGCCTGCGCGTTGCAGAACTCTTCTTTCAACAGAAAGGTAGTAGCAAGATTGTCTTGTGCGTTTTTCATTTCGTTGATTTCGCTTTTTAATTTCTTAACTTCACTATTCCTAATAGCTATTTCGTTCTTTTCAATCAACAAGTCGGCCTCCAACTTCTCAATAGAAGCCTTCAACGTAGCGATTTGCCTAGCGTCTCGTTCTTTTTCTGACAAAATTTGAAACTTGGCGCCTCTTTCGAACTCCAAGTCATCTTGGGATTGAAGATAGTGCAACTTCAGCGATTTGTGTTGCTCCCGTAAGGTAACCAGCTCATCCACCAGAGCTTTGGTTTCCCCTTGTTTATCACTTACCCCCGAAGCGATTTTCGACGCTAGTTGCCTGTTGTTTTCAATATATTCAGTAAGTTTTGCTTCGATATCCTGCTTTTCGGATTGAACAGTATCAATCCTTCCTTCAGCAGTGATCAAATCCTGGCTTTTTTTGTCAAGCTCTTCCTGCATTCGTTTCAATTCGGCTTGAAGATCGTCTCTTTTCTTTTTGGGAGTTGTGGGAACAGGGCGTGGGATACCATCACGATCAGATTCCAACTCTCGCAGTCTTTGAATTTCAGCACGAAGCTCCCTGCAAACAAGATAATTGAACAAAGAGAAATTAAAATCGGCAGGCAAACGAGTCATGCACATAATTCTAACGTTATAAAACGAATAAAATTTCACCAGTTATCCATTCTAAGGCATAGCCTTAAAAGCAAACAAGCGATAGTGATGGTTTCTATAGGCATAGTAGCTGGGTAAGTTCCATTGGAACCACTGCCAATTGAAAACAAAGTCTGGTCAAGGGGACTGCACCAGCCACGCTGTCTTGGCTCGAGCCCCAAATGAGAATTTCTGGTCACGTGTGAGAATTGTTAGTGGAATTCAACCATTTACTGAACGAAGGAAATGCTGTAGAAGTTGGAACGTGACAAGCGCGCTCCATTCGTCAATATCTCAAGTGTTTCACTCCCAACATGCTAGTAAACCCGATAATTGGTATCAATACCTTGGTATAAACATATTCCACAATGGCTTGAGTACCTACATGATTATGTTGCGTTCTACATTCTACTTTTAGCGATGCGCGGAAAAATAGTTTCACCCCCACCCTCACTCAGCCACTCACTTACGGACAAACAATTCAAAATGTAAATACTTAGGTACTTACCAGCTGATATGTGAATTACTTAGAGTTTATATACAAGGCGTACCACTACTGCCCGCTAAAACCTCCGGAGTCGATTCTACAACTGATTTCCAACAAGAAGTTTTTCTTAGACTTTTTTTAGCCCCTTTATTTTAGGAGTATTTTCACTTCTAACATTTGTTTAGAGTTTTCGACCTACTAGCACTAAAATGACCAAACTGTTGAAAACCAGTTACAATGCCAGTTGTTTAACTTAAAAAGGCACGATACATTAAAAATCCCGTCAAATGAAAACAACGGCACTTGTCAACAGATCAGCTAAAGATCTTGGAGAAAGGACGGTCGGGAAGGTTCGGGAGTGTCATTCGATTCAGCGTGAAAAATTACGTAGAGAGCGACACCCAACTCCTTCAGTTATGGTCAGTTCGAGTCAAGCCATAAATACCCTAATACACTTGATTTCCACGAAAAATATTTTTTTTTGTTTTTTGTTTTTCATTCAAACGGAACTTTCTCTCCTAACTGGTGCAGTAAAATGAAAAATAACAACACCACAGAAACTGAAATTTTGAGGAAGTTTCTCCCGTCACGTGCACGTTCAAGCACCCATTATTTTTGAGACGTAATCTTCGCTCGCTAAATGTACTCCAAAATTTATGTCAGGGCTATATTCTGACAAGAAATTTAACGCTCTTTCCAACGGTGTCCTTATTTTTAAATTTACAGTGTAATTTAAGGGAGTTATTGCCGTTTTAGTGGTATAAGGCCTAGAACACGAAAAAATTGTCAAAGTGAAAAAAACTCCCAAAATAAGAGGGTTTAAAAAAGTCTAGAAGGAACTTTTTGTTGGAAATTAGCTGTAGAATCGACTCCTGAAGTTTTAGCAGGCAGTAATGGTACACCCTGTATAGTTTCCACAATAATTATGGGTATTTATATACGTTTATATAGGTATAGACTATCTATATAATAAGTTTATATTTATGGATAATTATACTGTATTGTTCGTTTCACACAAGTACCAATGTGTTCCAAGGACCAGTGTCGTTTAAATGTCCAACAAATTATTCAATGTATGGCAACATGACGTAGGTACCTATTCAAGTATACCTAATGTCAATGAAAAAATATATATGCTTATATTTATTATTCAAGAAACGAAAATGGTATTGAGGAAGACAGAATGGGAACCTGATGAGTTTATCTTGCGGGGCTTCATTGACTCGAACTGTATTGATGATCGAGCGGGCCTGGCTGGCATATCGCAGTGTCGACAGTGTCTCTTCGATATGAGCACCTGATGGGCTGACTGTTGCGAGCATCGTAGTCCGAGAGTTGCCACCCAAACTCTCCTGGAAAAAGTTGGAAGACTTTAATGTCATTACGTTGACCAACAATCGAAATGACGAACGACAGCAAAGATAAATAAAGGTAAATTAAAGTAAACAGCATTAATTCTAGGCTGAGGCGCTGTCCGACTCTGCTTTCCTGGCTTTGCAGACGGTCTGTTCTCTCAGAAGGATTGCTAAAGGCCTCAACGGTATGTTGGGACTCGGCCCATTCAGCCAGTGGCTCACCCCATCCAAGAGGAATCAAGGCATTATTTTTGTCTCTATCACGGGACAAATAATGTCTTGGAACAGCTCCTAACTAAATTACAATGAACAACAACAAAAAATCCAGGTATGTAGCACTACCTGATGAGCGAATTTTCAAAGCAACGTGGGATAACTAGCCCCCCCCCCCCCACCCATTCATCACTACATGAACATCGAGATTCCTGAAGTATGTTGCACAACCAGAAAGGCGAAGATGGAGGTGTGGAAATTGAAAGTGTAAATTGAACACAAATTACGTCACACACAGATTTGTTCATAAAAGCCTGTGAACGATGACCCTAAAACCGCATTCACATTCGGATGAAAAATTCGCATTTTACCACTTGTCCACAGCTCTGGATGTTATAAATAACATTTCTGGGAAAATGCATGTGACCAAAAAGAAATGACACGAATTTGTACAATTTATAGGTATAGGAGTTGGAGGGAAAAATCGCTGTGTGTTAATATCTTTTGAGCGTACAATGGAAAAACATTAAGATCAACAACATATCTGTGCCACATAGAACTCCTTGACAGCTTGATAAGCTAATAGCGTTAATTAAACACTCACCCACCTACAACCAACAATTATTCTTTATTTTGACGAATCATGAGTGCTAGAGATAACTCGCTGATGTCAACAAGGCCATTATTAACAATAAGACATAAAAGTTACCAACTGCCATTTACAAAACTGACCAAAGTTCAAACTTCAGAATAAAACCTAACTTCGAAAATTCGCTCATTCGGTACCTATACTGTGTTACTAGAAAACCTTCCAGTCACAGGACTCCTGTCAGGACGGAGCTGACAAAATCATGATGACTGGCGACCCTGGTCCTAGGTAATCTGCAGAAGCGAGACAACGGTTGGCAGGCCTGCCATAAACATTCGAGTGTGATGCGTCGTTTCGGGACTGGCGGGACTTCAGTGAGTATCCAACGCTAACTGAGGTCGGAACGTGGCTTATCGGCCCGGCTGCATTTACGTACATAACCAACCACGTAAACCGAGAAAAACATCCCCTAAACCTTCAAGCACTCTGTGATAATCTCGCCGTAGAAAAAAAACCCAACTTGAGCTCACGGTAGAGGAGAAATCATTTCAGAAATTCCACCGAAACAAATGCTACTTGACTCCATTACGGTCAAAAAACGGCTAAGTCTCACAAGCTTCGAATAACCAAGTTCTGATTTGTCCAAATGCACGGCTGACCGTCGAGCCGATTGCCTTCAACGGAAGTCAAGAACCGTCTGATTTACACGCCAAGTTTCCAAAATTCAGTATTATTTTTTCGAAGAAACTCGGAAAATTTTCGAAAAAGGAAAAAATGGATCTCATTTATATGTCCGAGAATTTAGCTTTCGAGTCGGTCAGAGCGCCGCAGGTTGACAGGTACCGGCAGATCTGGTACGACTGCGAATCAGGTAAGATACCCAATTACCTAGTTTTTTTCTTAAAATTTTACACAAAATCAAGAGAAAAATCCCTGTCAGGCGACATGATGCCAAGGGCGTATTTAAGGAAAAAAATTAACCCTGGTAGTGGTTTTTTCCAAACATAAATGCAAATAAATATATACCTATGTACCCCAATTTTTATATAATATTTTGGTCCCAAATACTTGAACGAAGACCAGCTAGTCTGTTGCCTTCTTTATGTTTATAAAGAAACGTGGACACCACAGTATAAAAACCTGGACGAGGGTTCAGCACGAAAAACCCCACAAACATATTTGGACCCTTAAATTAATTTTAAAAAACCTACAACTGAAATAATTCATCTTTTAGAAATAATTTATTTTTCCACTATCCTATTATATAAAATTCCAGTTACGCAGTATGACTTAAGGAGCGATTTTTCAAAGAAATTTTTCAGAGAAGGAAATTGAGAATTTAAATCTATGGTCATCTGCCAGAGACCTGATGAGTGCAGAAACGTTGTCAAAAATCATTTCTGGGTGTTTTGAACCAAGAAATTGTTATTTTGATCACTCGATGCAGTCTGAACGTGCTGAAACCACTCGCAATCGATTCAGCGACCAAAAAAAACACATGGTAAACGACACCTCACATGCCTACATAAAAAAACAACAATTTTTTTGGATTTCGGACTACAATTTTGTAAACTTGGTATGCTGGGTGCTTCTAATCAGACTGGGACTAGTTGCAGTCGATTAAACGTCCCAGAACACATGATTTACAACCCCCTACATGCTTAAGTTGCTTAAATCCTCCTTTTTTTTTTTAAATCAAAAATGTTTAAATTTGGACCGCTGCGTATAGTGCGATCGGGCTGGGTAACGAAATCGATCATTACACTTGCGGAGACGGATTTTCCTGCCCAAGAACGAATGGTTTACCATGGATACCATGGATGGGACTTACCGAGCGGAATGACGCGCGCGCCAGTATTTATATGAAAAATTAAAAATCTAATGAATGAAAATTTAATGTTTGAAATTCAATATAATGAATTGAAATTCAGAAGATCTCCGGTGCATGAAACGGATTTTGGAGAGGTTCCGGTTGACTGAGAGCATCTCTGAAACTTTCGAACGAGCCAAATAGCTCATTTTCTATGAAAATACGCTGAAACGCGAAGGATGTGGTGTCCGTACTCTCCTAACGATTTTCTTGCGGTTGGTATCGTTGGATCCCTCGCATCACTGCGCGCAGTGTATGACATCTTGATTTTCCAATTTTCTCCTCTCCTTCATCCTCAACGTGGCAATCCTTCGCAACCGTCATTTGGGTAAACGCATGTGGCAACTAAGCCACGAAAAAACCCAACGATCACCAATCCAGAATTTTGGATCCAGAAATTTGTGAAACTGCCATTATCAAGGGCGAATTTTTCGTGGCTTCTCTTCGATGCCAACCGCTCTCGATCCCGCTGTATTTTATCATTTTCAATAATGAACCTTTGGAATCGAGATAAAAAAAAAAGTTTTTTTACCTACCACTCCCCCCTCAAAATTTGTTGGTTTCCATTTCAAGGTACCTAAGTAAGTAGAATCCGAAAATGGAATTTAAAAAAATTCTGTCCGTATGCCGTACTTCGTACTTTCCTTAGTTACCATGAATCAAAATTAATGAAATTTTGTTAGTAATTTGGGGTCTAGTTGGCCCGCGAAGCTCGGCGTTACTGTCTCTAGGTGAAGAATAAGGGTTGCAATTTTCAGAACGCCGCAGCTCGAATACTTTCAGTAGGTTTTTTTCACGTTTTTAAATATATCTCGGACTTTTTGAGACCACCCGGGGCACTGTAAGCCTGCTACGGAACACCTGAGTATAATCACGCATGGTTGAATGAAATCGATGGTTGTTCTGTGATATTATTTCATTTGAAGAAAGAGGGTTAGTTTTGATTTTGTTGATAGGTACTAATTTAACTTGAACAACGTTATGCTTCATGAATAACAACAAATAATCAATGTTGAATCCATCGAATACTTATGTAACTGTAATTCCCGGGCCGGCTCCAATCCTACTCGATTTAGGGCTGTCCTGGGGGGGGGCTCGAGGGCAGGTATTCACCGCAGAAAACAGTGATCTGCGCAGAAGGGGCATCTATAGGTACGTAATAAACCGTTGCGTAATAATTTGCAGCGTTTTTAGTGCAGCGGGTTTCCCTGCTGGTCTTAATTTGTTGAGTGCCCCCAGCGCCTAGTGTTTTTTTTTTGTTTTGCTGTTTTTGTTCTTTAGCAATACTAAGCATTGAGATCGTTGAAATAAGCTTATTGGTATCAGAACTAGAAATTGTGAATTGATTAGGTATGTAAAATGTAGACACATGTATTCACACATTTCTCAGCATACTTTTACATGTAGGTACACAAAAAATTAAGAAAAGGGATTTCCTGGTTTATTTCAATGGTTATGAAACGAAATAAAACGTTAGAAAATGGTAAGAGGCAGCGCCAAAATAATGGTACCTGATCATGGAATTTGACTTCGTCTTTTCCTCAACGAAAACACCACACTAGGCAAAAATAATGTGAATTTTGGAGCGAACGAAGTATTTCAACGACAATCAGAATCAGTGCGAAATTTCACGCCAAAATAGAGGAGCAACGTTATTTTGTATGACCAGGAAAATCCAATTTGGAACCAGTAGTGATCCCAAAAACAATATAGCAAAATCTGGTGGTCCAGTGGATAAGAGTGTCAAAATTTCATGTGATACGATTTATTCGAAGAACCGTTCTTAGCTTTACTTGAGTACAAATAAACAGAGTGTGGCAAATGCCGCAGTACCCAGTGTGAATAAGAGCCTCAGTCACAACAACATTGCCGTCACAGTTGAAAATTGGCGGTTTCTGAAATCGTTCGACGAGGGGAATCAGAATGATCTGCTACGGATTTCCATAATGTGCTCCATGTTTTTCGTCAGCACCGGGAAGGTACTCGTAGGAAATTCTTTCTTACGACGGATTCAATGCCAGAACCAATCAACAGGTGAGTCTGGGCACCCGCCGATTTTCGAAGCGAATTATTTTCAAACGCGTTTGCCTTCTCAATCGAACCGGCAGAAAAAAAAAAATCAGTGTTACACGATCCGTCCTTGATGAATTCGATCAGGTCTCGTAACACGTAGACCATTTTACGGAGCAGCGGACGGAGTTCCGGAAGTGACGGCAGAACCATAGTGCAGCAAATCATCGGAACATTTATTAGCAGTTTTTATCCTCAACGAGTTTTCCTTTAAAAAAAAATACATTCAAATACAATAAATGGAAAACAGTTCATCTTCGTTAATATGGAAAGTTACTTTAATCCCTATGGAAAATATTTGAAATTGTCCTGGTGGAAAGCCACAATGAAAGAAAACCGTTTCAGTTACGTAGGCATATTATGAGCGAACATTCGAAACTGTTTGCGCAATTCTTAGTGTTTCTTTGCCCCCCCCCCCCCCCCCCCCCATCTCGAACTTGACCCACTCTTCTTTGGGAAAAATATTTTCGACTACTGAAACAGTATTATGTATTTTTGAACTCAAAAACTTGAATGAACCCTTTTAGTTTTCCAAAATTGCTCATGCTTCCGTTTACCAATGCAAACATCTTGGCAAAATTTTTTTTTTTTTTTTTTTTTTTAAGTCGTAGCCAAGGTTAGTATATACATGTAAAACAATCATGAAAATCTAAGGCAATCAAAACGCGCAAAGCTTGAAGGGAGAAACCTAAAAACGTGTTTGGTACGTTCCCGCCCGCTTCGTTATTAGGTTTTGGAAGCGCAACTCGACGCCACAAAAGTTGTTGATTTGTAAGCTCAATTAGGTACCTACTATCCAGTGTAACGCACGGGTCATCCAGCTATTAAATCAATAAATTCGGACAAGCATGGTAGGTGGATGAGTTTTTAAAGTTCAACAAACCGACGATCCAGAGAAGTCATAAAAAAAGCCTTCCTTCACACAGTCAAAAATAATCACAAAACAACGTTTAAAAGCAAAACAGCCCAATTATCGCGTAATTTTCCGACAGAATGCGAGTCAAACTGGGGACCGTTATCAGTTCAATTTACTCGCAGATCATCGAGTGTTGATGTTCAGTAAACAGGTATGCTATGAGGAATTGATGCCAAGTGGCATCTTATCAGTATGAACTAATATGAGAGTTAACTGTGTTGTTCGAAAAATTCGTCATCTACAAGTGAATCTACTCGTTCAGAACAATGCAAACTAAATACAGATTTATTACAGTGCTACTCAACTATCTAGGGCATTTGTCAAGGCACGGGTATTTTTTTTTTTTTTTACCTTGACACCAACAAGTTCCAGTCGTGCAGAACGACCATATGAGCAAATTTTAGAATTTAGTGACATATTGACTTGGTGACTTTTATAGTGGTTTTGACCCCCAAACACTCGATTTTGACCTACGTTTAAGAATTAAAAAATATTTCTCAACACTGAAACTAACTTCCGCCATTTTTAGCGATTTTTGACAAGGAACCCCAACCAAAGCCAAAAATGGTCTCTTACCACATGGTACCACCTAGCATTAAAAAAGTACAGAGCTGTTAAACGCGAGTTCGAATTCTACGACTTAACTTTCGAATAGTTCTGATGTAAGGTAAATAGTTCTGATATGTAAGGTAAATTCACCATTTTCGAATAAAATACGAGCAGCTGTTTTACAGGTTGTTTTGTTACTGACGCTGGTCTGATCAATTCTTTGTTTTGTGGAAGCCTTTCATAACAACATTTTTTATTCATCGGCAAGAACTGACTACTTGCGAACGAGAGCTCCCGAAGATACTACGTTATCCTGAAGTTTGCTGACCGAAAGAGGAAAAAATAGCACTCAGAATCAAATTGACTTGGTAACCCGTTGCAAACATCAGAGTAAACGTACGAAATTGTTGTTATACAATGAATCCCCCCCCCGTAAGATAAGATTTCTGCCAAGGACGATGGCGAGAGAGTGGCATAACTCTGTTTGAACTACCTACTGTGTTTTTAGCAGGGGTTTTTGAGCCTATCAGTCACTGAACGAACTACTACACAGAGTGACCAACATTTAGAGGCCCATCGAAGGGGAATTTGAAAAGTTTAAATGGTAACCCTCCTGATTTTTTTTTTTTTTAATGGAATCTGAATATGATCTTTTTAGGCACGTGCGCAATGCGAACTTCGTTTTTTCAACGTAAAATTTCAAGAAAAAATTACCCGTCACTCGAATTTTGTAGCGCGGAAAAACTTGCGCAAATACGCCCAAGACGTTGGATAAACGCAAAACTCGAGTTTCATGGGTTCAGTAATCTACTAAGTGTGAGAGGTTCGCGGTTATAATGTATTTTTTCACGCTAAATAACGTGGTGGTGTTAATTTTTTGATCTGCGTGATAGGTGACGCAGCACTGTGGTTAATGATACCCTCCCCCTCTCATGACCCTCCTAATTTGGGAATAAGCCATTTTAGACAAAACTTTCAAATGGTAACAACTGAACCTCAACTTCTTGAGTAAACTCCTTCATTTTTCCATAAAACCAAGCAGAATCCTAATTTGCAATGCAACATGGGAATTCCGATGTGAAAAAAAGCGTAAGTGTGTAATGCGCATGCTCACGCGCGCAAACATGTCATATTCGAATTCTACTAAAAAAAACTCTGCCAAGTCGGGTAGGCAGTATAGCTTCCTCACCTATGTAATGTGGACGTATATAATAAGTTCATCCGGCGGAGAATTGACACGTATGGATTTGAAATTGAGAGGTTCATATCTTACAAAATAGTAGGAAGGAATAGGAGTTGTCGTAATAGGATTAACGATAAGCATAATCGGATTATTATAGGCATTTATATAATTGTTTTGAATATTTGTGGTATCAAACCACTTGAAGAATGAGTATTTCGAAAGTGTCGAAGCAACTTACATTACAAAATTTTATACTGAAACAAGTGAGTAAAACTAATTAAAATTGAGAAAGAAATCCAAATACACGTCGTTCTAAGTTCATGTCATTTTCTAGGGTAGTTATGGACGCCACTAGGCTTTCACGATTGCGCATTCGCAGACGAAAGTACTTCGACTATTTGTGGCCCAACCCCCACGTACCCTCTAAAGTTCATCGCATCACAGCGATTTCTAGGGTAGTTGTGGGCTCTAGAAGGCTTTCACGTTGGTGCATGCGCAGATGAAAGTTACGGTCATTTTTCAATAAACTAGATAGCGGATCATCTGTACTCCAACCCGCGCCTGCCCTCCAAATTTCAACTCACTAACTCTATTTTTTCGGGTAGTTATGGGCGTTACGAGGAAATGGCAAACATTTCGTGCTTGCGCAAACGCACCCGAATGTTAGTCCGAATTCCGTACCATTCTGCATCTACCCTCCAACTTCCAGCTCTTTTCGACAACTTCTAGGGTAGTTATGAGCCTCACAAGAATTTCACGTTTGATATTGGTTAGTTTGAATTTGATATGGGACCATCTGTGCTCCAACCCGCGCCTACCCTCCGAATTTCAGCTCACTACGACCATTATTTCATACAGTTTTGCACGGGACAAGGAATTGACCACAAACAGACAGACGAGGAACCAAATATGTTCCTTGATGTCTGAAACGTAAAATATCAGTGGAAATTCTCATTTTGGAAGACACACATTTTTTTCGACTATAGCACGAGTACAAGCAAAATTAAGAGTCGTGTTCATTTGAGAGTTTTGTCTAAAATGGTTATCGCCAAATAAGGAGAGCAGGAGAGGGGGAGGAGGATCATTAACCGAGACACCCGTATTGCGCAAATTTAAAAATAAACAACACCACGTTATTCAGAGTGAAAAAACCACATTAAAATCATGTATCACACTTGGTCGATTACTGCACCCATGCAACTCGATGTTTGCGTTTAGGTAGGTAGTATAAAGGTACATTTGGGTAGGTATTCTAACTGAAAAATTACTGCGAGACAGGTTGTACGTAGATAGGTATCTATTTTATAAACGATTAGAATTTCCAGTGTAGATACATATTCTGAGAACGCGTGGTTCAATAATTTTGATAAAACTAGGAATTTCACTCACACTCCCATTCGTCCCGAATTTCCCCACGACGACGGGATAGCAACATAGCTGTTATAAATCTGCAATGCCCCTCGCACACTGTTTGCTGATCAAGGTACTTATTATGCCAAACGATTCCCCCATTTCAATTCAACATATGAGTAGTAGCTGAATAGTATTAAGATCAAGAAAGTAAAGAAAGTTTATACGTCCGAAGTGCAACGAGTGTATCAGCGTAGGATTTGAGTAGGTTACTTAGAGAGCCAGTGCTGATGCCACCCGATCATTCCATCGCAGTTCCCTATTTAAATACCCAAGTACGTATGTAGGATTAGCTTCCACAGTATGAGTTATTGTACCTAATTGTAACGTGCTCGTATCTCCTCGTGTTTTTAATTTATAATTTCACATGGCTTACAACGTGAGTTTGAGTCGGTTGACACCTGACCGCGAATCTCAAAAACATTTTTTCCTCACTTTCCCATTCGACCGCTTCGTTAGCGACTTCTGGACAACGCAAAGCCCTAGTAGAGTTAGATAACCGCCAGTAAATTGCTGAGTACTTAGTAGGTTGTCCACTGTGATTAGTTATATCAATGTTTATCCATCTCCATACGCTTCATAGTTCAGGTATCTCTTATTGATAAGAATGCATTTAGAAAGATTTATAAGGGGAAACGATTTAATCGATAGACAATGTAGCGAGCTGCCAGTTCACCTTGAGTGCATATGAAAATTCGTTGAAACGCTGCAAATTCTTCCCCAAAGCCCCACCATTTGTAAAGTACAGAACAGATTAGATAATCTTTCTTTCTGTGCAGTTCTGTATGTAGTGCGATAGAAATATCTAGAAAGATACTAAAGAACCGTCTTGAGAACTCAGTTACAGAAGATGGTAGTGTTGGTCCCATGTAATGCTCTTAAAACATTAAGAAATCTACTCGAAGGTTTCACACGCAACGGTAGCTACCTGTACTTTATGGGTAAAATTAATAACACTAGGCCCAAGCTGCGAAGCAGTTCGAACTGCTGCATGTAAACAAGAGGCGAGTCCCGTCAACTGCGTAGAAAGCTATTTTTAGACTGAGGCGAGCCTTCCCGTGACCCTCTTGCTTGCTCAGAGCTCCCGTGACGTCATTACACCACCACTAATATCCCCTTATAGGATAATAATTTATTGCTCACAGTAATACCCCTGTATTAACTGCACGTGTTCCCCTGGGCAATGAATAGGACCCCAACGGGTTCTAGATTACTCATGTCAACACCAATAAGTGATAGACGCCACTGTGCTTACAAGTAATTGCAAACTGCTGAATCCGAGCATATCCAAGTGGATGACCAAATTTGTTTAAAAAAATTTGCAGAATTCGGAACAGCCGATTCCGCTTTGCCGTTTATAAAACGAATAGGTATCCGTTATAAATATAAATATATATACGGAACATTTGTATAGGTAAATTATTATGACGCGTCATAAGACCCAAACCAAAAATAAGCTGTTTTCCCCCCTCCAACTTTGGGGCGTTGCCGGTTCCAGCCTCTTCGGCGTCGTGCCGTCGTGACAAAACGTATCTATAGCTAAAGCGTAAGTGCCTATAGCGTGGTAAGTGGCTACCAAGTTTGGGAGAAAGTAAACGGTATCTTCAAAAAGTCAATAGTGATTACCAAGTTTCTGCATGTTTTCCACTCCAACGTGGAAATTTGTAGCAGACTAAAATAACATTCCACCTCTCTAGACCAAGAACAATAAAAATAATCTTGGCATAATTTATTAGTATAATTTTATGCGCACCATACAAAGGCACCGTCAGCTAACTAAATAATTTGCCTAAACGGTCGCGTCACAACAGGCAGAACCCAATATTCTGAATGGGGTTAGGGCATGGTAATATTGTTCCAGAGGTGCAATGAGAGGAAACGGGTGTTGATATTATGAGTGCAGCTGCCTATTGTAGGGAGGACGCGCAGTGCCATACATAAAATGAGCAGTGACGTCGCACGCACCTTTCCGCCAGCTTTTTTACTGTTACGAAAGATTTATAACCAAAATTTTACAAGAAAGCTTACACAGCAGTACAAAATACAGCAGCAAGTTTTTAGCTGCTACTAATACAGCAGTGCTAAATCTTTCGAGGTAAAAAATAAAAATAAATGGATTGCGGAAACCAACCAGCATATTTCATTCTGCATTCTCAGCCTAGCTTTCCGCGACGCTGAGGGGTAGTTTCGGGGACGTCACCACCTGACCAATTTATTCGTTTTTCTTGTCTCTGTAGATAAAATTCGATCACAGTTTTACTTCATGCTATAATCGGTTATTCGAATCGTTTCACTTCACGCTGGGGTGTAATTTCCGATCAGAGCTCCGAATATAAAACTCGTGCTCTCGACGCATCTCATGGGATGAGAAAAGCGTTGCGACTTGAGGCGCAGTATGGACACGACTTGATAGTCATTCGAACTTGGGAGACAAGTAAGTAGTGACAAGGACGGGGGAACAGAGCGGGAGTCACGTAGGCTCCTACGGCTGAATCTGCACTGCCGCCCTTATGACGTAGGGGTTCAGCAGACACGCCCAAAAAATGCAACAGAAAACGCTCATGATTATGGCCGAACGCGCAGCATACGCTGATGTTAGGACAGAGCAATGTTGTCCCAAGCAGCTAACACTTGAAACGACAGTGTTTCTAAGCGGGTTTTCATTTTTCGTACTAACTAGCGAACACACCACCTTCCCGTTCTGCTGCTTCAATAAACCTCCGTAAAATTATCCGGATGATTAAAGAACTAATTCCATCATATCACCGTTTTTTTAAATCGTGTGCGTGAGCTGGACGTAGATTAGGGTATGTTTTGTTCATCCTTGCTGTGCTATATCTGTTTTCTTTTCATTGTTTAGCTGTTCAGCATTTGTTACCACTACATGTAATTTAAGGTCTGTTATTTATATTAGTACTGTTGAATGTTTAAGTATGAATGTGTAAGTATGTCATTTAATTTGTATTGAAACTGGGCATTTGCCCGTGAAATTTACAATAAAACAATACCTATAGGTACGACACACATAATCACACTAAAAACGAATGTGTTAGGTAGCTAGGAAACGGAAAGTCACTTTAACGAAATAATAAATAGAGAGAGAGATCGAGTTCACTTTCTGTGCAGATGCCTACAACAGCAGTGCAATAATACTGTAATAGTAGTGCTTACCTACTTGTATGGAAAGTGAACTCGATCTAACGATATTCCATTAAATGACTCCAGTTTTTGGTTACTTACCACATTTCGACGGTGGGCGAGAGAGCCCGTTAGGTAAGTACTCCATTTTTCGCCAAAATGAGGCTGACTCGTTTGGGAATTTTCTGGCGATTCTGAGAATTTTCTGGTGATTCTGACGCTCATAGTGGTGTAAAGTAAGCTGAAAATAATTTTTCTAAGTACTTATTTGTTCCACATCTCCAAAGGTGGAACAAAATTGTTGGATATTCTGAGCAAGAAGTCGTGATTTCCGTTACCTACAGTACTATTGCCATCAACTCTAGTTCGAGGGACGGTATGTTCGGGAATTTCCACGTTCTAACATGATATTCGTGGAGAAAATTGTTATTTTTTCAGTTCATTCACATCTGATACTTGAGCATACAATAGGGAGATTCCCACGATGCATACAATAGGGCGGTGATAGGGGTATAATTCATCTATAGTGAACTCTTGATTAGAGATGGGCTTTATCTCTCCAGAAGTCAGAAATCCAGTGGTGAGTGGTGTGGCTTTACCTGGAGATTACCGTACTTCATGTCACAATGATTTTCAATGGAGTCTCCTGAATTGCATATTTTTGATCAATAATAAATGTGACATGTTTATCAAATCAACATAGAGATTGTGAATGAAGCAGTATAATTTATTGAATCATATGGTAAACCAATCTAAAGTAATTGGATGGATAACATGTTTTTTACGGATTTGACGTACTCAGTTTGCCCCCCCCCCCACATCATGGATGTGTTTATGTAATTCCCCAGAAGCTAAGTGATTTCGCTCCTGTTTTGATTGTAAGCGCGTGGGTGGGAGGTGCGTGAATCTGGAGTAGGTACCATGCAATATGGTAATGTCAATTCGTGCATCCAAAAACACGTCCGCAGTTCAATGTTTTTCCGTGAATGCGGAAAAAATGTGGTTTTAGCAAATTTGCAATGCAATGGGTCCAAAATTTCAGAACAAGAATTTTTGAAATTTGTTTATAGGCAAATCAGAGCATCCTAAATTCATCCCTAGATTTTAGCAAATACATTTTTAGAAAAGTAAATTATCTAAATATATATACAGTATCTTCCTCATTTAATGGCGTGCATTGCAATGGACTTGAGACGCAGTTATGATATGAAGTTGGAAGGCGACGTGACAAAGGCGGGAGTCACGTAGGCCCCTACAGCAGAGTCCGCGCTCTGCCGCCCCAAAAAGCCTTGTACTACTCAGGCTTCATATTCGGGCCATCCACGTGCCTTACCTCACGACTGCTTTCCCTCCCGCCACCGATCTATAAATAGATTCACGCACCTCCCACCCACGCGCTGTGCAATCAACAGGCGGTAAATAAACAGTTTCGTAACCATAGCTACCTTCCATATACATCCTGGTATATTATTTTAACGTAGAAGGTATTTCATACATACTAGCTGGATTATCCGTGTGTTGCACAGGATAGTTTCTGAATCGAGATGCTACGTCGGTATTCACTGGGTGTTGTGTGTAGTCCGTATCCCAACAACAAGCCGAATGGTGAACGATATTTTTAGGGTTCTTGGACTTGTTCGGAGGGTAACAAGGAAAATAAAAATTACTTCGTGTTACCCCTGCTATTTCGTACTACTGACATCCATTCAATAAATTGAAGAAACCAAGGAATTAAAGGAATATGAGTTTAAAAAAACCAGGAATTTGAAGGAATAAGAGTTGAAACCATCTACAACACCCCGAAGGGGTATTTATATATAGCATCGATTATCTTCTTCTTTTTCAACTATCAGTTTTCAGGAAGAAGGAATTGGTAATGTGGCCTGTAGTCCAATAAAGGCGTTTCTTCCGATGCTTGCTTTCAAGCTGCGTGTCGGTGTGGTCTGCCACTCGCGTCCTGTGATGGATACCTGCGGTTTGGGTCTCCTGGAGATACGTGAAGAAGATAGCTGACGCCTTGTTTTTGTTCAAATTGCTCACCAGGCCGTTTGTATTGTCCCGAACTCCTCTCCAATATCTTCTTCGACATATAACCAACTCCTTTATAGACACATGCGGCAAGCAAATCTCACGGTTCGATGCAAATATTCAAAACTTCTGTCAGAAATGTATGTAGGTACTTACTTTGACTTTTAAAACAGAACAGTATACACCTATACTGAGACCGTATTTAATTAACTGTTAAAAACGATTGCCGGGTAGGCAGTATAGCTTCCTCACCTATGTAACATGGACGTATATAATTAGAACTTAGTTATTCTGAAATTGACAGAATCGGCTATAGACAAGCACTGCCCATTATCAAAATGGAAGCATTATGACCGAGTATTATTATTCAAGCGAATCGTTCATTGAGAAAATAACACCAATGGAAAGATGGACGATTACTAGGGTAGTTAGGGGATGGGGGGGGGGGGGGGGGGCTTTACAAGGATTTCACGTTGGCGCATGCGCAGACGAAAGTTACAGTACTTTTTGATGTAGGATCATCCGTGGCCAAACCCCCCACTCAACCCCGCAACTCATTAAGACCATTATTTTTCATATAGTTTTGCCCGGGACAAGGAATTGACCACATAGACAGACAGACACGGAACAAAATATATGTTCCTTGATGTCTGAAGCATAAAATTCGAGTGGAAATTTTCATTTTTCCTGCACGAACACAAAGCTTCCCTACCGTCGGTAGTGAGGAAGCAAAATTTGTAGCTTTTGGACTCACGTAGGTGATACTCCATGCCCCTTCATGAACAGTAAAATAATTAGGCTTTCTGACTAGTAAACAAGGAACGTGGAAAGTTACATCAGTTATCGTGGGTACCTATCTGCTACGGAGGTTCAATATACTCGTATAATGGATTATGGGGATTTCAGGGGAACAGAAACCCCCTTGCGTTAGTGGCAGGTATCCAGGTATAAGGTAGTTATCGGTACCTAAACTACTGCAAACAGCTCAAATGTCTCGGTTTTAGGGGTTGCAGTTAATTTTTAACATCCCAATAATACCTAATAGTAATTCTACTCATATATCATCAGGGCTTCAAGCGCACATAGGGTCACATTTGAAGTCTGAAACAAATACCAGTCGCCTGTAACTTAGTTGTTCGATGACATACAGTCGGGAATCGATGCGCTGACTGCGTACAAACGCGCGCGCCGCACACACACAGAGGAAGGAAAACTTCGTTTTTGTCGGCTTCGTATGCGTGGTGGTCAAACAAGAAGAAATCCGCAGTTCATCGATCATAACAAGTCAAATCCAAACAACCAGGTGTCAGCGGTTTCTTGGGGGTTGAGCATTAAAAGGGGTATCGCTTTTCTTCAACAAGATAAGGCAGGTGGGTTTTCCTTACCATCTGACCTTATTGTCGAAAAAAATTATAAGTTTGCGTGAAAACTATGAAATTAAGTTGTTTGTGGGTCATAGGAAGACGACAAGACCGCTTTTGTCCAACATCCGTCATTTAACAATACCTTGCGTGGAAGGTAATCTTATTACGTCGATATATAGCCATCAGTCGAACCAAACAATCCATTAACGTCCGGGAGAAAGTCAATGGGATTCTGATGGACCCGACCATCGGTGAAGCAATCGGCCTATTGGCTTGGGGATGCCGCTAGTTTGGGCACACAGCACAATGAACCCATTAGCGAAGTCTTTACAAAATGGTTTCTTGATGGACTTCACCAAGAAAAGAACAACTTGTCGAGATTTCATCAACCCATTGTCTAAACGCAACCTGCAATATAATTAAATGCGTAGACGTAGCTATCGGATTGAAGGCGTATCTACCTATGATGACAGTCTCTACTCTATCCAGAAATGAGAGCAGGATGTGATGGAGGAAGGAGTGGTCGGACGCTTCTTGTGGTATATTAACAAGCTTTTAAGCACCTAGTAGATGTCCACGAAACGTATCAAATCCCTAAACGACACTGCAACCAATAAAGCGATTAGGTATAATGAGCTTTGAAAAGGTGTGTTTCCCTCAATAAAATCGGAGCGGCGGCTTATCTCACAGAAATCGTTTTGGATTCGTACAACAGGGCAAAAAGCCCGCTCCTCGTCGAGCTACGTCCCATCAGCAACTGACGCAGAAAGTTATACAGCTTTCGAGACCTTCCTTAATTACGACGAGATGTAAACAACGTTCATCCCTGGAACACCCCGAAGACAAGTTTTCAGCGAAAGAGCGAGCTAAATCGTAATTTTTGCTACGGGGGGGGGGGGGGGGGGGTACACAATTTCATCAGTCGTCAGAGCCGTTCTCGATTATAGTGGGATTGGTTCCTTTTGGTGAGAGAAGTCCCCAGTTGCAGGGAAGCCAACCCTTCGAATTTATCTGTACAGGCTACTTACCATTTTATGGAAATTACCTATTTAAATAAAGGAAATTTAAAGGAGAATATAAGCCCACGCACATACAGATAACTAACAAATTACCTCCAAATTTCCTACTTTCATCCCGAACCATTTTTCGGACATAAACGTTGACATTTAAAGTGTGCAACATCATGATGAGGGAATTATCTCAACAAAAGCACGGCTGGCGGCCTGGCTAGGCGTTTTTCCTAGGTTGGAAAGACAATGTCCCTTCAGATTTCATACTCGGAGGGATGCGTGTAATTTCCGTTTGAATACAAGCGGTACCATCACAAAAACGCTGCAAATACCTGCACGACATTTTATTATTCTGTGCAGAACACCCTTCTGTTACAGATCACAGCTCTCTGTATAGATAACCCTTCTACATATGTACTATTCTATACGTATTATGTAGATCGCAGACCCTCCGTAGCTTAGTACATAACTCCGTACTCGTTACTAGGTACCTACGTAAATCACGAGTTGAATTCTGCTAAAACAATTCTGTCGATGACAATGATGACAATGGCAAAAAGAAACAAAAATAGTGAAGTTGCTGAAGGGAAATTTATTGTTCATGTGGAGTGAAAAAATATCCAGTCCCGGTAGGGTTTCGATTTCCAGAACTTCGGAGAACAGCGGAGAATCAGGTTAAAAATTATTTTTTCGTGGTCGATTCCAAAGGTTTATTATTGAACATGATAAACCAAAAACGCTGCAAATTAGTATACAATGGTTTATTTTTTCATCTGCGAGATACTCAAACTCCAATTCTGAAGAGTAACCTAGACAGAGAGGATAACTACAGTGAACCCTTAGGCGAGTTTCTCATTGTTTTGTTTATGAGTTCTTACTGTTATTTTTGTTTGCAGTCGATTACCGTTGATAGTAGTGCTTTCTGTATTTTACAAGTAGGAAAATGAGCGAAATAATCACACGTCACTGGATTCTTATTAGCCTAAGACCCTGAATTAGCAGTTGTTTTTTGCGGTGGTGTGCGACCCACACGCGCGCACGCACACACACATTTTGGTTTATTATTCTGTGAATAATACACCTATGTATTCGCTCAGCAAAAATTTTTTATAACACCCCCTCAAAATTTTTTCTTTTCCGTTTCAAGGTGCGTAGATTCCAAAAATGCAATGTCCGTCCGCCGACCGCCGTATCACGTGTACAGGCTTCATTTTCGGTCTAAAAAAGTCGTTCTTTCGCACACAGGCTCCATTTGGGCCCTAGTTGTGTCCCGAATCTTAGCAGCCCGATCGGAATATACCCAGGGGTGTTATGAGTGAAAATGTGTATAAAAATAGGTACTTTTTGTGTTTTAGTAACATGTTAGTAAAATGAGGTTTAGAGTTATCGATTTCCATGTTTTTGGGGACGAGAAGACCGAATATGAAGTAGGTTTTGACCAATTTGAGGTTGTAGCAGATGTTCAGCTCCCAAAATTGATTTTTAATGAGTCAAAAACCTGGGAAATCGTCTGAAATCACCATCAATTTGTAGAATAACACTAGGAAATGTGTCAAAACGTGGATCAAGACGATTAAATGGCACTACCAATGATCAAAGATAATTTGAAAAAAAAAGAGCGTACCCAATTCAAGTTTTGGGGGCCAAAATTGGTGGAAACCACCAGAAATAGCTATTTCAATTATTTTACATGAAATATGCAATAAATGAACAGCCAACATTCCTCTTCGTATGTCCAGTAGAATAATAAACCCATGTCATTCAATTGTCGGATTCTAAGTAGGTAGGTACCTTGAAACGCAAACCATCAAATTTTGAAGTGGGGTTAAAAAAAAAGTCTGACGAGGAATAGTTCGCCGGCATTTATAAAGTAGGGTTTGAGGATATCAATATCCTCAATGCTGGGTAACGCACGGGTTATCCTGCTGTAGTAAAGGCTCTAACCGGACTTTACAGCGGACTCGTTGATCAAGTACCAACCAAGATGAATGAACTGTACTCGCTCCGACTATGCCCTAACCTCTCAGCTGGTCATGGCTCGTATAAGTCCATTTTGTCAACCATTGTTTCACGGTTTATAATAATCATGATGAGTAATTCAGGCGACAAAAATATGAGAATAATAAGAGACCCGCGCTGACGTGATGACCAAGGTTGGAACAATTAAGACTTTTTGACGTAGGTTATTACAGTGAGTGATAAGGGTCGAGGCAAACAACATGCGAGATATTATTATCCATAAAGTATGAGTTGTAGGATAATACAACTATATCACATAGGACGAACTCATTTTGTAGATACGAAATGTAGTTCGAAACTACTCCAAGAGCGTTCACAACTTCCGAGGATATTAATAGCGGTAGAAAAACGTCTGCCAATTCGAGTAGGCAGTATAGCTTTCTCATTTGAATCACATGAACGTATTGAATAGTTCAGTAAGTACGTTCGTTTTGATGCGGGAACATCTACGATCCAACCCGCGTTTACCCTCAAAATTTCAGCTCTCTATGACTATTTTTCGCGTAGTTCGAAGTGTTACAAGGAAACTGTCAACATTTCATGTTCGCGCATGCGCAGACGAAAGTTACAGGATTCCAGTGAACTCATATGGAACTATCAAAGTATTATTCCTGATCGACCCTCCAAATCTGAACGCATTTCTACTAGGTAGTTATGGGCGTTTCAAATATTTCACTTTTGCGTATGCGCAGACGAAATGATTTCCATGATTTTGAAACGGGACCATCTAAGATCCAACCCGCGTTTATCCTCAAAATGTCAGCTCTCTATAGACTATTTTTCGCGTAGTTAGAAGCTTTACAAGGAAATGACAACATTTCATGTTCGTGCATGCGCAGACGAGTTACCGTATGATTCCAAGAAATTCATATGGAACTATCGAAGTATTATTCCTCATCTACCCTCCAAATGTGAACTCATTTCAACGACAACGGCAGTTACAGGCGTTTCAAGTATTTCACGTTTGCGCATGCGCTGATGACAGTTACGGTACTTTTCAATGATTTTGGTAGGGGACCATCTGTGGCCCAACCCGCACCTACCCTCCAAATTTCAGCCCATTTCGACCATTATTTCGGGTAGTTATGGGCGTTACAAGGAATTACTTACCACAGACACGGAACCAAAAATATTCCTCGATGTCTGAAACACAAAGTGGTACTGGAGATTTGAATTTGAATGGTTCCGTGAGATGAGACTGAAGTTGAACCTCGACGAGACCAAATTTGTTAGCTTCTCTCTTAAGTCCTCCTCTTTCTCTTCGATGGGGCAAATAGTGTGTCACCAATATGGCAATTGCTCTAATTGCACCTGCCCCTCGATTTTCCAGGTTCCGTCTGTTAAATATTTGGGAGTAATCGTGGACCAAACTCTGACATGGGAAGAGCAAATTAAAATGATAAATTCAAAGTTAAGGAAACTGATACCTATTTGCTTTGAAGTACGCAATTTCATGAACTTGAAATTAAAAAGGTTATTTTACAACGCGATGGTGCATTCCCTGTTCGTGTACGGTGTGGTTGCTTGGGGTTCTACGTTTGAATCTAAGTTGAATCTCCTAGCATCAACACAGAAATGTTTGATTAAAATTTTGCTGAAAAAACCGGTCAGACTTCCCTCTGCGGAAACATTCAGAGAGTTCACTGTTTAGATCTGAATAAAAAAGTTGCTGCAAAAACTACTTTGATCTTTACTTACATTCAGTACTGCAGTGGTAAGATTCAAAGGATTATGAGCTTTACAAGGGCTGCAGATAAGATTACTTTGCTGACTCCGAAATGGAACACTACTGTTGTAGGACAGACTGTATTCTTTCTGGGGGGGGTGTCGCGCTTCAACTCTCTTCCGACCTCTTTGACAGGTAAACAAGTCTCCTCTGGTCTTTAAAAATAAACTAAAAAAAAATTTCTTCCACTTCTTTGAAGAAGTTTGCTAATTTAAGTTTCTGGATTGTGATTACTATAATGCCACTGTTCTTTTGGTTTAATTGCTTTTTCTCGCTGCTTGTTATTTCAACTACCTACAGACTTGTGGATCTGTACTTACTAAGTACCTTCTTGAACAATGTTCTCTTCCTTTTCCTTTTAATTGATTGCTATTTTTTTTCTCTTCGGTTTAAATGGATTTATAATAGATAATACTTGACAATTAGCTAATAATAACAATATTAATAGTTAATAATAATTAATAATATGTAAGCACTCCAACCCCCAGCACAAGTTATCTTAAAGGGGGTCGTAGCATTTGCGTCTTGTAAACATGTATTCTGGTTATGAACAAATAAAAATTCAAAAGAAATTTCATTTTGGAGGACATGCATTTTTTTTCACTCAGCTAATTTTATCCTTCAGATATATTTCAGGGAAAATGCGCACCACAACCACGACCAATTGCTATTATCTAGAAATACTTCATTTTGCTTCCTCACTACCGAAGGTGGAAGCCTTGGATTCGTGACTGAGTAAAAATCCAAGGCTTCCACCTTCGGTAGTGAGGAAGCAAAATGAAGTATTTCTGGATAATAGCAATTGGTCGTGGTTGTGGTGCGCATTTTCCCTGAAATATATCTGAAGGATAAAATTAGGTTTGAATGGGAGAAAACGCTCACTTAGGTTTTTCAGTGACTTATGAAAATCTAGAGTCCATCGAAGCATAAAAGAAACGGGGGAAACGGGGAGACAGCAAAAAGAATGTGGCAGCGTAATTCTGAGAAGCCTTGCTGACTGGTTTTGATCTGTAGTTTAGCTGGGCGCAGCCATTTGCATTCGCCTAGCGGCAGTGGCCCAAAGACCACAGAGGTTACCTACCCCTACCTTCAAAATGCACTATAGCAATGCAAAGTACTTATATATAGTTCCAAATGAGTTTTCTAGCCCTAGGAGCATTTTATCTTCAGACTTTTTGATCCAACCAAAAACGTTTGGTTTTTTGAAAGAGGGTAGACATTAGGCATGTTCCAACCACCAGAACTGGGATTAAACAGTTCCAAAGCCAGAAACTAAGTTTTTCTGAAGGGTGGGGATGGGTTTTAGAACTGTTTCAGTTCGAAAACTCATCGGCTGGAACACCTCAGAAACGAGCCAAACAACTGTGACGGCTGCTGATAGCTGAGTAGTTACCACAGAGAGGAAAGATCCGATTAACGAGGAGGTTCGAGGGAAATGAGGTTTTGGGAAGGTTCCAGAGGGTTCATCTTCAGCTCTGGTTCTAACACCTATCATCCTTGATCAGGTGTGTACATAGTTTCGTAACTCAAGAGAACCAAGTTCCCGCACCTGGCGGATATAAAACCTTGATAAAGTTTCAACACTTGGTGTGGTTGGAACACAGTTTTGTGTGCCAAACTCATTCGAAAACTTGAATTGGCTGGAACATAACTATTGGCACATTGAGAAGACAGACTTTACATGGCCGTTACATGTTACCAAAGATTATGGTAGATGGTGCGATTGTGGAGCTTATGGATTCAAATGATTTTATCATGTGAGAAAATTGGTTGGGAAGACGAACTGTTGCACCCTAAGTAAAATAATTTCTCTTCCTCAAGTCTTACTAGCATTTTATTCAAGATCAGAGATATATTTTGACCGCGATGCTATCCCCAGACTGCTTTGCTCAAAACCTCATTGAAATGACAAAATTTTCACCAACAAGTAGGTACCTACAAACAATACATATCCTACATAACAAACATACTTAGTAATTGGGTACAGTAAACTTGTAAAGACATAATTCTTGAACTACAAAAATCGTTTGGTTTGAGGACAAACTTATTGTTTGTTCGAGGCCAAGTCTTAGTGTCTGAACCTGCTGTTGTTGATAGCGTCTTGTTAGTGAATGATCAATATAACCAAATTCTTGTAGTACTGATGGCCTCCTGCCTTACCCACGTAGTGTGGTCTTCTATCAAACAAACTCGAAGATCAGCCATAAAACAATAATTGTTTTCCCTTCGTTTCAGAAAAAACCACGAACGCGTCCAGAGCCCAAAACAAACTCCAAGAAAAGGGGAAAAAGCAGCACTGCCGCCTTTGCCAGGAAAAGTCCAAGAAATCTCTGTCAAACTATATTCGACAGAAGAGCACGTGCGACACCAACAACTGCATCACGGAAGAGGAAGAATAAACTACTTACATAAGATATAATTGAAATAACCTATAAGTATAAATATCATAACTTAGTGAACTAGGATAAGTGGGATGGTGATTACTATCTACCTTCTCCCATGAACAATTCGGTCTCTGCAATCTGCCATACAACACAAATAACCCTAACCCGCTGAAACAAATCGGCTAATAAGTAAACTCTCCGAAGTAGCTGTAAGACAGCAGCTTGAATTCCAAATCATGATAGTTATTATTTGTAGTCAGCTATGAGTAAATTTAAAAAAAATATATACTTATTAGATAATAGAATTTGTTATAAAAAATGATTGAGTACCTATGCACTATGTATGTACCAATCATAAATACCTATAGGTAATTAGATGATAGCATATTATCATATATATAATAATGATGAGTATCTATTTATGTATAAGCTGAGAGATATGGTATGGGTTCAAAACCTACCTACGAGTATTCAAGCATGTGGCTTGTCCCTATTTGCAATATAAAGAAATATAATTAGACACACAGACTTTCAGTCTCAGTTGTAGAAGAGGTGGACAATGTTCATTGGACAATAATTATATAAATTGTTTTCCTCTATGCCCAATTATTATTGCATAAAAACTTGTAAATATACGTAAATACTCATCAGCTCATGAAGATTATAAAGAGCTAATAGTTTTATATATTGTCTACTTGAATAATTAATTGAAGATGAGTTTTCAGTCATATAGATAGATTTTTTTATAACTTTTTAAATCAATACTATCCAAGTTTGTCATAAACAGAAGGGCATGAGATATTTTCTGCTTTTTGAGACTGACTACAGGAAGGAAAAAGAAGAAGAAAAAAACCCAGTGATTTCTGACAGCTAACAGAAATATAATTTCTGGCATAAAATTAGAAAAATGTACTTAAAAACTATTAAAATAAATTAATGTGATTGCTCACAAGATTAATTCTTCCTCCCAAACTGCGAACAATTTAAACAGAATTGGCGTAAAACCATAATATTGATTAAGCATACGAACTCACCTTGAGAAGCCAAGTGAGAACAGAATCTCTGTAAGGCACGTGTGGTCTCTTTTCGACGAGCGCAGACATGACTTTTCCCAAAGTGAGAAGGGATTTGTTGATACTCACGCCTTCCTATGCGAACAGAAAAAACAATGCAAATTATTACACAACTGTTTATTATTTACCTGTATAGATGCCCCTTCTGCATAGATCACTGTTTTCTGTGGTCAATACCCTCGAGCTACCCCCAGGAAAGCCCTAAATCGAGTGTTGGAGCCGGCCCCGGAATTACAGTTTCATAATGCGCAGGGTTCAATAATTCAGTCATTATTTATTTGTTGTTATTCATGAAGCATTAAGTTTATTCAAGTTACGGGAGTGCCTATCAACAAAATCCAAAATAACCATCATTCTTTAAATGAAATAATATTCACAGAACAACCAACTCGACTTCAAACAGCCATCCGTGATTATAATCAGGTGTTGCCTAGCAATGATACCTAGCCCGGATTTATACTGTTTCATTCACGATCGTGTTGACGAAACTTTCCGGCCCAAACGAACGGCTGCGGCTGGTCACACAATGCTCCAGGTGGTCTCAAAAAATTCTTTAGTTCGAGATCAATTTAGAAATGCTGCACAGTCCTTGTCACTTGGGTTTATATTCTTTCGGACATGCCTACAGAAATGTTACTGTTCATTTGTTGTTTCTTTCATGCGCAATAATTGAAATAGTTATTTTAGATGGTTTCCATCAATTTTGGCCCCCAAAGATTATCTTTGAACATTGATAGTGCCATTTAATTGTCTTGATTCATCTGCTGATACTACTTCTAGTGTTACTATACAAATTTATGGTAATTTCAGACAATTTCCCAGGTTTCTGACTCATAAAAAAATGAATTTCGGAAGATTAACCTTCGTTACAATCTCAATTCTTCACTCTGTGGTCAAAATCAACTTCATATTCGGTCTTCTCGCCCTAAAAAAACGTGAAAAACAAGCTCGTGTTCACTAAAACCTCATTTAAAAAAAAAAACCGAAAACCCCTATTTTCACTCTCATTTTTCTCCCATAACACCTCTTGGTTATTCCGATCGGGCTCCCCAGCTTTGGAGCACAACTAGGACCCAAATGGGGACCCAAACTGTGTGCGGAAGAACGGCGATTTTAGACTAAAATTTAACGTAAATTTAAGGCTGAAACTTCGTTAGAACCTCAATTGTCCACTCTTTGGTCAAAATCGTCTTCAGATTCGGTCTAATCGTCCTAAGAAACATGGAAAACAATACAAAATAAACCAAAAAGAATGAACTGGTATCATTATTAGTGGGTAGTAGTTGGGTTTAAATTCGCTGTTCAGAAAGAGTGGAGTCAAAAATACCTAGCCTTTACTTAAACATAGGCTGTACTCGTGGAGCTATGTTTACATAAACCCCTGTTTATATAAACCTAACCCCAAAATGTACATGCTAGGGTTCATTGAGCACAATATTGTAGAACAAAACAACAAATTTAAAGCTATCTGCTGGGTTGCACCGATAGAGAATCCATTAAGTTTATTATTTCTGTTTTTTTCTCCCCGCTGAGAGAATCACATACCCCTGGGTGACCAATTTCTAATTTTAGTATGGAACTTCAAACAATTTCTGAAAATGAAAATGGATTACGTTCATTTTCAAGTTGTTGAATCAAGGACCGTTCTCATTATTCTCTCTTTTCCCTCATTATAATTCGAAACGCGATCCGTTAGTTTCCTTCCAACAATACACATCGGTTCAACTCAGCAAGCTTTGGTTTTCTCGTGTTTTTACTACATTCTCTTACGATCTGATCATTCTTTAGCATGAACCACAGGAACACAGACTCCTACATAAACAGAAAATAAGTACCAAATAGGTACCTACGTATTAGGAAGGTGGAAACAATTGAACGAAGCATTTAGTGAATGCCACTTACCCTGAGACGGTCAGTTGTCACCGAAGAGTGAGCAATGCGTTCACTTCCCGCGAGATCCACCAGGTTGATTTGACTCCGCCTCGTCTGGTCGTGACTCCAACTTCCATCACTCCCAACCTATCAATCCATGGAATTATTATGTACGCTTATATTTTATACTGTAAAGGGCCAAGCTTGCGTGCAGATGAGGATTAAATCTCCAGAATCCAGAAAAAACTCTGCAAAGTCCTTGACACATGGGTTTATTATTCTAGTAGACTTACCTACAGAAATGTTGGCTGTTCATTTAATGTTTCTTTCATGTGCAATAATTTAAACAGCTATTTTTTTTTAATGGTTTCCACAAATTTTGGCCCCCCCAAAACACGGATCAGGCTCCTACATTTCTTTACAAGTTATCTTTGACCATTGATAGTGCCATTTAATTGTCTTTATCCACCCGTTGATACTACTTCTAGCGTCATTATACAAGTTTATGGCGATTTCTGACAATTTCCCAGGTTTTTTGACTCGTAATAAATGAATTTTGGGAGCCGAACCTTCGTCACAACCTGAATTCTTCACTCTTTGGTAAAAATCAAGATATTCGGTCTTCTCGTCCTAAAAAACAAGGAAAACGATACAAGCTCATGTTATTAAAACCTTTTTTTTTAAACCGTATTGTTACACCCATAACACCCCTTGGTGTATTCCGATCGGGCTGCCGAGCTTCGGACCACAACTAGGACCCAAATGTGTTCCCAAACTGTGGGGAAAAACGATGATTTTAGACAAAAATTTAACGTAAATTTAAGAATGAAACTGTTAGAACCTCAATTATTTGCTCGTTGGTCAAAATCGAATTCATATCCGGTCTCCTCGTGCTAAAAAACATAGAAAATGAGCTGATGTTACTGAAACACCAAAAAATCCTATTTTTACACCCATTTTTCACCCATAACACCCTTGAGTATTCCGATCGGGCTGCAAAGTTTTGAGGCACAACTAGGGCCCAAATGGAGCCACTGTGTGTGAAAGAACGAATTTTTTAGACCGAAAATAGTAGATATGGATGATACGGCGGGCAGCGGATGATGAACAGCGTACGGGGGACGGGCATTACATTTTTGGAATCTATGCGCCTTGAAACGTAAAAGAAAAAATTTTTGAGGGATGTCATAAAAACGTTTTGCTGAGCGAATACATAGGTTTATTATTCGCAGAATAATAAACCAACAGAGTCAATGCTTCATTTGAAACAAATGGTGAAACGTACCAATACATACTCGCGGATTCTATACTGGGCGAACAGGACTCTACACTGAGTATACAACTTACAGAGTCGTTTACAGAGACATTTCTAAGAAGTTAGTATACCACAAATCCACATACCTGAGCAAAAGTTTGAGTGAGGATCACAGTGAAGAGGGAGTGCGAACGAGAACTCTTGTCGTTCATTTCAGTAGCTGCAGTTGCTCTTTTCTGGTTGCCAATATCAATCCAATACTGAAAACAAGGATCACAACTCAATTTTTTATTGAATGCAATTCATAAAATGTACACCAAGCAACCAAGAAAAGCAAATAAAGTGGAGGCATTGATTTGCGCTTCTTAACTGCCAGTCCTCAAGGGATTTTGTGGTGTGTAAGCAGCTCGGTTTTAATACACAACACATTTTGTTTTTCTGGCGTTGTAATACGGGTGCCTGTGAGCATCCTGATCAATTATTATTCTCACTAAAGGGTAACCTAACCAACCATAAGACCGGGAGCACACTGAGGAGGACGGGAGGCAGCCCAGCATCTGTGAAATATTTGAAATATTCTTCAAAGCAAGGAAACTCAGTTCTGAGCCTGCACACACAAGACCCTCAGCAATTATCATTCAATTTAATATGGAAACAACACGTTTTCCAAATTTAAGAAGCAAACTGTAGTATTCACCCAATTTATTCTAGATAGATATGCCAAAAATCATTATCATTGAAAGTAAATATATTCCGAGAAATCTATCTCCACTAAAGGTGGGTAGTTCCTCACTGAACTACTTTCGAAGAACTAACTCCGCCAAATGACAACTCCTCGACGTAGTACTTCACTGAACACCCATTCACTAAGACCACAGAGGAAAAAGTAATACAATCAAGGATCCAGCGGCAAGCAAAGGATATAGGAAGGGGGACTGAGTGAGTTACTATACCATACTAGTTCTTAAGTTCATTGAACGGTGGATACTACATGAGGAGTTTAGTTTCACGGAATGACAGCTCAAAGGAACTATGAGTAGTCGTTCACTGCTCCGCCTTTTCGTTTGTCGAATTTTTGTTTTTTTTCCCTTATTCTAATAAAAATTACTTGTTCTGAAAATAATTTTTTTTTTGTGATTCAGGCATTCTAGAAAAGGCTGGTAGGTACTTTATGTACTATGATGATGTAAAAAGGAACTGCTACTGCATATAATAAACTCGGGGGAAGTTATAAGGGACTAAAAGGAACTATAGAACGTGAATGAAACGAAAAGGAACTGGAATAAACTAATGAACTAGTCCAAAAGAACTGCTCCTTTCAAGGAGTGAACTAACTGAACCAGTCCCACAAATGAACTGACCTCAATCAACTACCCTTACTAATCCACCTAATGATCTCAGGAGTCTTGAAAACGAGTGCGCATGCACCAAGACTTGGACGATTTTCCTCTCCACTTTTGGTTAGCTTCTATAATAGATCAGCTTCCTCCTATATCTTTCAAACCATGGCTTGGGCACCCCAGTGTTGCCAACAACGAACTTGGGTTCAGATCTGCCTACGACCTTCTTTTCTCAATCTATCCACTTTTTGATGAATTCGATCAATATAATTAAATTCACTGTTCTTCTTATTTGGTACATATCCACAATGTAAAAACAAGTTTTTGAGTTGAATTTATTCTTCAGTGCAACGGCCATCCGTAGGTGTAGGTAAACCTTTCACCATAACCACAACAGTGTGTCCAACATCCCTGCCTTGTAGAGATCATAAGTTATGTTTGTACTATTTCCAACATTGTTTGCCTTTGCATTAAAAATAACGGACCTACCTGGATTCGGAACTTAAGAAAACTGTGAAATCCCATAACTTGATGTGACAGTGATTTATCGTGTCGATAATGATAAGCACCAGCACCACGGGGTACGATGTTTGCGGCTGATCTGTGGGCAGTATTACTAAAAGCTGGTTAGAAACGGTGCGGAAAATCGTCCAAGACTTGGGGTATGTGCACTCGTTAGGAAGCGGCATCACCGCATCAATCCTCCAGACTCTCTAGTCAATCACTAATTTGTTCAACGCATGTTTGTGACTCCCTAGAATCAACAATGAAGTGGGCCGTACCTCCACACAATGTTATGAAGTGACAACCACTATACAAATCAGTGTTAAAAGTTTTTTTCATACAGCTCTAGATCGCTTAAGCTAGATCAACAACCACAGCCTGATCCATAAAATTCCTTGAGAAATTGCACTTTTGAAGTGCATGCTCCCTGTAGGTTTCATTTATTTAATTTTTAAGGTGACCAATTGAGTTCAATCTATTCGATTTTTTACAAACCTGGAGCTCGTTATAGGTGCTAGTAGTGTGTTTTGAAAGGTCAACAACATAAGGGCCATAAACAGGGTGTTCTCGGACTTTAAGCTGTTCGTTGCCTGGGGCAAGAAGGTCATGGATCTTCTCGTTGTATACTTCAAGGTAAGAAATTTCGACAGTTGTTGAGATCGAGGAGGCGACGGACTTGGCCTGGTCAGCTCCGGATTGGTCCAGAGCGGAAGTTCTGTCAAGCATTTCACGGCAGAACCGTGGGATGATCCCAGATTCCGGAGTCAATCCGCAATTCTCATGCATGGGGCCCATCATGCTGGAAGCCAAATGGTTGCTGTTAGCCAACTCTAGTTGTAATACCATTAAGCAGTTGTCATTACAGCCCTGGAGAAGACCAGGGAATAAATCAGTGGTAGGTATAAAAAGGATTGGAAACTGATACCAACGTGAATTATACAAGAACCGCTCAACTTCCCCTCAAACATGACTGATTTAATTATGCTGCATAAATATATAAAATTAAATTTGAAATATAGCCTTTTTTAAATTAGCCATTTCTGCTCAGCTGTCCTTGCATATTTTGCGACGACCTTACCTATTCAGGAGTCAAAGAAAATCCATTATTATCACTACCCTCTCACCATTATTGAATAAATTAATTTCTGGGAATGCTTAACATCACCAAAGTTGAGGCAAATCATAACGTCACCTACCTGTAAGTCTTTCCGGAACCAGTTTGGCCGTAGGCAAACAGACAAGCATTGTACCCTTGGAACGCTGTGTCGACGAGAGGCCTCACCAATGTGTCATACACACCTTCCTGACTGTTACAGTCGGGAGGGGATGAGGGAAAACAGTGATCGTAGGTAAACTGGTGGACGGAACCGAGATCGCTTGCCACTCGAATTTCATTCCCTGTGACAAATACGGTGTTACCAGATTCCCTGAAAAAAATTAGTACAAGATTTCAGGTACAGATTTCAGGACAAGGGCCTTTAGGCCAGGATGCAAGAGAATGACATTTCGACTAGATGCAATATATTGCGTATAACACACTAGGTATTATTTGTACACCAACTATAAAAGGATAAATATCTTACATAACCCATAAGTTCCCAATTAAAATTAAAACCTTTGCTTTAGAAACATGGCAAAAATTATCACATAATATGTTCAAGAGCTTTTGAAATACAGTTTCAAGTAAAAACTGAGTACATTTCATTTCAGTTATTCCTAGTGAAAGAACACTGGACAACACATAAACAGTTTACTGAGCATAGAAAATCAGAACAACGTAATCTCATGAATTCTGAAGAGCAACTTGAAGTATAGTTCCTAATGACACAAATAGATAGCGTATCAAACATATCTTTTGCAGATGTCGCTACCCACTGCAAAGTGTCAGATATTCAAAGTTACCTGTGGTGGAGAGGTCGAACACGGATACCAACAGTTACACGGCTGCTTTCTCCAGAGTCACAGGGAAAGCTAGCAGTGTTACTAGGGATCCCTGATAACTTGGCCTCACTTTGGCTCCTTGCTAGGTTGGAGCCTTCACTCTGCTCACTCCTGCTATTGTGAGACAAGGAGCCAGCGGAAAGGGACCGGTTCAGAGATGAGTGCGGGGAGCCACAAGGGAGTGCTGGCGTGTTGTGGAACGAGATGGTCGAAGAGGTTTTTACAGACAAGGAAGTCGGAGTCCCTTGGTCGGAGACGAACCTGCGGCCAGGCGTGACAAATATGTCGTCACTACAACACGAAATCTATAATTAGGTTTTATTTTTTCAATAAAAAATTGAAAGGACAATTTCAATAGGCAGTTAACGCTTGGTGCTGCAGCCATACTGATAACAGACTTGAGACAAACGTTTATAATGAAAAATTACACGTTTGTATGCTCATCATGCCAATAATTTTCGTTATTCAAACTTAATCATAAATTAGCCAGTGTGGTAGTACTACATGTCTCGGTTTGACCACAGATAGAAGACAGTGATGGTACATAGGTAAATAAATTTGTAGAACAAAAATGACAAGCTTATTTGCAACAAGAAAAGGTTTTTGTATGCTGCGATCTAATACCTTGATGACAGATCAATCAAGTGAATTTTCAGGCATACCTAAGTACTGACGGTTGGTGGTAAGCTGCACTTCAAGGAAAATACTCCTTTACTTATGTAGGTTCCATGTTACAGGCAAAGCTGAACTGTGTATATCATGTCCTAAGTGGTTGGTTGATCGGGAGGTACCCCATTTTATAAAGATTTGATAGAAACTACAATATCCACCAACTCCAGTCCATGTTTCTGTTTAACACTCTCGCTGCATGTTCTTTCATGGCTGGTTCATATAATCCAAAGAGGTCGAAGAGGAAGTTGATGATTCCAAAGTCTCATTACACTGGTTCTTCAAAATAACTGAACAATTGGACGCCCAATTCTCCTACACGCTCAGTTCAACACCCTAAAATTGCACGATTCATCACTGCAAGGTGTTTAAAATCACAAAATAAAGACCTTGGTTTTTCAATGTTACCAATATGGCAGCATCACACTCGAAATTATTGATAGTGTGACGTCATCCCCATTCCACCTGTACCTTACTTAGGCCAGTGATTCATGCTTATATTTACAATCCCTCTAAATCCCCATAACATATGATGGGCAAAATATACAAGCTCTTGTAGTGATAATACATAATCACTGAAATGCAATTAGAACCAACCTGAACTCAACAAGAACGGATCTGCTGGTCTCTGAGCGATCACATTTGGTCGGCGTGTTTTTGGTGGGCGTCCGCTGGTTAGCAGACGTCTTCGGTGTCCCACATCCCGTTGGTTTGATCCCTCTGCCCACGCCATTCGAGGTGGGAGTTTTTCTGCTGGCGAGGGGAGTTCGGGCTCGAGCATTTGTGGACGATAATGGAGTCCTTGGAGTACGGGAACTAGCCAGACTCTCATTCGAACTTGAGGTTTCATCTTTTACTCGCTTATTCAAGATATTACAAACCACTCCTGAAATGATGATTTTGACTTGAAACGATCTATTGGAACAACATCCATGAATCATAAGTACGAGAATCTGGGAAATACATAAAAATAGTATTGTATAGTATGACCTCCAAGAACCAAACATTCTCAGATAACTACTACAAAAAATGTTTTCGAGGCACTTTTCATGAGTCGAAACTCATTTATAATACCTAGGCAAGAAGTAGATTAGAGTAATTTCAGGGACTTCGGAGAGGGCCTTACTCCCTCCACCACACCAAAGCCAAGGACCCAATGATTCTGAATTAACGAGCTTCCAGTGCTGCAAACTCTAGGAGACGAGACACTGTTTCCTCTACTTCGTTCTTCCCCAGTCTGGACGCAGGCGGAGGGTCGCCTGTGTAGGCAACAATACTGCTCTGGCTCTGATGTTTCCCACCTATGCCCAGTCAGCATCCCCAAAAGGTGTAGCATTTTCTTCCTTGGCGGTTCCAATGCTGCTGAGCCTCTCCTCGTGCGGCCCCCCACTCCCCACCCATTGTTACCTTCCCGAATTTTGTTCCAGGAATTTCTTTACAGTATAACCCCCAAGAACCCAACGTTTCAGATAACTACTACACAAAGTTATCAAGGCACTTTTCATGAGTTGCATAAACGAAGTCGAAATTCATTTACAATACTATGTAGGACACAGATTAGATTAATTTCAGGGATCGGAGAGGACCATACCCCCTCCACTGCACCGAAGCCTAGGCTCATTACCGGTCAGTTTTCATATATTATGACTAGTTTCAAATTACTAAGTGACAGTGTTCTCACTCGGTAATGACGAGGAAAAGCTCGAAGTGTAAAATGACTCTGGCGCTTTATATTATGACCTGTCAGTCAAGACTATATTAAGAGGAACTAAATACAGCAAGTGCTCAAGTTTTTGAAAAGTTTTACTTCTCTTGACGGAGTGCGCAAGTTGAATAGGTACTCTAAAGCAGGGTTGGTACTGTTTTAAACATTTGTTTCAAACATTTGTTTTAAACAGTGTTTTAAAAGCATTTTTGGAAAAAGGGGTGTTTTAAAACAGTCGTTTTAAATTGTGTTTAAAACATTGTTTAATACTGTTTCAAACATGCCCTTCATGAGTTGTTTCAAACTGGACCTATAGGAGGAAAATGACATTGACCTCATGAGAAAGGAGCAACAAAAAACATAATAGGTACAATAGATTTCCATCGCCATTCGCCAGTAGTCAGAATGACAAGTTAGATACCTACCAGCTACCACCAGCCTGGAAATTCTCGGAAATAGAAATGAACTTGGGTTTGTTCCTTTGTTCGAACTTTTGGCGTTCCGGAGAAATTTACCGATGGGTCATTTTTTCATTTGAATGGTGAATTCGCTATAAATTCACCTCCCCGTTCTGCGAAAGTCAATGCATTACATGCTCCCCTGAATATTTTTTCTTGGTGGAAGGCACTTGGGAATAAAATTTCTGAAGAAACCATGTCACTGGCCACTTTTCACCGCCACCACGTCTTCAGCAGGCATCGAAGGGCTGTTCTCCACATTCGGAGTGGTTCATTCAAAACTGCGGAATAGACTGGGGGTAGACAAAGCTGGGAAGCTTGTGGCCGTGCTGAAACACCTGAATTCTAGAGCATAATTTGTGTGCCTATGCGTATTTTTTGCTTTACTTCATTTGTAAATTGTGATCGGGGTTTCTCAAAATTAATTTTCATTTTCTGCAAATTATGTTTTAGGTAGGTATGAGTTTATAACTACATTAAATTGTAATAAAATTATTCAGCCATGGTTTAAAAAGAAAAAATTTGGATGGTTTCTTTCTCAGCCCTGTTACCTAAAGCACTATGTTTTGCGCCAATCTTTTGTATCCACACAAGCTGCCATAGTGCTTAACAGCTTGATGAGCAATCTTTAAAAACTTGTTTAAAACAATGTTTAAAACAGTTTTAAACAGCCTAAAAAAAACCTTTGTCTCACATAGGAAAAAAACGTTTTAAACTGTTTAAACAAAAAAAAAAAACTGTTTTTTGTATTTAAATTTAAAAAACTGTTTTTTTTTCCAACCCTGCTCTAAAGTAGTTTCAATAGTACATTTCCACCTCAAATTATGTTTTAAATAGTTTAATTAGTGCTGATTTCTATAAATTTAACCTATTAAAAAATATATAGGTACATTCAAGAATACAAATATATTTTGAATTTACTATACATATTTCAAGTAAGTTTCTGTTTACCTTTCTGTTTCAAAGAACGCGAATTCGTGACATCAATTTTGCCTGAGATGGGTTTGATATTTTCATCGTGAACTTTTCCAGGCGTCACTTGCTTAGTGGAAGCTGTCTTAGGTAGTGCACCAGTCGGTTTGGTCGGTGTTTTTGCTCGTCCATTCCACGACATGATGCAACCTGTAACCAACGAGAACAATATTACCGAACAAAAGTCAATAACCAATTTTGAAACAGCAAAAGCCACAAATTATAAATATTCAGAAATACAGCATTCGGGGCTCGGTTCGGGTGAAAAAATTGGTGTTGAATTTTTCAAAAATTATTAGCTCCAAAACTTTTAGAAGTAGAGGTGACGCACAATGAGGTGCCCTCAACTGACAGACTGAAGACAACGGTTAGTTTCACAGAGATTAGCAACAGTTCTTCTTCGTAATTTAATAAATTTAGCAAAGTGATGCTTTACCAAGTTTCTTCCAAGACCTTTAGCTTGACCATACTCTCTTAGAAGACCTTTAGTTTGAGCATACTCCTTTAGCTTGTACTCTGAGGAATAATATTAACATTAATAAAAACCTTCAAAAATTCTACCAAGATTGACCTGAAGGTCCAAATTGTGACAGTGGCGGTTCTCGCGTCGTTTGCTGTTTCGGTGAAGATCGGGTCGTTTTGGTGAAAGCCTAATCCAGTCCAGGCCCTTCTAAACCAGTCTAGGAGGGGGGGACTCTCGAGGGTCCACCTTCACTATCTTCACCCTGTCACATGGTAGCAGAGCGTGGTTAGGTAGTAAGCGCTGAGTAATTCACTAGACTCCATCCACTTTTGTGGGCTTTCCAGAAGGATAAGCCCAAAGGTTTCCAGAAAGGGATAATACATATATCTATTGGCTTCCACACCCCCTTTAGAGTGTCAGTGTAATTAAAATATACTGAGCTCATTTGAAGACGATTAGTGCCGTGAAGTCCCAACAGTTGTTCCATCCTAACAATGGAGGTTGATACCCTAGAGGTTGCCCGGATGAGCGCAATTCACTGGACAACAACCTATCACAACGAACTAAATCACTCGCGACGAAATTGTGGAAACCCATTTCAAAGAAAAACGGAGTTATTGAAAAAATAGTCTATTTCCACTAACAGTTATTGCTTGTTACTCCGTTTTTCTTTGAACCTCTCATTTTTTTCTCCGCCACCACTATGTAGGAGCTTTGTTCTCCAGTAAATATTATTGAGGTAGTATCATTACGATGGGGTTTAGCCACCTTGAAGTTGTTCAGATGTCCTTTCCTGAACCAGAACTTCATACTACTTTTCATTCCCCCTTTTCCCTCTCATACTTCTGCTACCCAGAAGTATGTCATGTGGGGGAGGAGTGTGACCGGCTGTTCTCGAGTCGTTTGTTGTTTCGGTGAAGATGGGGTCGTTTTGGTGGAAGCCTAATCGATATCCCTTCTTAACCGATGATACTCTCGCTGGTCTAGGAAGGGGACTCTCGAGGGTCCACTGTCACAACCTCCAGCTATCCCCAACATATATATAAGTTAGTTAAGCTCTTCTCTCATACCACAGGATTATTCCATTAAAGCCCAGCCGAGTACATAGCGTATGTTTTCAACATCGGTTAACCTTCGGGGTACATTATTGAAAATGCGAATTCTCACTCCATCCGATATTATTTAATCTGCTACTCAATATATTTGACAGGTATATTGAAGATTCAAAATTAATATATGCTCATATTCACGTTTCTTCATACTTTCAATCAACAAAGGAACGTAATATGTTTGGGGCTATTTCCGTGTAGAATTTGGTGTTTCATCCAGGCGTATTCCAGAACGGATCTCAGATTGATTTCTGCTCTACTTATTTGAAACAGCTAATCAGAAATACCCAACATTAAAAGAATAATCTTCACGCGTTGTAATGTATCCAAAACTCGAATAACAGTTTGTTGAGACATAAGTAAAACAGCATTCTGGACATTCAATTTATGTTCAAGAATGCTCTTCAAACTTTCTATATTCCCCTTAAACGAGGCGTTTCTTCTCAAATTCACTTCCATCAGAGCATAAAACCAGGTCCTCAAAGTAATTCCCACCACCAGGATTCTTCCATTCTGTTCCCAGAAGTAATGTTCGAAACATTCATTTCTATTTCCATCCCGTCCTTGTTGTATTTTTGGTACACTCTTTAGAGGTACCAAGAGAGGTGCGATTTTCACAACAAAGTAATCTTCTTGGCATCAAGAAGTCGCCATTATTTCCAAACATACTTCGTAAACATATTGAACAGCAGATCTAGACAAATTAAGAGTTTCAATAACACCTTTTAAGACCTAAACGTACTTTGAAGTATCTACTGGAGAATTTCAACTGGCGAACTTGTGATTTATTAAGCTTGGGAAGATTTGAAGGACTGACACGAAGCGTGTCGCTTCCGAAGTTATTTTCACAAGTAAAATGTTTCTGGGGGAAACATGTGAATTATTAATACTTTTGTGAGAACAGAAATATTTACCATAGGTACCTACCCGATTTAATGTCAGGAGGTTTTCAGGCATGATAAGTCGAAATCTGACCTAACTACACTGTACACACGTCATGACATTAACACCTACATACATTAACACATGACCACCTACATGATTAAGTTTCATTATTTTCAAGTAGTTTTTCACGCTAAATCGCTAGTTCGTGTTCATTTTTCGGTAGGTACGCTCCTACCATACCCAGATGACTGACTGGGAACTAGGAAGGTTCATAAATTTGTTACGACAGTATACAGAAAACGGGGCGCTCTAGTAGCACCCTGTAGGTATAGTGCAGTTCACACAGGTTATAGGTAGCTAGGTAAATACTACTATAATTACTAATTATAAATGTTTATTACGTCGGTACCTACCTACCTACCCTTAGTCTCAGGAGTAGGTACACACTTCATCTGTCCTAGAATTTTAGAATTCCGGTGTTTACTTGCAAGTGGCAACCCTGTGATCATAATAAATTAATACCTATATCAAACTGAAACTTGCCACTTCAACTGTGGGGGACGAAAACGAATTCTTTTGAAGAATCAACAGAGTGACAGTTGAGTTCATTACAGGTGTAGTTCATCATACTGGGTCAGTCGACATCAACCTCTGGCAACGGGGTAACGTAATAATAATAATAATAATATATTTATTGATGCACAGGACATTACACGGTCCCACCTCGCGCATCAAACACGCATAAAAAAAAGCAACCAATAGAGAAATTAATATATTATACATTTACAAAAACGGAAGTACTCAGCAAAATCTGCCGTAAGTACCCCATATTCATATCGATTAGTGTATATCAATCCAAAGTAGTTCCTAAAATTAAGGTAGGCTGTACAAGGCTGATAAAATGGATAGGTATAACTCACTCTGAAGTTGATAACGACGCTGTGTTCGTCTTTCAGCACATGAAAATCAACGATGCCATCAGGTGCAGTTGCTTATAAAAGATACCGGAAACTCAAGCACTACCTACTAGGCAAGAATCGCAGACTGAAGGCTAAATTTCAATTCGTTTCAAGATGACGACGACGAGGAACACTGCACATTGTAACTTGAAGGATTCAGGATTGGAGAAAAAAATAGTCAATCAAAAACAGCCGTTAAAACGGTTTCCGAGGGAGAGAGACGAGGGAAACCGATCAGAGGAGGCAGGAGGGTGCCAGGGCAGCCAACGGAACAAAAGCAAGCTTCACTACATGGATACTGCATACGTCTACATGACGAGGTTCCATCAGCAAAAAATGGAGCAGATAATCATCTATTCTCAAGCTCCTCAGACGAAACAGAGAAATTCAACCAACTTTTGTTCTGTAAGGTATCCCTTTCATATGGCGGGTTACCCGCAACTTATCTATTTTTATAATTTTTGCGCTCTACTTGGATGTCTGCAATACTCTAAGGAGTACCTACCCATGACTACAGTGTATAATTTTCTTTAGACCAACCACACTACGATGAGCAGGTAGTTCTTTTTCTATGAGTTTTCAATTTCGGCAACGAGTGACGTCATTACATCCCTCCCGTCTGGACGGGACCCCCTTGCAAGTTGTTATTCACTGCCAGAAACTTTGAAAGCTCATAAAAAACGCTGCAAATTATTGCACAACGGTTTATTATTTACCTGTATAATGCCCCTTCTGCGTAGATCACTTTTCTATGGTCAGTACCTACCCCCCTGGAGCCGGCCCACAAATAACAGTTTCATAAAATGCGCGGGACTCAGTTATTCATTATTCATAAACCCTCAATAATTTCCTCTTCTTCGCTTCCAATTTCCTAATTTTATCATCGCATGGAATTGCATGCAATCCACTTAAAACCATTGAATTCCAACTGAATTCCAATAAATTGATTGATTGAAATCCAAGTCCAACTGAAATATCTATTGAAAACCATTGGAAACTATGAACCCCCCCCCCAGTATTAAACTCAGTTAAATTAAATTTGCAAATTAAACTCCCATTCCAATTATTGGGTGCAAGATTGTTGCGGCATCCCTAGCAGCTAGCAATGATATCTGGGCTGAATGCATACAATTTGATTCCCTCCTATTGACGAAGCCTGTCGGTGCAAACCAGGGCCGCCCAGAGCTGGGGAGGGCCCCGGGCATAAATTCTTATCAGGCCCCTCCCCACACCGATTTTATAATTCATAAACAGGAGTACTGGACGCACTGTTCTAACTTTATTTATTAAGGAAGTAAATGAGCTCATTTATAAAAGGGAAATTTTTAGTCTGCACAATAACCGTACAAATAGGGCCCTGGGGATTTTGCCCCCCCACCGCTGATCGGCCCTGGTGCAAATTTCGGGGCCTTTGTGAACGAACGGCTGGACGTACAATGTTCCAGGCGGTCTCAAAAACCTCCCAAGTTCAATAACTATTTAAAAACGTGAACAAATCCGAGGTAACGGTGTCCTGGAGATTTCAACCCCTATTTTTCACCCCTTAGAGATGATTGATATTAACGCAGAGCTTCGCGGACCAACTAACCCAAACCCAAACTACAAACCAAATTTCATCAGTTTTGGTTCATGGTAACTAAGGAAATTGCGAAGTACGGCATACGGCGGACAGACTTTTTTTATTGCATTTTCGGTTGAAAATTAAACCCTGGGCAGCGCGCACAAGATTTAGCCGAAACCCCACGTTTTTCAGCATTAACGCCTTCCCCCTTCTAGAAGTATAGTTCGGAATTCCGGTGACGTAGTGCACAACTAGACAGTTTGTTGCATCGGACAAAGAAAACCACGCAAATCGGTTGAGAATTTCTGCCTGGGCAGCGCACACATACACATTATAGGCATATAGCACACATATAGCAATACATAATAGGTTCCCTATCATTCTGAATGAAAACTAATTTTTTAAATCTTTCCAAAAATTATAGAATTCTCACTTTTGAATCCGTTACTGAATTTTTGAATGAAATAAACTACTTCGATGAGTCAAACATTTTAGAGTACCTAGGTGGGCACCATCCAACAGGTGGGAGCATTCAGCCTTACCAACTTCATTCTTTCCTCCTCGGAATTCAAACAGTTTGATGACCTTTCTCAGTTCTTCTCTGATTGATGGTTATACCTATTTACAACATGATTATTATTGTACTGCATATAACAAATATTTCGCTGATTAGTTCTAATAATGGTCTAAAACCTGGATGGATCTCGATTTCATAACCACATCAAGCGAGGCGGTAGCCGAGCGATGCCAAGCATGAACCCGCGCCCGGCTGCCCCATTGCTTGTGTGAGAATATCGTCGTTGCACCACATTGATTCAGGCTTATTGTACATTATGTACTTATTGTAAATATGTTATTGTAATTATGTCATTGTAAGTATTATATATTACTACTAAAATATAAGAACATAAATATGTAGGATGTACAATAAGCCTGAACCAATGTGGTGCAACGACGATATTCTCACACAAGCAATGCTAAAAAATGCTTGACACTTCACATTGGAAAGGGTAGACCTCCCGTTATTCGCCATGTCACTTCGGCGTTACAGTTTTTAATTTTCGTTTTGATGGAAACACCCAAAATCACTTCACGCATTAACATGATTTGGATCGGTACTAAATTTCATAAAGATCGGTCTAGGGAAGAGGGTATATAAGTGGCGTGACAAAGAATGGGTGGAACAAACAAGCCCCCATCCCCCGGAACCCCCCCTTTGCTTGTGAGAAAACGGTTACAACTCCCAAAAGGTACTTCACCACGCCAAACCTGATCTACATACCAAATTTCATAAACATCGGCCGAGGTAAAAGGGTTGAAGTGGCGTGACAGAGAATGGGTGGAAAAAAGAATGGGAAGAAAGTCACCAAACACGTATTTTGAGCCCTATTTTTCGCAGGTTTTCGAAACACCTACCGCTTCGAATTTGGTGTCAGGCGACTCAGGGTGTTTGCCCCACAAAATATATACGCGCGAATAAAATATAGAAATAACGGGGAAGGCCCGTTGGCCCGATTCTTCGCTCAGTTAAGGGTTGATGGATCAGGTGCATAAACGACGCCATTTACAATAGTAATGAAAATAATAATAAGAATGTGTAGGTACAATAACAAATTTACAGTAAGATAAGTGCAATATGTACCTATGTACTTATTGTAAATATGTTATTGTAATTATGTCATTGTAAGTATTATATATTACTACTAAAATATAAGAACATAAATATGTACATATTGCACTTATCTTACTGTAAATTTGTTATTGTACCTACACATTCTTATTATTATTTCATTACTATTGTAACTGGCGTCGTTTATGCACCTGATCCATCAACCCTTAACCTCACCAATGTCCAACACCTTGTCATGGATGTAGGGCTCACTAAATAGCAACTGTTTAGTGCTCATTTGTTCGAAAATGTCGTCTCCCCCCCCCCCCCCTCTCTTCCTTTTCACTTAATTTACTATTTTGTGTAAGTAGGTATCCACACAACTATATGAACAACATCCAACTGGAAGCACAAAAAATTACAAGTTTTCACAAAGTTCAACAACAAACTTAGGTATCGGAAATCAGTCTCCTCGTCTTGAAAAACAATACCTCACCCCCCCACCCCCCCTCCAAACTTACTTGCGACCTTTCAAAATTTGTGATATCTCCTAAAAAAAACACTCCCTGTAAAAAAAGATGCCAAGCTGCAAAAGGTGTGATATCCAGGTTGTGCCAAGCACTGTGCCTAATAATCTTCCGTCCACATCCGACAGTTCATTTTCGACGTTAATTTTGAGGTGTAGACTAGACTTAGCTAACAGGGTGAGGAGTGAGTTAATCTTTAGGAAGTGTGCTGCTTGGCCGGTCTAGTTACTGATCTATTCAGTTCCTACACGAAGGATTCGAAGCCATCAAAATTAATGATTCACATGCTATGTGCCTGATATGTCGTAGACAGACAAGCAGCACACTTCCTAAAGATTAACTCACTCCTCACCTCAAAATTAACGTCGAAAATGAACTGTCGGATGTGGACGGAAGATTAGTAGGCACGTAGAAATTTATATATATATATATGTATATATATATATATATATATATATATATATATATATATATATATATATATATATATATATATATATATATATATATATATATATATATATATATATATATATTTGCATCCTGCTATCATAGTGGCATCCGCACATAACGCGTTATTGTGGCACCCTTGCAATCTGATAATATATATCGAATTTTTAAGGCGTATACTGGTCCGTTACATTGATAGAAAGTGATGGGTGTAATTTTTATCTTGAAATTGCAAACAGAAATGAAATCCCATAATGCTATCATTATGGCATCTTTTCATTCTTAGATCAATATGGCACCCGAAGTATACATTATCCAAATTCACATCATTGCAGAACCCACTTGTGTATACATTGAACATAGTGCTATCAATATGGCACCATGCGCTGTTGCCAAATCTCTAGTGGGGAAAGCATTTAACCTGGTAGTGTAGAATCGTAGCCCGGGGTGACCATGCGGGCCACAGCGTTAGATCTTAGTAACCCCAAAGTTGGTGACAACTGGTCCTCGTCTCAGGCGGGCACCAATGCAAGCTTTTCAAAGCGTGTGCTTACTCGACCAGCGATTAGCTCTTCACCTCGCATAGTAATCATGCGAAGTTTACAGAGTCTAAAAAAGTTCCCCCCGGGATATACTCATTGAGGTGAAATTCAGGGTTATAAAAGACAACTAATTTAATTGTTAGACTTAGAATCCATCTCTGCAGTACCCAATACGGTCGATTTTTCAACTCCCACAAAACCCCTACCTATTTCTGGATGGATAAACTTGCAGCAAGGAAATGAATTGAGCTATGTATGTATTAAAACGTCACTGTTTCATTAGAGTAAACATTTCTATATGTACCTATAAGGAACATCCTAGGCCAATAAAATTAGGATTTTTCCAGGAATTAATTGACAAAAAACAGGAAACCGTTTTAGTACCTTCAGATGATGCTAAATAAGAGTTTAATACCTTCAGTTGATGCTAAGTAAGAGTAATCTGCGTTTGCACGGTCACAGGTGGTGAGCTTAATTTTTGAGAGCAAAAACACATCGACATTTTGGCACTTTAATTTTTTAGTTAGGTATATCTTCCAAACCGTACATCCTACATTCCACCACTAGAACCGAAAAACATTAACTTTGGCATCGAATCACTATCTCAAACGTCAATTCCAGATGTACATTACAGTTGTAATGTATGTCTAAAACCAGTATTTTTTTCATTTTTGGCGAAATTCTCAATTCATGACTGAACAAACGGCTGGCTCTGGAACGACCATTCTATGAAAACCCTTTGGAATGAAAAGGGGTATAGCAATAAATTCTGCTTTCATTGAGCACCAAAAATTTAAAATTTGGTACAGCCTGATGTATACCTACATAATTGTAAACGACAATATTCGAGAACGGCCAGTTCGCGGAATTTTCACTAGGTTGCTAACCCTACTACAAGCTGTAACAATGGATTTTGTTCAATTTAATAATCAAATTTAATTGGGTAATCAAATTTAAATGGAACTTCATCGCATTAACCCTTCAGAAAGGAAATTCAATTCCATAATTTATATGTCATATAATGATACCTCATATAGAAAGGAAACCAGGGGTCATATTACAACTGCCCCGTATTTCTGACAAAACCCCCTTCCATTGCGAAATAAAAAAAGGGAGTTATTTTAAGGTTGTCTGTTACCACTAATACACGAAAAAACTCAAAACACTGTTAAAGGTACCGGTTTTGGTGATCAATATCAAACCATCGTCAGTAACCATCGTCTTTTGCTACTTTCGTTACTGACGATGGTTTGGTCACTGAAACCGGTACAAACGTGGGTTTTTTGTACCGGTAAACCCGGTTGTGTAAAATACACAACTTTTCAATAAATCCTGTTTTTGGTTTATTATCTTCAACTGGAATCGGATATAAAAAAAAAAAAGTGTAAACCCCTCCCTGAAATAAGACGGTTTCCGTTTCAATGTACCCAGGAAAGCCTAAATCGAGTACTGGAACCGGCAAGGGAATTACAGTTTCATAAAAATGCGTGGGGTTCAATAATTCTATAATTAATCATTTGTTGTTCTTCATGAAGCATTGTTCAAGCTGCAAAAGTGCCTAACAGCAAAATCCAAAAGAGCCATCATCCCAACCAACTCGAATTCATAAAGCCATCTGTGATTATAATCAGGTGCTCCCTAGCGATGATGTCTGGGCCGGATTTATTCTGTTTGATTCACGATCGTGTTGACGAAGCTTTTCTGTGCAAACTAACGGCTGGTCATACAATGTTCCGGGTGGTCTCAAAAATTCTTTAGTTCACGATCAATTTAAAAACGTAAAAAAACCCAAACCCTTCTATTGAAACGTTTCAAGTTACGGTTTTCTGCACATTTCATCCCCATTTGTCACCCCTTAGAGATGACTGACAGTAACGCCGAGCTTCGCGGACCAACTAGACCCCAAACGGGACCTACAAACCAAATTTCATTAATTTTGGTTCATGGTAGCTAAGAAAAGTGCTAAATACATCGTACAGCGGACGGACAGAAATTTTTTTATTGCATTTTCGGATTCTACATACGAGTACTACCTTGAAATGGAAACTTTCAAAGTTTGATGGGTTGTTGGTGGTGGTGGGGGGTTACATTTTTTATTTTTTCATGCTCGATTCCAAAGGTTCATTATTCATAATAATAAACCCAAATTAATGAAATTCGGTTTGTGGGTCCTATTTGGGGTCTGAATGGTCAGCGGAGCTCGGCTGTAAGGGGAGAAAAATAGGGGTTGACATTTTCAGGGCTCCGTTAATTCGGGTTTTTGGTTTTTAAATTGATCTCGAACTTGGGAATTTTTTGAGACCACCTGGAGTATGTACAGCCGTTCGTTCACATTATGGCCCTGAAGTTTGCACCGAAAACCTTCGTCAATATGATCGCTAATGAAATGGTATGCATCAATCGCGGATGGTTGTATGAAGTCGAGTTGGTTGTTCCAAGATATTATTTGATATAAAGAATGATTGTTATTTTTTATTTTTCTAATTGGTGGGTACCTACTTTAGTAGCTTAACACAAATGCTTCATGAATATCAACAAATAACTTACTAATCACAGCATTCTTGAATCCACCGCATATTTATGAAGCTGTAACTGCCCGGCCGGCTCCAGTACTCGATTTAGTGCTTTCCTGGGGGTCCACGAGGGTAGGTATTGACAACAGAAAACAGTGATTTAAATTATTATACACCGTTCTGTAATAAGTTGCCACGATTTTGTTCTTCTGTCCATGGGACAAGTTAGTACTATTTTTTTGTGTTATTATATTCAATAAAGAACCTTTGGAATCGAGCATTAAACCAATTATTTTGAAAGCATTAATTTCAAGGTACCTACGTAAAATCCGAAAATGTAAAGAAAAACGCTGCAAATTACTACACAACGGTTTATGACTTACCGGTGTAGAAACACTGAATTCTGTGGTCAAAACCTACCCTAGTGCGTCTCCCAGGAAAGCCCTGATCGCCTAATGGATCCAAATGGGTCATTTCAGTTGATAAAATGGCTGATGGATTCAAGACCTCTACCAAAAGTGTAAGGTGTATTTTTCGAATTAATTTTTGGTTTATTATTTTCAATAATGAACCATTGGAATCGAGCATGAAAAACAAATTCTAACCCCCCCCCCCCCCCAAAATTTGATGGTTTACGTTTCAAGGTATGTAGAATCCTAAAATGCAATAAAAAAAATTCTGTCTGTCCACCGTACTTCGTACTGGCCACTTTTCTCGGTTACCATGAAAAAAAATTGACGAAATTCGGGTTATAGGTTCCGTTCGGAGTCTAGTTGGTCCTCGAAGCTCGGCGTTACTGTCAGTCATCTCTAAGGGGTTCAAAATTGGGGTTGAAATTTTAAGAACGCAGTAGCTCGAAAACTTTCGATAGAAGGGTATGGTTTTTATTACGTTATTAAATTTGTCTCCAGCTAAACAATTTTTTGAGACCACCTGGAGCATTGTATGTCCAGCCGTTCGTGTGCAACAAAAAGCTTCGTCAACACGATCGTGAATCAACGGTATAAATCCGGCCCAGATAATCATCATTAGGGAGCACCTGATTATAATCAAGGATGGCTGTATGCAGACGAGTTGGTTGTTGTGCGATATTATTTCATTTGATAAGTGATGGACTATTGGATTTTGTAGGTGTGAAACTTGAACAAACGTTGAAGTATTGTTGATGGGTAAATTATTAAACAATGGTAAATTATTACACAACGGCAAATTATTACACAACGGTAAATTATTACATAACGGTAAATTATTTTACAACGGTAAATTATTACACAAAGGTTCATCTACCAAGAAGGGGCTGGATTTTGTTGATCGGTACTTTTGCAACTTGAACAGCCGTTGAAGTATTAGTGATGGGCAAGTTATTACACAACTGTTCATTATACTTGACCACGAAGGTATGTACTGACCCCAGAAAACAGTGATCTACGCAGAAGGGGCATCTATTTCACTCCACATCAACAATTTCTCTTCAGAACTTCATTATTTGCGTTTCTTTTTGCCGTTTTAGTTACTGTTTGTCATCGACAGAATTATTTTAGCAACATTTAACTCGTGATTAAGGTAGGTACCTGGTAACGAGTACGAGGTTAGGTACTAACCTACGGAGGGTCTGCGATTCACATAATATGTATAGAATAGTACATATTATATAGACGGGTTATCTATACAGAGAGCTGTGATCTGTACAAAATAATAAACCGTTGTGCAGGGATTTGCAGCGTTTTAAATATTGGTTGCTGAACCTGGTAACTAAGAAAAGTGGCCAGTTCAAGCGTACGGCGGACATACAGAAATTTTTTATTACATTTTCGGATTCTACATACCTTGAAACGTAAACCATCAAATTTTGAGGGCTGGGGGGGAGGGGTTTTTTCCCATGCTCGATTCCAATGGTTCATTATTGAAAATAATAAACCAAAATGTCAAATCTATTTGGCAACCAACTTCTGACTTATTTTTCCGCGTTTGTTTTCTCTTTTTCTTGATTCTACACTATATCCTGAACTGAAAGACACTTGTATGTCAACTGTCAAGGCCGCATAGGCTCGGCAGACAAATATTAAAATTTTAAATTTTGGGAACAAACATCTGACTCATAATGTATTTCCAAATTCAATCCACACAATTCAATCCAAATTCAATCCACCACGGCAAACGTTTGATTTCGAATGGCACTTGTTGGAATCATTAGGAAATGTGGCAACAGTACAAGTTCTCCTTTAAATGTTTCTATTAAAATTGTAGATTCGATGGTATTGTTCATCATATTTGTCAATGAAAGCCCGGTACCTTAGCAAAGTCTTGCTGGATTCATTGAGGAACCCTTTTGGTTTATTAGGGAGGGGGCGGGGGGAAATGGGTGTAACAATAGGGGTTTTACAGTGTTTGAGGTTTTGGTGAACATGAGCTTGCGTGGTACCGTTTTCCATGTTTTTCGGAGCACGAAGACTGAATATGAAGTTGATTCTGACCAAAGAGTTAAGAATTGAGGTTGTACCTAACGTTCAGCTCCCCGAATTCATTTTTTATGGGTCAGAAACCTGGGAAATTGTCTGAAATCACCATGAATTTGTATAATAACACAAAAATTAATATCAACAGGTGAATCAAGACAATTAGATGGCAGTATAATTATTGATCAAAGATAATTTGTTTTAAAAAACGTGTTTTTGAGAAACTATAAATGAGCAGCTAACATTTCTGTAGGTAAGTCTAAAAGAATAATAAACTCATGCGACAAGGACTTTGCAGTGTTTCTATATTGAAATATTCAATTTACAATTTTAATTGGTTGAAAAGAAATTGCTGCATGAAACCGAGTTGGTTGTTCCGCGATATTATTTCGTTTCGAGAAAGATGGTTATTTTCGATTTGGTCGATAGGTACATACTTTAGCAACTTGAACAAAAATTTGGTTCGATGTATGTATCTTGGTCTGTGTCCGCAAACCCTTGGCACGCGCATAATATCCTCAGTTCGAATCCGATTTTGCAACATTTGCGGGCTGGGCTCCCCATCCGCTCGGATATGGGGCATCCTTACAGGAAAATAATAAACCGTTGTTTAATAATTTGCAGAGTTCTTACGTTTCTTCCCGCTAGGTAATTACAGTTTCCTAAATATGCGGTAGATTCGAAAATTCTATCTACAATTATTTGTTGTAATGCATGAAGCATAACTTGTAGTTTAAAAATAGTAGAACGAAAATTCCTACGCCTAGCTTGAAGAACGGTTCCTAAAAATGCCATCGAAATCGGGCGGTCAAAGAATGATAGAATACGACTTTATAACCGAATTTGTACTTACCTAGCTTCTACGAATACTTCTACAAATATGGAAAAAGAAGTCGTGGGTTTTTCAAAATTAATAGTTAACGCTTTATTAATAGGTAAGGCTTCTGTACTTGTCCTCAGACGGCAACATGAACAAACACAGGTTGATGAGAAATTGAGTACCTCGATTTTGCGTCTGCGCAAGCACAGTGGTCGTACTAATGATCCGAGCTATTTGAAATTCATATGGGACGATCTAGCAGCTACACCCACCCCACTATCACTGAATTTGAACAAAATCGGGCCGCCGCCGCCGGTAATGCCAAGCTTCGCGGATCAAAATCATTGGAACCTACCAACCAAATTCCATTAATTTTGGTTTGTGGTAACAAAGAAAAGTGTCTGGTAAGGCGCGGCGTACAGCGGACGGACAGAAATTATTGTGTAATATATTTTCGGATTCTACGTGTCTTGAAACGAAACCGCCAAATTTTGAGGGGGCTAAACTTTTTTCTTTTCCCTCATGTTGGACTTCATTAAGATGAGTCCTGTAAGATGGACCGTTCAGGTAAATCTTATAGATAGGTAAGCTAAAAACTGGAAAAATTCCTACAATGTTGAGCTTTTTGGCTGACAAAAGTTGTCCTAAACTAAAAAACGATTATTCAAAATGAAAAGTGTTATATTATAGGTAACTAAAGTTGTAGAGCATCAAATTCATTGGGGACGACCTAGGAGCTACACCACCCCAACTGTCTACTAAATTTGAACAAAAGCGGACCGCCGCCGGTAACGCTAAGCTTCGCGGATCAGAAAGATCCCAACTGGAACCTACCAACCGAATTTCATTAATTTTGGTTTATGGTAACAGCGCAGCGTACTGCGGACGGACAGAAATTATTGTTTAATATATTTTTGGATTCTACATGTCTTAAAACGAAACCACCAAATTTTTAAGGGGGCTATCCCCCCCCCCCCCCACCGTTTGATGCCAAAGATGGACTTCAAAATATTTCATTGAAATATTAAAGAGTAGATCAATTATAATTTTAAATTGCAATTTTAATAAAAAATATGGGTGCTTTGAACGCAGATTTTAATGATATACAACTTTATTTATATGATTTTTTCATTTGGAATACCCATTTTTAGTTACAGGCGTGTGAAACACACTTTTCAGTCAAAATGGAAAAATTTTCCGAGTTTAGACTGCCCATTCCAGCCAGACGGCTGAGCCAAATTTGATGTTTAAGAAAATCATTCTAAGTAGAATTTAATGCTCTTTAATTTTTGTTCGAGTGAAATTTTCTGTATGAATCATAGTTTGGATGTTATAAGCCCAAAACTGCACGATGTGCCAACATTTCACGGTTATTACAATGGGCTTTTAGTATGATGTACTGTAGGTACCTGTCAACAAGCATGCCACATTTCAAAATTTTAAGATTTTTGTCCCGTTGGTAACTTTTTTATTGTGTCTAATTTGACTGCGCTAAATGAGTTGATACTCCAAAGCACTCCTCTTCTGATAACCCCCCATGGTCCTACAGCCCACAGAGTGGCCCTGGCTGGTCGACCGATTCTCTGATAACAGTGTTGCCAAATCTCCGGAGGTCACAATGATAGGTCTTCATCAATTTTATGATATACTGTGTATATTCTCGACTAGCACCAGCGCTGCGTTTGGAAAAATCGTGAACTACGGCCGTATAATTGTTATCCATCTTGCTATGTTTGTGGCACCCTTGTGACAATTTTCAAATCAATATATCTGACTCCTCTTATCGATTTACCCCCTTCTGTGTATCGATAGTTATTGATAATTGATAGTTGCAGCACTTCCGAAGCGTTTCAATTTTTTTCTTCTATTAACCTCCAAACTACGTAGGGATTTCAAAGTGGCACCCTTATACGGATGCCTCATGCACACGGGTGCCACTTTAAATGCAACTTTTCTGTGTGTGGTAGCCACAATGATACCAGGATGTATATATATATATATATATATATATATATATATATATATATATATACATCCTGGTATCATTGTGGCTACCACACACAGAAAAGTTGCATTTAAAGTGGCACCCGTGTGCATGCGACATCCGTATAAGGGTGCCACTTTGAAATCCCTACGTAGTTTGGAGGTTAATAGAAGAAAAAAATTGAAACGCGTCGGAAGTGCTGCAGGTATCAATTATCAACAACTATCGATACACAGAAGGGGGTAAATCGATAAGAGGAGTCAGATATATTGATTTGAAAATTGTCACATGGGTGCCACAAACATAGCAAGATGGATAACAATTATACGGCGATAGTTCCCGGTTTTTCCAAACGCAGCGCTGGTGCCAGTCGAGAATATACACAGTATATCATAAAATTGACGAAGACCTATCATTGCGACCTCCGGAGATTTGGCAACACTGTTATCAGAGAATCAGCCGACCAGCCCAAGCCCCTCGTGGGCTGTAGGGCCATGGGGGCTTGTCAGAAGAGCACTTTTGGAGTATCAACTCATTTAGCCCAGTCAAATTAGAAAAGAAAAAAAGGTACCAGCGGGAAAAAAATCCTAAAAATTTGAAATATGGCATGCTTGTTGATTGGTACATCATACAACCATGAAATATTGGCACTTCGTGCAGTTTTGGGCTTATAACATCCAAACGATGATTCTTACAGAAAATTTCACTCGAACAAAAATGAAAGAGCATTAAATTCTACTTAGAATGATTGTCTTAAACATCAAATTTGGTTCAGCCGTTTGGCTGGAATTGACGGTCTAAACTCGGAAATTTTTTCCATTTTGACTGAAAAGTGTGTTTCACACGCCTGCAACTAAAAATGGGTATTCCAAATGAAACATATCATATAACTAAAGTTGTACATCATTCAATTCTGCGTTCAAAGCACCCATATGTTTTATTAAAATTGCAATTTAAAATTTTAATTGATCTAAACTTTAATATTTCAATTAAATATTTTGAAGTCCATCTTTGGCATCGAACATGGTTGGAGGGGGGGGGGGGGGGGGAGTAGCCCCCTAAAAATTTTATGGTTACGTTTCAAGACATGTAGAATCCAAAAATATATGAACCAATAATTTCTGTCCATCCGCAGTACGCTGCGCTGTTACCATAAACCAAAATTAATTAAATTTGGTTGGTAGGTTCCAGTTGTGGTCTTTTTGATCCGCGAAGCTCAGCGTTACCGGCGGCGGTCCGCTTTTGTTCAAATTCAGTAGATAGATAGTTGGGGTGGTGTAGCTCTTAGGTCGTCCCCTATGAATTTGGTGCTCTACAACTTTAGTTACCTATATAACACTTTTCATTTCGAATAATCGTTTTTGAGTTTAGGACAACTTTTGTCTGCCAAAAAACCTCAAAATTGTAGGACTTTTTCCAGTTTTTAGCTTACCTATCTATAAGATTTACCTGAACGGTCCATCTTACATGAATCATCTTAATGAAGACCATCTTTGGCATCAAACATGAGGGAAAAGAAAAAAGTTTAGCCCCCTCAAAATTTGACGGTTTCGTTTCAAGACACGTAGAATCCGAAAATAGATTAAACAATAATTTCTGCCCGTCCGCTGTACGCCGCGCCGTACCAGACACTTTTCTTTGTTACCAAAAACCAAAATTAATGAAATTTGGTTGGTAGGTTCCAATGAGTGTCTTTTTTTGTTCCGCGAAGCTCGGCGTTACCGGTGGCGGCCGCCCGATTTTGTTCAAATTCAGTGATAGTTGGGGTGGTGTAGCTCCTAGATCGTCCCATATGAATTTCAAATCGCTCGGATCATTAGTACGACCACTGTGCTTGCGTAGACGCAAAATCGAGGTACTTGATTTCTCATTAACCTGTGTTTGTTCATGTTGCTGTCTGAGGACAAGTACGGAAGCCTTACCTATTAATAAAGCGTTACCTATTAATTTTGAAAAACTCACGACTTCTTTTTTCCCTATTTGTAGAAGTATTCGTAGAAGCTAGGTTAGTATAAAGTCGGTTATAAAGTCGTATTCTATCATTCTTTGACCGCCCGATTTCGATGGCATTTTTAGGAACGGTTCTTCAAACTAGGCGTAGGAATTTTCGTTCTACTATTTTTAAACTACACATTATGCTTCATGCATTACAGCAAATAACTGTAGATATAATTTTCGACTCTACCGCATATTTAGGAAAAGGACCTGGCGGGAAGAAACGTAAAAACTCTGCAAATGATTAAACAACGGTTTATTATTTTCCTATAAGGATGCCCCATATCCGAGCGGATGGGGAGCCCAGCCCGCAAATGTTGCCAAAATCGGATTCGAACTGAGGATATTATGCGCGTGCCAAGGGTTTGCGGACGCAAACGGATAGACATACATCGAACCAAATTTTTGTTCAAGTTGCTAAAGTATGTACCTATCGACCAAATCGAAAACACCATCTTCCTCGAAACGAAATAATATGCGGAACAACCAACTCGGTTTCATGCAGCAATTTCTTTTCAACCAATTAAAATTGTGAATTGAATATTTCAATATAGGAACGCTGCAAAGTCCTTGTCGCATGGGTTTATTATTCTTCTGGACTTACCTACAGAAATGTTGGCTGTTCATTTATTGTTTCTCAAAAACACGTTTTTTTTTACAAATTATCTTTGATCAATTATAGTGCCATACTGTCTTGATTCACCTATTGATACTACTTTTTGTGTTATTATACAAATTTATGGTGATTTCAGTCAATGTCCCAGGTTTCTGACCCATAAAAAATGAATCCGGGAGCTGAACGTTAGGTACAATTTCAATTCTTCACTCTTTGGTCTTTAGGACAATCAACTTCATATTCGGTCTTCGTGCTCTGAAAAACATGGAAAACGATACCTCGCAAGCTCATGTTCACCAAAACCTCAAACACTGGAAAACCCCTATTTTTACACCCATCCCCCCCCCCCCCCCTCACCACCAACTAATAAACCAACAGGGGTCCTCAATGAATTCAGCATGACTTTGCTAAGGTACCAGGCTTTCAATGAAAAATATGATGAACAATACCATCGCAGCTAGAATTTTAAAAGAAACATTTAAAGGAGAACTTGTACTGTTGCCACATTTCCCAATGATTCAAACAGGTCCCATTCGAAATCAAACGTTTGCCGTTTCGGCGCTACTCGCATTTGCAGTAATAGTCAACAAATCAAGGAGACAATCGCTAAAATTGTGTGGATTAAATTTGGGAATACAATAGTCTTATGAGTCAGATGTTTGTTTCTATTGAGAGTTGAGCAACTGGACCTCTACACTAGCTTGGATGTTTGGATGATCTACTCGTTGGAAACCCAAATTGACAACATCATGTGTTTTGGCCAAAATTCCCCAGTTCTATTATTGTCGTCGTTCAGAGTTTAATTCAGAAATACAACTTTTCCATTTTCTGACATTTCAGTGCAATATCTTCTACTGTTAACAGAATAACACTCTGCAATAGGTTATGGGCCCAGTGTAGGCAAAGAAGATGTCAGAAGACAGAGTTACGACCACGATTGAGAAACTTCGAGATGAAGATGGGTTTGCAATATGGAAGTTCAAGATTCAAACTCTTCTTGAAGCGGACGACATGCTTAGTTTGATTAATGGTGAGTCGCAAAAACCCGTTTTAGCTGCAGGGGCTGATGAAGCGGCAGTTGAAGACTTCAACAGAGTACTGAAGGAATGGAAGAAGGCAGACGCCAAAGTCCGTAAGCTCATTGTAACAACTGTAAGTGACAATGTGACTGTGCTCTTCATGTCCTGTCAAACAGCCAAAGAAATGTGGGACAAATTGTTGTCTGTTTTCGAACATAGGTCAGGAAACAATCTTTTCAGCGCACAAGAAAGGTTCTTTAAGTACGAAAAAAATCCTCAAGATAACATATCTACGCATATCTCAAAGTTGGAGAGCATAGCAAACCAAATGCGTACATTAGGGGAACCGCTCTCAGAAAACATGCTGATGACCAAAATACTGACAACATTGCCTTCCACGTTTGACCATTTTTTTAGTGCCTGGGAGTCAGAAACAGCAGCTAACAGAAATCTAGGAAATCTCACTGCTCGACTTCTTAACGAGGAAAAACGAATTTTAGGAAAGCAAGATGATGTAGCATTAGCAGCTCAGCGCAACAGTCAACAGCACAAAATTAAGGACTTAGTGTGTAGGTATTGTAAAAAGCCAGGACACTTTAAGCGAGACTGCAGGAAGTTACAGAACAAACTTGCTGCTCTAAATGAGTCGCAAGCCAGTAACATGGCGTTAGTTAATGTTTCTGATGAGGCCATTGCAGACTGTGAGTGGTATTTAGATTCTGGGGCTACTGATCACATGTGCTTCATTCGAGAATGGTTTTCGAATTTTGAGTCCCTTCAACCGGTTCCAGTCAAGATTGGAGATGGGTCAAGCATTCATGCAACAGGTACAGGTGACATAAACGTCATGGTTTTCGGAGGGGGGGCGTGGACCGCAAGGTATCTGAAAAATGTTTTGTACATTCCAGACTTGAAAAAAAATTTGTTCTCTGTCTCAGCGGCAATGGAAAAGGGAATGGATTTGTTTATGAGTGGTAATAAATGTGCTCTTTCAGATCACCAAGGAAATGAAATCGCCACTGGTTTTCGGAAAGGTAGGCTCTATAAAATGGAGTTCAAAGTTCTGGAGCCCAGTCATCATGCCTGCATCGTAGAGTCAATGTACCTGTGGCACTGCAGGCTAGCGCATCAAAATGTCGAGCATTGCAAGAAAATTCTGGAACGTAAGAACATCAAGGTCAATAATATTCAAGGTAATCCAAAATGTGAAGGGTGCATCTTAGGAAAACAACACAGGACACCGTTTAGAAGTAGCGAAACTATTTCCTCTGGTCCAGGTGATCTGATTCATGCAGACCTAGCAGGTCCCATGGAGTGCAATTCAGTCGGAGGGTCAAGATACTTTCTGTTGTTTAAAGATGACTACTCGCATTTTAGAACAGTCTATTTTATAGCACACAAAAGTGAGGTGCATAACAAGCTCAAGACATTCTTGAAACTCACTAAAAATACTTTAGGGCATGACATAAAAGTTCTCAGGACAGACAATGGACTTGAGTTTTGTAATAATGCCATAAAAACAATGTTGGAACGTTGAGGTATCATTCACCAACGAACTGTCCCCTACAATCCCGAACAAAATGGTTCAGCTGAGCGGGATAACAGGACCATTGTTGAAGAAGCTAGGAGTATGCTGCATGAAAAAAACTTGGAAAAACGCCTTTGGCCTGAAGCAGTGAACACTGCAGCATATGTTCTTAACCTGACTGGGACAAGTTCTGTGCAAGGCAAAACGCCGTTTGAACTTTGGCACAATAATGATTGTGGGATCAGTCATTTGAGGGTGTTTGGATCTAGAGTATTCGCACACATACCAAAACAAAAGAGAAGCAAATTCGATCCCAAAAGTAAAGAAGGCATTTTTGTCGGGTATGATAGCTGTGTGAAAGGATACAAAATTTATTATCCTCTACAAGGTAAATTTGAATTCAGTAGGGATGTACTTTTCTTAGAGGACCAGGTGTATCGGGGAAGTAGCAGTGTTGATAGTTGCGTTGTCAGTATAGACATTGATTCTCAAGTTGAAGGTTCCAAAACTGCTCTACCATCTGCAATAGTTAATCCCGAAGCCCTCATAGACCATCCCGAAACTCCCATAGAACAACCTTCAAGTAATGAGTCAATCGAAGTTCCTGTAGCCGTACAACAATTGTCTTGTAATGAAATTTTACCACTTCCAATAGCTGTTTCGTCTGAAGATACCAACAGGATGGGACAGGCTGAATCTTTTTACAAATTGAGAGAACGCAAGCCAGCCAAACAGTTCACGTGCTGCACAGCTATGGCAGTCAATTCAGAACCCCAGAGTTATGAGGAGGCTGTGAAGAGCCCTGATGCTGACAAATGGAAGCAAGCAATGAAGGAAGAGCTAGACTCCCTGCATAAAAATGGAACCTGGGAACTCGTAGAATTGCCTCCAGGAAGGTCAGTAGTAGACAATAAGTGGGTGTTCAGGATTAAGCAGCCTAGCGGTCGGTACAAAGCCAGGCTAGTTGCCCGAGGGTTCTCACAAAGTTATGGGGAAGACTACCATGAAACATTCAGTCCTGTTGTGAGGTATGAATCTGCGCGAACGGTTTTGGCTTTGGCTGCTGCCGAAAATATGGATCTAGTTCAGTTTGATGTTAAGACGGCATTCCTGTATGGGTACTTGGAGGAGGAAAGAAGGAAAAAAGAAAGAAAGAAAGAAAGAAAGAAGGAAAGAAAGAAAGAAAGAAAGAAAGCTGGGTGAAAGGACTACTAACAGAGCTCACTGGAGAGGAAGGAAATGCTACGCTGTTCGTGGATAATCAGAGTGCCATCCGCTTGATCAAAAATCCGGAATTTCATAAAAGAACTAAGCACATCGATGTTTCGTATCACTTCATTCGGGAGAAACTTGAACAGAATTTACTCTTCAGTATGTGGAGTCCAAACGCCAAATTGCTGATATTATGACGAAACCTTTGATTTGAATCTCATCAAGAAAGAAGAGTTCCAGTCCAGCTGCAGTGGGAGTATTGAGAGTTGAGCAACTGGACCTCTACACTAGCTTGGATGTTTGGATGATCTACTCGTTGGAAACCCAAATTGACAACATCATGTGTTTTGGCCAAAATTCCCCAGTTCTATTATTGTCGTCGTTCAGAGTTTAATTCAGAAATACAACTTTTCCATTTTCTGACATTTCAGTGCAATATCTTCTACTGTTAACAGAATAACACTCTGCAATAGTTTCCAAAATTTAAAATTTTAATATTTTTGTCTCTCAAGCCTATGCGGCCTTGACAGTTGACATAAAAGTGTCTTTCAGTTCAGGATATAGTGTAGAATCAAGAAACAGAGGAAACAAACGCGGTAAAATAAGTCAGAAGTAGGTTGCCAAATAGACTTGACATTTTAAAATTTGTCTGCTGAACCTACTAGTTCAGTTGGCAGACAAGTGCCTTTCAATTCAGGATATGATGCAGAATCAGATAATACTAGTGGGTCCACTGACCAGACGCATTTCGCAATTTTGAAAATAAGCTCACTGCCTATAAACCATGCTCAATAATATATATTTTTCGGAGCGGTTTATGGCTTAATATTTAGCAGTTGCTGTAAGGATGACTGGCAGAGCGTTGAAAGTAATTGTATTCGATTCAGCACGCCGGAAAACATGAAAAACTATACCAAACACACATTTTCTGACAGATGACAGAGATGACAGGCGTCGTTCCCTGGTAACGGTATTTTTCTGATAGATGGTACCACTGGTAACATGGTGGCACCAATTGCAAATTTGGAAGACCGAATGAGGCTAGCCTCAAAGTTTCAGACATATGCGCAGTACAGACATACCCCGAAATGTTGACAAGTCTGAGGCATCTCTGACGTTCGGCAATAAGACGCAACACGCAAACGTGATCGTAAGATTTAGATTCCTAAATTTAAAATTTCGGAATTTACAGAACGTTCCCACCCGAATTCAGCCGGCACATTTCATCCCACTTGACATTTATATTGTTAAAGAAATTGTGGTCAAATGGGTCAGATTTCCCCCTTTTTTATTCCCATTTTCAACATACGCCACTTCCGAATAAGACCAGATCAGGTCATTAGACTCAAGAAATTCATCTCATACAAGTTGAAAAAATTAATTCGAAAAATACACCTTACACTTTTGGTAGAGGTCTTGAATCTGAATCCATCACCCATTTTATCAACTGAAATGGCCCATTTGGATCCATTAGGCGATCAGGGCTTTCCTGGGAGACGCACGAGGGTAGGTTTTGACCACAGAATTCAGTGATCTTTAACGTAGGTGTTTCTGTACCGATAAGTCATAAACCGTTGTGTAGTAATTTGCAGCTTTTTTCTTACCATTTTCGGATTCTATGTAGGTACCTTGAAACGCTTTCAAAATAATTGTATTAATGCTCGATTCCAAAGGTTCTTTATTGAAAATAATAACCCGAAAAAATATTACTAATTTATCCCATAGATGGAAGAACAAAATCGCTACAACTTATTACAGAACGGTGTATAATTTAAATCACTGTTTTCTGTGGTCAATACCTACCCTCTTCGACCCCCAGGAAAGCACTAAATCGAGTACTGGAGCCGGCCGGGCAGTTACAGTTTCATAAATATGCAGTGGAAGCAAGAATGCTGTGATTAATAAGTTATTTGTTGATATTCATGAAGCGTGTGTTAAGCTACAAAAGTAGGTACCTACCAATTGGAAAAATAATAAATAACAATAATTCTTCCGATCAAATAATATCTTGGAACAACCAACTCGACATCATACAGCCATCCGTGATGGATGCATACCATTTCATTCACGATCATACTGACGAAGGTTTTCGGTGCAAACTTCAGGGCCATAATGTGAACAAACGGCTGTACATACTCCAGGTGGTCTCAAAAAATTCCTAAGTTCGAGATCAATTTAAAAACGAGCCCTGAAATAACGGGGCCCTGAAAATGTCAACCCCTATTGGTTTATTATTCTGTGAACAATACACCTATGTATTCGCTCAGCAAAAAATTTGTATAGCACCCCCTCAAAATTTTTTCTTTTCCGTTTCAAGGTGCGTAGATTCCAAAAATGCTATGTCCGTCCGCCGTATCACATGTACCGGCTTCATTTTAGGTCTAAAAATTCGATCTTTCGCACACATGCTCCGTTTAGGCCCTAGTTGTGTCCCGAAACTTTTCAGCCCGATCGGAATATACCGAGGGGTGTTATGGGTGAAAATGTGCACAAAAATAGGTACTTTTTGTGTTTTAGTAACATGTTAGTAAAATGAGCTTTTGAGGTATCGTTTTCCATGTTTTTGGGAACGAGAAGACCGGATATGAATTGGTGAAAACAATCAGAAATACTTATCTATTTAAATTATTTCACATGAAAGAAACAATGAATGAACAGCCAACATTTCTGTAGGTATGTCCAATAGAATAATAAAACCATGCGACAAGGACTTTGCAGCGTTTTTTTCTCCCCTTACAGCAGAGCTCCATGGACCATTCAGACCCCAAATAGGACCCACAAACCGAATTTCATTAATTTGGGTTTATTATTATGAATAATGAACCTTTGAAATCGAGGACGAAAAAATAAAATTGTTAACCCCCCCCCCCTCCACCAACCCATTAAACTTTGAAAGTTTCCATTTCAAGGTATGTAGTATCCGAAAATGCAATAAAAAAATTTCTGTCCGCCCGCTGTACGATGTATTTAGCACTTTTCTTAGCTACCATGTGATTCGATGCCAAATTTAATGATCTTTGGTTCTAGTGGTGGAAGGTAGGATGTACGGTTTGGACGATATACCTAACTAAAAAATTTAGAAAGTGCCAAAATGTCGATGTTTTTGCTCTCAAAATTTAAGCTCACTACCTGTGACCGTGCAAACGCAGATTCTTTTACTTAGCATCAACTGAAGGTATTAAACTTTTATTTAGCATCATCTGAAGGTACTAAAACGATTTCCGATTTTTCGTCAATTAATTCCTGGAAAAATCCTAATTTTATTGGCCTAGGATGTTCCTTATAGTTACGTATACAAATGTTTACTCTAATGAAACAGTGACGTTTTAATACATACACAGCTCAATTAATTTCCTTGCTGCAAGTTTATCCATCCAGAAATAGGTAGGGGATATGTGGGAGTTGAAAAATCGACCGTATTGGGTACTGTAGAGATGGATTCCAACAATTAAATTAAATGTCTTTTATAACCCTGAATTTTACCTCAATGGGTACCTATAGCCCGGGGGGAACTTTTTACTCGGACCTTACTCAATCTTTAGTCCCTGTAGACTTCGCATGATTACTATGAGAGGTGAAGAGCTAATCGCTGGTCGAGTAAGCACAAGCTTTGAAAAGCTGCATTGGTGCCCACCTGAGACGAGGACCAGTTGCCGCCAACTTTGGGGTTACTAAGATCTACATGGTCACCCCGGGCCACGATTCTACACTACCAGGTTAAATGCTTTCCCCACTAGAGATTTGGCAACAGCGCATGGTGCCATATTGATAGCATTATGTTCAATGTATACACAAGTGGGTTCTGCAATGATGTGAATTCGGATAATGTATACTTCGGGTGCCGTATTGATCTAAGAATGAAAAGATGCCATAATGATAGCATTATGGGATTTCATTTCTGTTTGCAATTTCAAGAAAAAAATTACATCCATCACTTTCTATCAATGTAATGGACCAGTATACGCCTTAAAAATTCGATATATATTATTGGATTGCAAGGGTGCCACAATAACGCGTTATGTGCGGATGCCACTATGATAGCAGGATGTAAATATATATATATATATATATATATATATATATATATATATATATATATATATATATATATATATACATCCTGGTATCATTGTGGCTACCACACACAGAAAAGTTGCATTTAAAGTGGCACCCGTGTGCATGCTGCATCCGTATAAGGGTGCCACTTTGAAATCCCTACGTAGTTTGGAGGTTAATAGAAGAAAAAAATTGAAACGCTTCGGAAGTGCTGCAGGTATAAATTATCAACAACTATCGATACACAGAAGGGGGTAAATCGATACGAGGAGTCAGATATATTGATTTGAAAATTGTCACATGGGTGCCACAAACATAGCAAGATGGATAACAATTATACGGCATTAGTTCCCGGTTTTTCCAAACGCAGCGCTGGTGCCAGTCGAGAATATACACAGTATATCATAAAATTGACGAAGACCTATCATTGCGACCTCCGGAGATTTGGCAACACTGTTATCAGAGAATCCAGTGAGGGGACCAGTGGTGAGAGGGACCAGCCCAAGCCCCTCGTGGGCTGTAGGGCTATGGGGGCTTGTCAGAAGAGCACTTTTGGAGTATCAACTCATTTAGCCCAGTCAAATTAGAAAAGAAAAAAAGGTACCAGCGGGAAAAAAAGCCTAAAAATTTGAAATGTGGCATGCTTGTTGATTGGAACATCATACAACCGTGAAATATTGGCACTTCGTGCAGTTTTGGGCTTATAACATCCAAACGATGATTCTTACAGAAAATTTCACTCGAACAAAAATTAAAGAGCATTAAATTCTACTTAGAATGATTGTCCTAAACATCAAATTTGGTTCAGCCGTTTGGTTGGAATTGACGGTCTAAACTCGGAAATGTTTTCCATTTTGACTGAAAAGTGTGTTTCACACGCCTGCAACTAAAAATGGGTATTCCAAATGAAAAATATCATATAACTAAAGTTGTACATCATTCAATTCTGCGTTCAAAGCACCCATATTTTTTATTAAAATTGCAATTTAAAATTTTAATTGATCTAAACTTTAATATTTCAATTAAATATTTTGAAGTCCATCTTTGGCATCGAACATGGTTGGAGGGGGGGGGGGGGGAGGGGGAGTAGCCCCCTAAAAATTTTATGGTTACGTTTCAAGACATGTAGAATCCAAAAATATATGAACCAATAATTTCTGTCCGTCCGCAGTACGCTGCGCTGTTACCATAAACCAAAATTAATGAAATTTGGTTGGTAGGTTCCAGTTGTGGTCTTTTTGATCCGCGAAGCTCAGCGTTACCGGCGGCGGTTCGCTTTTGTTCAAATTCAGTAGATAGTTGGGGTGGTGTAACTCCCAAGTCGTTCCCTATGAATTTGGTGCTCTACAACTTTAGTTACCTATATAACACTTTTCATTTTGAATAATCGTATTTGAGTTTAGGACAACTTTTGTCTGCCAAAAAACCTCAAAATTGTAGGACTTTTTCCAGTTTTTAGCTTACCTATCTATAAGATTTACCTGAACGGTCCATCTTACATGAATCATCTTAATGAAGTCCATCTTTGGCATCAAACATGAGGGAAAAGAAAAAAGTTTAGCCCCCTCAAAATTTGACGGTTTCGTTTCAAGACACGTAGAATCCGAAAATAGATTAAACAATAATTTCTGCCCGTCCGCTGTACGCCGCGCCGTACCAGACACTTTTCTTTGTTACCACAAACCAAAATTAATGAAATTTGGTTGGTAGGTTCCAATGAGGGTCTTTTTTTGATCCGCGAAGCTCGGCGTTACCGGCGGCGGCGGCCCGATTTTGTTCAAATTCAGTGATAGTTGGGGTGGTGTAGCTCCTAGATCGTCCCATATGAATTCCAAATCGCTCGGATCATTAGTACGCCCACTGTGCTTGCTCAGACGCAAAATCGAGGTACTTGATTTCTCATTAACCTGTGTTGGTTCATGTTGCTGTCTGAGGACAAGTACGGAAGCCTTACCTATTAATAAAGCGTTACCTATTAATTTTGAAAAACTCACGACTTCTTTTTCCCCTATTTGTAGAAGTATTCGTAGAAGCTAGGTAAGTACAAAGAAGGTTATACAGTCGTATTCTATCATTCGCTGACCGCCCGATTTCGATGGCATTTTTAGGAACGGTTCTTCAAACTAGGCGTAGGAATTTTCGTTCTACTATTTTTAAACTACACGTTATGCTTCATGCATTACAGCAAATAACTGTAGATAGAATTTTCGAATCTACCGCATATTTAGGAAACTGTAATTACCTGGCGGGAAGAAACGTAAAAACTCTGCAAATTATTAAACAACGGTTTATTATTTTCCTATAAGGATGCCCCATATCCGAGCGGATGGGGAGCCGAGCCCGCAAATATTGCCAAAATCGGATTCGAACTGAGGATATTATGCGCGTGCCAAGGGTTTGCGGACACAGACCGATAGACATACATCGAACCAAATTTTTGTTCAAGTTGCTACAGTATGTACCTATCGATCAAATCGAAAACACCATCTTCCTCGAAACGAAATAATATTGCGGAACAACCAACTCGGTTTCATGCAGCAAATTCTTTTCAACCAATTAAAATTGTGAATTGAATATTTCAATATAGGAACGCTGCAAAGTCCTTGTCGCATGGGTTTATTATTCTTCTGGACTTACCTACAGAAATGTAGGCTGCTCATTATTGTTTCTCAAAAACACGTTTTTTTTTTACAAATTATCTTTGATCAATTATAGTGCCATTTAACTGTCTTGATTCACCTGTTGATACTACTTTTTGTGCTATTATACAAATTTATGGTGATTTCAGACAATGTCCCAGGTTTCTGACCCATAAAAAATGAATCCGGGGAGCTGAACGTTAGGTACAATTTCAATTCTTCACTCTTTGGTCTTTGGGAGAATCAACTTCATATTCGGTCTGGAAAACGGTACCTCGCAAGCTCATGTTCACCAAAACCTCAAACACTGGAAAACTCCTATTTTTACATCCAAACAACCACCCAAACAACACCCCCCCCCCCCCCAACACACACACACACAAATAAACCAACAGGGGTCCTCAATGAATTCAGCATGACTTTGCTAAGGTACCAGGCTTTCATTGAAAAATATGATGAACAATACCATCGAAGCTAGAATTTTAAAAGAAACATTTAAAGGAGAACTTGTACTGTTGCCACATTTCCCAATGATTCCAACAGGTGCCATTCGAAATCAAACTTTTGCCGTTTCGGCGCGACTCGCATTTGCAGTAATAGTCAACAAATCAAGGAGACAACCGCTAAAATTGTGTGGATTAAATTTGGGAATACAATAGTCTTATGAGTCAGATGTTTGTTTCCAAAATTTAAAATTTCAATATTTGTCTCCCGAGCCTATGCGGCCTTGACAGTTGACATACAAGTGTCTTTCAGTTCAGGATATAGTGTAGAATCAAGAAACAGAGGAAACAAACGCGGTAAAATAAGTCAGAAGTTGGTTGCCAAATAGACTTGACATTTTAAAATTTGTCTGCTGAACCTACTAGTTCAGTTGGCAGACAAGTGCCTTTCAATTCAGGATATGATGCAGAATCAGATAATACTAGTGGGTCCACTGACCAGACGTATTTCGCAATTTTGAAAATAAGCTCACTGCCTATAAACCATTGTCAATAATATATATTTTTCGGAGCGGTTTATGGCTTAATATTTAGCAGTTGCTGTAAGGATGACTGGCAGAGCGTTGAAAGTAATTGTATTCGATTCAGCACGCCGGAAAACATGAAAAACTATACCAAACACACATTTTCTGTCAGATGACAGAGATGACAGGCGTCGTTCCCTGGTACCATGGTGGCACCAAAACTACACAGAAAATTCTGGAGGCCTAAACACATTTTTCTGATAGATGGTACCACTGGTAACATGGTGGCACCAATAGCAAATTTGGAAGGCCGAATGAGGCAAGCCTCAAAGTTTCAAGCCAAAATACCCAAGATTGCGGCTTGCAGCGCAGTACAGACATACCCCGAAATGTTGACAAGTCTGAGGCATCTGTGACGTTCGGCAATAAGACGCAACACGCAAACAAGATCGTAAGATTTAGATTCCTAAATTTAAAATTTCGGAATTTACAGAACGTTCCCACCCGAATTCAGCCGGCACATTTCATCCCACTTGACATTTATATTGTTGAAGATATTGTGGTCAAATGGGTCAGATTTCCCCCTTTTTTACTCCCATTTTCAACATACGCCACTTCCGAATAAGACCAGATCAGGTCATTAGACTCAAGAAATTCATCTCATACAAGTTGAAAAAATTAATTCGAAAAATACACCTTACACTTTTGGTAGAGGTCTTGAATCTGAATCCATCACCCATTTTATCAACTGAAATGGCCCATTTGGATCCATTAGGCGATCAGGGCTTTCCTGGGAGACGCACGAGGGTAGGTTTTGACCACAGAATTCAGTGGTCTTTAACGTAGGTGTTTCTGTACCGGTAAGTCATAAACCGTTGTGTAGTAATTTGCAGCTTTTTTCTTACCATTTTCGGATTCTATGTAGGTACTTTGAAACGCTTTCAAAATAATTGTATTAATGCTCGATTCCAATGGTTCTTTATTGAAAATAATAACCCGAAAAAATAGTACTAATTTATCCCATAGATAGAAGAACAAAATGGCTGCAACTTATTACAGAACGGTGTATAATTTAAATCACTGTTTTCTGTGGTCAATACCTACCCTCTTGGACCCCCAGGAAAGCACTAAATCGAGTACTGGAGCCGGCCGGGCAGTTACAGTTTCATAAATATGCAGTGGATTCAAGAATGCTGTGATTAATAAGTAATTTGTTGATATTCATGAAGCGTGTGTTATGCTACAAAAGTAGGTACCTACCAATTAGAAAAATAATAAATAACAATAATTCTTCCGATCAAATAATATCTTGGAACAACCAACTCGACTTCATACAGCCATCCGTGATGGATGCATACCATTTCATTCACGATCATACTGACGAAGGTTTTCGGTGCAAACTTCAGGGCCATAATGTGAACAAACGGCTGAACATACTCCAGGTGGTCTCAAAAAATTCCTAAGTTCAAGATGAATTTAAAAACGAGCCCTCAAATAACGGAGCCCTGAAAATTTCAACCCCTATTGGTTTATTATTCTGTGAATAATACACCTACTATGTATTCGCTCAGCAAAAAATTTTTATAACCCCCTCAAAATTTTTTCTTTTCCGTTTCAAGGTGCGTAGATTCCAAAAATGCTATTCACGGAATAATAAAGCAAAATGCAATGTCCGTCCGCCGTACGCCGTATCACATATACCGGCTTCATTTTAGGTCTAAAAATTCGATCTTTCGCACACATGCCCCATTTAGGCCCTAGTTGTGTCCCGAAACTTTTCAGCCCGATCGGAATATACCGAGGGGTGTTATGGGTGAAAATTTGCACAAAAATAGGTACTTTTTGTGTTTCAGTAACATGTTAGTAAAATGAGCTTTTGAGGTATCGTTTTCCATGTTTTTGGGAACGAGAAGACCGAATATGATTTGGTGAAAACAATCAGAAATACTTATCTATTTAAATTATTTCACATGAAAGAAACAATAAATGAACAGCCAACATTTCTGTAGGTATGTTCAATAGAATAATAAAACCATGCGACAAGGACTTTGCAGCGTTTTTTCTCCCCTTACAGCAGAGCTCCATTGACCATTCAGACCCCAAATAGGACCCACAAACCGAATTTCATTAATTTGGGTTTATTATTATGAATAATGAACCTTTGGAATCGAGGACGAAAAAATAAAATTGTTAACCCCCCCCCCCCCCCCTCCCACAACCCATTAAACTTTGAAAGTTTCCATTTCAAGGTATGTAGTATCCGAAAATGCAATAAAAAAATTTCTGTCCGTCCGCTGTACGATGTATTTAGCACTTTTCTTAGCTACCATGTGATTCGATGCCAAATTTAATGATCTTAGGTTCTAGTGGTGGAAGGTAGGATGTACGGTTTGGAAGATATACCTAACTAAAAAATTTAGAAAGTGCCAAAATGTCGGTGTTTTTGCTCTCAAAATTTAAGCTCACTACCTGTGACCGTGCAAACGCAGATTCTTTTACTTAGCATCAACTGAAGGTATTAAACTTTTATTTAGCATCATCTGAAGGTACTAAAACGATTTCCGATTTTTCGTCAATTAATTCCTGGAAAAATCCTAATTTTATTGGCCTAGGATGTTCCTTATAGGTACGTATACAAATGTTTACTCTAATGAAACAGTGACGTTTTAATACATACACAGCTCAATTAATTTCCTTGCTGCAAGTTTATCCATCCAGAAATAGGTAGGGGATATGTGGGAGTTGAAAAATCGACCGTATTGGGTACTGTAGAGATGGATTCCAACAATTAAATTAAATGTCTTTTATAACCCTGAATTTTACCTCAATGGGTACCTATATCCTGGGGGGAACTTTTTACTCGGACCTTACTCAATCTTTAGTCCCTGTAGACTTCGCATGATTACTATGAGAGGTGAAGAGCTAATCGCTGGTCGAGTAAGCACAAGCTTTGAAAAGCTTGCATTGGTGCCCACCTGAGACGAGGACCAGTTGCCGCCAACTTTGGGGTTACTAAGATCTACATGGTCACCCCGGGCCACGATTCTACACTACCAGGTTAAATGCTTTCCCCACTAGAGATTTGGCAACAGCGCATGGTGCCATATTGATAGCACTATGTTCAATGTATACACAAGTGGGTTCTGCAATGATGTGAATTCGGATAATGTATACTTCGGATGCCGTATTGATCTAAGAATGAAAAGATGCCATAATGATAGCATTATGGGATTTCATTTCTGTTTGCAATTTCAAGAAAAAAATTACACCCATCACTTTCCATCAATGTAATGGACCAGTATACGCCTTAAAAATTCGATATATATTATTGGATTGCAAGGGTGCCACAATAACGCGTTATGTGCGGATGCCACTATGATAGCAGGATGTAAATATATATATATATATATATATATATATATATATATATATATATACATTTTGTTAAAATCTAGGGATGAATTCAGGATTCTGCGAAACGGATTTGCCTATAAAAAAATTTCGAAAGTTCATGTTCTGAAAATTTTGGACCCATTACAATAGCTTCATTCTCTTTAAAAATTCTCTAAAAATCGCGTTTCATGATTTGATGATAAGTACCTACCCTTGGTTCTCTGACATCTTCCTTTAAAAGCCTAAAGATACAATAGGTAATTCGGTATTATCCATCGAACAGAACTATGATAGGTTTGTATTTGTACATTTGGCTTACATCATAGTCGGTACTTAGGCAGATAGGTATTATAATTTTCATGGGTAGGTAATTTTATGGGATATCACCCACTGCATTCCGTGAACTTTTAGGCTTCAACAGCTTAATGCTCCCCACCATCAAGGAAAATTTGGAGCCAACGGCCGAGCCCCTTCTCTCTATGAGATCTTCAATGTCGACGCCTGTAAGACAGCGCAATAAATTAAAATAATTGAAATAAGCTGAATTTACATAAATAAAAATAACCTTCGTTGCACAGAAACAATGGGTATGTATGGGTATGTTGCCTGATGGGCACGTTTCCCAACCATGTTCGTTCATTGTCATGGAAAAGTAATGGGTTTAGACCAGTGGCGGATCCTCTGGTCAAGAAGGGCAAGCACAATTAATTTTTATTAATGAAAATATAGGTAGGACACTTTCGCTACTTCCCCACAACAACCACATATTGCCATAATTTATTTCAGGAGTAGGTACAAGTAGGTACCTACCACCAGTGCTGGTGGGAACTTCCAAGGAACTATTGACAACGTATAACAGTTTTTTGGCCAGCAGCTGTCAACATAACGAGGAAAGCAGATCAGATCTAACTTTATAATGCCGGGTGGGTCCATCTGACTTTGTTACCTCTCGCTTTACAGATTATACTCGTATCTCTTACATGTCCCTTTAGAAACTGTTATAATGTTAAAGACAAAAAGGTAAATATCATAGGTAGGAACCAGCCATCTGAATACGGGAGATGGCTTTGATCCATTCAGCCGTTTTTGCCTGATGGATCATAAAACCCCCACCCCTATCCATCGGATCGGGAAGTAAACCTCCTTATGTCCTTCACTGGTCATAGAAACATTTAAATACGCGAGATGGGTTCGATCCATTGAGCTGTTTTCGAGAATTCAATTTTTTTATGTTTCGGCTTCCCTATAAACCCCCACCCCTATTCATCAGATCCGGGAGTGAATCCCCCTATGTCCTTCCCCGGTCACTGAAACATCTAAATACGCGAGATGGGTTCGATCCATTGAGCCGTTTTGGCGTGATTGAAAGACAAACAGACAGACACCACGAAAATCACCTGTAAATTTAGTTATATAGATAACACCTGTTTTCCACAGAACTTCCACACAATTCAGTGGAAAGCTAAAGGTGTTAATTTTCTTATCAATTTTTTTTTTTTTTAATCCCTTGCCCGCCCTTAAATTCATTCAATGTCTTTCTGAAGTTAATGAATGTTTTCCACATTTAAAAAGAAGGAGAAACCCTAAAAGTGTTGTTGAGTCCAAGATCTTCTTAACTTGGGTGAATTCACCTTAGCGCGGCCGTTTCTACCCCTTTGGCGATTGATCCGCGAATTAATACTTTGATGTTGATAGCAGAGATCAACAAAAAAATCTACTAAGTACTATTAGCCATCAACCATCACAACTATTAACCATTCAAATGACATGAACGGTAGGTATGGTTCGTAAAACACCTTGACGACGCACAAGCAAAGCGCCTTCAGTACGCCAAGATACTAAATAACTACACGTAACTCTACACCGTCTTGAGTTGCTAGCTGATTATTTTCACGAGTACAAGTGCTTGTCCATTCCCGAGTGATCCATTTCAAGTCAGTACGGAACTGATTCTAATGCTTTCACGTTCATTTAACCAGAATCATAATTTTATTTTTATTCTTTCTCTATGTAAGCAATTATTTTAATACATTGAAATGTATTAAAAGGATTGGTCTGGGGTTGACAGGTTCCTGCGTCTATCGAGTGCTTGCCTTGCTCCCAGGTATCCTCAGGATTCGCCTCTGATTTTCCCCAAAATTATAACAGTGATTAATATAGTGATAGTCAAATTTTAGACTGAATAAGTACCTAATGATTAGGAATGAATAATTTATTGTTAGCAGAGTGGTCGAACTACAAAAAAATCTTTTAATATTGGCAAAGACTGAACAAAGATAAGTCTCACCTATGTCACTCGCCTTTCTGTAGGAACCACTTTCTAGAACGTCCTGTTCGTATTGCTCCTTCCCAATTTCCGCCTGGACGATGCTCTCTGTTTCTGTTTTGAATTCACTGCGGATCTTGTCCAATGCTAAAATGTTAGTTACCAGTTACCAACAATAAATAAGCATCCAGGACTGGTATTTCTAATAATATACCTGGAGGTTACAAATAAAGACCAAGAACCCAGAATATCGAGGTAATATTCTAGTAATGTCTAGTTATCGCACAAACCAAACCCGCTCACTTCCCTCACTCACACAATTGAACATCCATGAAATGATACTTGCGCGTAGATATACGAGTCTTCTGGTATTTTTGAACTGGTACCAGTTCTCCCACTCATTTACATCGGTTCAGCCATTTGGTCATGATGATGGCAAACAATGTCTCAGGTCTCTCGGTTGTTAGATAAGAAATTTCATGCTGATAACGAATACCTGCTGATGTAATATTATCCACAAGCACCAAAATAAGATTCTCTACATTTTCTTCAACCGTTAGCTCAGCGTGTTTTGCACCTTTGTGGAAAGCACTCTCTGATATATCATATAATGGTACTCTACCTATCTGATATTTGATACTGATCAAATATCATGGCACTCTAGATATTTTATACTGATCAAGTATCATGGCACTCTACCCACTTTACCATGCTCGATCTCGCACCAGGAGATCGAGGACATCTCCGAAGTCCAGACCAAATCCAGAGTGATAAGTACGTTGGGGAAAGGTCAAATGAATGGTATCGTCCTAGATAACTAGGTATAACTTCTTTCTTTCCAGCATTTTTCAGTTCTAGTTTGATTAGGAACGTACTTACCTACACGAATTTTTTATGGTGTAATCTGATTCAATAAATCGATTTGAATTAACCAGTGAACTACCTTACTATGCAGCAAGTTTACCTTGTTTCAAATCCATTTCATCCATTTCAGCGTTGCGTATCATCTTCAGCTGCTTCGTGAACTTTCTTGTTATTTTTTTACGAATATAATCAGCTTCAATTTCTTGTTTCGTCCGAGGTATCCTAAATTTAATACAACAGCAGAGAAAGATGACTGAAATAGAGAAAAATTTGAATTAACAATTATTGTAGTAGGTATGGAGGTCCCTTGACGAAGGAAAAGGGGCCTAATGGCTAATTGTAATAGGCATGGAATTCAATTTGAATTCTCTAAATTGGTCAGAAATTCAGTTAATGAAGCATCACAAGGCCGATTCCGTACAGCAATAAATATTAATTCATCAAAAAGTCTGCCACCTCAATGTGATTATTATATTTTTATGGCAACCCACAAAAGGGGTCCAGGAGAATATCACTAATGTATGTGCATCGCAAGCCTTGTAGCCTTATACAGCTTATAGACAGACTAAAATGGGAAAAGGCACGATATCAAGCCTTATAACCACGAGGCAGACATTTTGATTTGTTATTTTCAACATCCTTTCATGTGATGGTTCTTGACTATTGTGCATTCAACTAGCAAAAAATTTCTATTTACCAACTGAGGAAAATCCTGAAAGGAAAATGAATATGACGTGCCATAGTCTCATGTCCCAGTAAGATGGTCTTTCAAGGTCGATCCAGTCAGTGTTGACGCCAATGTAGGGCAAAACGTCATTGCTCGGCTCTGGACTCACACCATCGCAGCTGCAATTTGTTTTGTCATCCTGAAATGAAGTCAGTAAAGGTGAGTTGCAGTGAAGAATTCGTGACTACAAGTGAACCAGCTAATCGTACCAACCAACCTCTACAACTTCGAGCGCACTTCCTTGAAGGCATCGTGAACCATTTTAAAAGAGTGTAAGGGGGGGTTAACCGTCAACTACCCTCAATATTTCAGCTCGTTTTGACCCATCATTCGTACAGTTAGGTATACACGTTTGGAAATAGCATTCAAAGACGATCTATACGGATGGGAATAATATTAATTAATAAACCTAGAGTAGATGAAGAAAACACCGAAGCGTTGGTGATAATTTGCAAAGCTTTATTATTTTATTTACTCCGTAAGTACTTGAGCTGATAAGTCCTAAACCAACAATTTTCATAGGGGGTTAAATTCTTTTGATAAATAGAAGTTCATTATTAAAGATAAACCGTAACGGTCTACAGCTCTACATCAGTGAACTTACCATTTAGGTTGTGATCTGCTGACTGAAATGAAAATCGAAAAGAGGCACGGCGGGCAGCCACGCCCTCTCACCAACCACCTTCCCATCAACTAATGGACATTGCGGATATTTATTTTTGGGTGATCACGAACATTTCTGAGGCTTTCGCCTAATAATCTAGGTAATTTAGTTGGTAGATACAAGAACTATGCAGAACTATGTACCAACTTAGTTAAGTCAATTTTAAATTGAAAAACTCAAATATGTACGGTTTTAGAGAGTAAATTTCCTTTAGAACAGAATTGTATAAAGACAAGAAGACGAAAAACTAGAAAAATATTGGGAAAAGATTATCAACAGGATGATGATCAAAAGGACACTGGAGGCAGTACTAACAGGTGAATCAATACAATTCAGTGACAATTTCACTGATCGACAATAATTTATCAGAAATAGCAACATAATACGTATGTATTCGAGTTTAAAACCGTCAAATATAGCTTTGCAGGTCTCTTCACTAAGGTCCCAATCGTGCCGTATTCAGTCGAGAATAATAAACCCATGTGACCAGGACTTTGCAGCGTTTTTATTTTAAATTTAACTTTTATTTTGACTTAATATGTGTCCCTAACATGGGGTATGTGCATCGGTCACAAAGCGGTTTATGTTATTTTTTTAATGAAACTATATTCAATTTTTAGACTTTTGACACCAACCGCAGTGTCCTATGATAAGCAGTTCTTTTCCCAGGAGTTTACAAATTTTCCACCAATTCTGATGTCACAGCGCGAGTGGTGGGGGGTCCCGCCCAGGCGATAGGAGTGCAATGACGTCAGTAGTTCGATACTTCACAAATCATAGAAAAAAACGCTGCAAATCCCTGCACAACGGTTTATTATTTTGTACAGAATACCCTTCTGTTACAGATCACAGCTCTCTGTATAGATAACCCTTCATATAATATATGTACTATTCTATACATATTATGTAGATCGCAGACCCTCCGTAGGTTAGTACCTAACCCCGTACTCGTTACTAGGTACGTACCTAAATCACGAATTAAATGTTGCTAAAATAATTCTGTCGATGAGAACAGTAACTAAAACGGCAAAAAGAAACGCAAATAATGAAGTTTTGAAGGAAAATTGTTGATGTGGAGTGAAATAGATGCCCCTTCTGCGTAGATCACTGTTTTCTGTGGTCAATACCTATAGTGAACCGTTGTGTAATAACTTGCCCACCAATAATACTTCAACGTTTGTTCAAGTTGCAAAAGTAACGATCAACATAATCCAGCCCCTTCTCAGTAGATGAACCGTTGTGTAATAATTTGCCGTTGTTCAATAATTTACCGTTGTGTAATAATTTGCCATTGTGTATTAATTTACCCATCAATAATACTTCAACGTTTGTTCAAGTTTCACAAGTACCTACCAACAAAATCCAATAGTCCATCACTTATCAAATGAAAAAATATCGCAAAACAACCAACTCGACTTCATACAGCCATCCTCGATTATAATCATGTGCTCCCTAGTGATGATATCCCGGCCGGATTTATACCGTTTGATTCACGATCGTGTTGACGAAGCTTTTTGGTGCACACGAACGGCTGGACGAACAATGCTCCGGGTGGTCTCAAAAAATGGTTTAGCTCAAGACAAATTTAATAACGTAAAAAAACCATACCCTTCTATCAAAAGTTTTCGAGATACGGCGTTCTGAAAATTTCAACCCCTATTTTGAACCCCTTAGAGGTGACTGACAGTAACGTCGAGCTTCGAGGACCAACTAGGCCTTGAACGGAACCTATAACCCGAATTTCATCAATTTCGTTTCATGGTAACTAAGAAAAGTGGCCAGTACGGCGTACGGCGGACAGACAGAAATATTTTGGTTTATTATTTTCAATAATGAACCATTGGAATCGAGCATGAAAAAAAAAATTCTTACCCCCCCTCAAAATTTGATGGTTTACGTTTCAAGGTATGTAGAATCCAAAACTGCAATAAAAATATTTCTGTCTGTCCGCCGTACGCCGTACGCCGTACGCCGTACGGGCCACTTTTCTTAGTTACCATGAAAAAAAATTGATGAAATTCGGGTTATAGGTTCCGTTCGGCGTCTAGTTGGTCCTCGAAGCTCGACGTTACTGTGAGTCATCTCTAAGGGGTTCAAAATAGGGGTTGAAATTTTCAAAACGCCTATACTATTTTTTTACGTAAATATTTTTACGGTTTTAAATAGTTCTTGAACTTGCGAGTTTTTTAAGACCATCCGGAGCATCGTACGTCCAGCCGTTCGTTCACAGTAAGGCCCCGAAGTTTGCACCGACAGGCATTTTCGACTCCAGTGTGAATGAAATTGTATACAATTCAAACCAAATCTCGTAACCAGAGACGCGCCCACAATAGGAATTTGTGAATACGGCCAATCATTGGTAGGGATCACCTGATTATATTGGCGGAGTATGAAGTCGAGTTGGTTGTTCTGTGATATTATTTCGCTTGAAAAATGATGGCTCTTTTGGAGTTTGTTGGTAGGTAGTGAAACTTGAACAAACGTTGAAGTATTATTGATGGGTAAATTATTACTACGGTAAATCATTACTCAACGGTAAATTATTACACAACGGTTCAGTATACCATTCTACGTAGAAGGGGCTGGAGTTTGTTGGTAGGTACTTTTGCAACTTTTTTCACTCCTCATCAACAATTTCTTTTCAGAACTTCATTATGTGTGTTTCTTTTTGTTAGGTACTGTTTATATTGTTCTACCCTGTGACCCCCTCCGGAAAAAAATTCTGGATCCGCCCCTGTATGTTGTGAACGTTTTGACAGTAGGCAGCTCCGGAAGTGGAGAAACTGTTTCTTTGTTGGAATTATATTGGTATTATTATACATATCACGAGACAAAGATACCTAACTACTTTACTCATAAGGCAAAAAGCTCAATAGTTTATCCGCGTTGGTGGGAGGCAGTGTTAGAACCCAATCTTAGCTAGAAGGAGGCTGATTTTGGTTTATTATTTTCAGTGATGAACCTTTGGAATCGAGCATAGACCCCCCCCTCAAAATTTGACGGTTTGCGTTTCAAGGTATGCAGAATCCGAAAAGGCAGTAAAAAAATTTCTGTCCGTCCGCCGTACACCGTAATTCGCACTTTTCTTAGTTACTATGAACCAAAATTGACGAAATTCGGTTTATAGGTCCCATTTGGGGTCCAGTTGGTCCTCGAAGCTCGGCGTTAATGTCAGTCATCCCTAAGGGGTGAACAATAGGGGTTGAAATCTCCAGGACGCCGTTATCTCGAATTTTTTCACGGTTTTAAACAGTTCTCGAACTTGGGAGTTTTTTAAGGCCACCCGGAGCACTGTACGTCCAGCCGTTCGTCCACAGTAAGGCCCAGAATTTTGCACCGACATGCTTTTTCAACAGGAGGGTGAATGATTTGTATACATTCAGCCCAGATATCATCGCTAGGGACGCGGCAACAATCGGGAATTGGCCCGAGATAATCATTGCTAGGGAGCACCCGATTATTTTAACGGAGTATGAAGTCGAGTTGGTTGTTCTGTGATATTATTTCATTTGAAAAATGATGGCTCTTTTGGAGTTTGTTGATGGGTGGTGAAACTCGAACAAACGTTGAAGTATTACTGATGGGTAAATTATTACACAATGGTAAATTATTACTCAAGGGTAAATTATTACACTACGGTAAATTATTACACAACGGTTCATTATACCATCTACGTAGAAGGGGCTGGAGTTTGTTGGTAGGTACTTTTACAACGTGAACAACCTTTGAAGTATTATTGATGGGAAAATTATTACACAACGGTAAATTATTACTCAAGGGTAAATTATTGCACAGCGGTTTATTATACTATCTACGTAGAAGGGGCACATATACAGGTAAATTATTACACAACGGTTAATTATTTGCCTTATGCTTCATGAATAACTACAAAATAATTAATTATTGAATTACTGAATCCCGCGCATTTGTTAGAAACTTTAATTCCGGGGCCGGCTCCAGTACTCGATTTAGGGCTTTCCTGAGGGGAGCTCGAGGGTACTGACCACAGATAACAGTGATCTACGCAGAAGGGGCATCTATACAGGTATTTATTGCATTTTCGGATTCTACGTACCTTGAAACGTAAACCATCAAATTTTGAGGGGGGTTAGATTTTTTTTTTTTTTTTTTCATGCTCGATTCCCAATGGTTCATTATTTATTTATTTATTTTCTGACGATGTACATAGGAACTTTTGTTCCCTCATTGCGTACATGGATACATAGAATAACTATAAATTTACAATACGAAGTTAAATTTTGAAGGAAAAAAAAAGAAGTATAATAGCAAAAAATGTAGGAAGTATGAATAGCAATAAGTAGGTATTTAGTGAGGAAAGTGTTATTGGCTGAAAGGAGGAATATGAAAAGGACAGAAAGGAAGATCGAGAAAAAATGGGAAGAATATGAAAACCTACTGACTGTCAAGATGATTTCTTGCATGAGCTGTGAAGGACCCCAAGGAGGGTAACACCCGAATCCCCAATGGAAGGGAGTTCCACAGTTTCCCTCCCGCCACTCTTAGAGAAAGCCTGAATTTTGCGCTGAATTGCGTTTTTTTCATTATTGAAAATAATAAACCAAAAATTTAAAAAAACTACCCGGTAAAAGTGTAATGATATTTTTGTGATGTAGATTAGTTCAATCTCCTTAATCTCAAGTACAAACCTAGTTTTTTATTGGTGAAGTATACAGGTATGGGAATATGCCGAATTTCTCTCTTCATGGGCTCAGAAAGGGTTTGAGTTTCGGGGGCAGATAGGACTTGGGCTTGGGTTCTAGAAAGGGCATGTACGAAATATGACTCCAGTCCGACAATTAGGGCGCGGTGGAGGGAAAAAATACCGTAACTGGCCACTAAGCGATGAGCATAAGAAGACGTCAACTCGACACATATTACAATAAAAATAATCGAAAATATTACAATAAAACCGAATATCATAGTACGGAGCTTTAGCAGTGGTAGAATCTTGAATGAAGGTGGTACAAAACCAAATCACAACACACAACCATTGATTGAGTTGGTAGGCAGGAACGAAATTTTCCGTTTCATTTGACCTGCCATAGTATTTTCCTGTTCATCTTCGTACCATTTCCAAATAATCATGAAAATGCACAGTTTGGAACTGCTTGTGCCACCAAAGTCGGATCTCCTGACTTGGATTCTCCAGTTTCACCTCCACATCCTACCATTTGCTATGGCTTAAACCTAGGAGAAAGTGCATATCTCATCAGTTTGCAACAAGATAATAAATTAATAGCTATTTAGTTTTTAAAAAATGCACCTACCCCTGCGTTGCTATAAGTAGTTTTGCTACCTAAAATGTTTCATAATTACCTGTATGTTTAATGATGATTACCCTCGACTTTGTAGTTATTTAAAGAAATATTACTTACAATAAATCAAAATAACAAAGTCGCACGTACCTTTAGTAGTGTGTACTATCCGAGAATGAAGGTAGAATCCAGTTCGTAGCACTAACCGCATACACAACCACTGATCAACGCGATCAATCAGTGCACACACGTTATTCATCGGATTGCCCATACCACTTCGCGGTCAATCGGCGGATCATTCCGAGGCGATTCGCGAAAAAACACAAAAACACAATAATCTAGTCCAGGAATTATTGTTTAAAGATGAATTTTGACGAAAAATTGTGGGTGATCGAGGGACTGACTAATAGAGAGGAGCGGCAAGGTGGGGAAGGTGGTGGGGAGGGGAAAGTAGGCACTTAAGTACTTGTAACTTTAATTATGTTTCCCTTCATTTTACCCGTCTTATTGTCTTTACCTGTTTTTACCCTTTTCCAAAAAAATCCACGAAATGATTGAAGTTACCAATCTACGTGGCACTGGGTCTGCCCGCCAGAGCTTAAACTCTCCAGATGTAGGTTAATACTTGGAATTTTCCATCTATTTTATTGGAATTGGTCATTAATGGGATCTTGAATTTCAATAAACCACCAATAGTTGTATAGTTGGTGTTTTAATCGTTCCAAGTAACTAAATCATGTTGTGAACTGATGCCCTCGTGGCTCAACCAGTGCCACATAGATTAGTAACTTGTATATTATTTCTTCGATTGTTTGAAGCAGTTAGGAGAAGAAAAACACAATGAAAATTCATGTAAAAAAATAAATGAATAAATAAAAATCGAGTGAATACCTACCTACCCCACCACGCCCAGCCACATCACCTTCCCCACCCTGCCACCCCTCACTATTAGTCAGTCTGGCCCGATCACCCGCGACGGATGGTAGGTAAGTGGTAGTTTTTATACCAAATTCATCATAGAAGAATAATTCCTGGACTAAATTTTACTGTGTTATTGTGAGTTTTCTCCTCGAATCGCTTCGGTATCCGCCGATTTAATCGGGAGAAGTGATATGGGCAATTCGAAAACCAACGTGGGTGCATTGTCGGCCCGCGCCGATGATGATTGTGTTCAGTGCTGCGATTTGGATTCCACCACCTTCATTCTCCGACCGTCCAATACTAAAGGTACCGTAAAATTATGTTATTTAGTTTTATTCTAAGAAATATTTTCTTTATAATTTATCATGTCGAGGATAGTAATTATGAATTTAGGTACCTATCTACCTACTTGGAAGTTTCGACCTATTTGATTTGAATTTCCAAAAACCATCTATATAAGAGTTTTTAGTGTTCTCATCGTTCCGAGTACCTGTGTGAATGAGAATCGTCGCTCTGGTGGCACAGCCCATGCCACGTAGACATACCTACCTACCTTACCTACACATTTCTTCAACTGTTTTGAGCAGTTCCGAACCGAAAAATACAATGAGTATTCAGATAAATGAAAGGAGAAAATATTAAGTAAATATACCTACCAAGGCCCACCATGCTGATACTTTCTGAAGTCAGTCCGTTGATCACCCGCTACTGGTTGGTATATGCGGTCGTCAAAATGCGTCTTTATTCCTGGATTACATTATATATAAATTATTTTTGGTGTGCTTTCTCCTGGAATCGTCTCGGTATTATCCGCTGAATAACCGCGAGAAGTGATATGGAAACTCCGATACCTCACGTGAGTGCAGGTTGGCCCGTATTGACCAGTGTTTTTGACTATTAGTGATGCGATTTGGGTTCTACCACCTTCATTCACGGATCATCCGCTACTAAAGGTAAGTACAACTCTGTTATTTCCCTTGATTTAAGTAATATTTCCCTATAAATATAAACGCGAGTGTAACAAAATCACGAATTCAGGTATCTACTTGGGAGGTTCTACATATTTGATTGAACTTCGTGGTTAACACGATCTTGAATTTCCAAAAACTACTGATAAGGGACCTTATACGGTGTTCTCATCGTTCGGAGTACCTGTCTGAATCAGGAGAATCGATGCTCTGGTGGCACACCCCATGCCACGTAGACATACCTACCTACCTTACCTAGACATTTCTCTAATTGTCTGGATAAGTTACGAACCGAAAAATAGATTGAGAATTCAGATAAATGAAACCCCTTTCATTCCCCAAAATATGAAGTAAAAACCTACCAAGGCCCACTCTGCTGATACTTTCTGAAGTCAGTCCCTAGATCGCTCGCAACTGGTTGGTATGCGGTAGTTTTTCGTCAAAATTCATCTTTAAACAATAATTCCTGGACTAGATTATAAATTTTGGTGTGTTTTCTCCTGGAATTTCCCCAGTACTATCCGCCGAATAACCGCGAGAAGTGATATGGACACTCCGATACCTTACGTGAGTGCAGGTTGGCCCGTATTGATCAGTGATTTTGATTATTAGTGATGCGATCCGCTACTAAAGGTAAGTACAACTCTGTTATTTCCCTTTATTTTAAGTCGTATTTCCCTGTAACTATGAACAGGAGAGTAGTAAAATCACGTATTTAGGTATCTACTTGGGAGTCTACATATTTTATTGAATTTCGTGGTTAACACGATCGTGAATTTCCAAAAACTACTGATAAGGATCTAGACGGTGTTCTCATCGTTCCGAGTACCTGTGTGAATCAGGAGAATCGTCCCTCTGATACTTTCTGAAGTCAGTCCCTAGATCGCCCGCTATTGGTTGGTATGCGGTAGTTTTTCGTCAAAATTGATCTTTAAACAATAATTCCTGGACTAGATTATAAATTTTGGTGTGTTTTCTCCTGGAATAGCCTCAGTATTATCCGCCGAATAACCGCGAGAAGTGATATGGACACTCCGATACCTCACGTGAGTACAGGTTGGCCCGTACTGACCAGTGATTGTGGTTTTCATTATTAGTGCTGCGATTTGGGTTCTACCACCTTCATTCACGGATCATCCGCTACTAAAGGTAAGTACAACTTTGTAGGGATGTATAAAAAGTATCGATACTTCAAAATATCGATACTTTTAAGAAAAAGTATCGATACTTTTTGATACTTTTTTTTTGCAATGTATCGGGATACTTTTTCTTTTTTCGCGGTATCGACACCGTTACTTTTTTCAAGGATCTTTTCTTACTTCCAAGTTTCACAGAAGACTACAAAGCCTGATCGCTACCATGCCTGAAGTCCCACCATTTGTCAACAACCTTGACATAAAAATGGAGATGATCACTCATTCAACTGATACTGTCCGGCATCTAGTAGGACTGGAAACGTGAAACAACTCAACTGATACTGTGCACTTATGTCAGGCATAGAATTATTCTATGGTGGAACTGGAACACTGGAAGGGGAAGGCGCAAAACAACACAATCCATGAGGCCGGAACTTTTCTAATTTTGAGTTTGTAAAAAGCATCGATACTTGAATGTATCGATACTTTTTGAAAGTATCGGCCTGATCTTTTCGATACTTTTTAGAAATATCGATACGATATGTATCGATACATTTCGAAGTATCATACATCCCTACAACTTTGTTACTTCCCTTGATTGTAAGTAATATTTCCTTATAACTATAAACGTGAGTGTAGTAAAATCACGAATTTAGGTATCTGCTTGGCAGTTTCTACCTATTTGATTGAACTTCGTGATTAACACGATCTTGAATTTCCAAAAACTACTGATGAGGGACCTATACGGTGTTCTCAGTGTTCCAAGTACCTGTCTGAATCAGGAGAATCGATCCTCTGGTGGCACAGCCCATGCCACGTAGACATACCTACCTACCTTACCTAGACATTTCTTTAATTGTCTGGATAAGTTACGAACCGAAAACATGGAAAATGATATCTCAGAAGCTCATGTTACTAAAACGCAAAAAGTACCTTTTTTCACACACATTTTCACTCATAACACCCCTGGGTATATTCCGATCGGGCTGAAAAGTTTCGGGACACAACTAGGGCCCAAGTGGAGCATGTGTGCGAAAGAACAATTTTTTTAGACCGAAAATGAAGCCTGTAGACGTGATACGGCGTACGGCGGACGGCGTACGGCGGACGGCGTACGGCGGACGGCGGACGGACATTGCATTTTGGTTTATTATTCTGTGAATAATACACCTATGTATTCGCTCAGCAAAAAATTTTTATAACACCCCCTCAAACTTTTTTCTTTTCCGTTTCAAGGTGCGTAGATTCCAAAAATGCAATGTCCGTCCGCCGTCCGCCGTACGCCGTCCGCCGTACGCCGTATCACGTGTACAGGCTTCATTTTAGATCTAAAAAAGTCGTTCTTTCGCACACATGCTCCATTTGGGCCCTAGTTGTGTCCCAAAACTTTTCAGCCCGATCGGAAAATACCCAGGGGTGCTATGAGTGAAAATGTGTGTAAAAATAGGTACTTTTTGCGTTTTAGCAACATGTTAGTAAAGTGAGCTTTTGAGGTATCGTTTTCCATGTTTTTGGGGACGAGAATACCGAATATGAAGTCGATTTTGACCAAAGACGCGGAAATTGAGGTTTTACCATTGGTTCAGCTCCCAAAATTGGTTTTTGGTTTATTATTCTGTGAATAATACACCTATGTATTCGCTCAGCAAAAAATTTTTATAACACCACCTCAAAATTTTTTCGTTTCCGTTTCAAGGTGCGTAGATTCCAAAAACGCTGCAAAGTCCTTGTCACATGGGTTTATTATTCTATTGGAGTTCTAGAGATTTTTGTTGGCTGTTAAATGTATTGTTTCTTTCATGTGGAATGATTGAAATAGCTATTTCTGATGATTTCCACCAATTTTGGCCCCCAAAACATGAAATAGGTACGCTTTTTTCTTTTTTTTAAAGATCATCTTTGATCATTGGTAGTGGCATTTAATGGTCTTGATTCACCTGTTTACCCTTTTTCCAATGTTATTGTACACATTGATGGTGATTTCAGACAGTTTTCCAGGTTTTTGACTCATAAAAAACCAATTTGGGAGCTGAACCTTTGGTAAAACCTCAATTTCCGCGTCTTTGGTCAAAATCGACTTCATATTCGGTCTCCTCGTCCTCAAAAACATGGAAAAAGATACCTCAAAAGCTCATGTTACTAACATGTTGTTAAAACGCAAAAAGTACCTATTTTTACACACATTTTCACTCATAACACCCCTGGGTATATTCCGATCGGGCTGAAAAGTTTCGGGACACAACTAGGGCCCAAATGGAGCATGTGTGCGAAAGAACGACTTTTTTAGACCGAAAATGAAGCCTGTACACGTGATACGGCGTACGGCGGACAGCGTACGGCAGACGGCGGAAGGACATTGCATTTTTAGAATCTACGCACCTTGAAACGGAAAAGAAAAAATTTTGAGGGGGTGTTATAAAAATTTTTTGCTGAGCGAATACATAGGTGTATTATTCACAGAATAATAAACCAAAATGCAATGTCCGTCCGCCGTCCGCCGTACGCCGTATCACGTGTACAGGCTTCATTTTCGGTCTAAAAAAGTCGTTCTCTCGCACACATGCTCCATTTGGGCCCTAGTTGTGTCCCGAAACTTTTCAGCCCGATCGGAATATACCCAGGGGTGTTATGAGTGAAAATGTGTATACAAATAGGTACTTTTTGCGTTTTAACAACATGTTAGTAACATGAGCTTTTGAGGTATCTTTTTCCATGTTTTTGAGGACGAGAAGACCGAATATGAAGTCGATTTTGACCAAAGACGCGGAAATTGAGGTTTTACCAAAGGTTCAGCTCCCAAAATTGGTTTTTTATGAGTCAAAAACCTGGAAAACTGTCTGAAATCACCATCAATGTGTACAATAACATTGGAAAAAGTGTAAACAGGTGAATCAAGACCATTAAATGCCACTACCAATGATCAAAGATGATCTTAAAAAAAAAGAAAAAAAAAAGCGTACCTATTTCATGTTTTGGGGGCCAAAATTGGTGGAAATCATCAGAAATAGCTATTTCAGTCATTCCACATGAAAGAAACAATACATTTAACAGCCATTTCATTTCCGTTTCAAGGTGCGTAGATTCCAAAAATGCAATGTCCGTCCGCCGTCCGCCGTATCACGTGTACAGGCTTCATTTTCGGTCTAAAAAAATCGTTCTTTCGCGCACATGCTCCATTTGGGCCCTAGTTGTGTCCCGAAACTTTTCCGCCCGATCGGAATATACCCAGGGGTGTTATGAGTGAAAATGTGTATACAAATAGGTACTTTTTGCGTTTTAGCGAAATGTTGGTAACATGAGCTTTTAAGGTATCGTTTTTCATGTTTTTGGGGACGTGAAGACCGAATATGAGGTCGATTTTGACCAAAGAATAGAAAATTGAGGTTCTACCAGATGTTCAGCTCCCGAAATTGATTTTTTATGAGTCAAAAACCTGGGAAATCGTCTGAAATCACCATCAATTTGTAGAATAACACTGGAAAAAGTGTCAACAGGTGGATCAAGACGATTAAATGGTACTATCAATGATCAGAGATGATTTATTAAAATTAAAAAAATAAATGAAAAAAAAGGAGCGTACCACCTTATTTGTGTTTTGGGGGCCAAAATTGGTGGAAACCACCAGAGATAGCTATTTCAATTATTTTATATGAAAGAAACAATAAATAAACAGCCAACATCTCTGTAGGTCCAATAGAATAATAAACCCATGTGACAAGGACTTTGCAGCGTTTTTTTTAAGTGAAAAACCTGGAAAACTGTCTGAAATCACCATCAGTGTGTATACTAACATTAGAAAAAGTGTATACAGCTGAATCAAGACCATTAAATCGCACTACCAATGATCAAAGATGATCTGGGGGAAAAAAAAGTGTACCTATTTCATGTTTTGGGGGCCAAAATTGGTGGAAATCATCAGGAATAGCTATTTCAATCATTCCACATGAAAGAAACAATAAATTTAACTGCCAACAAGAATCTCTAGAACTCCAATAGAATAATAAACCCATGTGACAAGGACTTTGCAGCGTTTTTTGAATCTACGCACCTTGAAACGGAAAAGAAAAAATTTTGAGGGGGGTGTTATAAAAATTTTTTGCTGAGCGAATACATAGGTGTATTATTCACAGAATAATAAACCAAAACGCTGCAAAGTCCTTGTCACATGGGTTTATTATTTTATTATTTTATTGGTCTACAGAAATGCTGGCTGTTTATTTATTGTTTCTTTCATGTAAAATAATTGAAATAGCTATTTCTGGTGGTTTCTACAAATTTTGGCCCCCAAAACTTGAATTAGGTAGGTGTGCTCCTTTTTTCTTTTTTTTTCAAATTACCTTTGATCATTGATTGTACCATTTAATCGTCTTGATCCACGTGTTGACACTTTCTAGTGTTATTATACAAACTGATGGTGATTTCAGACGATTTCGCAGGTTTTTGACTCATAAAAAATCAATTTTGGGAGCTGAACATCTGGTACAACCTCAATTTTCCACTCCTTGGTCAACATCGACTTCATATTCGGTCTTCTCGTCCCCAAAAACACGGAAAACGATACCTCAAAAGCTCATTTTACTACTATGTTACTAAAACACAAAATGTACCTATTTTTATACACATTTTCACTCATAACTCCTCTAGATATATTCCGATCGGACGGAAAAGTTTCGGGACACAACTAGGGCCCAAATGGAGCATGTGTGCGAATGAACGAATTTTTTAGACCGAAAATTAAGCCTGCACACGTAATACGGCGGACGGCGTAAGTGTAATGACATACTGGGCTGGAAACCGCAAACCGCAAAAACGCATCCGGAACCGCGGGGGTAAAACCGCGTTTGGAGCTACATGGCACACTATGCTGAAAACCTCAAGGGGGTTGTAGTTGGTGGGAGGGGGAGTTGCGAGAGATGCGTCTCTTTTCAGTTCAGTCCTAAAATGGAGCTTGCTCACTTCATTAACGTGGTAGTTGTTTGTGCTGCTGAAAGTGAAGGCTTGATCTCACAGACTTCACGTCGTCGGAGGTATTCGGTGCACCCGTACAACTATCGCCAGGATAAATTTGCTGCTTTTTATGAAGAGATCAGGAAGTACAGTGACAAATTTTACGCGTACTACAGGATGACTATCCCCACATTCGATCATCTGCTGGAAGTGCTACGTCCCATTATTACGAAAAAAGGTTGACTTTCAACCAGCGAAATAAGCTCTTCTGACGACATTAAATTAACAGAAAGACTGAAAGCGAGTGCCCAAAACAAGAGGTGAACGAAAACTGAGCTTGCGGTTCATCGGCCAATGTGTCACTAGCCACTTGTTTACATGGGTTCTCCCCTCCAAACCGCGCCGCAGGTGGAATGCTGACTTTTGAAAACCGGCGACAGGTTGCGGCAGAGAAAAACCGGACGCGGTCACCGCAGTGCGATTTTTCTAGTATGTCACTCCCCTTAAGAAAACACATGCTTGCGGATTCCCGCAACCGGATGCGTTTTTGCGGTTTGCGGTTTCCAGCCCAGTATGTCATTACACTAAGGCGGACGGCGGACGGCGTACGGCGGACGGACATTGCATTTTTGGAATCTACGCACCTTGAAACGGAAAAGAAAAAATTTTGAGGGGGGTGTTATAAAAATTTTTTGCTGAGCGAATACATAGGTGTATTATTCACAGAATAATAAACCAAAACGCTGCAAAGTCCTTGTCACATGGGTTTATTATTTTATTATTTTATTGGTCTACAGAAATGCTGGCTGTTTATTTATTGTTTCTTTCATGTAAAATAATTGAAATAGCTATTTCTGGTGGTTTCTACAAATTTTGGCCCCCAAAACTTGAATTAGGTAGGTATGCTCCTTTTTTTTTTTTTTTCAAATTACCTTTGATCATTGATTGTACCATTTAATCGTCTTGATCCACGTGTTGACACTTTCTAGTGTTATTATACAAACTGATGGTGATTTCAGACGATTTCGCAGGTTTTTGACTCATAAAAAATCAATTTTGGGAGCTGAACGTCTGGTACAACCTCAATTTTCCACTCCTTGGTCAACATCGACTTCATATTCGGTCTTCTCGTCCCCAATAACATGGAAAACGATACCTCAAAATCTCATTTTACTACTATGTTACTAAAACACAAAATGTACCTATTTTTATACACATTTTCACTCATAACTCCTCTAGATATATTCCGATCGGGCGGAAAAGTTTCGGGACACAACTAGGGCCCAAATGGAGCATGTGTGCGAATGAACGAATTTTTTAGACCGAAAATTAAGCCTGCACACGTAATACGGCGGACGGCGTAAGGCGGACGGCGGACGGCGTACGGCGGACGGACATTGCATTTTTGGAATCTACGCACCTTGAAACGGAAAAGAAAAAATTTTGAGGGGGGTGTTATAAAAATTTTTTGCTGAGCGAATACATAGGTGTATTATTCACAGAATAATAAACCAATAGCGTAGGATGGAATAATTTTAAAAAATAAATTAAATAAAACTTGCGCATACTTATTCCATTACATTCAGTCGTTTGTTGAACCCAAATTGTCACATGACCCATGACCCACTGTTCATACATCATTCAAAACAAGTGAAAATGGAGTTGATACGTACCTACTACCTATATTGGACATTTATCCTCACGATCAATGCTTTGAATTAAAAAAAAAAATTAAAAATTTTAGGATCAGTGCGACATTTTTCCTACAAACAAAAGCCTATAAAAAATCGTTTGATCAGTATAAACTGAACTTAGTTTGAACTACTATGCGCTGCCTTCAATCAGGTCGCGGTATTTGACGTCTAGTAAAAATATTGAGCTTCTTTTCGAAGGCTTGCAAGGAAAACGATCCCTCACCGCCGCGTCCCTCATCCGTAATCATATTATATCACAGCGAGGAGTGACGCCTAAATAACACAATATTTTAAATGTAATGTTTACATGCATGGGGATGGGCAGGATGACGATGTGATAGAATTTACCAGTACCAGGCCGTGAGGAGTCCGAACATTTTTTACTGAAAGCTTGGTAAAAGCCCGATGTTCGAGATTCCCTTCCGGTATTTCGGCTCGCAAGATCGTCATGAAACCTTATTAGGATTTAGGAGCCCCGCTGAACAGTTATCGAACGTAGGTACCTAATAATGGTTTGCTGACGTTACCTTACTAACTTTTGTAGAATGATGAAACCACCAACTGATGGCAACCAGCGGAATTATCTTCGGCTGATTGGGGCACCAACTTATCCAAACGAGGGCTCTGCTAAACTCGGGAAACCGGCTGGTACCTAGTTAATAATGAACAAAAATCGGCAATCGGTGAGCCCACGGGAGCTCCAAAGTCAGGAATAAGTCAATTAATTTTGCGAGATTTCCTGCGTTGTTCATCTTTCTCAGAGCTTAGTCGGATAGGTAAGTAACTTCCCACAGCGCTCGCGAAGTCTTCTAAATAGGATTGCTGCGTCCTTTACCTCAACCTTTGACCCAAGTCAATAAAGTGAGTTATTTGTTCAAAAAGGCTGGCTCTGGATTGAGATTTGAGCCCTACGAAGAAGATGGTGGGGGCGTCTCGAGATTGTGGTGGGGTCCAGACAGCCTCCAGCGCCCTCAGTGTCGTCCTGCAGTCGCTCCCGTTTCATCTTTCCACAAAAAGAAGGTATAGTCAATTTTTCCCTGCAGGTACCTACTGCATAATAAATAGCGGATACAAAATGAACTTAGTCCCACTCGAATAAATTGAAACATGACCTTATGAGCGAACTGTCGAAGTTACGTATGTACCTACCTACCAACCTGCAAAACCGCAGTCTTCAACAAATTACATAGGTACATTAGAGAACATATTCTAGAGTTTTACCACAACGATAACTCATAGTGTGGACCTCTCGAACATTTTTGTCAAATATTCAGTAGGTAATGATTAATTTCTAATAGTTCACTCCCTATTTTAGTTGAGTTTACGTTAGTTTAGAAAAGCTCAATTTCCATCAGTTTTTCGGAAAAATATTCTTGGCCGATGAAGTAATATTTCGCTCAAGGTCATCATCCTGTACCATCCATGGCGATTTTTAGCAATTTTTGATTAACGTGAACTCACATAGGACCAATGTTTTGTGATCCGAAATGGTTTCTTATTACCTACTTACACTACATCACCTCTATTACATCACCTAGGTACCATTGAAATGCACGTCACTGCACAAAATTTCGACCTTCATGAGACGAGGTAGAGTTGATGTACGATAGTCACGCAGCACTATGGTTTAGGTAGCTGAAATTCATCTTTTGATAAAAGCAATCCTAGAGTGGCCCGGAAAATGCGCGAACCCACTAGTAAACTATAGCGGTGTTACCACCTTCATTTTGACACAAAGCAGTACGAAGCACAAATAAGTTGTAGGTTTTTCAAGGAAATGTTAGCCCATGCTCTGACGAAACCTACAGTCGGATTTCGATGATTTTTTTCTCGTTCTACATTGATCGACAAACTTCCGCAACTTTGCTAAGCTCGGAAGCCCATCCAGCTTTGCTCCATCGCAGTTGACACCGCTGTTCATATGCGGAAGTCACAACACACACACATACACGTGCCAACGAACTCCCGGATCAAGGCATTTTCGGAAGGACATGCTGATTATATTTTATTTATCAGCGATACTCTCCGTAAAATAATTATTTAATAGCTCGATAGTTTGTTATTTCGAATCAACAGCCGGCCAGGTCATGCCATTTTGTTACTACTCCTTCCTACAACGCTGTTAAAACCAACAGCTGTAAGATGCATGAATAGCGATGTTGAAATCAACAGAAACAGTTGCAGTTAGCACAGACCACAACGCGTGGACGGAATAACTACCTGCCTGTATGTAACTTGGAAAATTTGCTCACTAGGAAACAGCAAGACAATTTGACAATCTTTCCGTCGCCCAGATGTACTCAGTTGATCCCTGAACCTTGACGTTTAGGACTATCTGCAACCTTGGTAAGTACCTATTCAAAAACATATCTGTACCTTGGTAACCTATTCAAAAACATATTTTAAGACCATTTGCAGCGTAGGTACATACCTATTCATTTTTTACCTTGTTTTCGCTTATTTACTTCTTCGTCCTTGAAAATTTTCGAAAACTAATTATATTAAATATTATATCATCGACAAATAGACCAATCCAGCTGGATGGTGGATCGCAGATGATCTTTGATGATTAGTCGAGGCCGGCTGTCAATCTTGGTTGCATTGCACTATTGCCCGTGACGTAATGATCTCCCAAGATGTTCTTTTCATTGCAGTCGCTAATTCTCCTGATGGTCTCATCCGTATCCTTCGCCTGATGTTTATGACAGCTGCAAGTGATAGCATGTAGAGTGCAGCACCGTACCGAGGGGAAGACATCCTTTGTGAATAAAGCCTCTACAATTTTTAACGACTCAAACCAAGGTTAGTGTCCTATTCAAAGTTCCTCTGTCTGTCATTGTGATAAGCTGAAGATGGTTCTCCTTCACTGCAAACGTCATTTCTTTCTCAAGCGTTTATCTCTCGATGGTTTCCTCGCCTCGTCCGACTTTTATAGGTACCTAGTTGGAGTTTGGAGAGTGGGTACCTACTCCGCATCGAGTAGGAACCGAGAATACCTACACCAACAAATTATTATCCCGAAGTAACAACGTACGGATTCGATGTAGCCCACCCACCTGTATGACTTTTTTCTGAAAATCCCCAGTGTTCACAAAACCTGAATGGTGAATGATCATAGTAGTTTCCTCACAACGATGGGACCTATGATCAATGTAACGGTACAATATCTAGAAAATGCAGATATCCAAAAAAGAAAATTAAGAAATTCTAGCATAATCGGGAATTGTACGAGTTAGGCAGTGCCTTATGAAACTCGGTAATGTATAAATCACAGCTTTGGTACCTAATATTCTTTGTCAAGCATTATAAACAATAGTACCTGTCGAATAGTAATGTGAGACAAAGAGGCATCTTCAGGAAATATTCATTTGTAGCTTTTCCAAATCAAATTCAACATTTTCCAAACCAAATTCAATATTAATGCTGGGGGGAAAACCTCCTTTTATTGTTACTACTCGGATTAATTGAACAAAACAACGCACTAAAAAAGTATCATTAAAAAATAGGAATTGCTTTTATAGTTAATTGTTCTTGTTCAACTGAAAATGGCAGGCTCCCTTCCAAATTTCTCCTCCTTCTGACCTGACTGCCTGAGAGCAGTGCATTGGGGAGAGACAGGTACATCATATATAAGGTATCGCAGGTCGCTTGAAGGGCCTGAGGTCAATACATTGAAGAGACATGCATAATATGGAACACAAAGAACGACTGACGAACCCGGTTCCATCATTTAACGCCTTTTCTGTCGATGAGTGCGATCACGGAGTAATGTTGAATTGGGTTTGAAAAATGTTGAATCGGATTTGACAAATTTTGATTTGGAAAAGCTATATAAGTTAGACTCCCCTCTGGGCGATCTGGATGCTCGCTTGAATAAAATAACATCCCTCATAAATTATCTTATAAAAGCATAAGTTAGATAACTAGACTGGATAGTGTATCTCAACTATTTCGTGAAACTATGGCGTACGTTTGGAAATAGGAACTAGTTGGAAGATCAATATAGTTATACATATTATTATCCATGGCCAAATTCATGCAGTGCAAGGTATATATAATCTACACACTGTACAATATTATTATGTAGGAAATATATTCCAGGAAACAATAAAATTATGAAATGTTATAGGCAATTTGCCTAGAGCGAGCCCAAGAGTTGTACAGCGAGTCAGGCAAACCTTTCTGATTTCATATTTAACCGGTACCTAACATAGTTACCTATACCTAATATAATGACGGGATTGTATTAAACATTTCATACCTGGTTGTAACATAACATAAAGGTACTAGGTAGGTTCTTATTTTCATGGATTTTGCAAAGATTTACTTGTCGTCTTCACGTTTTTGTCTGGTTTGAAACGTTTTCTTTAGCCCCGGAAATGGGAATTTGAAAGTAAATATTTACGTTCGGATTTATGGGAGGGGAGAGCTTGTCCTGTTTTTTCAAGCGGCTCCTTCGTTAGGTACTCCACTCGAAATAGTTCAATAAATGCAGACTAGCGGCTGGACGTGCCACTGGGTGATATTAATAGAAAATCCTGTTATCACTACAGGAATCACATCTGCTCCTTTGAGGGTGTTCCTTATCCCGTATAACCAGCCCTCGCTCCAAGTTTATCTTCAGTCCAACAGATGCCGAGGAAGTTTTTTGTATTCATTCAACAAGGCGAGTTGGAGTAATAACATGAGTCGGTGGAAGAACATCAGTCATTCTGTGCGAGTGGAGACGGCTGTCCTATTGATGGAAAAGATGACCTTCCGGGTCGCTGAATGAAAGTCCCAAACGAGAAAATGAATCATAAGATGAATAGTACCGTTTACTTCCCCGAGAAAACTTCCTTCAGATCCCACCTTTTTAAGGGAATAATTTTCGTTTGTTATTTTCTAAACATGAAATGCAGGTAGGTACCTTTTTCAGAACATGGGGTGCGTGGCATCACTCAAATTCCCATAACTGAAACCATCAAACTACCACACAACAAAATTTGATTTCCCAAGCCTCACCACAAGCGGATTTAGTGCCCTCGGTTCGGGAAGGTATGATGGAATTCGAAAGTTAATTGCTTTTATTTGAAATAGTTGAACTTATTCATAGGTACCTAGTCAGAATGAGCGACATCAACAATTCGAATGATTTTTCTGAACGACCAATAAGGAGGAGATATTTGTGAACAATAACAATAAACTAAAAGTAATGCCTATTTTGAAATGCTACTTTTTTTAGTGCGTTGTTTTCTTCAAGTAATACCAGTATTAACAATAAAAAGAGAATATTCTTCAATACCAATGTTAAGATCGTCGATTTTGATAGTATTTTTAAAGCATGATAATGGACCATAAAAGCTATATTGAAGCTTCCTTTTGTAGGTAGGAATCGAACCCCGACAATGGCTTGACTGGTGACAGACAAACACACGCGCGCACGCGCGCACGCACACACACACAACAAACGCCGCGAGCTCCCAATTGCAGGGTGGTGGTATACACTGGTATACGGTGGTGGTATACAGACAGGAGTGGTTGGCTATGATGGCGGACCACAGCAGTCTTACCTCCACAATCGAGCGAATAAGAGAACTTCTACTGGAGCTCAGAGACAGGAAGGGCTGGAAGGTCGGGTTGAAACACACTAGGACTCATGTCGGCACGGCAGTGAATGAGGCTGATTCCTGCGCTAAAGAGGCAGCTTTGGACGTTGGTCTTCCGATCGCCTATTCGTTGATCCCTTAATCCAGGGTCCAACGAGGCTGGCAGAGCCGATAGTATTCAGCAGTGGGAGCAGCTATGGGAGAGCACCGCTGGCGGCCCCAGAGCAAAGGCTTTCTTCCCGTCGATCCAGGATATGCTTCGGATTGACCTGCCCCTGTGATGGAGATCGGACTCTCTTGCTGACTGGCCATGGAAGAGTCCGGGAGTACCTCCTCCGATTGGGAGGACTCGTCGTGCCCCTGATTGGGCGAAGTGCAGAACTGGGAAAACGTGTTTCGTTGTAGACTTTTCCAGCAACATCGTGCACGTCTGGAGAGAAGGATTTATAACGCATAAATGAAAATTGCCAAGTTTGAATAAGCCTGTAATCTGTTAGGGAGCAGGCAGGAAGATAAATTCCCTTCTTACAGGGTTACTGTAGGAAGGAAAATAGTTTTTAAAAAACACATTACATCACATCACACGTACACATTAAAATAGTTTGTATGCATGTGCATACATTAAGACATAATATAATAAATTAAGTAAGTACCGTAAATATCGTATCATATCGAGTGAAGACTCATAATTGGGTGAATTCCAGATATTTTTAACCAGAGGGATTACCTACCTGCTATATTACTCAAGGGGTGGGTGAGAAAAGAAAGCAATTTTCTCACTTTGGGTTTATTATTCTATTGGAGTTCTAGAGATTTTTGTTGGCTGTTAAATGTATTGTTTCTTTCATGTGGAATGATTGAAATAGCTATATCTGATGAATTCCACCAATTTTGGCCCCCAAAACATGAAATAGGTACGCTTTTTTTTTTTTAAGATCATCTTTGATCATTGGTAGTGGCATTTAATGGTCTTGATTCACCTGTTTACACTTTTTCCGATGTTATTATACACATTGATGGTGGTTTCAGACAGTTTTCCAGGTTTTTGACTCATAAAAAACCAATTTTGGGAGCTGAACCTTTGGTAAAACCTCAATTTCCGCGTCTTTGGTCAAAATCGACTTCATATTCGGTCTTCTCGTCCTCAAAAACATGGAAAAAGATACCTCAAAAGCTCATGTTACTAACATGTTGTTAAAACGCAAAAAGTACCTATTTTTATACACATTTTCACTCATAACACCCCTGGGTATATTCCGATCGGGCTGAAAAGTTTCGGGACACAACTAGGGCCCAAATGGAGCATGTGTGCGAAAGAACGACTTTTTAGACCGAAAATGAAGCCTGTACACGTGATACGGCGTACGGCGGACGGCGTACGGCGGACGGCGGACGGACATTGCATTTTTGGAATCTACGCACCTTGAAACGGAAAAGAAAAAATTTTGAGGGGGTGTTATAAAAATTTTTTGCTGAGCGAATACATAGGTGTATTATTCACAGAATAATAAACCAAAATGCAATGTCCGTCCGCCGTACGCCGTATCACGTGTACAGGGGGCCTATTCACTAAAATAGACAGTGGAAAGAGATTATCTATTTTGAAAATCTCCTGCGAGAGATAGTCTCCCCCGGGAAGACAGTCTCTTCCAATGTCTCCGGGTTCGTCTATTTTACTGAATAGCTCCAGAGACCTTGAGAAAGAGATATGGATCCTAATACACGAAAATGCCATAGTATCCATGAAGTGCGAGATGTTTGTGCCCACGGGAGTTCAATTTTCCTTAATAATGAACGCATTTCTTAATACCTATTCAATGGGTACCTACCTACCTCAATCCATACTTGGACGTTTTTACTCACGAATCGGATAAAAGTTTAAATGAAATTGAAAAAAGTCTCAATTATAAACAGAAAAAGTCGAATTAGGGGGCTTTTAATGCTTGTGTTATATCTACACCTAATGAACCTCTTAGGTACCTACCTCAACCCGTACTTGGACGTTTTTACTCATGAATCAATGATTATGTATATACTTTTAATTTAAATTGACTTACCTTTATGAAATGAAAGAATACACGATCAAAAGTACCGATGTGGTTGCGGATGAAGGAGGGAGGATATTACACGATCACTGTGAAACAAACGAGAAATAGACTCTCTCTTTCGAGGGAAGACACCTAATTAGGTGTCTCTCTGAAAGAGATCGAGAATGCCAAGATGGCCGCCAACTCTCTCTTTGAAAAGTTACTGAATAACCCTGTCATGGATACTATAAAAATCTATTTGGCCCAAAGAGAGAGTCGGACCTGAAAGAGATGTCTCTTTGGCTTAGTGAATAGGCCCCCAGGCTTCATTTTCGGTCTAAAAAAGTCGTTCTTTCGCACACATGCTCCATTTGGGCCCTAGTTGTGTCCCGAAACTTTTCAGCCCGATCGGAATATACCCAGGGGTGTTATGAGTGAAAATGTGTATAAAAATAGGTACTTTTTGCGTTTTAACAACATGTTAGTAACATGAGCTTTTGAGGTATCTTTTTCCATGTTTTTGAGGACGAGAAGACCGAATATGAAGTCGATTTTGACCAAAGACGCGGAAATTGAGGTTTTTACCAAAGGTTCAGCTCCCAAAATTGGTTTTTTATGAGTCAAAAACCTGGAAAACTGTCTGAAATCACCATCAATGTGTACAATAACATTGGAAAAAGTGTAAACAGGTGAATCAAGACCATTAAATGCCACTACCAATGATCAAAGATGATCTTAAAAAAAAAGAAAAAAAAAGCGTACCACCTATTTCATGTTTTGGGGGCCAAAATTGGTGGAAATCATCAGAAATAGCTATTTCAATCATTCCACATGAAAGAAACAAGACATTTAACAGCCAACAAACATCTCTAGAACTCCAATACAATAATAAACCCATGTGACAAGGACTTTGCAGCGTTTTTGGAATCTACGCACCTTGAAACGGAAAAGAAAAAAGTTTGAGGGGGTGTTATAAAAATTTTTCGCTCAGCAAAAAATTTTTATAACACCCCCTCAAAATTTTTTCTTTTCCGTTTCAAGGTGCGTAGATTCCAAAAATGCAATGTCCGTCCGCCGTCCGCCGTCCGCCGTATCACGTCTACAGGCTTCATTTTCGGTCTAAAAAAATCGTTCTTTCGCACACATGCTCCATTTGGGCCCTAGTTGTGTCCCGAAACTTTTCAGCCCGTTCGGAATATACCCAGGGGTGTTATGAGTGAAAATGTGTGTAAAAATAGGTACTTTTTGCGTTTTAGCAACATGTTGGTAACATGAGCTTTTAAGGTATCGTTTTTCATGTTTTTGGGGACGAGATGACCGAATATGAACTCGATTTTTACCAAAGAATAGAAAATTGAGGTTCTACCAGATGTTCAGCTCCCGAAATTGATTTTTTATGAGTCAAAAACCGGGGAAATCGTCTGAAATCACCATCAATTTGTAGAATAACACTGGAAAAAGTGTCAACAGGTGGATCAAGACGATAAAATGGTACTATCAATGATCAGAGATAATTTATTTAAAAAAAAAGCGTAGGTACCTACCTTATTCGTGTTTTGGGGGCCAAAATTGGTGGAAACCACCAGAGATAGCTATTTCAATTATTTTATATGAAAGAAACAATAAATAAACAGCCAACATCTCTGTAGGTATGTCCAGTAGAATAATAAACCCATGTGACAAGGACTTTGCAGCGTTTTTAACTATGACCCTAGCCCAAAAACACATCTATGTTGAAAAGGTCCGGTCATGCAGCATATTATATAAGCGAATTTTTGAAGTTGGTGTCTTTCAAATTTTTGGGAGATTTGTTTAAAGCTACTTCGACCACCAACAACTCGAATTAGACCCACTTTATTCCGGAAATTATCGATTTCCACCGATGAGTCTCCAAGCTATTATCCGAGTTCTTGCGAATGATGTATCTGCACGTGTTTCGGTGAAAGAAATAAGCTGTTACTATTAACATCAAACCTCCACCTTCACTAAACTGTGTCGTTTATACGTATATCTCTGAACTTTTATGGAATTCAATTCCCAACGTTGAAACGAGCAACACTTATACGGGCGATTTGTTGCCATCTGACCTCTTCACCTCCAGTTCCCACAGAGATAACTCTACTGATGTCCTTCGGATACCGAGGAAAAATATGCAATCACAATGAACTACCTTCAAACAAAACTCTGTACATAATATTATTATATTACAATACCTTCATAGTATAAGTAGGTACCCACCTACTACAAACGAGTTGCTTACAGACAGTTAGGCACTTGACTTTGGCAAATAAGAAGCCAAGTTGTACGTCTATTGGAGCTTTTTTCGTTGAAAAAGAAAAAAGCTCCGACTCCGATTTGGTTCACTAGACAATCGATACCTACTGATAATATCATATTATGGCCAGAACAAAAATCGCTAAAAATGTAGAAAAATAACTTTAAACTGACTAAATCTGGTATTGCATCACAAACAATGATGTGTGACGGTGGACACGAGACAGAAAACGACTATTCTAAAGTAACCAAAAAAAACCAATAGGTAGGATAGGTAGGATTGGAATGTATTCAATAGGTAGAATACATTTTGGTTCCGTGTCTGTCGGCCTGTGTCCGCGAATATTTAGGTGCTTGTAACGCATTCTTTCGTTTGTCATTCAACATTTTGGCAAAATTTGGAATTCTCCCGTCTTGTAGCCAAGGTCAGAGTGACATGCACATATGAAAAAACGCTGCGGTCCTTGTCACATGGGTTTATTATTCTACTGGACATACCTACGGAAATGCTGGAAATACATTTATTTTTTCTTTCATGTGCAATTATTGAAATAGCTATTGTTGATGGTTTCCACCAATTTTGGCCCCCAAAAACACGATATAATCTCCTATTTTTGACAGATTATCTTTGATCATTGATAGTGCCATTTAATTGTCTTGATTAACCTGTTGAAACTACTTCTAGTGTTATTATACATGTTTATGATGATTTCAGACAATTTCCCAGGTTTTTGGCTCATACAAAATGCATTTTGACAGCTGAACCTACGTTACCTACAAATTCAATTCTTCGCTAGCCCTAAAAAACATGGGAAACGATACCTCGCAAGCTCATGTTCACTAAAACGTCAAAAAACAACGAAAAATCCAACTTTAAAACCCACTTTTCACCCGTAACACCACTGGGTGCATTTTGATCGGGCTACCAAGCTTCGGAGCACAACGTGTTCCCAACGGCGGACGGCGGACAGACATCGCGTTTTTGGAATCTATGCACCTTGAAACGTAAAAGAAAAAACTTTGAGGGGGGTGTTACAAAAATTTTTTGCTGAGCGAATACATAGGTGTATTGTGATTTTCGGTCTAAAAAAAATTTGTTCTTTCGCACACAGGCTCCATTTGGGCCCTAGTTGTGTCCCGAAACTTTGCAGCCCGATCGGAATATATCTAGGGGTGTTATGGGTGAAAAATAGGGGCAAAATGGGGTTTTTTGGTATTTTTTTTAAATGAGTATCTTTTTCCATGTTTCTTAGGGCGGGAAGACCAACCTACCACCACCACCCCACCACCCACCTTACCACCGGCCTTTTTTTATGGGTCTAAAACCTAAGACATTTTCTGAAATCACCATCAATTTGTGTAATAACACTAAAAAGTATCAACAGGTGAATCAAGATAATAATGGCACTACCAATGATCAAAGATAGTTTGAAAAAAAAAGAAGAAAAGAAACAGCGCAAGTCGTGTTTTGGGGGGCCAAAATTCGTAGAAACCATCAGAAATAGCAATTTCAACTATTGCACATGAAAGAAACAATAAATCAACTACCACATTTCTGTAGGTAAGTCCAGTAGAATAATAAACCCATGTGACAAGGACTTTGCAGCGTTTTGGAATCCACGCACTTTGAAACCTAAAAGAAAAAAATTTGAGGGGGTGTTACAAAAATGTTTTGCTGAGCGAACTGTGTATTATCCACAGAATAATAAACCAAAAATGTTGGTTGATTCCCCGTATCAGAGCATTCCGAATCCATCCCAATAGGGAATACGATACCCATGACCCCTTCTCCACCCTTTATTGGAATTCACTTCTCTTCTAATCAACAATAAGTGCACCATCTCATCCGATTTCACTTGAAATCGTAATCATCTTGTGTAGCTAACATTTTCTACGGCCATCACTTTTCCGTCAGTTTTTTCGAACTCAAAAGTCTCTCTAGGTAGGTAGGTACTTGAAATCAAACCTAGTCATCCTGCAAATTTTCGATTTGTAATCACTAATCACCCTCGAAATTGAACATTTTTACCGTTTTTGGTCATCTTTAATACTTACATGGGAACTCAAAAACTACAGCACTTTATTGAAATGTCCAGGCATTATTTCTGCAATGCTATTATTGCGGTATCACCATTGTGTTAGTGCCTGATCATCTAAAATAGTCTACAACATGAGGGCAAATATCTATTTCATGCCCGATACATCTTAGGTAATTTTCAAGTGATTCAGGTTGTTGGCAACTACTCAACTTATGATGTAATAACTGATAGTGGGTAGGTAGACATAGGCATACTTGTATTGTGGAGGGGGGTGGATTCATATGGCAAACTGATTTTACGAGGAGGAACGCAATCACGGAGCGGAACTTGACGGATTTGCACCGTGTAAATACCCACAAGCTCATCAATGTGAGCGTGAATCAAATGGTAAAACTTCAACTAACAGGGTCTCTAAGAGCTCGTGGTTGAGTGAAATCGAGTTTTTGTATACAATACCTACTTCTATTCTACCATAACCTGTTTGTTAGTATTTACATTTATTGTATGTGAAAATCATATTATTTGTCAGAGAACATGGAAAACATTCACATTTCAAGCTTTCCGGACAAGTTTTCGGCATTTCAACAACAGTTAACCGTACCAGGGTTAATCCTACCGACTTGGCTTTCGAAAATGATACCAAACTCGATCACAACTAGCCGAAATAAAATGCTGTGCTTATCCTCCAACTTTTTGCGGTTCTCACACGATTTTTGAATTCAAATTTAATTTTTCTCTGAAACAGTTAATCATACCGGCATGGGAGTTATGTCATTCAATTGAAAATCCGTTCGAAATTGATACCCCACTCGACCGGAACATGTAAAATTAAAGTTAAGGGTATTTCGCCCCTCCTACCGCCCAAAAACCCACTTCACCCTTAAATTTTGGTTTATTATTCTCTCTTATTCGGTTCGGAAAAAGTTTTTTGGAACATCCCCTCAAAATTTTTTCTTTTACGTTCCATATCAAGGTGTGTAGATACTAAGAATGAATGTACGTCCGCCGTGTTATCAATATCTACGTTAATTTCGGTCCAAAAAATGTGGATTTTTACCACTGAGTAGGTAATGGATTGAGGTTCTAAGTTTTAACGCTCAAATTTCAACATTTGTGGGTCAAAAATCTGTGAAAATGGCTGTAATCAGCAGAAATTTGTATAATAACACAGAAGGTACCTAGGTGGATCATGACAAGTTCAATGATCGAAAATAATTTGTCATAAACACGAGACTGATTCGAGTTTTTGGTGAAAAATTGGTGAAACCCGTCAAAAATAGCTATTTCAATATTATTACACATGAAAGAAACAATAAATGAACGGCCAATATTTTTGTATGTCCGCCAGAATAATAAACCCATGACAATGATTTTGCCGCGTTTCTATAGACTCTTCAGTTCCGTAAACTACATGCCACAAGATGTTTTTCTATAATTTTTATTAGTGTATCATTTTTTTCTGATTCGTGTTCATTTTTCGTCCATTTTTCCTGCACTACACGGTAACTCTGTAAAGGTTCCTGAGAAGTTTCACCGGCTGCCACTAGATCGGGTGCGAATCCACTCGGCGGCATCCAATTCCTATTGAGCTTGGGCAAAGCCGTCAGAGATTTGTAGTGCTCGGGATAATGTTATAGGCTTCAATCCTCTTATAAATCTCTCATTGCAAAATGAAGCGTTATAACCAGGAAACTTCAAAAGAACCCAAAAAAAAGCGATCTGTGGGTATATTTTCTTTGTATTTATTCATGTTACCTACGTGTGTTGGATGAACGAATGACTCCCACTCTTGAAATACTTACCTGTAAGGGTACTATTACCTCTGTCAATAATTTTCCACCGTTTCAAACCTTACAAAATCAAAATTTACCAACGAGTCTTGAATATTGAAATTTAGTAAAAATGTTATAATAATAGGTCATTTATTCGCTTCCTTCGCAGATCCATCATGCATCTCGCTGCAACTGTCGCGAGTTGTCTCCTAATTTTCTCAGCAACGCTCTCTGAAGCCCATAGCGCAGCTGCTCGAGCAGTCACGTGAGTGAACACCTACCTACTACTATTATTAAATTCCACATAAATATGAGTGTACCTGCTACACATAAAAAATGCATTTGTATAATACGTGGCACATTTGTCATTGACTGAGAGATAAATACTTCTACATTTCGCTAAAATATTAGTAATGGCAAACTTTGAGTTTTTGGGAATTGAGAGCATTTCTAAAAATAAAGCATGTTCTAAAAATAAAAACCACCAAAAATGGTATAGGGTGGTGACTCAATACAGAAAAAGACTATTTCAATAGTCAACAATATGTTGTCTCAAAAAAGTAATAAATTATCAGTATTATTCTGCCCCCGTAAGGAAGAACGTCCTAAGTCCATTTTTTCAGTTTTTGAGTTAAGGACATGGCCTGGTAGAGCTCGACGAGACGCGTTTTTTGAGCTAGGTTAGAACGTCCTACATGTAGTAGAAAGCAGTGAAAAAACGCTTTGTCCTAAGTCCATTTGCACCACTTTGCTGTCTATTTATACTAGGCTAGAGTGTCCTATGTTGATCATATTAGGTTAAAACGTCCTACTTGGGGCTGAAGTCGGACTTGGGACGATCTAGCGTAGTATTATACTACGCTAGATTGTCCTATGTCCGACTTCAGCCCTCGAGGTAGGGCGTTTTAACCTAGTAATTTCTACTTAGGACACTCTGGCCTAGTTTGGCAGCAATAATTGCTCAACGCAGTTCTGTCCTAAGTGGCATTTCTTGGCTAATAATATTGCGAAATGTCTTAGCAGTATCATGGTAGTTCCTCCAGTGACCATCCTCCCAGTGAGTGGGGTCAGAAGTGGTCATTCCCCATTGCCAAGGCAGAAGGGAAGAAAGACAGGAGGGATAACTTAATTACAAAGTTGAAGGCAATTATTCCAGATTGTGGATTGTCATTGCCAGTTAGCAATGAAGAACAGTCCCTTGATGATGCAAAAATTGATGTTACCAATTTAGACTGATTAGCCTTCGTGACCATTTTCAAGTGTTACCACATTTTTTAATGATACTTCCAAAGTAGTATTTTTCTATATTATAAATACTTTCATTCTTTCGAGTTGGTTAATGTTCATGTTGATGTTGGTTAAACATTCAGTGACATGATAGATAGGCACGGTGTCAAAAATAGTTTAATATTAAAACTGTCATCTTTTATGACTTAGACTGATATATATTATTTTAAAAGGTTCCTCAGCAATTAATAATTATATTGATAAAAATATAATGTTAAAAACGCTGCAAATCCCTGCACAACGGTTTATTATTTTGTACAGAATACCCTTCTTTTACAGATCACAGCTCTCTGTATAGATAACCCGTCTATATAATATGTAGGTACTAGTCTATACAAAATATGTAGATCGCAGACCCTCCGTAGGCTAGTACCTAACCCCGTACTCGTTACTAGGTACCTACTTAAATCAAGAGTTGAATGTTGCTAAAATAATTCTGTCGATGGCAAACAGTAACTCAAATGGCGAAAAGAAACGCAAATAATGAAGTTCTGAAGGAAAATTGTTGATGTGGAGTGAAATAGATGCCCCTTCTGCGTAGATCACTGTTTTCTGTGTTCAGTACCTACCCTCTGGTCAAGTATAATGAACCGTTGTGTAATAACTTGCCCATCAATAATACTTCAACGGTTGTACAAGTTGCAAAAGTACCGATCAACAAAATCCAGCCCTTCTTGGTAGATGAACCGTTGTGTAATAATTTACCCATCAATAATAATTCAAAGTTTGTTCAAGTTTCACAAGTACCTACCAACAAAAGCCAATAGTCCATCACTTATCAAATGAAATAATATCGCACAACAACCAACTCGACTTCATACAGCCATCCTTGATTATAATCAGGTGCTCCTTAGTGATGAAATCCCGGCCGGATTTATACCGTTTGACTCACGATCATGTTGACGAAGCTTTTTGGTGCACACGAACGGCTAGCCGTACAGTGCTCCGGGTGGTCTCAAAAAATTGTTTAGCTCAAGACAAATTTAATATCGTAAAAAAAACCATACCCTTCCATCGAAAGTTTTTGAGCTACGGCGTTCTGAAAAGTTCAACCCCTATTTTGAACCCCTTAGAGATGACTGACAGTAACGCCGAGCTTCGAGGACCAACTAGACCCCGAACGGAACCTATAACCCGAATTTCATCAATTTTTATTCATGGTAACTAAGAAAAGTGGCCCGTACGGCGTACGGCGAACATACAGAAATATTTTTATTGCAGTTTTGGATTCTACATACCTTGAAACGTAAATGAACTTTGTTTCCTAGAAGAATGCTAATTTGTTAATGATTTGGTTACCTTACCCAGTACTACTAAAGGTGTGGAACCAGAGAAAATAGGTATCTATTTAATATAAGGATTTTATGTGCACACTTATATTTGAATATGAGGTAAAAACGCTGCAAATCCCTGCACAACGGTTTATTATTTTGTATAGAATACCCTTCTGTTACAGATCACAGCTCTATGTATAGATAACCCGTCTATATAATATGATATGTACTATTCTATTATATGCATATTATGTAGATCGCAGACCCTCCGTAGGTTAGTACCTAACCCCGTACTCGTTACTAGGTACCTACCTAAATCACGAGTTAAATGTTGCTAAAATAATTCTGCCGATGACAAACAGTACCTAACAAAAAGAAACACACATAATGAAGTTCTGAAAAGAAATTGTTGATGAGGAGTGAAAAAAGTTGCAAAAGTACCTACCAACAAACTCCATTCCCTTCTACGTAGATGGTATAATGAACCGTTGTGTAATAATTTACCGTTGAGTAATGATTTACCATAGTAATAATTTACCCATCTATAATACTTCAACGTTTGTTCAAGTTTCACTACCTACCAACAAACTCCAAAAGAGCCATCATTTTTCAAATTAAATAATATCACAGAACAACCAACTCGACTTCATACTCCGCCAATATAATCAGGTGATCCCTACCAATGATTGGCCGTATTCACAAATTCCTATTGTGGGCGCGTCTCTGGTTACGAGATTTGGTTTGAATTGTATACAATTTCATTCACACTGGAGTCGAAAATGCCTGTCGGTGCAAACTTCGGGGCCTTACTGTGAACGAACGGCTGGACGTACGACGCTCCGGATGGTCTTAAAAAACTCGCAAGTTCAAGAACTATTTAAAACCGTAAAAATATTTACGTAAAAAAATGGTATAGGCGTTTTGAAAATTTCAACCCCTATTTTGAACCCCTTAGAGATGACTCACAGTAACGTCGAGCTTCGAGGACCAACTAGACGCCGAACGGAACCTATAACCCGAATTTCATCAATTTTATTTCATGGTAACTAAGAAAAGTGGCCCGTACGGCGTACGGCGTATGGCGGACAGACAGAAATATTTTGGTTTATTATTTTCAATAATGAACCATTGGAATCGAGCATGAAAAAAAAAATTCTTACCCCCCCTCAAAATTTGATGGTTTACGTTTCAAGGTATGTAGAATCCAAAACTGCAATAAAAATATTTCTGTCTGTCCGCCGTACGCCGTACGCCGTACGGGCCACTTTTCTTAGTTACCATGAAAAAAAATTGATGAAATTCGGGTTATAGGTTCCGTTCGGCGTCTAGTTGGTCCTCGAAGCTCGACGTTACTGTGAGTCATCTCTAAGGGGTTCAAAATAGGGGTTGAAATTTTCAAAACGCTTATACCATTTTTTTACGTAAATATTTTTACGGTTTTAAATAGTTCTTGAACTTGCGAGTTTTTTAAGACCATCCGGAGCATCGTACGTCCAGCCGTTCGTTCACAGTAAGGCCCCGAAGTTTGCACCGACAGGCATTTTCGACTCCAGTGTGAATGAAATTGTATACAATTCAAACCAAATCTCGTAACCAGAGACGCGCCCACAATAGGAATTTGTGAATACGGCCAATCATTGGTAGGGATCACCTGATTATATTGGCGGAGTATGAAGTCGAGTTGGTTGTTCTGTGATATTATTTAATTTGAAAAATGATGGCTCTTTTGGAGTTTGTTGGTAGGTAGTGAAACTTGAACAAACGTTGAAGTATTATTGATGGGTAAATTATTACTACGGTAAATCATTACTCAACGGTAAATTATTACACAACGGTTCATTATACCATCTACGTAGAAGGGGCTGGAGTTTGTTGGTAGGTACTTTTGCAACTTTTTTCACTCCTCATCAACAATTTCTTTTCAGAACTTCATTATGTGTGTTTCTTTTTGTTAGGTACTGTTTGTCATCGGCAGAATTATTTTAGCAACATTTAACTCGTGATTTAGGTAGGTACCTAGTAACGAGTACGGGGTTAGGTACTAACCTACGGAGGGTCTGCGATCTACATAATAACTTATATAATAGAATAGTACATATCATATTATATAGACGGGTTATCTATACATAGAGCTGTGATCTGTAACAGAAGGGTATTCTATACAAAATAATAAACCGTTGTGCAGGGATTTGCAGCGTTTTATTGCAGTTTTGGATTCTACATACCTTGAAACGTAAACCATCAAATTTTGAGGGGGGGTAAGAATTTTTTTTTTTCATGCTCGATTCCAATGGTTCATTATTGAAAATAATAAACCAAAATGCCTACATTAGGGACTCCTGGACTTTCAATTTTAATTTAGGATTCATGGTGTCATTGAATGATAAGTTATTGGAGAAATTGTTTTTATACGGGGCAATAATAGCATTTTTAAAACTGAATGAAGAGAACTTTTCCCTGTAGATAAGACGTTCTAACCTGGTACCATATACGTTCAAGTCGTCCGATGTAGTGCATACTAGGTTAGACCGTCCTATGTCCGTATAATTGCGCTAAAATTGATAATTATCGTCAAGGTAGGTAATTACTTGCATGGTTGAACAGTATGTGGATGAGTTGGGGGAATAGATATGAGACACGATCGAAAAAGTTGGGCTTGAATTAATTGACTGGGTGGATGGCAGAAGAAATCTCACTTAACCTCGTTTTTCTCGAAATCGCAAAAATGGACTTAGGACGTTCTTCCGTACGGGGGCAGTATTACTCTAAAAATAACTAAAAGCTAAGCTTTATATTCACAGAAAAAATTGTACATATAGGATGGTGAGTCAAGATAGAAATAGACTATTTCAGTAGCCCTTTTGGTATTTTCTCTACATAAGGTCAACAATAATTTTATAGTTCATTTACGGTGAGAAATAGAGTTAGCAGTAGGTGGGTGGAGCCCTCTGATCATGACGATATAATTTGTCAAAAGCTCGACGTAAAAGGCAGTAAATTTCTCGTTTGATCCATGTCGCCATACCTTGACTGAACAATGAAACGTGAATATAGTCATGGGGTCATCTTGGGTTATTTCCCCAGTTAGGGTAGGTACCTTGTCTGTGAATATTACCCCTAACCGTTGATTTGTGGATGCAGGCACGAAGAGATAAAGGATACCCTCTTCAACTTCATGCACATCGTCCGCTCGAACACGGAGAAGTTGGAGCGCCACGAGAACCGCGAGAGGCAGCTGGGTGAGCTTCTCAAGAGGGCTCTGGGAGCTCTGGACAAGCGGGAACGGGCCCAGGATTCCGTTCTAGACAAGGTCCTTGAATCTCAGCTGTCTTTGACGGAAAGGCTCGAAAAAATAGAACGTGCCTTGGGTGACACGGTAAGGAACTTTTCGCTACTGTCGGTTCTTTCGGACAAAGTCCTGGACCGTTCTGTCCAAGCCACGCTCCTTTCTGAGCGTTCGGACGGCGCCAGAACTGTTACTGGATCGAAAGTTGGCTGTTTGGACAGACAGTCCAGGACAGTTCGGGACAAGTTGTAACAGTCCTGGATTGTTTTGAAGACTGTTGATCCTGCACATTCGCTCTTGATGCTACTACCTTCAGCGTATGTGGAAGGTTACAATACTTCGTGTTATCTGTTTAATTATTTGACGGTGACGAAGGCCAATAACATAGATGAACAGATACATGTAACACAAACACAAAAATGAAATGAAAAATACATACCTATACAGCAATGAAAAAATACATATAAAAAAAACCACAGTCATGCAGCATGGCTATAAGAGCGAATTTTCGGCATCTTCCTCCTCCGCCTAAAATTTTCTGAAAATTAATTTTCGGCCGATGTTTTCCCAACTTGATACCATACAAAATTAAAACAGGAGTAGTTTTACGCAAAGTAAAATTTGGGGTGGAAGGAGGTGGAGGGGGAAATCAATTAGAGATGACTGACAGTAACGTCGAGCTTCGAGGACCAACTAGACGCCGAACGGAACCTATAACCCGAATTTCATCAATTTCTTTTCATGGTAACTAAGAACTACCTCAACACGCTATCTTTCTAAACAACTGCCTTTCAGGGGACGATTTATTCTTTGGTGTTGTTATTTTATTTATTTATTTAAATTTTGTTGGAGGGTTGTTGCTGGCGAGATATACAAATCAGCATGATCGTGAATGAAACGGTATATTCTGCTGGTGGATGATGTTTTCGTACGCCTGATGGAGAAGAAGCCTAGAAATGTTAAATTAAATTTCTCCCTTGAGAGGGAAAAACATTAAATCATGTTTAATGTTTTTCCCTCGCAAGGGAGAAATTAGATATAGTTTTTTAATGTCAAGAAAAAATGAAAGCCACAATTTCACTGAACTCTACAAGTATAATGTTGCATTTACTGTACTTATTATAGAACTCGCCATCAACATATGGTTGCTACAACAGAAGGTAGTAACTGTGTAGTAACCAATGAAAAACGTAGCTATTGACTCTTGTTTCTTTCGAGTGCGATATTCTTTATGGTTGCTACAACAGAAGGTAGTAACTGTGTAGTAACCAATGAAAAACGTTGCATATTTGCGTGTCGGAATTCACAGAATGACCCCCAGCCCTAAAACATTAAACATGTTAAAAAACCACAGTCATGCAGCATGGCTATAAGAGCGAATTTTCGAAGAAATAAGCACGTTCCTTAATCTTCAAAGTGCTCCAGTTTGAGAACGGAATGAGATATCGCAATTCTGATTTCACCATCGTGTTCAGCGTACAAAAACCTTTAAAATTAGGGGTCACTTGTTAGAAAATAACATTTTGGGGATTTTTGGGTAATTTTTGCGCACTTTAAATGATCTAATTTGAGAACGGATCAAGATATCTAAAATCCGATTCCACCATCGTGTTCAGCGTGCAAAAACCTTTAAAATGAGGGGTCACTTGTTGGAAAATAACATTTTGGGGATTTTTGGGTAATTTTTGCGCACTTTAAATGCGCCAAAACCCTCCTTAGAGTAGGCCAATTTCGCCCATCTTCGAACTTAGCCTTTCGATTGCCAAGATAGATTTTTTGTGCAAATTTGAGCTGTTTATCTCAATTCTATCGAGAGTTATCGTCTGGAGTGACACATATATATATAAATATATATATACATATAAAAAAGTGTTAAATTTCAGGAATCGTTTTAGAATGGTCTGAAACGGATTTCTATGAAGAAAATTTCCAAAAATTTATATTATTTAAATTTCGAAGCCATTGCAATAGCTTCATTTTCTTTGAAAATTCGCTAAAATGTTTTGAATACCAGAAGAGTAGGTATTGGATACGTAACAAATTTTTTGTTCCATTTTTTGCCGAGTAACACCTCGGTTTGTAGATTTTCCAACGCTGAACACGATGGTGAAGTCAGAATAATTGCGATATCCCATTCCGTTATCAGATTAGAGCAGACGAACCAGGAAGAACATCTCAAGAAATAACCACGTTCCTTCATCTTCAAAGTGCTCCAGTTTGAGAATGGAATGAGATATCGCAATTCTGATTTCACCATCGTGTTCAGCGCACAAAAACCTTTAAAATGAGGTGTCACTTGTCAGACTTTTTCATTTTGGGAATTTATGGGTAATTTCCCCCCCCTAAAACTCCCCAAAACTCCCCCTTAGAGTGACCCGATTCTGCCCATCTTCGAACTTAGCCTGTCGATTGCCAAGACAGATTTTTCGTGCAAATTTGAACTTTTTATCTCAATTCTTTCGAGAGTTATCGTCTGGAATGACACATACATATATAAATATATATATATATATATATATATATATATATATATATATATATATATATATATATATATATATATATATATATATATAATTTTTGGTGTCTTTCGGCAGTGAATTCAGGATGGCCTGAAACGGATTTTGGTATAAAAATCTTTCGGAAATTCGAGTTTTAAAAATTTTGGACCGAGAACAATAGCTTCCTTTTCTTCGAAAATTCGCTAAATGATGAAGTGTAACAACAGTTAATATAAGATCCGATAAACTCACAATAACGGGTTAATTCATTTCAATAAATTAATAATTAAAGATTAACAAGATCTTGAAATTAATTGACCCGTTATTGTGAGTTTATCAGATCTTATATATTAATTGTTGTTACACTCATTTTCATATGTATTTTTTCATTGCTGTATATGGATTTGTAATTTCATTGCTGTATAATGTACTTTTCATTTCATTTTGATTACGTATTTTACGAAGAATACAGCAAATAGGATGACATGGATACTATGCAGTCAGAGAAGAGTCTGGAAATCCACTACGAACGCCCAAGTGACTGTCGAAGGTTTGCCAGTGGCTTTTTCACCACAGCCAACAAATCTAATAAAGCATTGTTGATTTAAATTATTATTAACCCCCATCCCCTCAGGCCTCTCTGACAGCGCCTACGCAAACTGCCCCAGACATAGTCCAGATTTGGATCGTTAGGGATTAGGTGGAGGTAGAGCCTGTTCAACATGAAGTTGGCCTGGAATAATCCATCATTTCTCACATTTTCTTGAGATATTTTTTTCTTTGAAGTAGGTGACTTGCCTAGCGAGACAATATTATTTATTATGAGACATCTTAGGTAGCTACCTAACGATTTTTGGGTTTGTTGCAGGGTGATGCTGCTCGCGAAACTTACACAGTTGACACTATTCCTGGACAATCTATGGTCGATCAGATTGAGAAAATGTTGACGATGTACTCGACAAACAATGGAAAACTGAGTGAAGTCGAGTCCTCAGTAAATTCCAAGATCGACTACTTGTCTTCCGTTGTCGAGAAGCTCCATGGTCTGGTCTACAACTTCAACTCGAATTTGGAGTCTTCGTCAGATAATCGTCACAATGAATTGCAAGCTGTTACTGAGCTGAACAAAGGCCTGGCGAGTAGTCTGGAAAAGCAGATTGACACTTTAAGGGTAATGCAGTATAGTGTCGCAAGCGGAGATTTGGGAGATATCAAGAAGGAGCTGGTGTCAGAGTTGAACGGAGTGACCCTCAAGTTGGAAAATAAACTGACAGAACTTACAGAGTCCGTTTCGAGTCACCATAAGACTTTGGCTGGAATTGTTAGGGACTCCAAGGATATAATAGAAACCCAGTTGACTGAATTGAAAAATAAATTTGAGGACTTGAACAAGGAGGCGAAAGCTATAGGAAATGTTGAACAAGTTCTGGTGAAGACTGCCGAAGACGTTATGGACACCAAACGTCGTGTGGAGCACGGCATATATCAGATAAGGTCGGAGGTCAGCGACTACGTTAAGTCGCAGGGAGGTGAACACAACGATACTGCATCCACGAAATTCTTAGGTATGGCCGAGACGATTTTGGAAAATCAAGCTGGCACTGTCGCCAACTTGAGCTCCAAAGTTGAATCCGAAATCAGCCAAGTTTGGAGGCAAATTGGGATCATGCACCAACAAATAACGGCCTCCGGCATCACCTTGGACAACCTCCAGAACCAGACGACCGATTTTGTTAAGGACTCCGAGAACAGACTGGATGCCATGTCGTCCAAATTGGAAGGGATAGAGAGCAGCATTGATCTGGTGCAGGAGAACAACAATTTCCTGGTGGGTCGATTCAGTTTGTTCACTCACGAGTTCAACGAGACGCGCAACTCACTGGCGCAAACTACTAAAGATTTGAAGAGCGTCCTCAAACATTACAAATTCCACTCTGCTGACGTCAGCCCAGGCCCGCACGATATCGAGACTTCTTCGGACTCCAATAACGTTGATAACAAAGTCTGAGAAGTGGATTAAATTTTAGGAAAACCACTAAAAAATTCTACTAAACAAGAATAGACAGAGAAAAATGTTTGTAAATAAAATTGTAAGAATACGCAATCTAGATCATGACGCAATCTAGTTGTTCCGACAAAGATCCGGCAAAACACGTAGATTATGTGCTTTTTCGAGTAAGTAGTTCAACATGAATATTGTCTAACTTGTCGGTGATGCTGTCTGAATTTTATATGATACGAATACATAATAGGTTAACATAGGTAGGTAACGTCGAACTTCGTCACAGTTATTTTTAGTTTTTGCTTAACATGTACCTACCTACCGTTTTGGTATGAATCACCGTTATTCATAATACATAAAGCTACAATAACAAAGATTATTTCACAGTTGTTTCATAAACATCCAAACCATAAAACTTTTATAATGAGTAAGGTCTACCTGGGTACTTATCCATAAGGAGCCTAAGATTAAATTTCATTTCAATTCCTATCAACAGGTACCTGCAGGTTTGTTGTTCACGGCCAAACGAATCATACAAATTAGGTGAAAATTGAGGAATATGTCGAAGGTCCTAATTAGCTTCAGCGACCATCACAATTTCGAAAATGACCAGATGGGGGGTTCATGGGGCCGAAATGGCGCGTTACAGGAGAAAAAGACACCCATATTATAAGTGACTGTAAGCCGTGGAACTGTAAACTTGTGAGAGCTCTGGTGGCATTTTTGCCGTGTCTGTGTGTGTGTGCGTGCGTGCGTGGACCGGGGGTATGCAGAAGGGGTATCCTACAGAGGGGAAAAAATAAACCGCTGTGTCATAATTTGCAGCGTTTCATTCCACTTTTCTGAGTTTACGTCTGTTTGTACCTCGAAACGCACATCACATTTTGAGGGGGGGCTACAAAATATTTGTTTATGCTCGATTCCAAAGGATTATTATTGAAATAATAAACCAAAATCGCCAAAGCTCATGACCACACAGCTTGAGAGCTCAAGTTGGACGCAGAATTCGATCGTCATGAACAAAATAAGGAGAGAGAGAGAGAAATAAATAAAAACTGTTACACAAACATTTATGGTTTATAGTAATCCATGGATTACATGGCTTGGCCTTGGTACTATGAGGGGAGTGTAATTAGTTGTCCGTGTTCTAGTATATTGTAGGATATTTTCTAGAATAGTTCGAAAGAGAGGATTTTTTAATTAAACCATCCGGGCCATTGGGGAAATTAAGAAACGACATTCCACGTATGAACAAGGTTTGAACAATGATCTGAATATGGAACACAAGAGTCCATTGGACCAGATCAAAGGAAGATGGTTTGTTTGGACCATTGGGTTGTGGCGGATCAACGGTTTTCACGTTTGCGCGCGCGCACTCGGTACTACTGACACTAATTCATGCGACAAAATTCATGTGGGACTAACTAGGACTTAACCTTGAACTACCATCATGTGAGCCAATTCGGACCAATGGGTTGTGAGTTATGTGTGTTCGACATTTTTCACGGTGGCGCTTGCGCAGTGTCTACTACTGATCCGAATGCGACAAAATTCCTATTCAACGAGGACCTAACCCCGAACTACCAACAAAATTTGATTCAATTTGGAATATTGGGTTGTGAGTTAGGGCGGTTCGCAGAAATAACACACATGTACACCCAAAAAGCTGAAATTCCATTTTGGTTTCTTATGTTCAATAATGAACCTTAGGAATCGAGCACAAAAAACAAGTTTAACCCCCCCCCACCCTCAAAATTCCAGGTTTTCGAGGTTTCCGTTTCAATGGACTATGTAGAATCCGAAAATGCAATACAAACATTTCTGTACTTTCGCCGTACCTACGGGGAACTTTTATCAGTTACCATGAGCCAAAATTGACGAAATTCGGTTTATAGGTCCCATTTGGGGTCTAGCTGGTCCTCGAAGCTCGGCGTTAATGTCAGTCATCCCTAAGGGGTGAAAAATAGGGGTTGAAATCTCCAGGACGCCGTTTTCTCGAATTTTTTTACGGTTTTAAATATTTCTCGAACTTGGAAAATTTTTTAAAACGCATCGTACGTCCAGCCGTTCGTTCACAGTAAGGCCCAGAAGTTTGCACCGACAGGCTTTTTCAACGGCAGGGTGAATGAAATTGTATATATTTAGCCCAAATATCATAGGGACGCGCTCACAATCGGGAATTGGTCCAGATCATCATTGCTAGGGAGCACATGATTATCGAGTTGGTTGTTCTGTGACATTATTTCATTTGAAAAATGATGGCTCTTTTCGAGTTTGTTGGTAGGTACTTCTGAAACTTGAACTTGTTGAAATATTATTGATGGGTAAATTATTACACAACGGTTCCTTCATCTACGTAGAAGGGGCTGGAGTTTGTTGGTAGGTACCTACGTTTGCAACTTTTTTCACTCTACATCAACAATTTCACTTCACCACTTCATTATTTGCGTTTTTTTGCCATTTTAGATAGGTACTGTTCATCATCGACAGATTTATTTTAGCAACATTTAACTCGTGATTTAGGTAGGTACCTAGTAACGAGAACGGGGTTAGGTACTAACCTACAGAGGGTCTGCGATCTACATAATATGTATAGAATAGTGTATAGAATAGTATACAGGGTGATCCGCTCGTAGATGCAAAAAAAATTTTGCGTAAAAAAACATCAAAAATGGAGTAAAATGCCGCCAACCGCACATTTTTATCTCAATCCGTTCTTGAGATATGATTTTTTAAAGGTTTTTTAGGAAAACCGTGTTTTTTTCCTTTTAAACTCAAATTTCTCCGCTTTACCTCATTTAATTTTACTTTTTGACCTCATTTTCGGAATCAGCGTTAAATTTTCCATACGCATGGTGTACTTCAAGTCTTGAAAAGTACCATCTAGAGACCACAACAACAGCTCAAACATTAGACGAATTTGAAAAAATAAAATTTCTGACATTTCAAAAACGTCACTACTCCTCCGAAAAAAATCCTGGAAACTGGCAAATCTCTTGAAAACTTCTTCATTTAATAAGCTTTTCAATGGTATGGTCAACTTTGCGATTATCTTGTTTCTTTGATGAAAAATTCAAGTTTAAATGCAAGAAAACGTTAGGCACCTCAAAAGGGGGAATTTGATCAGAGGGTAGAAAAAATGTAAAAAAAGTTTTTAATGTTTTTAATTGAAAAAATGGAGTCAATAGTGCCAATTTACAATTCGAAATCAGGTTTTTCGGTAATTAGGAAAGCCAGTTTTCAAAATGCCCACCGTTATTTTTTATGGATGCTCTAGCACGCTTACGCATTTGTCCTACTGTCACGTTGAATGTCAGACGTTCTTGCACCATCACGCTTGCCTCTTGAATTCGTCTCTTTAAATCTTCAACATCTTGTACATCAGTAGCATAAAACGTTGATGAGTTCCCGTGAATACCCGAGAATATGGAACCCGTCGGCCAGGATATCTAGCACGATACTGCTGCCGTGCAGCAAGCGCATTTCCACACGAACTAAATCACTCGCGACGAAATCGTGGAAACCCATTTCAAAGAAAAACGGAGTTATTGAAAAATAGTCTATTTCCACTAATACACGAGAAACGCAAAAAACACAGTTATACCGGTTTCGCATTTCCATCGCACAACCCGTACACGAAATGTATGTCGGCGTACTCGCGGTTAGTGGACCGTTCCATTTCTAACATCAAACTGCATTGGGAATAACTTCCCATCACGTTGTTGTTTAAACAGGTGGATACACGAACTCATTTAGATACACTGTAATGCGTTGATTTTGAACCTTAGAACTAATTTATTGTTTAGGGTCACTACTCCCCCTGATGACAAAAAACATAGAACGTTTCATTGCATTTAAACTAATTAAATTGGCACTATTGACTCAATTTTTTCAATTAAAAACATTAAAAACTTTTATTTACATTTTTTCTACTCTCTGATCAAATTCCCCCTTTTGAGGTGCCTAACGTTTTCTCGCATTTAAACTTGAATTTTTCATCAAAGAAACTAGATAATCACAATATTGACCATACCACTGGAAAGCTTATTAAATGAAGAAGTTTTCAAGAGATTTGCCACTTTCCAGGATTTTTTTCGGAGGAGTAGTAACGTTTTTGAAATTTCAGAAAGTTTATTTTTTCAAATTCGTCTAATGTTTGAGCTGTTGTTGTGGTCTCTAGATGGTACTTTTAAAAACTTGAAGTACACCATGCGTATGGAAAATTTAACGCTGATTCCGAAAATGAGGTCAAAAAGTAAAATTAAATGAGGTAAAGCGGAGAAATTTGAGTTTAAAAGGAAAAAACACGGTTTTCCTGAAAAAACCTTTAAAAAATCATATCTCGAGAACGGATTGAGATAAAAATATGCGGTTGGCGGCATTTTACTCCATTTTTGATATAGTGTTGCGCAAATTTTTTTTTGCATCTACGAGCGGATCACCCTGTATAAAGGGTTATCTATACGGAGAGCTGTGATCTGTAACAGAAGGTTTTCTGTACAAAATAATAAACCGTTGTGCATGGATTTGTAGCGTTTTGGTTTATTATTTTCAAGAATGAATTGGAATCGAGCATGAAAAAAAAAACCACTGCAAATTATTAACAATGGTTTATTATTTACCTGTATAGATGCCCCTTCTGCGCAGATCACTGTTTTCTGTGGTCAATACCCTCGAGCTCCCCCCTGGAAAGCCCTAAATGGAGTACTGGAGCCGGCCCCGGAATGAGTTTCATACAAATGCGCGGGATTCAATAATTCAAACATTAATTATTTGAAGTTATTCAGGGAGCATAAGGTAAATAGTGAACCATAGTGTAATAATTTACCCGTATAGATACCCCTTCTACTAGATAGTATAATAAACCGTTGAGTAATAATTTACCCAATAATACTTCAACGTTTGTTCAAGTTGCGAAAGTACCTATCAAGAAAATCCAAAAGATCCATGATTTTTCAAATGAAATGGTATCGCAGAACAACCAACTCGACTTCATACAGCCATCCGTGATTATAATCGGGTGCTCCCTAGCGATGATATCTGGGCCGGATTTATACCGTTTGATTCACGAACATGTTCACGAAGCTTTTCGGTGCAAACGATCGGCTGGTCGTACAATTCCGGGTGGTCTCAAAATATGCTTTAGTTCAAGATCAATTTAAAAACGTTAAAAAAACCATACTCTTCTATTGAAAGTTTTCGAGCTACGGCGTTCTGAAAATTTCAACCCCTTAGAGATGACTAACAGTAACGCCGAGCTTCGAGGACCAACTAGACCCCAAACGGGCCCTGCAAACCAAATTTCATTAATTTTGGTTCACGGTAAATAAGAAAAGTGCGAAGTACGGCGTACGGTGTACGGACAGAGACAGAAATTTTGGTTTATTAAATTTTTGTATTGCATTTTCGGATTCTACACACCTTGAAACGTAAACCATCAAATTTGGAGGGGGGCTAAAAGTTTGGTTTATTATTTTGAATAATGAACCTTTGGATTCGAGCATGAAAAAACCATCCCCCCCCCCCCCCCCCTCAAAAGTTGATGGTTACGTTTCAAGGTATGCAGAATCCGAAAATGCAATAAAAACATTTCTGTTTGTCCGCCGTACTTCGCACTTTTCTTAGTTACCATGGAAAATGGTAAATGGTTAATGAAATATGGTGTGTAGGTCGCGTTTGGGGTCTAGAAGGGTCCGCGAAGCTCGGCGTTACTGTCAGTCATACCCAAGGGGTGAAAAATAGGGGCTGAAATTTTCAGAACGTCGTAGCTTGAAAACTATCAATAGAAGGGCATGGGTTTTTTTTAACGTTTTTAAATTTATCTTGAACTAAAGCATATTTTAAGACTACCCGGAGCATAGCACGACCAGTCGTTCGTTTGCACCGAAAAGCTTCGTCAACATGATCGTGATTCAAATTTTATAAATCCGGCCCAGATATCATTGCTAGGGAGCACCTTATGATAAATCACGTAGGTATGGCTGTATGAAGTCGAGTTGGTTGTTCTGCGATATTATTTCATTTGAAAAATGATGGATCTTTTGGATTTTGTTGATACTTGAACTTTGTTGGTACTTTTGCAACTTGAACAAACGTAGAAGTATTATTGGATAAATTATTACACAACGGTTTATTACACTATCTACGTAGAAGGGTCACCTCCTACACAGGTAAATTATTACATAACGGTTTATTATTTGCCTTATGCTTCATGAATAACTACAAATAATTAATGATTGAATCACGCGCATTTGTACGAAACTTAATTCCAGGGCCGGCTCCAGTACTCGATTTAGGGCCTTCCTACGCAGAAGGCGCGTATACAGGTAAATAATAAACCTTTGTGTAATAATTTGCAGCGTTTTTCGATTCTCTCCATCGTGGTCGAAAATAGGGAAATCCTCTTTCCGCCCCTCAAAATAAAGAAAGTTGTTTAAAAAGTGTAAAAACGAAAACATAAGGCCTCGGCCACTTCTGAGGGGTGAGCCTAGAAGCCAGGCAGGTCCCCAGCTGGGCTAGTGCCTATGGGCAAATATGATAATATTCGAGGTGTTTTTGGTGCCGATTTCGTATTTTCAGAGCATTGCCAACCAACCAACCAAATCAACCATCTGATTTTGAGGAGGGCGGCCAAAACTTTCTCTTGCTTCCAAGGGTTGGTTATGGAAAATAATAAACAAAATGAGAACAAAAGCAAAAGTTGGGACCCGAACCAGAGAACCTACCCACTTGTGTTCATGAGCGGCTCCTCTCCATGGGAAATGTTTCGTTTTCGCGGTCGTAGATTCCTACTACCATCTCCTGAAAAATATCACCGGTGCGCGGTAGGTGCATACCTCACCGTCGGAAATAATGATCCAATAATCCACTCTCTTATCACAGAATCACACTAGAGGCCCGTCCCCTTTAGCCTTAACCGATGTTCAATGTTCAGTTTGTCATCAATACTGAGTTAAACAAACCGAAGGGCTGTACCACATTTTCTTATCAATTACTTCATCAGTTTTTAATAATTATTATTACTTTAATGATGATGATGATGATGATGATGATGCCAGTTCTTACTTTTACAACAACATCGGTAGTTAGGTACATTTTTTTGTACTTGAAAAAGCGTACGTACGTACGTCTAGTAATTCTGTCCCTAGCTATCCCTTCGAGTTCAGGGAATCTTTCCGGAAAATCCAGTAAATAGATAATCAGGAGAAAAAGAATCGACCAAGGGGTGTGGGAGGGTCGAGGGTTGGACTGCGCCGCTATCGAGCACCCACCTCACTGCGCATGCGCCAAAGCCCCATCCCGACCAGTGGTACCCGGTACAGCTCGTGAGCAACATGCCCCTGCTGCTGCTCGACAACTGCTGAAAACAACAAAATAAAACTTTGAATCCACAACCTGGTGGCTGACACCCTCCAGAAACAACTCTCCGGTCCGGAACAGGTAACGAAATCAGTTTACGTCCGGTTTGTGCGGTTACAAGTCTTAATACTGGATTTCCCTCTCGAAAGCAATACCGATTGTGTTATCAGTAAGTACTCGCTGATTTCTTGCTGATTGGGGAATTCGCTCGGTTGATATGAGGGTACCTGATGCTTCAGCGGGGTGCGCCCCGAGTTCGGTATCGGGTGAATCAATAGCCCTGAGGGCAGCAGACGGGAGTTGCGTGTTAGATAAAGGCCGAGGGTCAAAGGACTGGCCTGACATTTCTTTCAAATCCAGGCGAACTGCGGACGACTTGTTGGTTGCAGTACCGGTTTTACATGACGGCGAATCGTGAACAGTAGTTTTGGCAGCGGGTGGAGATAAAAGAATTAAGATTTAGCGGCGTGGAAACGCGGCGGTTATATCGATTCACATCCCCCCCCCCCCCCCTCCACAAATAATGGTCCGTCCTTGAGTGTTTTAGGCCTTCGTAGACGCGAATGTTCACCAACGAAAGAAATCCTAGATAATCATCTGTAGGTATCCGGTCAAGCTCATGCATTGCTCGTAGACAACGCAATCCGTAAATTTATAATATCTCTGTCGAATGTCCCCGGTTACCAGACGGGGATCTATTTCATTATTTATTTTTCTAAGAACACAATAATACAACGGTTAAAAAGTATTTAGCACATGAATTTTTGGAAAATATTTCCCATAAGATAATTTTAGCGCTTTCTGAATCCATTCCTGGAAATCAGCATTTAAACAAAAATTAGATCAGTACCAACCTAGGTAACAATGTGAATGAATTTTCGAAGAAATTGAGCCACACAAAGGTATTGACAAATCTTCTGGTATAAATCCGATTTGGGGCGTTTTCACTACATTCTTCCATACATTGTACACATTATTTTATTTCACTCAAATTATTTTTGAATTTCTTGCTCATTGGGGGTTCAAGAATATCAAAACTGTTGAGTCGGTTTTGAATTTGACTGAACAAATGTCACTCCGACGTACGTACCTACGTACTTAATTTCGCCAAACTCTTCGTCAAACTTTCGCCAAACTGGCTGATGGCTCAAGAATGAGCCCTTATCGAAAACAAAAAGTTGGTAAAACTCAAGTTCTTGTTATTTAAAATCGAGGAAAATTCACCAAAACCAGGATATAAAAATCTCGGAGAATGGGATAGAATGATGAAAATAGACAGAAAATACTATTTCAATCATAAAAAAAAGGTTTGCTAAATCTGGGTTAAATCTGAGTTTCTGTGGGTCAAAAATGTCTAAAAATCTTATGAGTTTCACCGAAATTCGTTTGATTTCACCAAAATTAAGGATGCTACTAATATTTTGTAATCTCAAAAATTCAGGTTCAAAGAGCTAACAACGCTATCGCTAGCACGCGTTTTTCATTATTATTATTATTTTTTTTTTTTTAATCAATTCACTTTGGAAAATGTACTCGTTTTCCGCAAAATGCTTGTTTGGGGTATTTCACTCAGTCGGGTGAATTCGAATTTTGACTTCTTCTCGGAAGAGATGAACCATTGAATTGAATTCTCAACACCTATTTAACAAATGCGGATAGTGAAGTTTTTTATTTTCGTAAGTGATATTCGGGCAGCTGCTTCTCTTTGTTTCACAACCTCTAATTCTACACACCCAGGATTAGAAGGAAATCAGTCACGTGAAGTTTTTAAGTTCACCATTCGAGCCTTCCCTCGTAACTGTTAGGACCGAGGAGGAAACTTGCCACTATTTCAACAGTCGCGCGTGGTTTCAAGTATGTAGGTAGTTAGAAAAAGCTTTGGAACAAATTCCTACAAGTTGTGAACGATTTCAAGCCATCATACTCTTGAGACGTCGAGTAGATTCTAGTAATGTCTGACTAGCTCGTATTTAAACTTCCGTTACACCCTTCATTTTCACTGCAGCTTGAAGGATTTTTTTTAAATAGTTAATTTGTGATTACCCAATTTCGAATGTCACAATTTTTCTCAGCTGTTTATTAAATCGTGAGGGCATCAACTTTTGGTTTATTATTTTCAGTAATGAACCTTTGGAATGGAGCATGAAAAAATAAAAAAATTAAAATTACACCCCCCCCCCCCCCCACAAAATTTGACAGTTTCCGTTTCAAGGTACCTACGTAGAATCTGAAAATGGAATACAAAAATTTCTGTCCGTCCGCCGTACCGAAGTACCTAAGTAATACTACCGTGAACCAAAATTAATGAAATTTGGTTTGTAGGTCCTGTTTGGGGTCTAGTTGGTCCGCGAAGCTCGGCGTTACTGTCAGCCGCCTCTAAGGTGTGAAAATAGGGGTAGGTATTGACCACAGAAAACAGTGAGGGTTCATCCGTAAATAATAAACCGTTGTGTAATAATTTGCATTTATTTAAATACAACCCAATTTTTAAGGCAATTAAGTAAGTTTTTTACGCTTGTATTGTATTGGTAACTGGCCGCGGTTAGAACTCCGGTCGTCAAGAACTTTTCTCTCAGATCACTTGGCCATCCTGCTGCTTGCAGGATTTGGTGATACCTACGCAACTTTCCTTCTCTAAGCATGATCAACCAGGCTTTGCCTAATGACGGGCTACCTTATTCCTAATTTACAATTTATTGTTATTTTGTGTTTTTTTCTGAATAAATTTCTTATTTTTCTCTCTCTGTTTGACGCTTCATCAGTATTATTGACGGCAACAATTTATACCACAGAAACGCAATAACAAACTTCCTTATTTTACAATTATGGTGTGTGAACATAATTTAAATCTCTACTTTCGGAATACAACAGCAGCAATTGTGGTTACTACAAATCGAGGCATTAGACGCTTAAAATTTAAAAGCATCGGGGTTATTCTCGACGACTTGAGAGGAAAATGATCATTGACTTCCTCATCCAGGACGCCAAAATGGGAAAATCAGCTGAACATGGGCGACTACTAAAACCAAATGTCTCTAAATTTACAAGCCAGCAGACCGCGCTGTATCCCCACCATTTCGTCTCGGAACCCGAAGATTCGATTGACCAACTCTCAAATGGTGTCCTATTCTTTATCAAGTTTTCGGACATGTGCATAATAATTGGCAACTCTTATTAACGAGTAAACCTCAGGTTTTACCTTATGTCGAACTTTAACCCTTGTCAGAAGTAAACCCCCGCGGATGAGAACCTTATGTTGAACAGCAACATAATTACCTTCTTATAATTATGTTGCTGTTCAACATAAGGTTCTCACCCGCGGGGGTTTACACCATTATACCTCTTCTCCACCACATTAGTTTTCTAAAATTTTACGCCAATGGAAAAAGTGGTTATTTTCAATTCATTGCCCCGACAGGTGACGTTAGCAGCATAGGTATTATTTTTTTTAAACAGGTGGCACTTAAAAAAAACCTCTGCCAATTCGAGTAGGCAGTATACAGCTTCCTCACAAGAACGTACAGAATAGTTGAGTAGGTTCATTCAGTGGACAGGTGGAGTATCCACGCATGGGTTAATGACGACGCCTCAGGTCACATGGGCTAACAGAATTTAGTTGAGTAGGTCCTGTCGGCGGATAGGTTGGACAACAGACAAACGCAACAAGGACTGCGCATGCGCAGACGAAAGTTATAACCTGTTGATGGAATGCATTTGAGACCATCCAACACCTTACCTCTACCTACCTTCCACATTTCACCGCTTTACGATGATTTGCAGGGTAGTTATGGGCGCTACGAGGATCTGACACTTGCGCATGCACAGACGAAAGTTACGGTACGATTTCAATGATTTTGATATGGGACCATCTGCGATCCAACCCGTGTGTACCCTCAAAATTTTAGCTCTCTACGACTATTTTTCCCATAGTTGGAAGCGATTTCGGCCATTATTTCGGGTAGTTAGGGTGTAACAAGGAAACAAGACACAGACACGAAACCAAAAATGTTCTTTGATGTCTGAAATGCAAAATTGTAGCGGAAATTATCATTTTGGAGGACAAGAGTTTTTTTCACTCAATCACGAATTCAAGGCTTCTATACCTTCCGGTAGTGAGGAAGCAACAAAAAAAAAACTTACCGAAGTGGGTCATAAAATGAAATATACTTATATTTTTTTTAATTTACGATATAAAACTATCTATAGTTTCTTAGTATTTACAACTAGAACTCGAGCGATTCTTTTCCGACAAATCTCTACACATCGCTCAGACCTTACTCCGGAATCGTTCGTTGTTTACTGAGCTACGTAACCTGAAAAGTAATGTATTGATACATTTTTATTGCAACAAGCAAGACTTGATGAAACACCAGTCAAGGATTTTGCGTTTGATTATTAATCGCTGAGCTTGTAGAAGAACGCAGGGAGTAGAGGATTTTTAAGGTAGATAGCTAGGTACCTGCGAAGTACAGGTATAACCCAAACTGTATCATAGATAAAAGTAACTTTTTTTTTGTTCCTTCTTCATTGAAATGAGAGCAAAATACAAGAGAGATTTCAACGTGTTTTGTCATAAAATACATACGTTTATTTACAACGAAACCATTGATAATAAAAAATTAACTGATAAACAAAAAATTCGCTAAAATGTAAAAGATATAAAAGCTGATCATACACAATGCTAATAGCGTTCGAACTTGAAATTACAAAGAAAGTTACATACTAAATTTAATAAAGAATAAAACTTGTTGCACCAGTGCGATGGCTAGGAATAGTTTGATGGTTTGTTAGGGTTGTTTTTGTGTATTTGCATAAATAATTGAATCGAATAACTAATAATGTATTGGTTAACATTATATTAAGACTATAACATACCTAATTTACCAGCACGAAACTTGGATGACACAAAAAAAGTAGTTTGAAAAAATAACAATATTTTCAAGAACTTTTGCTTTGGCAACTCAGGGTCTTTTCAGTCAGAGAACGCATCAAGTTGTGGGCGTGCCAATATTTGTGTTTCCAACGAACAAATGCAAATTCAAAATCAGACTTTTCAAATCAAAAGTTTATTTATGGAATGGTTTATTTATTTTTAAATTAATTTTCCTTCGGTTCCGTGTCAGGACTGCCCAAAACAAACGTACGACGACGACAGAGGAGAAGATCGTTGTCCTTGTTCACATCATCAGATAATCTGCAACCGGATTAAGTTGATATTCAAGTTAGTATTGAAAGTTGATGAAGGTTCAACCATCCATATTTTCAAACAAAATTACGTAAATTCAGAAATACCTACAAATGAACACCAAAAGAGATTCAGGAGCTAACAAGACAGAAAATGCGGTTCAAGTACATGCAATGAAATAACTTTCGTGATAATTAGTTTGGATCATAATGAAGATTTTCAGATCATCATAGGCCATCATGATCAAATAATACAGATCAACAAAGATAGTTTTCTCACAAACTTATAGCCTGTTATTCTTCGTTTCTCTCGCTCTCCCGTAATCATACAAAGATCAAGTTCACTTGGCTCAAGTTACTCAATCGAATTCTTTAGTCGCCATGAAGATAATGAGGAATGGAGATGCTTTATTTTCAATTCTTTCAACTGTAGGTCTAACGAAGAGCTTTCCAGAAAGGTGCTGTATGATGCGAAATAAACGGAACTGGGTGAAAAGGAGGAAGGAAAAAGCGGGCGACGTCATCTGGTATGTATTGCCTTCTCGCTCCCGCACGAAGGGACCGAGTGAGAGGAAGATACAGATGACGTCACGCGTTTTTTAAAAAGCTAATTCCCGTCAAACTATGGATTTCGGAGCGGAAAATTGGCATGTAGGGGTTTATGAGGGTGCCGAGTCCGATTCTGAGGTCAAAAGCAGTAAAATCCGACCCACGTCCATTCCTCATCAAAACAAGGAAATTCAAAACCCAAAACAATTCGTTCCAGTATATTTCAAAATCAAAACACGAAAGTGATAATCGGTCACGGAATCCGTCAGGAAGAGCCTTTCTTGACCCTTCGAGAATTATCGCATTTTACTATATAGTACCTAGTAATAACTAAAATATTCTCAATTTGGTAACATTAAATCTAACAAACAAATAATCAACTTAAGGGGGTTAGGAAGGTTTACCCGCCCAACCCTCCTCGAAATAGCGTAATTCGACATAATTCATGAGTAGACTGTATCTGAAGTAATAATGGAAAAAATTTATTATATACCACTGGATTAGTTAGGAAATGCAGTTTCCAAAAAGCACAGTTATCCGCTCATTGTGGTTCGTGCTTGTACGGATGGGACAAAATCATCTTTTTTTTAAATAGGAAATTCCACGTTTTTCCTAGAATTTTTCCATCATCCACAGTAGGTATTGCTTTGGACACCTCCTGGTGGTTTCCAGTTTTCCAAAATAACATTTGGAATATATGGACGAGAGGAATTTTTTCATTTACAAAATTTGAATTTTGGTGCTGATAAGAAATTATACCACTGTGAAAAATTGACATCGTCCATCGAAAGAGCAACTAAATGCCAAACGAGAACAAAATCATTCAACTCCATCCAGTAGACCTTGAGAAAATGAGAAGGATAAGACGGAAAAAGTAATTTTTCAGGAGAGGCGTTTGATGAAGTTTTTCTTCTCTTAGGACTGTCCGGCAACATTAGAGAGTTCCAAGGAGATAAGGGTTGCTTGGGTAGGGCGCCGTGTCGTCTCGGAAAGTGTTGTACGCATACGCGGAAATCGGCAGTAACGACTAGACGCCATCTCAAAGTAACCTGACAAACCAGAAACCGTACCCAGCGCTTGGACCTCGTGACCCCTCGATGTGCATGTTGTTTTCTCTCTTCCACATAACTTTCAGGGCAAGCATCCGGGTTAGCATCCGCACTGCTCACCCTGATCTCCCAGTGACCTTATTGGTATGATTGATTGGCCATATCAAATGACGGTGCGATACTTCCAATAATAGAGGTTTTGCAGCACCCTCATACTGAAACGAAAGCAGTGCTGCGCATGCGCACTTAAGACACCGAAAAGTTTGACGAACCGTGACGACGAAAAATACCGGGATCTCACAGTGTCAGCTTTCGCCGTGTTGAGATGACCAAACGTAATGTAACCTTACATCTTTATAACACTACCAACCTTCTTCTGTTGTCCTTGTAAAATAAATGTGTCCTATTCATAGCTACTTCCTCGCGTCTTTCTATATGTTTATCCAGACTTGACACCATGTGTGGACATAGATTTGTATTCAACACGGAGCAAAATGGATGAAAGAGAAGTTAACATAACGTCTGCATGACTTCACCTGCCAGTAGATGCCAAAGCGGAACGAAAACAGAACCGAAATACACTGCCAAGGTGATGGCACAGGAGCTTCCTCGTCACAATCAGAGTGACCCAATATAAAATAGAACAGACTCGGAAGCAAAATAACATAACATTACATTACATTACATTACATTACATTACGTAACATTACATAACGTTAAATATACATATTACATAACATTACATTACATAACATGACATTACATAACATGACATTACATAACATTACATGAAATATACATATTATACATAACATGACTTCCATAATACATTACGTCCATTATACATAACTAGCCTGACCGCTCGCTTCGCTCGCTATCCGAGATTCGCTGTACGCAGTATCGTGGAACCAACAAACGACGGAAAAATCCCATACCCTACCGGGTATTTGTGCCCAATTTTATCAAAATCCGTCAAGCCATTCAGGAGTTGACCATGGTCGACCATATTTCCGCTATGGTCAGGGAATTAAAAATGCGCCTACGTTCAACTTGGGAGGCTACCGGATATTGGTGCCAAATTTGGTCGATATCCGTTGAGCAATTCGGGATTCGACCATGGAGGGGCCCATGGATGCGCTAAGGTCGACCGCGGGGGTAGTCCGAAGGGTCGATCGTAGATAGAATTTCACGTAGATTACGAATACGCGATAAAAAATAGGGGTTACTATTTCAATTAACGAAGTTGACCATGGTCGACCATAGTTCCGCTATGGTCAGGGAATTAAAAATGCGACGTTGCACAACTTGGGAGCCTACTGGATACTCGTGCCAAATTTGGTCGATATCCGTAGAGCAATTCGGGATTCGACTATGGAGGGGCCCATGGATGCGCTATGGTCGACCGCGGGGGTAGTCCGAAGGGTCGATCGTAGATAGAATTTCACGTAGATTACGAATACGCGATAAAAAATAGGGGTTACCATTTCAATTAACGAAGTTGACCATGGTCGACCATAGTTCCGCTATGGTCAGGGAATTAAAAATGCGACGTTGCACAACTAGGGAGCCTACTGGATATTCGTGCCAAATTTGGTCGATATCCGTTGAGCAATTCGGGATTCGACCATGGAGGGGCCCATGGATGCGCTATGGTCGATCGCGGGGGTAGTCCGAAGGGTCGATCGTAGATAGAATTTCACGTAGATTACGAATACGCGATAAAAAATAGGGGTTACCATTTCAATTAACGAAGTTGACCATGGTCGACCATAGTTCCGCTATGGTCAGGGAATTAAAAATGCGACGTTGCACAACTTGGGAGCCTACTGGATATTCGTGCCAAATTTGGTCGATATCCATCAAGCCATTCAGGAGTTGACCATGGTCGACCATAGTTCCGCTACGGTCAGGGAATTAAAAATGCGACGTTGCACAACTTGGGAGCCTACTGGATATTCGTGCCAAATTTGGTCGATATCCGTCAAGCCATTCAGGAGTTGACCATGGTCGACCATAGTTCCGCTATGGTCAGGGAATTGAAAATGCGACGTTGCACAACTTGGGAGCCTACTGGATATTCGTGCCAAATTTGGTCGATATCCGTCGAGCCGTTTGGCCGTGCATAGAAGGACAGACAGACAGACAGAGCGCATGCGCAGGGCGAACCGCTGGCTCTATCATGTTGAAATTTATATGGGACCTCAATGGGCCCTACCCGCTTAATCCCTGAGAATTACATTGAAATTGGGTGAAATCTTTGGTTACTACGGCTGTAACAAGGAAATTGAATCTATTTCACGCCAGCGCATGCGCAGAGCGCACCGAGGGTCCGATCATGCTGAAATTCATACTGGAACTCACTAGGCCTTGTCCAAACAACCCTTGAAAATTTGAGCGAAATTGAATCAAAATTGTGAAAGTTATGCGTGTTTGTTGAATTTAACGTTAGCGCATGCGCAGGGCGTACCGCTGGATCAATCATGTTGAAATTTGTATGGGACCTCAAGGCCGCATATCCGCACCATCCCTCAAAATTTGAGCTGAATTTGAGCCTTGTTATGGCTGTAACAAGGAAATGCGGACAGACTCACAGATTCACAGACTCACAGACCGACAGACACGGAACCATATTTGTTCAGTAGGCTTTGAAACGCAAAATGCAAGTGGAAATTTTGATTTCTGAAGACAAAAATTTTTTGGCTCACGAAAGTGAACACAAGGCTTCCGCTGCTTCGCAGACTCGGAAGCAAAACGTTGGCATGCGACTTTGATCGCCCTGATCGTTTTGAATCAAAACACTTGAATGGAAATATCAATGATCAACGATGGTTTGTCAAAAATGGGAGCCAAATTCGAGTTTATGGGGCCCAAAATTGGTGGAAACCATCAAAAATAGCTATTTTAATTACTGCAGATGAAAGAAACAAGAAAAACATCCAACATTTTTGCAGGTATGTCCAATAGAATAGCAAACCCATGTGACAAGTACTTGGCAGCGTTCTTCTTTTTTTCCCCTTCTGTGATGGTTTGTGTTTTACAGTTGTGGGAAGGTACCTTCAAATGAAGTAATAAACTACTTCATTTGTGTAAAATTTACCATTTTTCAATTTAGATATCAAACCCTGATTTGATATTAAATCTTGTATCGATGAGTGTATTGAATCATCACTAACCACTGTCACCTAGGAGCACTCTATTTCTCTTACTCCTGATCTCATCTCTTCCTCATTCTTTGTTAATTAGCCACAAACATCGAACCTAAATTCACAGTTTTTCTTCCTCAATGACACAAATGATGAAATTTATTCTTAGCTTTTGAATTAAAAGGTTATACTTGCAGGAAATTGTTGAAAACAACAATCCGCTGATAATTCATATCTCGGGAAGTACCTAATGCAGATACAGACACGCACTTGGTTTTACGAGGGACGTCCGGAAAAAAAGGGGACAATTGTCGTAGGGGGTGATAGGAATTTTTTTTTTCAAAGTTGGCATACCTGCGTGTAGGGGAACTCTTAAAGGTCACAATGAGCCCTCGCCCTTCTCAGTTCGTTCAAAAATGTCGTCGCAGGAGCCCGTTGCGTCAACCTCTGCAGGTGTCGTTCTCTCCACCTACCGCAGGTGCGAGATTCGGGCAGTGATCAAGTTCCTCACTTTGCGCCAAAATTCAGGTGCCGAAATCCATCGTCAGCTAATGGAAACCTATGGACCTGATGTGATGACACGTTCGAAGGTTTTCAAGTGGGTTAAGGAGTTTAAAGAAGGTCGCACAGACACGCACGATGAAGAAAGAAGTGGGAGGCCGTCTGTCGTTTCAGAAGAACTTGTGCAGCAAGTCAATGAAAAAATTCGCAGCGATCGTCGTGTGACCCTCGACTCCCTTCATGAAATGTTGAAAAAAAAAAATTAAGGACAAAAGGAGGGGAATGCTGACTCGAGGCGTGACCCTCCTTCACGACAACGCCAGGCCCCACACCGCGCGTGTGACCCAGGACCTCCTTGTGAGATTTGGATGGGATATCATTAACCACCCACCATATTCCCCTGACCTGTCGCCCTCGGATTTTCATCTCTTCACAAAACTGAAGGAGTTCCTGGGTGGAAAACGGTTTTCCAGCGACGAGGAGGTCAAGGAGACTGTGGAGAAGTGGCTGTTGGAGGTGGAGCGGAGCGTCTATGACGAAGGCATAAAAAAGCTCGTGCCTAGGATGCAGAAGTGTGTGGAACTTGCCGGGGACTATGTTGATAAATAAAGGATTAAATTTTGAACATATCCTGAAAATTTCATTAAAATATATGCATTTTTCTATTTTTAACAGCATTTGTCCCCTTTTTTTCCGGACGTCCCTCGTAGAATGTTCAGAAATCTCACTTCAATTAAAGAAAAACTGCGAAACATTAAAAAAAACCTTCTAAATTCCTAACCGATCTCCCTCTATGCATTCTATCCACTACATTCTTCAACTTCTCTACTCGTGACGGAAATACTTAACGAAAAAAAGACTCACGGTGAGAAGATCGGCCAGACAGGCAAGCTCAGACTTCCGGAACTTCTGGTGCTGAATTTAAAACGCAAACCACACTAAAATTCGTGGCACTGCTACTGATCACAAGAATTGTTAGCTTCTTTTCACCTAAGGGTGGGCGCACACGGGCGACTTTTGTTGCACAACTGTTTTTGTCTTTGTCCCTGTCGAGTTGCTTCGGCTTTCGAGAGCGCGCACACGATGAGCAACTGTTGCCTTACAGCAGATTCATTTTCGTTGATTTCGTAGTACAGTGAACATGGATTTAGTACAGACTGCAGTGATTTGTGCTTTAATTATACGACGCAGGAAAAATAAAAGGAAAAGAAAATATTGGGTTCACCCACTGATGTCTGAAAGATTAAATAAAGAGAAATTCCCGTTGATATTTGAAGAACTACAATGTAATAACCCATTATATCTAATGTTGTGTTAGATATACTAATGTTATGTTGATTATATCCAATGTTATCACATAAAAACTTAGTTGTGTTTTACTAATTTAAAATAAACTTTCTTGTTTTACTCTTTCTATATTAATAAAAACCACTTTAATACATAACTTAATAAAAACCACTTTAATACAGACCAAAGCATGTTTTCTTTGGTCTGTAGAGCTGCCCCCATCGTAGACAACACATTTGTGCAAGCTTCTTCCCACATTTTGCCTTTCAAACTGGCATCCGAATAATCCTTTAAAGTTTTATTGAACAACGCCGGCCTCTTTTCAACTTCACTTATAACTAAATCGCTGTCGATATCTCCATCCCTCCCTGCCATTTTGCCAACAATAGAGAAAATATGTACCATTTTGCACTAGGCACTAGATATTAATTCTAGATATAATCCTAGACGGCAACAAAACTGTCGCTCGTGTCCCCGCGTAGATCAAAACTATGGTAGGGGCGAAGAGACGGAGACAGTTTTGTCGCCCTACTGTCGGCGGCCAGAGCGCCTAAGGGCGGGCGCACACGGGCGACTTTTTGTTGCGCAACTGTTTCGTGTTTCCTACGAGGCCTATGCATTTGAACGAAGGCGCGCACACGAAGCGACGCGACAGCAACGCAACTTTTCAGTTGCTCTGGCCGCCGACAGCAGGGCGACGAAACTGTCTCGGTCTCTCGCCCCTCCCATAGTTTTGATCTACGCGCGCACACGGGCGACAGTTTTGTTGCCGTCTAGGATTATATCTAGAATTAATATCTAGTGCCTAGTGCAAAGTGGTACATATTTTCTCTATTGTTGGCAAAATGGCAGTGAGGGATGAAGATATCGACAGTGATTTAGTTATAAGTGAAGTTGAAAAGAGGCCGGCGTTGTTCGATAAAACTTTAAAGGATTATTCGGACGCCAGTTTGAAAGGCTGATCTTTCAGACATCAGCGGGCGAACCCAATATATTCTTTTCCTTTTATTTTTCCTGCGTCACGAATCACTGCAGTCTGTACTAAATCCATGTTCACTGTAGGTACTACGAAATCAACGAAAATGAATCTGCTGTCAAGGCAACAGTTGCTCATCGTGTGCGCGCTCTCGAAAGCCGAAGCAACTCGAGAGCAACAAAGACAAAAACAGTTGCACAACAAAAGTCGCCCGTGTGCGCCCGCCCTAAATGGTCTAGACTGAGCCATGGACTAATTCTCATCTCAAACTTGGAAGCAGACCCAACTGCAAGGTTTTCCAGAACAACACGTTTTTCCTGAGCACAGACGATTTCTCGGCAGACACTTATATGAAATCACACATGGACAAAATCCTCGTCTACTCTCCCAAGTTCTGCTTGTGATCGAGCTTCAATGGCTCAGTGCACCTACGAAAACCTCAGATATTCACTAGGCAACGCTTATCGATAACCACGCAGTCGACGAATGAAGAAAACTAAGCATACCTCAAACGTTTAGGAGCAAAATTCCCATCTTCGTTTTTCAGTTTTTCACCTTTCGTCTGAAACAAATAAGGATAGAATTACTTGTAAGAAGGAAAAATACAACAAACGACAACAGCAAAACATTATTCCAGGTAGTTGACGTATAATGGTCTTTAACCGTTCCCCGGATATGATTAAACAGGGGTAGAGAATTAAGCGTGGAAGATCCCTCACAGGAAGAAGGGTGGGCCTCTGACGGCATCAGAGTTCCAGCAGTAAGTTGATTGGAATCCCTCTTCAAAAATGGAAATAAGATAGGCACCTGCCATCCTGTACCGGAACATTTCGGAAGACAGTGGAGTCTAGCGTGGGATCTTATGCTAAGATAGGCTCCAACATAATAAAAAAGGGAGAAAATGCATGGGTGCATGGGACTTTCGCATTTTTTTTAACCTCAAAATCGGATTCCACACCCTTGAATCGCTATGTGCCAATTTTCCAGTCGAAATTCCGTCTGGGTGACCAGACGGATACCGGTACTGAGCTGTATCTTTCCATAATAAGAAATAGTACACCGTGCAGGTTCTCCACTTTTGGTTTATTGTTCTGTGAATAATACACCTATGTTTTAATCTAATGTAATCATTAGCTGAAAAACAGGTACTCTAACCTACCTTCAAAGATTGTATTCTTTTGTACAGAGGAGTTCCCCTCCAATCTGGATCGTTCTCCTGGTCGTCATTATCACCATCAAAAGAAGTATCGAACGGTTTGAGGCTGTCCTCATCCGCCAATTGGAAAGCAGAACAGGGCTTTCGAATGGAGGCTTTCTTGGCCCGCGGAGGTTGCTGGAATGAATAAAACAAAGTAACGCGGATACAGACAGAAATATTTTAACAAACGTTGCCACATCCAAAACCATCTGGTTCAAGGCATAACGTCACGTCTTCCAATGCTACATCACAGAGATCATCAGATCACTGAATTGTTGTCCCTGTTACAAAACCAGAATAGCGAGCAGAAGGCTTTTTTATTTCTACTACCTGCGTCTTTAATTCCTACAATGGGTCTATCCAAAGCAAACATTACTGTACTTCTTTAAACATTCCTCTACAAAAAAAGTTTGAGGAAAAACTGTTTCTAGGGCTAAAAAAAAAACAGCGTTGAAGAGAGATCTTTTGATTCATTCTGAATTTCCTTTTTTGCTATTCCTTCTAAAATGTTACTTACCTATGGAAAACCACTCATCTATGCAAAAAGGTACCCAACGCAATATTAGTGGAAAAATAGGGTTTGGCTAGTTAAGGATTTCTCAGCCTTTGCTACTGTTGAGTTGGACTCTGCAAAGAGGAGAGACTGGCACTGGGTAGTGTTGCAGGGTCGCTGCACTACTTCAACTAACTGCTATAAGTAATTCGGCGCTACCTAGTTGTTGTGGTATCCTTATAATATGCCACTCCTGTAAATACGTTAAGACTTTTACCAATAAACAACGGAGAAAACGAGCTATGCAGTGCGAGGGACAAGGCCCAGGCAACTCTCCCTCCAACAGCTCCCAACAGCCATTCGGGTGGGCGCCTTTATAAGGCGCCCGGCTTGCCTAGCTCAGACAGTTATCCAACTTCTCTCCTACGAGTGCCTTATCTCTCAAACCTTACCTCCTCACTACCATCTAAGCCATCTCCTTCCCACTACGTTCTCAAAAAGGTGAAAACCGGGCGAGAACTTCCTTCAATACTGAACGCGGTGAAAACCGGACAAGTATTTTCCTGGATATTCAACGTGGAGAACACCGGACGAATATCCTCCCCACTTCTCTTCCAAATATCCAAGGAGGTGCAAACCACGCGGATATTTTCCTACCCCAATATTCAACGGTGGTGAAAACCGGACGAATACTTACCTAATATCTCAGAGGCGTATCCAAGGAGGTGAAAACCACACGGATACAATCCCTCGCGCTCCTCTCTCTTCCATAACTCTTTCCTATTGAAAATCCAACTTACAGTCACCTTTTCCGCTAAGCCAAATTTCACATCTCCAATTTTAACTAAAAATCAGTCACCAAACTGGTGATGAATCTAAGTAAACAGCCATTTCAGGGTGGAGCTTTACATCTGACTGCCCTTCCAACATCGAGGACATGATCTGCTGTCCTCCAGTGAGACGATCAGAATTCGTTCGATCATTTTGCTCTTGGCCACTCATCGCCTCAATCCTTCACGAGGAGAGGGGTTCGCCCAACAGGTAGGTGGGTCTTACTTGGACATGTCACGGAGGCCACTATTCCAAGACGCTCGAGTTATAACTTTGGTGATCTCACAAGAACCAGTCTATTCCACCTAGGGACGAATGGCGCAAGCTCATTTATCTGAGCTTATTACATTTAAATCTTAGCTTATCATTTATTGTGTTTCTGTTTTCGGGTGAAGACTTTTCATTTTATATGAATGCAAAATGTCCACTGTCGATTTCCCTTGTGGATCATGTGCAAATAAAAAATGAAATGATGAAATAAAATGAGTGACTTATCACGAGTCAAAATTAAATTGAAGGAATTAATTCAGTGAACAAAGTTATGATAGTCAACATATATAAATTTGCTTACTGCTTATGTGAAGCCACCTTAAACAAAGGTAAATATGTTAGAGCAATAAGTAGAATTTCTAACGACTTTTCAATTGAAATAAGTTATTGCAATCGTTCGATTTTGAACAATGGCCCAAAACCAAAATTGTTGGAGATGAATTCGCGAGTTAAGAGATCCAAAACGAGGGTTTTGAAGTTGATGTTTGCAAAACAGGATTTCATGGGTGTAAACCGAATCAACAGGGGAATAGAAAATCACAATCACATGGCCACTTACAACGCACCTACTTGAAAACCCAATTCTTCACCTAATGTAACTATGGGCTGTCGAGGTAAGGTCGATTCACACATGTCCGCGACATGACGGGCTCTTTCTGTCAATGGCTCAGTGCTCCCTGTTGCGGTAAATTGTAAATTGTAAATTGTAAGTCGGATCACTCAGGAATGGGGGTCGGTTGCCCCAAAGCACGGAAGCCTATTGGCTTATTGTACTTTTCCTGAGTGTCCTAGCTTAATCAAATAACCCCAGTCCCCTGGTGAGGGTTGTAAGGTTTTTGATTATATTTTCGCTGGGAAATTCCCTCATTGGGGTTGAGGCCCCAAAGAGGTTGTGCCTGCGCTGAGCGAGTGCTGGGCACTCAAATATTATGTGGGATGCTTTTTCGTCTGTCTCCTCACATAGTCTGCATTGGGTTGTTTGCTGTGTGACCCCTATGCGGTTTAGGTGGAAGCGCAGGGGGAGGAAGCCGGTTAATAGGCCGACTATTTGCCTCAGCTCTCTGCGGTTCAGTCTAAGGAGCTCCTCAGTAGCGTTGGAGTTGGGTCTGGCCATCATCCGTTTACTGTGAGCGTGTCCATCTATACGTGACCATCTTTTGGTGGTCTGTGAGCGAACCCACCGGTTGATGGCCCCTCTGATGGTGGTTTTTGGTAGGCCGACCGCCGGTTCTGGGCCAGTGAAGGGTGTTTGAGAGCCCTTTCTGGCGAGTGAATCGGCGTTTTCGTTGCCTATAATTCCTCTATGGCCTGGCACCCACTCCAGAGTAACTCTGTTGTGTTTCGCCAGGGCGTTGAGGGTTTGCATACAGTCCCAGACCACTCTAGATGAGACGATGGGGGCTGTAAGTGCTTTTATTGATGCTTGGCTATCCGAGAGTATGCGGGTGTGGGATCCACGGTGTCCCCTCCTCAGGCTCTCAGAAGCCGCAGCATCAATTGCCACTATTTCTGCCTGGAATACAGAGGTGAAATTCCCCAGTGGGGTTGAAAAGTCCCACCTGGGTCCTGCCCCGTATACTCCGGCACCAGTGCCGTCATCCATTTTTGATCCATCTGTGTACCAGATTATATCATTGGAGCAGCATTTTTTCCAACCATGCCCCGCCCACATCAGCACGGATGCGTATGGGTGTGGTTGATGGAGGGTTTTTGGCATAACATCCGCCACCATGTCAAGTAGTGGTTCTTGTATAGCCTTTAGTATATTGGTATGGCCTGGGTGGGGTGTGTCCCGCCAGGTACCATTCCATTTCAGCCTCAGGGAGGCCATTGCGGCCTCCCCTTTAATGTAGATATCTATTGGGGGTAAGCCCAGTAGAATCTCCATGGCTGCAGTGGGTGTACCATGCATTGCACCTGTGATGGTTAGACAGGCCAGTCGTTGTACACTGGTAAGGGTTTGGCAGGCCCCTACCTGACTGACCTTCGGCCACCACACAGCGCAGCAGTACGTAAGAATGGGTCGTACTATCGCGGTATAAATCCAGTGGACCATCCGCGGCTGTAGGCCCCATGTTTTTCCGCAACTGCGTTTTGCGCACATAAGGGCTCCCTTGCCCCTATTTGCTATGTACTCGAGGTGTTTGTTCCAGGTGAGCGTTGCATCCAGGTAGACGCCCAGATACTTCACCCCACGCTGGAATGACACCTTTGAGTTGTAAAACCGGGGTTCTGAGAGACCTCTCAGATTCCTCCTTCTTGTGAATTGAACCAGCGTGGTTTTATTTGGGTTTACATTTAGGCCCTCTGTGCCACACCAGTCTTCCACTGCTTTCAGAGCTGACTGTGTCAGATCTGAGACTGTGCTGACAAAGGGACCCCTAACTAGGATTACCACATCATCAGCATAGCCCTGTACGTAGAGGCCTTGACCACTGAGTTTCTCCAGCAGAGAGTCCACAACAAGGTCCCACAGAAGGGGGGACAAAACCCCGCCCTGCGGGCAACCCCTTGCCACAGACATCCCCACGGACTCCCCAAGGAGCTCAGCCTCTACTGTCCTGCTAGTCAGCATGGTACTTATCCACCTACACAGGGTGGTGTTTGTTCCATGCCGGCGCGCTGAGTTTCCCTGTTGCGGTAGGCTTTTTTGAAATTCGGGCAGTGATCTCTCGTTTAATAATGAATTTAAACTAGGATAATCTTGCTGTGAATTACTAACCAGTCGGTTCTCAAGCGCCATGTGTTTCTTGCTTTCGGAAAACCTCTTCCCAAAAGCTCTTTAGTAAGAAAGCTCTCATTCATTTGTATGCGTTGGTTTTGAAAACCCATGTCTCCTGACTACAGGATGCGTCGCATCATGTGCTTCTTCAGTGTGAAACCCACCTAACGTCACCATCTATCTCCGCCCCTTCATTCCCACGTTTCTTTCAAGAAATCTCAATTTTTCAAAACCACCTCAAGAGTCAAGTTTTCCCTGATTCAATTCTGCTTTCGTCTTTTACCTTTCTGTGAAGCTAGAATCTCGAAGAAGCAACAGCAAGAAAACGCTGTGAAGTCCTTGTCACATGGGTTTATTATTCTATTGAACACATACGTACAGAAATGTTGGCTGTTCATTTATTGTTTCTTTTTTCTTTCATGTGCAATAACTGAAATAGTTATTTTTGATGGGTCAAAATAGGTTTTTTTGAGGTTTTAGTGAACATGAGCTTGTGAGGTATCGTTTTCCATGTTTTTTTTTTGGGCGAGAAGACCGAATATGAGTTGATTCTGACCAAAGAGTGAAGAACTGAGGTTTTAACGAAGGTTCAGCTCCCAAAATTCATTTTTTATGAGTCAAAAACCCGGGAAATTATCTGAAACCACCATAAACTTGTATAATAACACTAGAAGTAGTTTCAACCGGTGAATCAAGACAGTTAAATGGCACTATCGATGATGAAAGACAATTTGTCAAAAACAGGAGCTCATATCGTGTTTTTGGGGGCCAAAATTGGTGGAAACCATCAAGAATAGCTACTTCAATGATTGCACATGAAACAAACAGTGAATGTATTTCAAGCATTTCTGTAGGTATGCCCAATAGAATAATAAACCCGTGTGACAAGGACTTCGCAGCTTTTTTCTCTTTTTTTTTTTTTTTTTACAAAATCATCTTTGAAAAGCAGCGAACGGGTTGTTATGTATAAGGGAATAAGTAGGTACATGTAAGCTATTCAAGTTAGCTGTACCCAATTTTATTCGAATGTAAAATGGCAATGATTCTGGCCCCTAAATCAATTAAGCTCTTGGAACAAAGAACAGAACACTCACCATGCTGTTATTGTCAACCCCAACAAAGTTCATGAAGGCCTCTTGGAAACTGTTCACCTGCAAGTAATATCAATTCTCTCAATATGCACAGAATAAACAATAAATTCGGTGCAAAGCAATAGAGCAGAATAAAAATTTTAAAAAACTAACGGGTTTCTTCGGGTTGGATTTGTATTTTTCGAGTTCTCCTTCGAGCTCCACTATTCTATTTCTCATGGCCTCCATTTTGTCAAGGGCATCGAGCTGGATCTTCTCAGTTTCAGATAAAAAGTCTTCCTTGTCGCCTGTAGTCTGGAGGCGTCTAAGGAGAACATAAACCTGAAAAGGACGTAGATTTATTGGTGGGTGCATATTGAACTTGGACGCACACAAATAACTAGAGCAGAAATACAGTAGTGCTTTTCATGACATGGAGAAGGAATACATACACGAGATGCCTACTTGGATGAATTCAAGGCTTGTCGACTCACCTTTTCTTCGCATTCCTTTTCTATTCTTTCAATAGCCTTCTCGTGGTAGTCAGCATATTCATCGAGCTTTTTCTTTCGTTCTTCACTAAGCATTTCTTGTTCAGCCAACAGCTCCTAAAGAGCCCACAACGATTTACAATTTTTCAGTTCCAATACAATAGTGTCTAGTTCTATACAATATCCCAAGGATTCATGAATCTTTTCGATTTTTCTTAGGTTGGTAGTCTGTTAACCAGAACTTCTAATTCATTTTTACATGAACACAACAAGAATACAACAAGACACAAGAATATTTCAGAAAGAATAACGAGTTCAAAGCATTTTCCTCACCTTGAGTTCTGAGACCTGTTGGGAAAGGTTCAAAGATTCCTTCAATCTGTCGGAAACCAGAGAAATAACATGGGACACGGCGAATTTCGCGTCACTCATAGTAGCAAGGATGTCCCAGTCGCCTCTAGCTTTGTCATCTGTACAAAATCAAGTTTTAGAACTGGTGATAAGTAAATAAAGATTACTGAAATCAATTTCGGACTAATTTAATCCTGCTATTCAATCGAGGATAGTTTGTATTCACAACTCATTTCACCTTGACGGATATCAAGAAGTTTCTGTTGAAGATCTGATATCTCGGCGCTTCTCATAGCTAGCTCATCTTCAATGTCTTTCATATCCTTGTGTAGCTTCACCTTTTCTTCCTGAGAGACCGAAGGGTCATCCAGGCTCGCCTGCAATTTGATTGTTTATTACTGGATACAAAATTTATCATACAGTAACTTCCGTCAAACCATTCTGTAATAGTCTGTAAAATGTAGGAAGTTAGGTATGTAGGAAAAATTACTCTATTCCCAGAAGTAACTAATGATCACAACTGATAAGAGAGAAGGGGCGTGGATGAACACAAGCTGCCTGTGGGGCTCAGAACTAGTAACACATCTGTTCCTCACCTAGCAGACCTTTAGTAAATTTTCTGAGGCTTACCAAGCGGATCCCTGAGGTAACTATGCTTTCTGATATCATTTGGCTTGGCCATTCGAGTTCCTGTCACTAAATTTCATCCAAATGTTATGTAAAATACCAAGCAAAAAAACAGTAGGTAACTACAAAACCCTTGATTGGCAAGTCAGGTAGTTACCATTTACACAGAGGGGGTGGAGAAATGAGCTGAAATTTTAACAAAATTTTTAATGAAATGCTCTTGTTAGGTGTCTTTAGCTGTCGAAAATGGCTATTGCGCAGTTTTGTTACATTAGATTACGATACAAGAGACATCGGAAGTGGGCCAAGTTGAAGGGTGAGGCGAATGCCGTGACATCATAGTTGGACTAAAATGACGGCTCAGTAAACTCTGCGAGGTCAAACAGAATGGCTAAATTGGTGTGCCATTTTGAGCTGGGCGGTGTGCGCAATCGCCAAGGGCATTTGACAAAGCTGCTGATCGAATATCAGCTGATTCCCCTCTAAACAAACACCTTCCTGCATAGGAAGGATTGGCAGTACAATATAATTAATGTACAACCACACTACACATAATTTATAATGAAGGATTAAGTTACATACCTTGACTACAGCCAGTTCTTTGTTCATCATAGCACGGTCCTGGATCAGACTGTCGAGGGATTTCTGGGCCTGGTATTCAGATTCAATGAGCTCGAGTTCCTCGGAAAGCTTGTCCTTGATTCTGTCAGTCAGTGAAGTCTTCATTCTCTTCAGCTTGGCAACTTTTTGTCTCTCCAGGGCAGCCTATAACGGGTACAACTCAATTTACACTGGCAACATCAATAATGTTATTTACATAGCTTGTCTGCAGGGATCCTTAAAACCTACCAATTGGTGCTAAGTGCCACTAACCATAATACGTTTATTGGCAGCAGCTGCAGCCTCCAACTTCCTCTTCAACACATTCTGCTGAAGTGAGTGAGTCTGCTCCATTTTCTTGAGTTGACTCTGTTTGCGCATGTTCTGACTGCGCAGAATACAGACCTCTCTGTCTTTTTCTTGCTTGTACGACCTGAACTTGTCACTCTCACTCTTCATTTGCTGGATTAGACGGACTTTGAGCTGTTTTCCAGCCTGTAAATGGAAATTCCTCGTAGATTAAAATAACAGTACCAATTATTATAAAGGCCCAGTTAATATACAATTAAAATTATTATTATAAAGACTCAGTCAATGTACAGGGGAGAATACCTATTTCTTTTTTCTTTTTCTGAAGTTTGGAAGGGGAACATAACCATTTCGATAACACATAGGAACTCCGTGCTTGATTCTCAACTAATATGATGATGCTAACGAAAAACTGAGCCTCAAACCAAACCACAACGGTTAGTAGTGGTAGGCACATTATGATTAGAATCGATACAAGCTGGGTGTCCATTATCCATGCTAATGTCATGGGTTTACTACCCAACAACCATCTTTGCAGAGGTCATTTCACAATAATAATTTTTTTTTAATTAAAAAAGAGTGTTCAACTACTAACCAGTATTTCGTTTTTGAGATTTTTGATTTTCTCTTCAGAACTCTCTTTCATTTTAATGATCCTCTCCTGCTCAGTGACTTTTTTCATAAGTGTAGTTACTTTCATCTCTAGTTCTTGGAGCCGCTTCCTTCTTTGCTCTGAAACCCTGTAAAAATGAATAAATGATTGCATTACATGAATAAATTAAAGATTTCCGTTTGTTTTGCACGGGAGAGAGTGAACCGATCCATAAGCAAAAAGGTTTTATCTGTAGAAATACAACACGGATACAAGGAAGATTTCGTACTCGTACTTGGATTGGGCGTTGGCAGATACTGAAGACAAAGCAGCCTCTTTCATCTGATGTGTGAGCTCGTCTTTCTCTTTCTGCAATTCGGCAATTTGTCTTTTCAATTCCTCTACGCTCTCTTGCCCTCCCATTCCCCCCAACTGGACTGCGCTCACACACAGTTTGGCCATCAGTTCTTCCTTCCAGACGAGCGATTTGGTTATGGCCTTTACAACAGAACAAGTTTATGTGCATATGAATAATAATTCGGATGGAACAACTTGGCGTCTGATCAATCCAAAGTCCAAAATTCCCAAGCCCAGGTCAAAGGCCTGTTGGGTCATTTGAGCCCGATTGGGCTATTATTGAGCTCAGCTCGACAGATCCTGCAAGCACAAGTCAAATCGTGTTACTTCACAGGGACTTACTTGCATGACTTGTAGGGAGACATCAGGGGTAAAAGAAAAGTGACATCACCTACAGTTCACATTTCTAACAACCCAACCTTGCTTCTACATTTACGTATACTCGTACTATAACACCCATGCTCCTCGGCCGTCTTGAATGCTACTATTTGATGAGAGAAAATAGCGTCCATCAGCAGAAAAGTAAGGTTATATCTTGTGGATATATTGGGCCCAATGGGCTATTTGCATGGGCCATAAAAGTGATTTATATTACTTTTTAAATGAAAGTAAATTCCATCCTGTGAATTTTGACACCAACCATACGCTCCTATGATAAGTAGTTCTTTTTCTATGATTTTTCAAAGATTCCAGAGGTTCCTACCGTCTTGAATTCACGGTTGAATTCGGTTCACTTCGGTAGTGAGGAAGCAAAAAGTTATGATGCGAGGAACTGGACAAGTGGCCTCCTGGTTGTACCAAATCGATTCTAAACCAAAGGTGATGATAGTGAGGCGTTCAAATTTCTCACTGCAAATTCAAACTGAATGTGATAATTCCCATCAAGTACCTACACTTACTTTAATGGAGCTGATTCTGAGGTTACTGTAACTTAAAAGACCCCAAATTTGGAGCTCAAAGCAGAAGGTTATTATTAACATTCTCCAACATTTACTTCAAATATGTACTTCAGAGTAAAGGAACATATATACGGATCTGAGTCTTTTGTTCGGTCGTCCTTTATTTGTCCAAACAACTCCTTAGTAGATACAATATTATCTCAAAGAACAATCCCAACAAGCTTAAACTTGGAGGACATTTATGAGAACAGATCTACAAATGGTTACTGATTATTGCATTGGGTTCATTTGTAGCGAAATATTGAGATTAGGGATGCTGATCACCAACTTGATGCATGATCCGTTTAAAATGTATACAGGAAGGTTTCAACAGTAACCTTGATTCATGTTCAAATTTGTTGACGATTGACCGGGGATTTGTTTTGGCCGGGGGGAGGGGTTGAAAAATGTGGGGGCGGGGCACCAAATTTGAAGCGCCACCACTGAGGAGCAGATTTAGCGATTTATCCCAACACAGTATAAGATTACAGAAACTCACATCGATTTCCTTGTTGATCTTGGCTTGAGCCAGGATGTGTTCATGGCGGCTAGGCGAAGCCGGCCCCTTCTCAATATCAGTGTCGAAATCTTGCTGCGCGTTTTGGTCCAAAGCCACTCTCTCCTGCTCCACGCATACTTGTTCAGCCTGAGGATTGGTCATATTATGACAAAGTATAGTATACTTTAAATATAGTATAAAGGTAAGTAGTTAAAATATGTACCACAAAAAATCGGAAAATAATGCTGCAATCCATACCATAAATATACCTACCATTAAACATATCCTCCATCTGCTCTACTTAGTTACCAGGTATTTAAATTGATCTACATTTAAATGTACAAATAAAGTGCAGTAAAAGAAAAAATGTGAAATTAATGCGATGCCCTACCGAGAACCAAACTAGAAAAAATAACTATCAACTGCTGGTTGTTTATTTTTAAGGCCTTACCACTGTTATACCAACTAACCTTCTTGATCAAAATTTTTTTTAGTAGTCAAATTATAAAGAAAGGTAGAACTAAAACCCACCCACCCACAGCGGCTAATGGCTAATTTAAAATGTAATAAAAGCTTCACTGGAAATTCTGGATACTTCAGCACAGCAGCCCTCAAAAACAATCTACATCTACACACTAATGTAACCTTGAAATAAGTTGAAAATAGTGAGTGCATAGATAATAAGTCCAAAACTACAGCAGGCAGCAGGCAGTCTAAGAGCGTGAAAAAGCCAAATTCGTACGAAGATAGCCCAATGCTGCTTTTGCACTCCCAACTATTGAGCTCGCACCCAACCACACGTTAGTAATTCTTTGAATGCATGAATTTTTCGCTGTCAGATCACAAAAATGTTTCAGGACGGTAGTTCGAAATTTGCTCATATGGTCATACTTCATGACTGGAACTTTCTTTGGACCCCCAAAACACACGTCTCATCAACTGCTATCTGTGATAAGTTGAATAAAATTAAGATTTCAATAACAAAAGAATGCTGGACATTGAAGATTGAGTTGGTGTTGTAGGAGGGAGAGGATAGGGATTAAGGAATAGGTGAAGGAATTACAGGCGTCTGTAGGATCTTTGCCCACGAGCAAGAGCATTGTTGCAGCTCTACCTTCATCTCCATAATTTTGGCGCGCATATCTTTCAAAATGCCGCTGTCCACCTCGTGCTGGGTGGTTTCCAACATTGAGTCGATCACGTTGAGCTTTTCTTTGATGCTTTCTTCCAGTTTGTCAGCCTAGAAAAATATGCAATACCATATATAATAGACCACCTGGCTTTAGGATCCGTTAAATGATTGACAAACAAAGAAGAAATGATTGAAAGACGCGGAAAATATGCATTTGCAATTAAACTGAACACACAATAAAGGCAGATTTCTTCTGCATTTCAAACCCACTGTAATGATCCCATTGTTAAGTAATACTCAATGCACAGCACACAACACATGCACACTTCCTTAGCGGTACACCAATTCTTCAATTTTATCAACATGCCATGGATGATCCATCCTGGCACAGAGATAGCGATTTTGTAGGGAACACCCCCAAACATTTTTTCTTTTACGTTTCAAGGTGCGTAGATTCCAGAAACGCTGCGAAGTCCTTGTCACATGGCTTTATTATTGTATTGGACTTACCTACAGAAATGTTGACTGTCCATTTACTGTTTCTCAAAAACATGAATTTAGGCTCCTTTTTTTATACACATTATCTTTGATTATTAATAGCGCCATTTAATTGTCTTGATTCACCTGCTGATACTACTTCTAGTGTGTAGAAGCAGTACCTACTGAGTTCTAGTGAGTTATACAAATTTAAGATGGTTTCAAACAATATTACCCAGGTTTTGACCCATAAAAAAATTAATATTGTACGGTGGAATATCCTATTCGCAAGGTGGAAGCGGGATATTCCCGCAAAATAAAAACTAAACTTGAAGAAAAGAAAACGTATGGAATAAATTAAAGAAAATCTGTTTAAAAGAAAGAGGACATTTGGAGGAAAAGGCCTCGGAACAGATGAAAAAATAAACAATATGCTCTACCTGGTACGCTTAGGATAAATGCGAGGTGGCGACAGACAACAGGTGTGGCTTTTGGGGACTCCATTCGGATACTGATCCTAAGGTTATTTACAACGAATCTACCGACAGTTCACCCCCTGAGCTGAGAACTCGCGGGGCACATCAACCGTATATAACTATTATTGTGAATGATTCCCGGATCGTCGCAATTGGGAGTTGAACCTTCGTTACAACCGCAATGTTTCACTCGTCGGTCAAAAAACTTCATATTCTTCTCGCCCTAAAAACATGGAAAACGCTACAAACACTACAACCTTTAAAAAAACAGAAAAAACCCTATTTTTCCACCAGAACATCCCTGGGTGTATTCCGATCGGGCGGCCGAGCTTCGAAGCACAACTAGTACCCAAATGTGTTCCAAAATTTGGACCCAAACTGTATGAAGAAGAACGATTTTAGACCAAAATTTAACTCAAGTTCAAGGCTGAAACGTCGTTAGAACCTCAGTTTTCCACTCTGGTCAAAATCGACTTCATATTCAGTCTCCTCGTCCTAAAAAACATGGAAAACGATGCCTCGCAAGCTCATGTTACTAAAACGCCAAAAACCCTATTTTTACACCAATTGTTCACCCATAACACCCTTGGGTATACTCCGATCAGGCTGCAAAGTTTCGGGACACAACTAGGGCCCAAATGGAGCTTGCGTGCAAAAGAACGAATTTTTTAGCATAAAATGAAGTAGATACAGATGATACAGCGGACGGCGTACGGACATTGCACTACAGGAATCTACGCACCTTGAAACGTAAAAGAAAAAATTTGAGGACTGCTATAAAAAAATTTTCCTGAGCGAGTGTATTATTCACAGAAGAATAAACCAAAATGCAATGTCCGTCCGCTGTATCATCCATTACAACATTTTCGGTCAAAAAACCCCTTTCTTTCACACACAAGCTCCATTTGGGCCCTAGTTGTCCCGAAACTTTGCAGCCCAATCGGAATATACCCCAAGGGTGCTATAGGTGAAAAATGTGTGTTAAAATAGGGGTTTTTTGGTGTTTTAGTAACATGAGCTTGTAAGGCATCGTTTTCCATGTTTTTTAGGATGAAGACAGAATAATATGTAGTTAAAAAAAAAAAGAAGACGAAGTTTCAATTAAATTTACGTTAAATTTTGGTCTAAAATCTTCGTTCTTCACACAGTTTGGGTTCAAATTTTGGAACACTTTGGGTCCTACTTGTGCTCCGAAGCTCGGCCACCCTTTCGGAATACACCTAGGGGTGTTATAGGGGGAAATGGGTGTAAAAATAGGTTGTTTTTTTTTGTTGAGGTTTTAGTGAACTAGAGCTTGTGAGGTATCGTTTCCGTGTTTTTTAGGGCGAGAAGACCGAATATGAAGTTGATTTTGACCAGAGTGAAGAATTGAGGTTGTAACAAAGGTTCAGCTCCCCATATTCATTTTTTATCCTGTGAAAAGGACTTGAACCTGTGACAAGGACTTCGAAGCGTTATTTTTCTTTCTATGTTTCATTATTCCCACGATTTCCCATTTTTCGTTTTTTTCCAGTTCGTCCGCATTTTTGATGAATTATTAATTTTTACTAGAAACATCTCATAATCTTCTGTAATGTCGACAACCAAGACAAATTATTATTTCACCACTTATTATAACCTCAATGAACACAACAGTTATCCTTATCGTGTTATCAACCACCCGCGTCTTTCGTTGTTCATCCTACATTTTTGTTCTTTGTCGTTTCTCCTCGCTGTTATTCTGTCATTCACATCATTATATTAGTGTGATGGATAATTATACATGCTAAACGCACATTTGGTTGCATTTTGTAACAACTAGCAACATGCAATATCATTGACATTCTCTTTCAGGTGGTTTTAAGAAGAAAGGGATAGCTTTAGCTATCTGTACCAATCCCTACTTTTAGTGGTTTTCGTTTAGTTGACCTTCGACTAATGATGTTTCCAGTAGAAAAACATCGATTACCACCCCTATTATTTTGGGAATCTAAGGTTTAAATTCTATTTTTCCTGCACTGCCCATTTATTTGTCTATCTACTCTAACATTTACTCAAAGGATTCTTATGGAGTTGTATTTTTTATTTATTTATGATAATAGCCTTTGCTGCGAGAGACCATCCCAACCACTGATCAATGGCGACCCTACATTCCTAAATAGGTGCATCTGCCCCCCCCCCCCCCCCCACATTTTTTAGCAGAGGATTAGTTCTGAGTTGTGACTTGTGAACCGAACGAGTTGGAAATGCACTGACTCAGACAGAGGTGACCATAGGTCATACTCACCATAACGCTACGTTCATGCATATGTGCGTTCTGGGTCAGGGCAGCCATCAAATTTTCACTGAGCTCATTAATCCTTTGATGGGCATCTTTCAAGTCGTCTTCCAGCTGTTTGTGTTCAGGGGGGCAGTCAAACCTGGAGATGCCGTTCCCGATGATTTTTAGACGGAGTTCCTCATTCTATAAAATACAATTAGTCGTAAGTTCACACTCATTCATTCATTCATTCATTTGTCTTTACTTATTCATAACAACATTATGAACGTGGATTTTCACTCATAGCATGGCCTGAACCTCTGACAGACGGATTATGTCTCTGTATAGAACAAACCTTCTTTTCTCCCATTGCCCCCAGCTAAGCTATTACTCCTCCTGATAGTTTCAACATCTTTCCAAAGGATAGTGCAGCGTTCAGGGCTCATTTCTCAGCATAGCAACTTTTAATTTCACCCATAACCAAACGCTGATTGTTCACCTCTTTTCTGAGTCGCGAAATTTCGGCGGAAGCAGGATCTTTGTTCACGACTGGTTTGTTCTTGATTTTCTTAGCTCTGTCAGCGTATCGCAGTGTGCTGGCTGACTCGTCCTGGTTGTAATCAGCGGGGCTCACACAGGCTATCATGAGTGTGACTGAATTTCCTCCAAGGGAATCTGAGAACACAAAATAATCCTGATAATTTCGATTGGGGGAGGTGATAAATATTGCGCAGATGTCAACTCCTAATGCTTCATGAAAAACCATCAACAATTAATTATAAAATAAAATAAAACTTATTACCTACGTTACAGTTCTTCTAGAGAATGGAGAATTTGCACTTTCTGCTATTTAGACCAAGCCCCATTTTTTGCAATTACAGGTTGGAAACTGCTGTTGAACTTAGTGGATTTACCGGAGCTGGTTCACTTGGGGAGATCTCTAGGATATCAACAAGGATTCCATGCACGCATGTGGCCAAATTAATGATCAATTTTGAGCTTTTTACAAAAATACCCCACATTCTTAGATTTAGTAGAGCTAATCTATACATATAATAAAACAGTGTCTGTTTGTTTGTTTGTCTCGGCATCAATTGAGAACGGCTGAACGTAGAAAGTTGCGGCTGGTACCATTTGACGCAGAATTTATCTGGGAAGGTTTATGAAAAATCCGCATTTGAATCTGTCCATCCGTTGAAACGCTATGAATGAAATACTACTAAAAAACGTGTTATAATCACTTCTATGAGGACGTTTATGCTTATAATAACTTTGAACGGTTGGACGTAAATCCGATTGTAATTAGATTCTGGATTCAGCTCCACGAGTACATTCAAGTGGTACTTCAATCAGGATGTTAGTGGGAGGGGGGTACAGGTTATGAGAGGGGGGGGGGGGGCCTACAGAAATTTCAAAACTACTTGACCAATTGGAGTGCAACTTTGGGAATTTGTTGTCTGAACATTGAGGAATGTTTCTAACCAGGTAGGGAGGGTTCATAGGATACGGGGGGGGGGTTAAAGGCAGTTAGGGTTGGCATTGGGGAAGGTTTCTGATCAGTTGAGGAGGGGGGGATACAGGCATATTAAAATACATGACCGTTGGCTCCATTCATTTAAATCGCAGCAACACACGTCGGTTCAAATAGTATAATATATCATAAAACAGTGTCAGTCTGTTTGTTTGTCTCGGCATCGATAAATGAGAACGGCTGAACGTAGAAGGTGGTATCTGTTATGAGTGGGGCCTGTCCTAAAGGGGGTGTCTGTTCTACCGTTGCGAAGCGCGGGTACACAGCTAGTTAAGAATAAAATCCTTATAAAATCTACACCTTAAGACAAACTGAAGATACTTTTCATTTATAATTACCACAAACCATTCACCAAACACTTCATTGCACTGATAGCACCTTACCCTGCAGTAGTCTTGTAAGTTTACTGTCCCTGTAGTTAATAAAGCTGTGCTGGCCATCGCAAAGCTGGGATATGACATAGCCCAACGTCATAAGACCTTTGTTGATATTAACGCCCTCCTTGAACCTATCGCCAGTCGCTCCTGTCTTTTTGGATCTCTCTGATCCCGCGAGGTCGACGAGATGGAATTTCGAAGCCATGACGTCTTTGCTGTAGATTGAAAGATTATCGATGAGCTTCATTTAAATCCAAAAATAATGTGTTCTTCTTTTGATGTAGATAAGCATAAAACGAATTTCGCCAGAACTTACGGGTTGGACTTGTTCGTGATTTTTATATTGATAGTGAATACAGCGTGGGACCGGGATGAAGCGGAATTCATCGCTGTTGCTCCCACAACTCGACCACTGGAACCCTGGAACACACCGACCCAAACGTTATAAATTTTCATCAACACAATGTTAACGCCTCAAGCACACCTTCGTATCAACATAGAGGACGTTCAACTTCAACAAACACTGAGCACTGAATGCTTTACACCAGTGGTTCTCAACACACTTTGGGTTGCGCCCCTAAAGCCAGAAATGATTTTATCCTCAATTATTTTATTTACATTTCATAGCCCACGATCCCTTTATCTAGCTGCGCTTCTCACCTCGTTTCCAGAAACAGGGAAAAGGGGTAGTAACCGACTACCCCTCCTACTGTGCCTGCGACATTAACGCCCTCTACGAAGGAGTAAACGTGTAGCAACACTTTTAAGTTCGTAATTGGTTTACCGACACCTCAGCATCCAAAAAACATTCACGGTTAACCCTACACCACAGTCTACGGATATATTTTTTGTAATTTCTTCTGATTGGCAACTATTAGATACCTATATAAAATTATGAAAAACTAGTAACAACGTATGTTTCTGTCTTTGTGTTGAGATATCAAGTGACGAGTTTCTGACTTGTATTACGAGTAGGACCCTCGTTTCAATACTGCTATTCGTTTTTCCATACCTATACTTGTTTATTGGCGGAAAGGAGAAAGTTCCAGAATTCTCTCAAAATCTTTTACTTAACTGATTCGATGCAAAGACACGTTAAAGCATTATAACTCCCCATTAGCAGCATTAGCTACCATCGGGAAATTCTTACAAAATTCAGTATAGGTACCCGAAACAAGATTTTAGAACTCAATCGTGAATGCCAATATGCCAAAGAACTTCCTCGATTTCCAAGCATCGGCTGATGGCATTTATTGTAGACTCACATTTGGAGGTGGGACATCATTTCAACCCCGTGGACAATGAAAATAAATTCACAAGAAATGGTGAGAGTGCGTGTTAGGGGTGGGACTGTCCAAAAATGCCCATTTCCGAGGTAACAACTTACCAAAGTTTGGATTTACCACGCTAGCGCCCCCTCGGACACCTCTTCAGATCATTCCTCCTGGTTAGGCTAGGATTAATGCTGACCGCTATTTGTGAACACTAGGTATAGCATTCACCTATATTTACTTACTAGGTATAGTTTATCCTTGCTTACTTACTTCCTTGAGTATTGCCAGAGCGTTATCTGCATTGTGTACTTTCAGTTCGGTCAAACCTGGGATGCATATGCCGTTGTTGACCTCCCTCATGTCAACGACGCTTTGATCTCGAGGCTTATCAGTGAGAAGATCATAAAGCGCTTCGTTGTACAGCTAAAAACATGGAAATTCCAATCATCTATCAACATCACCATGTACATGTGAACGTCACAAATGACAGAATGAATTCAAGTGGCTACAGTTCGATTACACGTCTACATAATATATTATTGTCCTTCAACATTTCTTTACCTCCAAAAATGAAACGGAAACGCTGAAAGTAGTATCTTCTTTTCTTTTTTCAATGATATCGAAAATATCGTAGACGGCTCGAGGGATGACGCCTAGTTCCCCATCGCCACTGTAATTCGTGCCCATCGTATAGGTCTTGCCGGAGCCAGTCTGGCCGTACGCGAGAATTGTCAAATTGTAGCCTACAAACAGAAGTGGACAACTAGAAGACTAAACAATACTCTCCTCCGAGTACGTAGTGGTATTAAATTCAATTCAAGATCTTCGCACAGAGATTTCGTTGAGAAAGTATGTAGGTACACTGGTTTCTAGATTAGTAATGTAAACATGCATGTACGTCTACACGCTAATAATAATTATCAATCATACCTTTAAACAGATTATCTATGAGATTTTTCACAGCCAAGTTGTAAACTTTTCCTTGTCCTTCGTTTTCATCAAAAACATAATTGAACGTGAACGTTTGATTATTTTTTCCTATGCTCACCTGAAATGAAATAGAAATACCATAAAAGAACTACCAATATATAATATAATGAATTTTAACCTGATTCTGGAGTCCTAAAAATATCGATCCTTACTTGACTTGAACTTGAGAACTTTTACGGAAATTATTGTACTTAGAAGCTTTCAACGTTTGTTTTTTAAACGTCAGAAACCATTGTAAATTAAGGCAGTAGGACCGTATACTATACGTTTTGGAATTCGGAAAAAATATGTTCCTTGTGAGAATATCTCTAGTTTTGGGGGAAAATGAATGGAGGGGGGAAGGGGTTGTCAAGTTAAGGCAGTTACCGCTCAAAAACCGTGCTGGAACTCATTTTGATTTTGGAATCGATTTCTACACCAAAGTATGAGGTGCGATTTCCTCTTTGCACTTTAAAAAACCTCATCATAAGGGGGTGGGGGTCCCTGGGACTCCCGGTTTAAGACATTTAACTTACTTGCGGTTCACCAGGGTGTCGTTCAATACAAGAGCGACAACCATTGTCAATTTCTGTCTTAACCAGCGGACGGATCCTCACAGCTACTTTGACAGTTTCCATGGCTGACGAATGAGCGCTTCCGTTCTATTCACCAAGATCTATACAACAAGAGGAAATTAAGTCGGGTTTTAATTAGTATGACCCTCTCGTCAGTAAAGGGCGGGACAGGACCAGGATGGGACGATGTCATCTGATGCTACACAAAAACTTGCATCTCTCTGGAACTCACAGTTCCAGACGTACTTGAAAATCACCGCTGTACGCCTGCTATTCATCCAAAAGTTACAAACATTACTGTTGTCGACTGCAAAAAGATTTTTTTGAATGCATACAAGAGAATTTTTGTACCTATATCATAATAATTACTTTTATTCGCCTATTCCTGTAATAGCAACTTATAAATCAATGCTGTCAGAGAACAGCCTGGACGGGTCATAAGACCTTAGTCAATAATATATGTACGTATCAGAAATTGTGCACATTTTATACCCGTACATGAATAAACATGTACCTACCTAATCTAATGTGTAGCAAATTACCTAATGAATAAATAAATTGACAGTTATTGACGCCAGAACACTGTAGAATTAGGCAAGTCAAAAATGTTTGGCGTGGGATTAATGTTTCATTTCCGAATTTTGAAAATTTTCAATAAGTACCTATCCCTGAGTACAACGGGAAACTACCGATCGGCACTGAATTTGTTAGCTAAATGTTCGCTGCAATATTGTAAATGTTATGATTTAAAGATCACAGGCATTTCACACCGTACTTCTTACTTACGTCAGTATCCATTAATCCGTATCAACAACGTGCCAACTAGATTCCTAGCAACAAGGACGATAGTGAATTTATGCATTGTTTAGGTCCACAGTTGAAAAAAAAATTAACGTTAAATTAGTCGAATGAGTACTAAGGTAAGCCCATAATAAATAATTATGACTTTTTTGGGTAACATTTCAAGTTTACTTCGGTATTGAGATAAGAGGGTAACTTACTGCAGTTCTATGTTCGGACCGTTTCAGATGTGCTCCAGCTTCCGTGAAACAACAAACACAATTGTTTGAATAACAAAGCTGGTCTACTAATTAAAAAATGAGACGATGAAACATTTAGAAAAACAATGAGCGTGAAACGGTACAAAATTAATCTCTTTCAGTTTTAAAATCTCTGAAACCGTTTCAATTCCAACGGACGAACGGACGGGCGGCGAATGGCCGTGGACAATGCTACCAACACACCTACACAAGTTTTTTTGCGGGTCCGTGGAACCTCGAAATGTGTAGTGTCCATGAAACTACGCACGCATGGATACTACGCTCGAAGAGCCAATTTCGCTTTCCGTCGTTTTCTGGCATCTGGCATGTGTTTTCCCTTGAGTAAATAGAGGCATGTGATTGGATTTCGGAGGATGTGTTGATTCCTTTCATATCAACACATTCCGAGCAGTACCTTGGTGCCGCCTCTGTCACTCCTTGGTGATTTCAAAGTTCAAACCCTCATGAAGATGGACACTTCTGAGAATCCATGGTCAGGCCCCGTGGGGGTGCTCTGACCCAGACCAGCAAACTTTGGGCTGATTTTTTCAGCCCCACCCCCACCACCCGTTTTTTGCTCACTCACCTATAAAAATAGCTTGCCATTAGCCATTACTGAGACTGTCTGTACCTACTATAATTTGACGTACCTATACGTACTTTATACAATATCATGTATGCCAGTACAAATAAATAAACTATCCTATCTCTATCCTATGGGTTAGCTTTCCTGTAACGGGGATTTGAAATTATCAAAAGGCAGGCGCGGATCCAATGGGGGGGTCACAGGGGTCATGACCCCCCCCCCCCCCCCCCCCCCCAGAATCAGCCTGCATTTCAAAAAGCAGAGCTGAAGGAATTGTTCACAAACCCGCAAACAAAAAAAAACCAAACGAAAAGGAACCCAGTTTTTGTGAAATCAAAAAAGAACTATAAAAAATCTAAAAAGATTCGATCAAAAATGTCAAAATTAGTCGAATATAATCGTACACTTCTTGGTCCTACCAATGTTACTTTATATACAATTATGTCAATAAATTTACCTTGGTGTATCCGTCAAATTACACCTTATTTATTTCTTCTTATTTTTGTTAATTATTATCTTGTTTTTGTTTCGTTCTCGCTTTCTTTCCTGCCAAATTCAGTAAAAACGATACTGAACTCACTGAGATCAACAATAGACTGTTGTGGTTTCAATGTTTTGATTTGCAAACTCTGAAGTTAGCTACGCTGCCATAAAATGCGCCAATTTGTTTGAAAACACATTAGGACACTTTTTTAGAAGAAAATTGAAAATAAATACATTTGTCAGTTAAATAAATAATTAATAGATATTAAAAAATATTTTTTACATAAACAATGAATTTTATAAATAAATACAATTAATTTTGTAAGTAGACAAATTGGACGAGTTTAGGCATAAGGTTGAAAATTCGGTTTGTATTGTTCGTTTGGTTATTTTGTTATTTTTTATATTGTTCTACCCTGTGACCCCCTCCGGAAAAAAATTCTGGATCCGCCCCTGTCAAAAGGCGCTGGTCGCTGGTGGCGGCCGGTACACATCTTCGTACTAATATATTATTGATTTCCATGCCAAAGGGTCAACCATCGAAACTCAAGCGCTGCTAACATCAAAGCTTAGAAACCGGACAGGCCCAGCAATGTCTATTAATTTGAACTTCGAATTTTTCGAAGTTTACGGAAATTTTTGCGGCCATTTTCATCTTACCCGTATGCCACTAACCACTATTACTACTATGCTATGTAAGTAGGTACTTGTGTGTAGCATTCAACCGACTCTTGAGGTTTTCATAATATATTGGACTATCTATCTCTTCTTATATTTATCGGAACATGAATAAATAAACGCTATGCACCTACCTACCTTCTTCTATCTAGATGGTCAACTTGCCACTTTTTGAGGACGACGCAATATGAGTTAACTTTACTGTTTATTTAACTTTACTTTTACTTTATGAGGACTTCAACGTTTTATGAGTCAGATGTTAACAATAGGTGCACAGTTTGGCAAACACCTACGTTCGGTAGCTATTTCAATTTCTAGTAGGTACTAACTGATTACCATCTAGATAAGTCTCATCTATTATTATTAATCTCATCTTGCCTGTCTAGATAGTTCCTAAATGCCTGGAACGTTGAACATAGGTATGTACCTAAATACCTAAGTATTTGGTTTTCGATGGGTATCTGCTAAAATCCTTTCGAAATTCAACACACATAGAAAATTAACAGAAGAAAAGTCTTGAAGAACAAGTAAGAAATCAGAAGTGAATCAATCTTCCAATCGTCTATTTCCAACTCCTTCGGCCCGTATTGGAAACAAAATTCCTCTTATGAAGCATGACCATATCAGTATATTTTTTATGTACTTACCTACCAAACATTTTACGAAGTAGAAACATTTCTGAAAACAACAATATGTACATTTCCAAAGTACCTATGTGGGCAAACCAATTTTTGGTGATTTTTAGCAATTTTTACCTCCTATTGAACCCCTCAAAACCCAAGTTAAAGCCACTTTTAATCAATAATAAATTATTTGTGGGCAACATTTTTTAGTGCACATTGAAATATAGTAGATTACAAAATCCGGTTAATCCGAACGGGATTACAAAAACTGATTCAATTTAATTTCTGAACACGAAATTTCTGTTAATTTTAATGATCAATAGAAATATTTTAATTTCATTAACAGAAATTTTTTATTATTTAAAAATTAAATATTTTGTAAACTTAAATAGAGATGTTCGTTTTGTTAATCCTGTCTCAGTTCGTGGTACTTATTGAAAATAAAATTAAGCTGAAGGAAAAGGTGTAGGTACGTGTTTGTGAAAAAAAAAATTTGTTAAAATATTTATCATGATTGTGCATTTTACAGCAAATCAGTAAAAACGGGGTCCGGTCCGATCTGGTCCGGATTACTGGGCATCTACTGTATGATTTTGGTTTTATTATTTTTCAATGATTAGGTAAGCTTTGCAATCGAGCATGAAAAAAATTTTCAACCCCCTCAACGTAGCTTTTTGGTGAACGGATGGACGTCAAATGCTTCGTGTGTTCTCAACAGATTCTTTAGTTCAAGGTCAATATTATTATTTAAAAACGTAAAAAACCCATTGAAAGTTTTCGAGCTACGGCGTTCTGAAAATGTCACCCCAATTTTTCACCCCTTAATGACAGTAACTGATGACTGACAGTAACGCCGAGCTTTGCGGACCAGCTAGACCCCAAAAGGGATCTACAAACCAAATTTCATGATTGTGTGTTCATGCCAACTAAAAAAAGTGCTAAGTACGGCGTACGCACAGAAATTTTTGGTTTATTCGATGGTTTCTGTTTCAAGGTACGTAGAATCCGAAAATGGAATTTAAAAAAATGAATGTCCGTCCGCCGTACTTTGCACTTTCCTTAGTTACCATGAACCAAAATATTAATGAAATTTGGTTTGTAGGTCCTATTTGGTGTCCAGTAGGCCCGCAAAGCTCGTCGTTACTTTCAGTCATCTCTAGCGACTATAACAGCGATTCCTTCGATAACTTGTTCGCTTTCCCACTAGACGAGTATTCGCATTCGTCAATGTTCCTACGACTATGTTCATGGCGACTCTCCACATTGTCCACGCCGGGCGAGCACGTTTGACGAACACCCTTTGATGTACAGACTCCAAGCGGGAACACTCGCGAATCATCTGAGAAATTATGGTAATTTTGGATTTTGTTTATAGGTACCTACTTTTTCAACCTGAACTGATGTTATAATATTATGCTTCATGAATAACAACAAATGTACTACCCGTCAGTGAAAGAGTTCTTGACTCTACCGCATATTTTTATGAAACTATCATTCCCTGGCCGCCTCCAGTAGTCCATTTTGGGCTATCCTTGGGAGGAACACGAGGGTAGGCAGTGAAAACAGTGATCCACGCAGAAGGGGCATATACAGGGTGGATGGAGATCAGTGTGAAAATTTTTTTTGGGTAAAACTACATCGAAAATGGAGTAGAATGCCGCCAGAGTGGGGGTCCTATCTCAGTCCATTGGATAGTTATGATTTTTTTAGTGTTTTCACGGTCATCTCCGAGCTCACGTCATGAAATCGAGTTTTCTGGAACACTGAAGCGTCCATTTTAATTTTATTATACATTTTCGGATTCAGCATTAAATTTCCTATAAGATAAACATAATTTCAACCTTATAAAATTTCGATAACTCTGTTCATAATCGCAGTGAAAGAGAAAAATTTAAAAATTTGAAATTTTTTGATAAAATTCGAAACAGAGCCGATGTTCCAAAAATAGGCCAAGAAGTTGTCAAATCTCATAAAAACTTCCTCATTTCATGAGCTTTCCAACGGTATACTCAATTTCAGGATTACGACATTTTTTCTTGGAGAAATTAAGTTTCAAATACAAAAAACCAAGGTGGGGGCGTCAATCTTGGTAGGGAAAGGGGTGCAAGGAGTTAAATCACGTCCTCATTTCTTTCTGTTTCTTTATTCTTACCAAACTTCTTAACAAAAAAATGAATTTAGGTTAACATTTGTTCGAACTGACGTTCCCTGTTACGAATGCACAATCTAGCTCGTTTTCGAATAGCTCCCACAGTAACTGAGTGTTAACTTCTCCTGAAGTTTTTGAGCTGCTGCTACAATTTTTCCCCTCAACTCTTCTTCGGTGTTCACCTGCGCTTTGTAGACTTCTTGTTTCAAAAATCCCCAAACGAAGAAGTCCATGGGGTTGAGATCAGGGGACCTCGGCGGCCACGCAGTGGTACCACCTCGCCCTATCCATGTGGAAAACCGTTCTGATAGCCAGCCAGAGACAGAGAGGGACATTGTGGAATACCACGCTCTCAGAAATATTCTGTGGACGGACGAGTCTCTTTTTACTAGAGAGGGTATTCAACACCCATAATATGCATGTTTGGTCTTCACAAAATCCACATGCATCTCGGGAATCCTCATTTCAACGACGTTTCTCTGTTAACGTGTGGGCTGCTGTAGTCGGGAATAAACTGATAGGACCTCATTTTCTCCCACGAAATTTGAATGGAGTGACTTATTTGGAGTTCCTCCAAAACGATTTACCGATCCTGTTGCAAGATTTTCAACCTCAAACTCTTCAACAATTGATTTACCAACAAGATGGAGCCCCACCGCATTATTCTACGGCAGTGAGAACATGGCTATCAGAACGGTTTTCCACATGGATAGGGCGAGGTGGTACCAATGCGTGGCCGCCGAGGTCCCCTGATCTCAACCCCATGGACTTCTTCGTTTGGGGATTTTTGAAACAAGAAGTCTACAAAGCGCAGGTGAACACCGAAGAAGAGTTGAGGGGAAAAATTGTAGCAGCAGCTCAAAAACTTCAGGAGAAGTTAACACTTTCAGTTACTGTGGGAGCTATTCGAAAACGAGCTAGGTTGTGCATTCGTAACAGGGAACGTCAGTTCGAACAAATGTTAACCTAAATTCATTTTTTTGTTGTAATTTGCAGGTTTTTTAACAGAAAATAAGAATAAAGAAACAGAAAGAAATGAGGACGTGATTTAACTCCTTGCACCCCCTTCCCTACCAAGATTGACGCCCCCACCTTGGTTTTTTGTATTTGAAACTTAATTTCTCCAAGAAAAAATGTCGTAATCCTGAAATTGAGTATACCGTTGGAAAGCTCATGAAATGAGGAAGTTTTAATGAGATTTGACAACTTCTTGGCCAATTTTTGGAACATCGGCTCTGTTTCGAATTTTATCGAAAAATTTCAAATTTTTAAATTTTTCTCTTTCACTGCGATTATGAACAGAGTTATCGAAATTTTATAAGGTTGAAATTATGTTTATCTTATAGGAAATTTAATGCTGAATCCGAAAATGTATAATAAAATTAAAATGGACGCTTCAGTGTTCCAGAAAACTCGATTTCATGACGTGAGGTCGGAGTTGACCGTGAAAACACTAAAAAAATCATAACTATCCAATGGACTGAGATAGGACCCCCACTCTGGCGGCATTCTACTCCATTTTCGATGTAGTTTTACCAAAAAAAAAAATGTCACACTGATCCCCATCCACCCTGTATATAGGTAGGTACCTAAATAATAAACCGTTGTGTAATAATTTGCAGCGTTTTTGAATCGTGTCACCATTCTATGCCATAATTGGTGAATTTTTACCTACCTATTTTTTGGGATTGGGGCCCTTTTTACCGATTTATGACCCACCAAAACTCAAATTTGACTCACTTTTCCATCTGAAGGTCATGCTGTATTATATTGGAAATTGCTGGGTATAAAATCGATCGAAACTCTTCACAAAAAAAAACAACCTACTTCCATTTAAGTGAAGTTCTTTTCATCAAATTAAATTCGATTAATTTCAAATTAACGTTGTTTACTTTCAAATTGAGGTTTTAATTTCAAATTTAACTTGTTTATATTCAAACTGAGATTGTAATTTCAACATAAGTAAACTAGGTATTTCAGGTAATTTGTTAGGTACTGAAAAGTTGGATTTGAAATTTAAAAACGCTGCAAATTATTACACAATGGTTTATTTTTACCTGTATATAGATGCCTCTTCTGCGCAGACCACTGTTTTCTGAGGTCAAAACCCTCGAGCTCCTTCCAGGTAAACATGGAGTACTGGAGTACTGGAGCACTAAATGGAGTACTGGAGCCGGCCCGGGAATTAAAGTTTCATACAAATGCGCGGGATGCAATAATTCAATCATTATTTATTTGTAGTTATTCATGAAGCACAAGGTAAATAATAAACCGTTGTGTAATAATTTATCCGTATAGATGACCCTTCTGCGTAGATAGTATAATAAACCGTTGTGTAATAATTTACTGTTGTGTAATTATTTTGCGCAACGTTTGTTCAATTGCAAAAGTACCTATCAACAAAATCCAAAGGATCCATCATTTTTCAAATGAAATAATATCAAGAACAAGAACAACCAAGGCGACTTCATACAGCCATGCTGATTATAACCAGGTGCTCCCTAGTGATGATATCTGGGCCGGATTTATACAGTTTGATTCACGGTCATGTTGACGAAGCGTTTTGGTAAACGGGACCTACAAACCAAATTTCATTAATTTCGGTTCATGGTAAGTAAGAAAAGTGCGAAGTACGGCGTACGTCGGACAGATAGAAATTTTTTTATTGTATCTTCGGATTCTGCATACCTTGAAACGTAAACTATAAAATTTTGAGGGAGGGTTGGCATTTTTTCATGCTCGATTTTAATGGTTCATTATTGAAAATAATAAACCAAAATCTAAAAAAATAGAATAAAATAAATAAATAAATAAAAGAAGAGGGCCCATTTTGATGTAATCTTTAAACCCAGTTAGCTCAATTTTATACGTTTGAAAATTAAATTGCAAATTTCATTCAATCATCATGACAAACGAATTATGAGTTCAAAAGTAATCATTTTTCAGAAAAAAAATTGCCAGATTTGGCAGAAAAAGTGATCTACGCAGAAGGGGCATCTATACTGGTGAATTATTACACAACGGTTTCTTACACAACGTTTTATTATACAACGGTTTATTATTTTCCTTATGCTCCATAAATAATAATAGACAACGTTTCAATAATATCGTTTCTTACTTTGACTTCATTTCCATAATTTCATCTCAAGTAATGTTGTTTATATAAATGTGTTCAAACATCTCTGTAATTAATTGGGTGCACAATTTATCGATTAACTTCCATTGCAACCAGCCGGTTTGTACTTACCTTGGAGAGACATTACCTAACTTATTTTATCGACTTGAATTCAATAACTATTGAAAAACTCTAATCAAACGCTTGCATACGAGTCTGCAACACATTGGGACATTTTATGTCCCAATGGGAATTTAGGGATAATTGACGGTATCATTTACGGGTTGCAAGATTACCACGATCCGGGTTACATGGTGGTGCAAGGTTACCACATTCGATTCTAGTAAGTACTTGACTTTCTTCACTAGTCTGTTGCTGACTACCTTGTTTACCAGCCTTTTTTTCATCATGCTCAGCTCAGCTACCGCGCCGGGTACGGGGGTACGGTTAACAAGAAAATGTTCAATAAAATCACACGATTCCAACGAGTGGTGAACGGTTTTTGTACGATGAAAAATGGCAAACATGAAGTTCCGTAGAAACGAATCGGTTGTAAGCGAAAATCATCAGAATATCAACTGTAACGCTTGTTTACCGGTATCGCATAACGGTTTCGTATAACGCTTTTCGGGTCCATGTGCCAAAGTAAAGACATAAAATGTCAAAAATTGAGTCAATATTTATCGTGGGTCAAAAATAGCTTAAAATCTATAAAGCGGCTGAAAACCACAAAAAAGTGATATAAAAATCAAACTGGTATAGAATCGTGACTGAAAAAATAGGTATATTAAAAAAAAAAAAATACAAACAACTAGGTCAGTAATATAAGTTAGTATTTTTCTGAATAACGGTCGAGGGTCAAAAACACTAAGCATCTGTGAAAGTGGCTAAAAACCACCAAGATCACAGAACAACCAACGCGACTTCATACAGCCATGCTGATTATAACCAGGTGCTCCCTAGTGATGATATCTGGGCCGGATTTATACAGTTTGATTCACGGTCATGTTGACGAAGCGTTTTGGTAAACGGGACCTACAAACCAAATTTCATTGATTTCGGTTCATGGTAACTAAGAAAAGTGCGAAGTACGGCGGACAAACAGAAGTTTTTTTAGTGTATCTTCGGATTCTACGTACCTTGAAACGTAAACCATCAAATTTTGATTGGTGAGGGGGGGTTAACATTTTTTTCCATGCTCGATTCCAAAAGTTTAATTTGAAATTGAGAATTAAGCCTAGGTATGTACCCTACTTATCTAAATTTTAAAGTTTAATTCGATTACAAATCTATATAGGTAGATATGTTGAGTAGTAGTGTTCCTTTAAAAGTTTAACACCCACAGAGATTTTTCGCTGAGTTCAAAAATTCGCTCATATGGTCATGCTGAATGACTGACACTGGCGAATGAGTTCCCAGGGGCCCCGAAGATGCATCGTTCGGGGAGTTGGCCGCCAGGATGTTTCTCCACCGCGGGCAGCAGCGTTTCCCTTTCCGCGAGGAGCTCGTTGCAAGATCGCATCGTCGACGGACCCCGAGGAAAATCTCCCTTCAGTGCGAGCGAACCGAGAAACGTCTCAACCGTGGACCCGCTCTTCGCTCTAGTAAACTCTCATTTCCCCACCGCCGACCTCTTTTATCGCGGATTTCGTGAAACCTCGGTAGGTGAGCGACTTATCACGTCAGTTCGTGTTGTGACCGCGTCCACCTCGCGTTGTCGTCCACCGAGCGGCTGTCGACTTCGTCACAAAAAACAACAACGTGGAAGTGGAATCGCCGCAAGACGTCAGTCGGCCTCTCGCAACTCGATTCTGACGGACTCGCTGGGTAAAAACTCCCACTTTAACCTCTGTTAGTTATAAAGCTAACTAAATACCATTTGTTGTTATTATTTCTCAAGTACTTCTCGATTGTTATTGTTTATAGAGGACCCTATCACAGGGAATAATAAATTATGTAACCAACGGAGCCCCGCCCTGTTTGTTTGGAGTGTGAGGATTAGTATCATTCGTTTGGCGGACGACCCGTGCGTTGCATCGAATAGAGGAATAATTGGAAAGCGTTTCTCTATGATCCACATTTTTAGGCAGGCCTCTCAGAAGTGGCAGAGGCTTTAACTTTTTTGTTTCTACACTTTTTAGACGATTTTCATTATTTTGAGGAGAAAAAAGCGGATTTTTTCCATTGTCGATCACGCTGAACACGAATCAGTCAAAATTGTAAATTTCAGCTCCTTCAAGTAGTTGAGCGTTGTGTGTGTGTGCATTTGAACCGCCATAACTCAAGGTCCAATGGTCCAAATTCATTCAAATTTTGATGGTTGGTCGGGGTTAGGTCCTTGTTGGTCCCATATGAATTTTGTCGCATTCGGATCAGTAGTAGACACTGCGCATGCGCAAACGAAAGTAAAGTCGAACAAACATAACTCACGACCCAGTGGTCCAAATTGGCTCGAAGTTTGATGGTAGTTCAGGGTCAGGTCCTAATTGGTCCCATATTGAACTCATCACATTCGTATCAGTAGTAGCAAGTGCGCATGCGCGAATGTTAAAATCGTACCGCCGTAACCCACAGTCCAATCGGCCAAATTGGATCACATTTTGAACCCATCGTACCGTTTTGTCATAATTCGCTCTGTGCGCGCGCGCGCGTGTAACACTCAAAATTTTTTTGTTAAAGGAATAGGTAGGTACCTACTTATAAAGTAAAAGTACCTAGGGAGTGTTACCGTCTTTCAGCGGACCTACTTTATACGAGGAGCCCCATCAAATGTGTTCGAGTTATTAACGTGAAAATACATTGAGTTAGATATGGATGAATCGGGACCTGAGACACTGTTCGACTTATCTATGAGTTCTACTTATCGAGAGTCCACTGTAGTTGGTTTGGGATTCTGTGGCGAGGACCGAAAGGCGTCCAGTGTCCGAAGGCAGCTCCGCTCGATTCGCCTGTTGGTTCGTCACGGTCCCTGTCCCTTCGCCTGTTTTGTCTCCGCCACAAGGTTGCGACAACTCGAGGTGCGAGGTCGCCATTTGACCACAGTTCATTGCAGCCAACAATACAATCTCGCAGATTTCTAAAATCTCTCATAAAAATTCATTCTCTGAAGAAACAACGAATTTGTTGCTCAACATTTTCGGGCATGGTCCCCTTCACAGGAGCCAGTCCCCCAGAGGTGGCTCCACGCACCTAGGTACCTTCAACTAACTAATAAATAAACCTTAGTTAGCCTAGGTAGTAGTATACCTATACCGTAGTTAATAAATTACCCAGTTCCAGTCCTGCAGCAAGACCATAAATATTTCTGTAGCCAGAGCAAGAGGGTCTAACCGCAAAATTTTGTATTTTTGTGGTTTTTTCACAAAGGGACTCAATATACCTTGCTCTATAAGGCGAGAAAGTGTTATATCCCAGTTAGTTACTATAACAGAGATTTTTGGGGCCAACAAATCGCAAGTTCATATCGAGTTGTCAGTGCCAGTAGGCCGTAATATTCCGATCGGGCTGCAAAGTTTCGAGACACAACTAGGGCCCAAATGGAGCATGTGTGCGAAAGAACGAATTTTTTTGACCGAAAATGAAGTAGATTGATATGGATGATACGGCATACGGCGGGTGGACATTGCATTTCGGTTTATTATTCTGTGAATACTATGTATTCGCTGACCACAAACATTTTACAACACCCCCTCAAAATTTTTTTCTTTTACGTTTCAAGGTGCGTAGATTCCAAAAATGCAATGTCCGTCCGCGGTACTCCGTATCATCCATAATTATCTACTTTAATTTCGGTCTAAAAAATCGTTCATTCGCACACAAGCTCCATTTGGGCCCTAGTTGTGTCCCGGAACTTTGCAGCCGATCGGAATATACCCAAGGGTGTTATGGGTGAAAAATGGGGGTGAAAATGGTGTTTTTTGGTGTTTTAGTAACAATAGCTTGTGAGGTATCATTTTCCATGTTTTATAGGACGAGAAGAACGAATATGAAATTGATTTTGACCAAAGATTGGAAAATTGAGGTTGTAACTAAGTTTCAGCCGTAAATTTATGTTAAAATCTGGTCTAAAATCGTCGTTCTTCTGCACATAGTTTGGGTCCCCATTTGGAAACACATTTGGATCCTAGTTGTGCTCTGAAGCTCGGCAGCCCGATCGGAATACACCCAGGGGTATAATGGGTGAAAAATGGGTGTAAAAAAAGGGGTTTTCGAGGGGTTTTGAGGTTTTAGTGAACGTGAGCTTGTGAGGTATCGTTTTCCATGTTTTTTAGGGCGAGAAGACCAAATATGAAGTCAATTTTGACCAAAGAGCGAAGAATTGAGATATCAACGAAGATTCAGCTCCCAAAATTCATTTTTTATGCGTCAGAAACCTGGGAAATTGTCTGAAATCACCATAAACTTGTATAATAATTAGAATTAGTAACAACAGGAGAATCAAAACAGTTAAATGGCACTATCAATGATCAAAGATAATTTGTTGCAAACAGGAGCCTAATACGTGTTGCGGTGGTGGGGGGGGGGGGGATTGGTTGGAAAGTATAAAAAATAGCTACTTGAATATTATTGCACATGAAAGAAACAATAAATAATGTATTTCCAGTATTTCTATAGGTACGTACAATACAATAATAACCCTATGTGACAATGACTGTGCAGCGTTTTGGAATCTACGCACCTTGAAACATAAAAAAAATTGAGGTGTTGTTATAAAACAAATTTTGCTCAGCGAATACATAGGTGTATTATTCACAGAATAATAAACCAAAAATTACGTAGGTAGGGACTTACTGACAAATTCCTCATTGTAAAAACTACTCAGCGGGTGAGTGTGAGGGTCTATAAATTGGAGCAAGTCGTTAGTTAAATTTCTCGAGTCAAAAAACGAGATCCAAAGGCCGGGATTTGCTATTTATAGCCGGTTAAGAACCAGAAGGCGTTTACTCGTCAGAAATAACTCGAACCTGCTTGAGAGACTTCACTCGAGCGAACAGACGAATCACGATAATATGGGAAAGGGTTTCGGGGTGATGTGGGGTAGTTCAGACTCCGTGAAAAGCTCTGCTATAGATCCTTGGAGATCATAATTTATACGAATACACGTGTTAGACGGGAAGACATCAAAAACGCTGCAAATTATTACACATCGGTTTATTATTTACCTGTGTAGATGCCCCTTCTGCATAGATCTCTCTTTTCTGTGGTCAGTACCCCCGAGCTCCTTCCAGGAAAGCCCTAAATCGAGTACTGGAACCGGCCCGGGAATTACAGTTTCATAAAAATGCGAGGGATTCAATATTGCAATAATTAATAATTATTTGTTGTTATTCATGAAGCATAAGGTAAAATTGTAAACCAGAGCCATCATTTTTCAATTGAAATAATTTCACAGAACAACCAACTCGACTTTATACAGCCATCCGTGATAATAATCAGGTGCTCCCTAGCAATGATATTTATGTGGGCCGGATTCATACCGTTTGATTCACGATCATGTTGACGAAGCCTCTTGGTGCAAACGAACGGCTGGTCGTACAATGCTCCGGGTGGCCTCAAAAAATTCTTTAGTTCAATTTAAAAACGTAAAAAACCATACCCTTCTATTGAATGTTTTCGAGCTACGGCGTTCTGAAAATTTCAACCCCTCTTTTCCATTTCCACCCTCAGAGATGACTGGCAGTAACGCCGTGCTTCGAGGACCAACCAGACCCCAAACGGGACCTACAAACCAAATTTCATTAATTTTGGTTCATGGTAACTAATAGCAGTGCGAAGTACGGCGTTCGCCGGCGCACAGACAGCATTTTTTAAATTGCATTTTCGGATTCTACGTACCTTGAAACTGAAACCATCAAATTTTGAGTGGGGTTAAACTTGTTTTTTCATGCTCGATTCCAAAGGTTCGTTATTCGAAATAATGAACCAAAATCCGCCACTGGGTGCCTACTCATCCGACGGTATGTTAGGTTCCTACATACACGAATACGCTGATACGGTATACTTCAGGCCAATACCTAGTTGCACCTTGCACAAATCCATTTTCCCTCAAGTAGGTTATGACTTGGTATGGCGAGGGGGGAAGCGTAACCATAGTCGGTGATTCTAGGATCGCGATTTTTATCCGATTCTCACGGCTCTTCAACCGATTTTGATGAAGTTCTCAGTAGCCATTTAATATTGGACATTTTGGGAAATCCACCTCTCATACCTGCGTACGTATGCAATCAAAGCAACACGAAACAAATATTTGCCTTTGCTATGCGAACAACTACAAAAATGTTTCAAGACCCCTTTCACCAAAAAGATGCAGTGTTTCTCGCAACAGATTACTAGGTATTAGGTATGTTCCGGAAAAAATTCAATGGAAGGTGAGTTTTCCATTAATTTTCTTGATGATGATGAATAGGATTCTTTTAATCGAGGAGGGAGAACAAAATAAAAAGTTTTTACGAGTCTGGGGATAAAATTAGAAAATTCGAGGAGTCGCAGGGATAAATTAAGGAAGTCAGATTTATTCTATTTTTTGTTCATCGGAGCATTTATTTTGCAATACGTATTTATGTATTTGCCTATAAATTACCACATTACCTACATTTTGTTCGCATTATATCTATAGGTATATAATTTTATCCTAAATCAAGAGATATTTTTATTTAAATATTTTATTCATATTTAATTTACTTAATTTACTTACTTAGGTGTCATATTATTTATTTTATAATTTAAATTCATGTAATGAAATTATTCTTTCATGTAAATGAAAGATGAATTTGTACCTATCTTAAGGTTATGTACAAAGACATGGTGTTATGTTATTTTCTTATTAGAAGATAATTATTATACCTTAATATTTCTGTAATAAATCAAAACATAAGGACTTATTTTTCTTTCCGGAGCAAAAAGGGGGGGGGGGGGTAGAGTTTTGCGCTACGAAATCTTCGCCTTTCCTTCTTTTTGATCTCCTTACATCTGGATCAATGGCATGAGTGCGCCGTCCTCCAGCCCCAAGCAGCGTACCCTCCTTCTCGAGCCTCTTACTCTCAATGAAACCGCTCTCACTGCTGCAATCTGGGTCTTCACCCTAACCCATTGGGTAACATGTGAGAGAGGTTTTGACCATTTCTCTGCGAGCGTGATGGCCAGTCTTTTGAGAAAACGGTCATACTCTTGGTGAAGAGCCCCATCGCACGAGATCACCAGAGGTGTGAAGGATCCTCTCAGGTCTTCCGCAGCTCTATCATACTTGCTGTGTTTTGCCTGTGCAGCATTTCGCGAGACAGTTGTCCAGTCCTGGTGGCGGTACGAAGCGGCGTCTGCGTTGACAACGCGAATATCAAAGTACGCCGTCCGTTCCGCATCCCAGGCCCCATGGATCTTGATGTCTGCGACTAGTTTTGGAGTCCCATCTTCATTTTCTTTCATGACTGGCTCCAACCCAACTGTGTTCCATGCCAGGTTCGCCATCTTGGCACAAGAATCCCTTATCTGGTCATGGCCATGCTTCACGAGTCCTCCCATCTTGCAGTTCAATGAGTGGCAGAGGTCCATTTGGGTTCCACATCCATCACAGAGAGCTGGCAGACCCTTCGGCTCCTTTCCATTAATATTATTTTCAATTTAATTGCATTTTTTTCTCCACACTTACTACCTACTGGAACAAAATCACTTTCAGCCAGTTTGGAAGATAGATAATGGTTACATTTGTCGATACACTGCTATGTACCTCCTTAAAGATTACTTAAGTTTTGATTCAAAATAGATACAGGAACTTAATGATATATTCGTGTTCAGCGTTAAATTTCGTACGAGGATGTTTTCACAATTTTTGCCAAAAAGTGGTCATTTGCCCCCACTGTGCGCCGTGCTTCGCACATCTCTAGTTACCATGAACCAAAATTAATTAAATGTTTTTACCTAGGTCCCGTTTGGGATCAATATTGGTCGGCGAAGCTCGCCGTTACTCCCATCATATCAAAGGGATGAATAACACGGGCTACCATTTTCAGAACGCCGTAGCTCGATAACTTTCAACAGAAGGGCATGTTTTTTGACATTTTTGAGTAGATTTCGAACTTGCGGATTTTTAAAAACCACCCGGAGCATTATAATGTATCAAGCCGTTCGTTCACAGAAGTTTGTCTTCGTTATCTGGGCGCGAATGAAAATAAAAAATAATGATGATGCGGTAAACATCCAGCCCAGATATCACTGCTAGGAAACAGCTGCTGACTGTGTGTATTATTTAATTTTTTTTGTAGAATGATGGTTATTTTGGATTTTGTTGATAGGAATTGTTATAAGTTGAACCAACTGGCTCAATTGATGATAGAATTCTTGAATCCACTACATATTTATGACACATACTCCCGGCCGGCTCCAGTACTTGATCTAGGGGTATCCTGGGGGGGACCCCTCCCTCCCCCCTTCCCCTTCCCTCTTCCCTTGATAACCCCGCCAGACTTCTCCTTCGCCCATTGAAAACCCCTCGAATTCCCCTCCTCCTTTTAAAACACCCTCGGATGTTCCTAATCTTTGTTAAACCCCGCGGATCATCATCCTCTTTATAGCCTCGGTGATTTCCCTTAATTTCCTTAATAATATCCTCTCGAATTTTCCTCGTCTTCGTTACAACCCTACCGATTTTCCTTCCGACCAAAATATCCGATCAAATTCCTCTCATCTTCGTTGGTAATAAGGTAAGGGTGTGATTTATCGGCCCGGCAAAATAGAGGTTACTCCCTACATAAAAGGCGGGCATAACAGCTATTAATTCAAACACACGTCCAAAAAATACTTCGCACATCAAAAAAAGGAATCGCACGGCTAATTTGGGAGTCGCACGGCTAATTTGGGAGACGCCCGTCTAATAAGGTGATTCAACGTTCAAATTTGTTATTGCCCTTCCAGAAATTGATTATAACGGCAGAAGAAGGATTCTCACAGTAGAATCCTTGAAATCACTTGAAATAGCTGTGCAAAACCCCTTTTTTTGCTGTGCAAACCCCTTTTTTGTTGTGCCAACCCCTTTTCTGATGTGTGATTGAATAATACGCTGGTATTGATCACCTATTTAGCCGTGATTGGAGTCAATATTGACGTTTACTTTATGCTGGGAGTTTTACTTTTTCTGAAGTGAAGATAATCTTTTTAGATGGAGATTCGCAGAAGGGAAAATACCTTTTTTTGCCGTGCAGTTAAATATATCCCATAAGGTAATAACCCCCGCCGATTCTCCCTTCCACCGCACCTTGAACAAAACCCTCATCCCCCCACTCCCAACTCCTCCTGCCTACCTGTGGGAACCCTGGCTGCCCCCTCCCCTCCACCAGCCTTGCACCTTGTAGTACCGGTCCCCCTCTACAACGAACCACCTCTCCCCTCCCCACCACTCTCCTACCTTCTTCAATTCGACCTCAACGGCAAACGGCCAGTTGTTGTGGTGCACTCGGCCGTCAGAGGCTTTCGCGTCGCCCCGTCCGCGGCGATTTCTTTCCTTTTTTTCCCTTCGTTTTCCACAAGCGTTTTTCCGCAGTTTTCCCCGCGAAGACCCTCAAGCCGAGTTGTTATTCGTTGATGCCACGAGAATCCGCGGGCCGCCCGCGAGTCTGAGGGTCTCGGGGGAGTCGGTGTTTTGGACCCCACGTCGCTACCCCCTCGTCCATCGTGGAGTAACCGTTACAACGGGAGGGTTGCAACTCCGCGCCACTCGCTTTCGAAATCCTTCGACCCTCCTCGAATGGATCGTTCACTGGGATTTTCACGTCAATTTTAGTGTCGTCTCTTGTTCCGCTCGCCACCCAGAAGTCGAGTCACACGCGTGATTCTTGTGAAAAGTGAAATGGGCACCGCCACTTCGACTCACGAGCCGTTGGATCATAAGAATGCACAGAATTCCTCGTCCAACTTCAAAAGGCATGCCAGCTGTCGAGGAACTAAGGTAACCCAGCCTCCCTCTCAGATGTCAGCCCCTGCATCCTTCCGGTCCTCCTCTACGTTTGAACTTACTAGATATCTCTTCAGCTCCTCTTCACAGACCACCTGCTCTGCCACAGCATGCTAAATATACTTCTGTACAATCATCTGCTCTGCCACAGCATCCTTTCTCTCAGACAGTTTCTTCGTCATTCTTTCCTCTGCCTTCCTTTCTTGCTCCCCGATATTATATACCCTCAGCCCTATTCGTATGCTAGATATACCTACTTCTATACTATCGTCTGCTCTGACAAGTTCTTCATCATTCCATTCCTCTGCCTTTCTTTCTTGTTCCCTGATAGTATCCTCAACCCTATCCGTTTGCTAGATACACTTCTGTACAGATCATCTGCTCTGCCACAGCGGACTTCCTATCTGATAAGTTCTTCATCCTTCCTTCCTTTCTCTCTGATATCCTCAGCTTATAATTCGTATACTAGATTGATACCTATTATACTTTTGTACAGATCATCTGCTGTCCCACTGCATCCTTCCTCTCTAACCGGTTCTTGCTCCCTGATATATCCTCAGCATTATTCGTATACTAGATAATATCTACTTCTGTACAGATCGTCTGCTCTGACAAGTTCTTCTTCCTTCCTTCCTCTGCCTCTCTTGCTCCCTGATATATCCTCAGCACTATTCGTTTACTAGATATAGGTACTTCTGCACAGATCATCTGCTCTGCCACAGCATCCTCCCTCTCTGATTAGTTCTTCATCCTTCTTTCTTCTACTTACCTTCCTTTCTCCCTGATGTCCTCAGCCGTATTCGTTTACTATGTATACTTCTGTACATATCATCTGCTCTGCCTCAGCATTCTACTCTCAGACAAGTTCTTCGTCCTCCCTTCCTCAGCCGTCCTTTCTTGCTCCCTGATATATCCTCAGCCCTATTCTTTTGCTAGATGTACTTCTGCACAGATCATCTGCTCTGCCACAGCATCCTCCCTCTCTGATTAGTTCTTCATCCTTCTTTCTTCTACTTACCTTCCTTTCTCCCTGATGTCCTCAGCCGTATTCGTTTACTATGTATACTTCTGTACATAATTATCATCTGCTCTGCCTCAGCATTCTTACTCTCAGACAAGTTCTTCGTCCTCCCTTCCTCAACCTTCCTTTCTTGCTCCCTGATATATCCTCAGCCCTATTCTTTTGCTAGATGTACTTGTGTACAGATCATCTGCTCTGCCACATCGTTCTTCCTCTCTGATAAATGTCTGCCCTTCATCTTTCCTTTCTTTCTCTCTGATATCCTTAGCCTTAATTCGTTTACTAGATTCAGTACAGATCATCTGCTCTGCCGCAGCAGCCTTTCAGTCTGATAAGTTCTTCATCCTTCCCCTCTGCTTTCCTGACTTTCTCCCTGATATCCTCAGCCCTATTCGTTTTCTAGATATAGGTACTTCTGCTCAGATCATCTGCTCTGCCACAGCATCCTTCCTCTCAGACAAGTTCTCCATCCTTCCTTCCTCTGATTTCCTGCCGTTCTCCCTGGTGTCCTCAGCCCCATTCATTTACTGTACTTCTGCTCAGATCATCCGATCTGCTACACAGCATCTTCCTCTCAGACAAGTTCTTCGTCCTTCCTTCCTTGCTCCCTGATTATTTATCCCCAGCTCTATTCGTATACTAGATTATACTTCTGTCATCCTCTCTGACAAATGTCTGCCCTTCATCATTCCTTTCTTTCTCTCTGATATCCTCAGTCCTATAATTCGTTTACTTGACCTATTGTACATACTTCTGTTCAGAACATCTGCACCGCTCCATCATCCTTCCTCTCCGCAAAATTTCTGCCTTTCTGTTCCTTCTTTTCTTTCTAACCTGTCGCTGCTCTTCGTCTTTATCTATTGGTAGGTGAATAAGTCTTGAATGGTTCTAACTACCGAATTCAATTTATTAGCTCGTTAATTCAAACCAAGATATCCAGTCCTCAATCCAGCTAAAATACTGTACATAAATTAAGTATCCCTGTCATCTTCCCATCCCATTTCATCTTTTTATTGCATTGTAGGTACTCTGTCCATTGTATAGGAAGGTACTTGGTTTTTGGCTTCCAGTTGTGCAGGATGAGACTGTAAAACAACAAAACTGAAAACGTGGGTGGGTAGGTACCTACGTTCTTACGGCAGAATGTTGTCATTTTGCGATGTTTGAAGTTTGAAGTTTGAAGTTTGAAGATTCAATAATTCATAGGCTGTGGATCAAGCTTCAGCTGAACCCCCCACTTTCCGGCTCCAAACTCTCCTACATTGACGACTATGTCGTAGGTGGTTCACAGAAGTAGTTCTACTGCTCTTTATTCTTTCTCGTCATCTCAACACTAGTAGCATCCATCCTCACTAGTATGGATGACCGTCTTCCCTGATATTTGATAGTGAAATCTACCGCCCCACGCCCGAGTAACCAACTCCAAACCAGAAACTCGTTTTCTCGTCATTTCAGTCGCAGGTGATATTCATTTCTCTACCAATATAATATTACTATATTGATCTGTACGCACCTTTATCTTGACTCTGTACGTTAATCCTGCTTCCATATAGTCTTACCTGCACATAAAGGTCCATCACTCCTTATCTATACACCCTCGTATAGTCATTCCTACATGTTTACTTCTTCAATGCACCTCAAAGATCATTTCTGTGCGGTACTGCTCGATTATCCTATCGATATGTATTGAGTAGGTAGGTAGGTACTTTTGCAAGCAGAAAAGTCTACCCCCCAGGTCTTCACGAATTTCTTTACCTCAACAAGCATTTCTGACATTCAATTCTCGTCGCAGACTATTTTTAGGCGATTAGACACTGATGCTAATGTAAATCTTACAGTGTTGACGTAATTCGACCGATTTTTGTTTATTATTCTCCGAATAATACACCTAAGTATGTACCTATTTGGTTCCACAATGTTTTTGGAACACCCATCAAATGTTTTTAATTTTACGTTTCTAAGTGTGTAGATTCCAAAAATGCAATGTCCGTCGCCGTCCTCCGACTTGTGCATATTACCTCAATTTTCGGACTAACAAAATCGTTCTTTCGCTCAAGGCCTCCATTTGGGTCCTAGGTATGTCCCCTATCACGGCAGCCCGATCGGAAAACACCCAGGGGTGTGATGGGTGAAAAATGGGTGCAAAATTAGGTATTTTTGAGGTTTTAGTTAACTTGGGCTTGTGATGTATCGTTTTCCATGTTTTTTTAGGGTGAGAAGACCAAATATGAAGTTGATTTTTACCGCTGATTGGAGGATTGGGGTTCTAATGAAGTTTTAACTCTCAAAATTCAATGTTTGTGGGTTGAAAACCTGTGAAAATGGCTGTAATAACCAGAAATTAGTATAACACAGGAGATAGTATCAACAGGTGAATCAAGACCAGTCAGTTACAATATCACTGATCGAAAATGATTTGTTGGAAATAGCAACACCTTATATTCAAGTTTGAAACCGCCAAATTAGCTTTGTGGGTCTCTTCACTGATGTCCCAATCGTGCCGTATTCAGTCGAGAATAATAAACCCATGTGACAAGGATTTTGCAGCGTTTTTCTGTTATGGAGATTAAAAAAAAAATCCGCGATCATTGAGTTGTTGGATTCTCATTAAGGCATGAACTAACTAGGGCATCGGGGATAAAACCTTTATAATACCACTTACCAACCCACAGAATATTGAAGTTTGAACATTTGACTGGATGATCACACGATTTCAAGGTCGAACTTATTCAGATACAAGTAGGTATCTCTCCAGATGTTTGGCGTCCAAGTTTATAGCAAACAGTGTGATACTTAAGTAGCAAACGCTCAAAAATTCCTCCTCGATGCCGTTTTAGACTAGGCAAGCTCAAAAACGGCTCATAAATATTTGCATTTTTTTCGGAGCCAGTAGTAGGTACATTATATCCCTTTAATTTAATCGAACTCTTCGATTAGTTTGCCTAATCGAGCCATGTGGTCGTTCGCCAGATCGTGGATTCTGTTGCCAGATGTGTTGCGACGCCCCTTCCGATTTTTCACTCGAACTACCAAGAAGCAAGTGTTGATATAATATAATGCGCTTGCGGTCTATGTTCAGGGTGTCAGTTGGCTCTATTCACACTCAAGTGTATCATCGCCTCCACTCATTTCATTAGTCCATATGTCATTTTTTGACATTACCGTTGTCATTACCATCCGAATTCCCTTGTGGGACAATACCAAAACGTATTGGTATCACTCCTGGGGTAGATGGCAGCTACTACCGTTACCTCATTCATTAAATCTCAGAAAATTGGAACATATCTCTATCAACATAAAGAAAATGTCAAATTCCAGTCCTTCACCGTGTGAGCTTATTTTCAAATTACGTGCCTTCTTTAAACATAATATATTTAATATGGTCTAGAGCTCTAGAGTAATCCATAGATTACATGGCTCGGGCTTGGTAGGTACTGTGGATGGAATTAGTTGTCCCTGTTCATAATAGATTCAACGGTTTTCTCGTTTGCGCATGCGTGGCACTACTGATGCGAATGGGACGAGTTCATATGGAACCAACTAGGACAGCTCTGACTGCCATCAAAATTTGAACAGATTTGGTCCATTGGGTCGTGAGTTACGGTGGTCGCAGAAATGCGTACACACGAACACACAACGCACACAAACACAACTACCTGAAGGAACTGAATTTCCATTTTTTCGATGGATTGCGTTCAGCGTGATCGAAAAAAAAAGAAAACAAGGCCAGGGCCACTTCTGAGGGGCCGAGCCTAAACAGTCGAAAAATTTCCTTCGTTTGTCTTCGAACTTGAACGCTCTGACCCGAAAATTTTTGTAATTCCAAATTGTTTATTGTACCTATTACCATCTTCCCCCGTTATTTTTTTAATAACTGTATTTATTCTAAACTGAGAAATTTCGTAGCTGTACATAATCGAAAAAACTCAATGTTTGGCCTTTTCTAAAAAACAGGATTTGTGGTGGTTGACACAATTTATTTCTGCCTTGAGACTGGTAACACGTTTTTGTGAATGTGAAGTTATTTTGACGATTTTGATAGTAAACATCTCGTAGAGTTAGCATGAAGTTACAGTGGGCGTCCGTTATGGTGGTCACGCTCACTCACTGTAGATCGTCTGGATCTTTAGCCTCCCCCCCCCCCCCCCCTGCACAGCCAGAATGATTTCTGAATCAAACTAATATGCAACCACCCAAATCGGTTGAGAATACGGGCAGCGGACGCAAGATTTGCAGAAAAATCCCCCCCTCCCCCGCTCTTATAGAAAAGTCGAAATTCCGGTGACGTAAGGCGCAACAGAAGTAGTAGACAGTACAGTAGGACAGTCATAATACATTCGCCAAGTATAGGTAAAAATGGCTAAAATCACCACAAAGTTTATAAAGTAGAAGTCGCTTATAGAGATTGTTCGCGTATATAGAAGTTATGAGCGATATTCTCTTTTTGTCTCAAATCTCCATCCTATATTTTGGTAAATTTCAAGTATGACTCATGTTACAGTCTTGGTAAAGCAAAGAACAACTAGGTTCTGACTCAACCTCGAAATTTATGCAAAACTTGTCACATACCTGCTCGTAATATGTCTTCCCAATCAGTTTTATCCCTGGTTTCATCTCAAGTGGACACCCTTGGAGTTGAACATTCCGAGGATGGCTGGAGGTTCCGCGAAAGCACTGGGAAGGGACGCAACACGCAAACCGGTTTGCAAGCTTTTCGATTGCCTACCTTCTTCTGGTTGAGACCGGGGACGGAAGGTGAGCGCTCAGACGCTGAATCATTCAAATCTGTAGGTTATTGGAAATGGCGAGCCGCGAGCGAATGTTTTTACCTGGGGCAACAGGCATTACATATAGATACATGATAATATAATAAAATGCTGCAAATTATTACACAACGGTTTATTATTTACCTATATAGATGCCCTTTCTGCGTAGATCACTGTTTTCTGTGGTCAATACCCTTGAGGCCCCCCCCCCCCCCCAGTAAAGCCCTAAATCGAATTGGAGCCGGCCCAGGAATTACGGTTTCATAAAAGCCAGTAGGTACGTAAAATGGCAAAATTCAGATGTAGTTCTGAAGGTAAATTTTGGTTTATTATTTTCAATAATGAACCATTGGAATCGAGCATGAAAAAAAAAATTCTTACCCCCCCTCAAAATTTGATGGTTTACGTTTCAAGGTATGTAGAATCCAAAACTGCAATAACAATATTTCTGTCTGTCCGCCGTACGCCGTACGGGCCACTTTTCTTAGTTACCATGAAAAAAAATTGATGAAATTCGGGTTATAGGTTCCGTTCGGCGTCTAGTTGGTCCTCGAAGCTCGACGTTACTGTGAGTCATCTCTAAGGGGTTCAAAATAGGGGTTGAAATTTTCAAAACGCCTATACCATTTTTTTACGTAAATATTTTTACGGTTTTAAATAGTTCTTGAACTTGTGAGTTTTTTAAGATCATCCGGAGCATCGTACGTCCAGCCGTTCGTTCACAGTAAGGCCCCGAAGTTTGCACCGACAGGCATTTTCGACTCCAGTGTGAATGAAATTGTATACAATTCAAACCAAATCTCGTAACCAGAGACGCGCCCACAATAGGAATTTGTGAATACGGCCAATCATTGGTAGGGATCACCTGATTATATTGGTGGAGTATGAAGTCGAGTTGGTTGTTCTGTGATATTATTTAATTTGAAAAATGATGGCTCTTTTGGAGTTTGTTGGTAGGTAGTGAAACTTGGACAAACGTTGAGGTATTATTGATGGGTAAATTATTACTACGGTAAATCATTACTCAACGGTAAATTATTACACAACGGTTCATTATACCATCTACGTAGAAGGGGCTGGAGTTTGTTGGTAGGTACTTTTGCAACTTTTTTCACTCCTCATCAACAATTTCTTTTCAGAACTTCATTATGTGTGTTTCTTTTTGTTAGGTACTGTTTGTCATCGGCAGAATTATTTTAGCAACATTTAACTCGTGATTTAGGTAGGTACCTAGTAACGAGTACGGGGTTAGGTACTAACCTACGGAGGGTTTGCGATCTACATAATATGTATATAATAGAATAGTACATATCATATTATATAGACGGGTTATCTATACATAGAGCTGTGATCTGTAACAGAAGGGTATTCTATACAAAATAATAAACCGTTGTGCAGGGATTTGCAGCGTTTTTGATGTGGAGTAAAACTTATTTTTTGTTCCCGCCTACGATTCGAACCTGCGACCTTCAGCGTGGGATTCCGACGCCTAGCCCACTGAGCTACAGGGCTAACTGGGCAAGTGATGTGCGCTCTCAATGCACGTTGATGCTGCTCTTTAGGGCAAATTCAGTGTTATGGCAACATCGTAGAATCCTCCGGATGGTCTCAAAAATTCAGAAAAAAATCAATATTTAAAAATGCGAGCCACCTCAAAATACAATTTTCCGATATATGGATACTCTGGATATTTCAACCTCTATTATCACCCCTTAGAGTTGGGTGACAGTAACGCCGGCCGAGCTTCGAGGACCAGCTAGAGCCCAAACGGGACCCATATACCAAATTTCGTGAATTTTGGTCCTGGGGAACTGAGGACGGCAGACGGACGGAATTTTTTTAATTTGATATTCGTATTTTACGTCACTTGAAACGTAAACCATGAAATTCGGGGGGGGGGGGGGTTAATTTTTTTACTTAAATGTTTTTTTTCATGGTCGATTCCAAAGGTTCATTATTGAAAATAATAAACCAAATATGTGCCGCACCTTGGCAGACGTTTTCTGACTTATCCTCATCTTGACGGATTCAACGATGATGCGGGCGTGAGTGAGAGTAAATTAAGGTCGTTGCTCGCTGGTAGGTAATTTCCGAGTGTGCGTGTGTAAGTGTTAACATTTCGAGTATGTTTGTGAGTGAAGTGAGGGTCATCTGTGCGCCGAAAACGGCAGGTGCTGGGAAAACTGAGCGGCGCGAGCATGTGGGATGTGGCAGCTACCAACGTATTTGCCCTTTATGGGAACCATCCACAATCCACTTCCTCCCATGTTTCACCTCGGTATTCCGCAACTCTCTTGACAACAGAATCACTCGCGATGAAATCTTGGAAACGCATTTCAGTCACAAATCTCTATATATAAAAATGAATGTCTGTCTGTATGTATGTTCCCTATAGACTCCTAAACTACTCGACCGATCGGGATGAAACTTTGGGAATATGTTTTGGGAACACCGGGGATGGTTTCTGACTAGGTTGCATTCTCGGTGGAGACTTCCTTCAACGGTTTTCAGGCTATTCCTGGCAACCCCGATCTTGAAAAGTTGTTGTCGAGAATGTCGTTGTCAAGAAAAATGGGAAAAGCAGTTTCGTCGAGTTTTTCATATCGGGTCGTGAGTGGTGTCCTCGGCTAGGGCAAATTCCCCTCTGTCCGAAAAGTGGCGAACGATTTTTCTAGGACCACAACTTGCCGAGTTATTTACATATTTACAATGTTGGCAGCAACTCGCCGAGTTATTTATTGGTACCTTTCAACACGGCGTCATATCTTTTTTCAAAGTTCTTTTCACAAGGAAAGTTCACTCCATTTTAGGACAAAAAAAAAATTACCCATAAATTCCCAAAATGAAACAGTCTGACAAGTGACACCTCATTTTAAATGTTTTTGTACGCTGAACACGATGGTGAAATCAGAATTGCGATATCTCATTCCGTTCTCAAACTGGAGCACTTTGAAGATGAAGGAACGTGGTTATTTTACATAAAATCAGTTATTTCTTCGAAAATTCGCTCTTATAGCCATGCTGCATGACTGTGGTTTTTAAACTTGCATCAACACAACCCACCACGAGTACACAGTCGGTTATGGTGCGGGGGAGGGGGAACTTTACGTCCAGTTATTTACGCACCCCGACCGGGGCAACGCCCGGGTAATCCGCTAGTTTTACAATAAATAAATTAAGTGTCATTTGTGAATTTTTGAGGTTTCCAACTCTTCTTGGATTAATAATCGGTAGACGTACTGTATGCTAAAATCCCGAATGTCATTTCAAGGTCAGCTATTCAAAACGCCTCTGAAGACGAACGGACGATTGTTTGGTTATTCATTTTCAATTCTTTTCTCAACGTTTACATCCTTGACCTTAATTAATTAAATCCGATACCTACCAGAATCGTGGGGTTTGTTATAAAAAAATGCCCGAAAGGCCGGAACTTGGACATTCCATGTCGGCCTTGATCCATTTCCATACGAACCACCACATTTGGTCACACGGTACCTACATGTATTATTTTTCAGGAAATCTTCATAAATGAGCATCTTTGCACAACCCTCTAACTTTCTCACGCTAGCCCCTTTTTAGCGTTGCACAAACCCTCTTTCATGGTTATGGGAATTTCAAGGGTATTTTGTACAGTAACTTGGTAGCACGTTAGACAAAAGTTACCTACATATCTTCACAGAAAATATCCAATCGTTGCGGAAAATTCTACCGAAATTCTCAGCTTAGCGTGAACGTAGCACATCAGATTTTGAGGGGAGGTTTAAACAAGTGTTTCCCCTGCTCAATTCAATTTTGGTTCATTATTTCCAATAATGAACCTTTGGAATCGAGCATGGGAGGGTATGGTTTGATGTTATGGGTTGATAAATCCGAAAATGGAATGAAAAAAAAAGAAGAAATTCTGTCCGTCCGCCGAACGCCGTAGTTTACCGTGCACCAAAATTAATGAAATTCTGTTTGTAGGTCCCATTGGGGGTCTAGTTGGTACGCGAAGCTCGGCGTTAGTGTCAGTCTTCTCTAAGGGGTGAAAAATAGAGTTTGAAATTCGATGGAAGGTTATGTATTTAAAAAAACTTTATTAAGTACCTAGATCTCGAACTTGTCGATTTTTTTTAGACCACCCGAGTATGCCCTCCACAATAATGCCCTGGACCCTGAAGATTGCACAAAAAAAGCTTCTTCAGGGTGATCGTGATTCGTGATTGAAACGGTATCCGTAGCCCAGATATCATTGCTAGGGAACAACTGTTTATAATCACGCATGGTATTGGTGAAAACGAGTAGGTTGTTCCGTGATACTTTTCATTTGATGAAAGATGGTTATTTTGGATTTTGTTGATATAGGTAGGTACTACAACAATAAGGCTCGCTAAAAAAAGAACATGACATAAACACAAATACCTACCTGTAGGTAGAATTCTTTAATCCACCGCATATTTATGAAACTATATCTAATTGCCTGGCCCGCTCTAATACTCGATTTAGGGCTTCCCTGTGGGAAGCAGGAGACCACGGAAAACAGTGATCTAGGCGGCAGGGGCATCTATACTGATAATAAACTCTTATGTAATAATTTGCAGCGTTTTTCACTGTTGAAAATAATAAACCGATGTTTTAATAGACTGAAACAATGTTTTACTATAGAAAATGATGAAACGCAAATTTTTTACCTCCTCCGACTTGATAAATCAGCTACTTATAGTTATCTACTCTCCGCGTTCAGGCGTACCTGATATTTTTAGACCCGAGTCGATTATCGAGCGGGAATCCGAGTTATGTGGGTCAATCATCGCTGTGCCTTCTTCCACAGAGCGGGCGGCTCTTCAGTTGACCGTCCGATGTCCTATCGCTTCGTAATCGTGTTACCTATCAGGTTTCACTCCCATTCAGACTGTCAGCGAATTCATCTTGTTCGATGAAACCTAAAAGGCGTCGCTGAGTAGCTCATTCCGTTTGATAATTGAAGTACTTACCTAAGTAAGAATCTTATACAAGTCTCAGACAAGAATCTTACTACTACTACTGCTAGGCCGTCTAAGGGATGCATTTTAGCGAATTTTTGGAAACTAACTGTGGGTAAACTCCGTGTTTTGAAAAACAAAACAGTGCAAGTTATTACACAACGGTTTATTATTTACCTGATCACTGTTTTCTTGGTCAATACCTACCCTCGAGCTCCTCTCAGGAAAGCCCTAAATCGAGTACTGGAGCTAGCCCGGGAATCATAGTTTCAAAACATTGCGCGGAATTCAAGAATTCTATAATTAATTTTACTTTGTTGTTAGTCATGAAGCATAACTTTTGTTTTGTTGAAGTTACAAAAGTCACCTATTAACAAAATCCAAAATAACTATCATTCTTCAAATGAAACATCATCAAGATTTCATCAGGTGTTCCCTAGCAATGATATCTGGGCTGGATATACAGCTCCATTCACGATTTTGTTGACGACGCTTTTTGGTGCGAACTTCAGGGCCTTACTGTGAACGATCGGCTGGTCTCAAAAAATTCTCTAGGTCGAGATCATTTGAAAAACGTAAAAAATCTCGAGATAACGGCGCCCTAGAAATGTCAACCCCTATTTTTCATTCCTTAGAGATGACTGACAGTAACGCCGACCTTCGCGGACCAACTAGACTCCAAATGGGACCCACAACACAAATTTCATTGATTTTCTTTAATGGTAACTTAGAAAAAAAACAAATTTCAGCCCATTTCGACCATTATTTGGGGTAGTTATGAGCGTTACAAGGAATTACCACAGACAGACAGACAGGCACGAAACCAAAAATGTTCCATGATGTCTGAAATGCAAAATGGTAGTGGAAATCTTCATTTTGGAGGACATAAATTTTTTTTACTCAATCACGAATCCAAGGCTTCCCTACCTTCGGTAGTGAGGAAGCAAAAACGAAGTATGGTTTGTTTAACATGGATATTTTTTTGGACTGGGGGATGGTCCGAAATTTCCGACACCAAAAAGTGTCGATACTGATAAACAAAATTAGCTAGGTAGGTAGGTACCAAAACAATAAGTTGCTAGAATATTAACATGGACCGTGTATGTTTTTGGGCTGAGGGACGTTTCGAATTTTCGGCACAAAAATGTAACGCTGTACATAAGCTAATTAACTTCATGATGAGGATGGAGGATAAAATTCGAAATTGAGCCTCATTAGGACTGGTGTGTAAGAATGACGAGGCGAGGACCCTTCATAATCAGCTGGATGAGCCCTGAGGCTAATTTCACTCCTGTTTTGACATGCAAGGATGAAATTCGAAATGGAACCTCTGTAGGACTGGTAAGATTGAAAAGGTAGGGGGTCCTCCCAAACCAGCTGAGTGAGCCCTGAGGCTAATTTCACTCCTGTTTTGACATGCAAGGATGAAATTCGAAGTGGGGCCTCTATAGGACTGGTAAGTAAGAATGACGAGGTGAGGTTCCTCCCTAAGGCTAATTTCACTCCTGTTTTGACCTACGAGGATGGAATTCGAAATGGAACCTCTGTAGGACTGGTAAGATTGAAAAGGTAGGGGGTCCTCCCAAACCAGCTGAGTGAGCCCTGAGGCTAATTTCACTCCTGTTTTGACATGCAAGGATGAAATTCGAAGTGGGGCCTCTGTAGGACTGGTGAGTAAGAATGACGAGGTGAGGTTCCTCCCTAAGGCTAATTTCACTCCTGTTTTGACCTACGAGGATGAAATTCGAAATGGAACATCTGAAGGACTGGTAAGAATGAAAAGGTAGGGGGTCCTCCCAAATCAGCTGAGTGAGCCCTGAGGCTAATTTCACTCCTGTTTTGACATGCAAGGATGAAATTCGAAGTGGGGCCTCTGTAGGACTGGTGAGTAAGAATGACTAGGTGAGGTTCCTCCCTAAGGCTAATTTCACTCCTGTTTTGACCTACAAGGATGAAATTCGAAATGGAACATCTGTAGGACTGGTAAGAATGAAAAGGTAGGGGGTCCTCCCAAATCAGCTGAGTGAGCCCTGAGGCTAATTTCACTCCTGTTTTGACATGCAAGGATGAAATTCGAAGTGGGGCCTCTGTAGGACTGGTGAGTAAGAATGACTAGGTAGGTGAGGTTCCTCCCTAAGCAGAGTGAGCCCTAAGGCTTCCTAAGGTCTTCCTCTTGGCCCCACTGGCGCTGGTGGTTCCGTCGACCTTTGACAAGGGTATTGTTGAGGTATAGAGGGGTTGCATCCTCCAAGTTTAAAATCGCTAGACCTGAATTAGCTGTTTTCCGCATTTGGCGGAGCAGTTGTTGGCACATAGCGCCGCTCACCTGGCCGGGCCGACGTGAAGAAAAATGTTGAGCGAATTGTTGTTCTTAGCGATTAGCGGTGCCCTTGCCGACAATAAGCTTTCAAAACAAACTTCTGAAATAGCTTTGATTCCAACATCTACCAGCATAGTTGAGAACCAAGCTCTTTCATTATGTCCATTTAATCATCGTTATTCATTCGTTGTTAATTAATAATGAGTTAATAATTAATGTAATTCGTTATTAGTTCATTATTAATTACGAAATTATAATATTGGGCACTCCATGTTGCCTACTTACTATTTTTAGTTGTACTCATCGATGGTTCTGCTTATCATGTCATCGTGTTCTGAAAATCCCAGCAATGGAATTGTCAATCCGAATTGACTTTGGAGTTGGGACCGCCCTCTCGATGCGATGATTTGCTCTTCAAACCAGGTGCCCAAACCCTCCACTTCTCAAGACCCCTAATATGTTAAATGAAAGAGCTGGCCAACAATATCCTCGCCGCCTATCTCCGATCGAAATGAAGTGGTTTCGGGTGATTATCTCGAAGGAAAAGTTCCAAGAGCCCCCTCGACGGATGAAGTCAGAGATTGTTCGTGATCCCGCGAGCTGTTGAGGTTTTTTCCTCTTTTAATTCTTCATTGGAAGGTGAAACAATAGGGACAGACCCCCTCCACCACAGCTCCCCTGCCGGGCGCCTTGGGTTCCTCGACGTGGGAAACAGGTCTCTTGACAGACGCCATTGGCTCTTCAAGATCGTTTGTACCCTCTCAATCAAAATCTCTTTTATTTTTTATTTTTCGTTTTTACTTTTGATTCTCTTTGTGTTGAGTTTGTGTTAGTTTGCGATCAATCAGAGCGCCACGGGATCGACTTTGTTCAAATGAGCTCGAAGTAATATCGAAGTGGCCATGTGCAGTCGTCGGTACCACCTCAGCAGTCAGCCTTGACGAAGTTGTACCGCGGATTATTTGCAAGTTGTCATCACTTAAAAAGCATGCAAGGGGTAGTTAATACTTGCAAGTCTTGATACAAATTGTTGGGACTATAGTTCATAGTCGGCTTTTGGCGCAGAGCAAAATGGTCTAAAATCGGGACCGAATTTCCAGCTTCGATCACCTAAAGGGAATTTTGTTTTGATTACAACCTATACATTTACTTCTCCAAAATTACTTAAAGAGTATGCAACGCTCGTAAACTAGTAGGATTGACCTTTCTGTGGGAGCTAGTGACATTGAGAAATCCTCGACTCCACTTCCACTCGACTCGACTTCACGAAGGAATTCGAAAAACAAAAATGTTTGCCAGTGTCGAATGTTCCTCTGATAGTAGTGTCGAGTGAATCCTGACTGTAGAATGTTCTTCAATCAATTTACAATTTTTATTAACTGGATTTTGATTAATTTTAAATCATGGGACCACTTGTGGACAGTCTAACTCTAACACATAAGGTACCCTCAAACATCAGGTCGTTTGGTTTTTCTTTCGATAAGAATGTTGGTTACATGGAATTGGTACGGACAGACTGACATTATACGGAGCCAGCTTGGTGTCCCAAATGCGAATGGGAGTTCTGATTTTGGAGGACTGGAACTTCTTCTAGTTCCTGCATAAATAGAAAGCTTCGTCCGTGAGGGAGCCTTATTGATGTAACGTGGTACTTTCGTATTATTGAAACATGTTCGTCTTGTCAATTCAAAACTTGCATAAATTACTATTATATTCGAATGAAATCAGGGATTCATCTTGAAGGGGGACATCCTGTATATTTCGTACTTGTGACCCCCTATATTTCGTCCGCGTATTGAGAAGGGGTCGCTGATACGAGGAATGCCTTGCAGGGCCGGCTAGAGCCTTGAACAGCTCCAACAAAGAGCGGTGGAGGGTGTGTAGGGAGGGAGGGAGACCTGTTCCGCAACTTATGACGTCAGAACAAGCCTGACCATTCTACCAGGAATCTCCACCCATCCGACTCGTTGAATATGCAAGTTCGGATAGAAGTCATAAGTTGTATCGGGATTTTCACCCGTTAGGGTGCAACTCTCTGACGGTGGTGAGATACGCGGCTCCCAAGAACGTGACGTCACCGCGTTTCTGCAAACTGTAAACACTTCCATTACCTGCAATACACACCGACATCCAAGAGCCCACCTCAGTATTGAGCTCATGACGCACAGTCAACTCCCACTAGATTCCTTTCAATACATAACCTATTGTTACTGAGTCTGAGTATGAATAAGATGGAGAGTTATCGCCAATTAGAAATGGAAAGATAAATTACACACATAAAGTGCATAATATGTACTTTATGTGTGTAATTTATATTTCATATATTATATATCTCATATATTATATGACATGCGTCCCTCTTAGTGTACAGACAATTACATTTGAGTAGGTACTACATATTTGACAATCATTGAAATTTTTATAAATGTGTGTGAAATAAAATTAAAATGAATGCAAATGAAAAATTATAAGGAGCAAAATGAAGTAGGGATAAATTTGACAACTTCAACTATGAGTTTAGAAATTTGTGAACTTCACCTCTGAATTGGCCGAGGAGAGGGAGAGAGCGGACCCAGACTCGCAGACTGTTCCAAAGTCTCCCACCCGTGACCGATAATGATATGCTGTATGCTCTGGAGGCATGGGTGAGGATGCGAAGTATGCACGAACGCTGGGATAGTGATTGAGCAAATAAGTTTCGGAGATATGGTGCAGGGAGGCCACGGACGATTTTGAAAATTAGCAAAATGAGACGAAACTTGAAATAGTTGAAAATATCAGGTCCTAAAAAATGAGACCTGAATTCAGACACATGATCACGACGTTTGATTTCAAATAGATAAATCTAATGCATGTATTATATATGCGACCTCTAAGCGACGCGAACAAGCATTGTACAGGCTACTCGCGTACAATTTGTCACAGTAGGTAAAAATTGGCGTTATCAAGGAAACTAACAATTTTCGCTTCAGTCTGGTGGGTGTGAAATAGGAAAGCCTTCTAAGAGCGTTCAAGTGTCCACTGATACGTGCCACCGCAAGTGCCTTTTGGTGATTTGGAGCCGTCTTGCGAGGAAGCCAACATTATAAATTTGCCAGTAGATTCCTACGGATGTCTGCGGACATCGACCCAAACGAAGCGTTGCAAATTGTTACACTCTCAGAGTAGGTGATCACTATTGAACGATTATAAAACTCTCTAATAGCTGTCACTATCGCCCTTACAACCCTTACTTTGATCGTATAGTATCTCTCCGTTAAACCTACCTGTCCACATCCAGAACCACTTACCTAGGTCATTGCTATAGACATCGAGACACTACGGAGCAGTGGATTTGATAGGAAGTCACCGTTCCGTTTCCATCGTTGCCAAGTAACTAGGAAGAGCATAATAATATTTTATAAGGAAGTTCCATTGGTTATATCCGGTAACAGTTGCAGAGGTATCCATTCCGTTAGCTGCAGTAAATCGCTTCATTATCGATAGAAACGTATACGTTTTTTCTTACTGTAGCGTCTCAAGTCTCAACTCCTACAGCTCTCCCTAGGAACTCCCCAATTCTGTAGATATTGAAAGGGAACGTCGAATTTGTAGAACCAAATCACTTCCCAGGTTTCACTTTGACTGGAACTTGGTTGTCTCCTTCGATGGAGTTCAAAAAGTAATTTAAGATATTTTCTAAATGAATTTTTTAACGGGATATGATATTGAAACTTTCCATCTGGTAATTATTTGAACTGTTGATTTGCTGATTGATTATAAACGACTACAAGATTCGCCTATAAATGTGGAATAAATCCCTAAATTGAGCTATACTGTGCTATTGGTGCCCAAATTAATGTACCTAGAAGGTAGATCAGTAATGTGAAGATCCCGGTTGTTCACACATGGTCATGGATTACATTAGGCCCGAAGATTCCTCGTGGTACTGAACACCAAGTATCTATCCGTGTCGTCCATTACCACCAGCAAGTGCCTTCCAACAGGATAGGTATCCGAAATAGATTTTCCTGGAGCTCACCATGATTTGAATCTGCTGGTCACCTCTGTGAAGACTGGGCTGAGGTTTTACCGTTTGTTTCACGTCCATGTATACGGTTCATCGATTCCCCTGAATGAAAGGCTGGAAAGAAAACTCCATTCGATGCTGGATATGAAGATTAGATTGGCATCCGTTCAAATGTACACGGAATGAGTCGAATGTGTTGTGTTATACTGTGAATGATCTCCCCCCTCGTCTGAATGCATCACTGGGCCGGAGGGACATACGTAATTATGTAGGTAGGATACGTGTTGTGTAGACTTCTTTTCTTTTCTTTTTTTGGTCTCTGCTGAATTGGACAGTGGTTGGCAATGACTGGGGATTATTCATAAGCGCGGAAATATTCAGAAATTAATTCTCCTCGGTGTTTACCTACCTAATAAGTGCATTTAATTGGCGGTTTAGTGTGAATATTTATTTGACATTAGCAAGAGAGCCATGTTAATTATGAAAATCTAAGCTTCCTATCAATGAGATGTTCAAGTACTCTTAGGGCTGAATGTGTTATCACGTCAACAAGGAAAAAAAAATGTTTTAAGATTGCATTGCCATATCCTGAAACTGTTATTCAGTTCAATCAAAATAGTCGGGTTGACTGTGTGTTTTCCTGTTAGCTGTTTTTTCTCCTTCTGTCCTTTTCTTTGGAATTCTCACGCGCTTCACACTTGCCACAAGGCCAGCGACTCCATTCGCCGACGGTGTTATTATCAATTCCCGGCTGGGAGCGCAACACGCAAGGTAGGTTTGGGCAGTTCTCAGATTCTCAATTATCGAACTATCAGAATCAGTAGCTAGGTACTTAGGTACCTACCTGACCCATCTATATCAATCTGAAGTTTAATTGTGAATACATGTCACTAGTCGCAATCGCTACCAGTGGCCACCGGTCCATACCAATTTGTAAATTCACGTAATATATTTTGACATTTTCATGTCTTTACTTTGGCACACAAACTCGAAAACCGTTACCAGAAAGCGACAGGAGCGTCATGCTACCATTTCTGATGATTTTCGCTTACAACCGATTCGTTTCTACGGAACTTCATTTTTGCCATTTTTCATCGTACAAAACTCGTTAACCGTACCCCCGTACTTTGTGCGGTAGCTGAGCTGAGCATGACGAAAAAACGCTGCAAAGTCCTTGCTTGTCACATGGGTTTATTATTCTATTGGACACATCTACTATTATGTTGGCTGTTTATTTATTGTTTCTTTAATGTGAACTAATTGAAATAGCTATTTATGATGATTTCTACCAATTTTGGCCCCCAAAACACGAATTAGGTACGCTCCTTTTTGGTTTATTATTCTGTGAATAATACACCTATGTATTCGCTCAGCAAACACATTTTATAACACCCCCTCAAACTTTTTTCTTTTCCGTTTCAAGGTGCGTAGATTCCAAAAATGCAATGTCCGTCCGCCGTACGCCGTCCGCCGTATCACGTGTACAGGCTTCATTTTCGGTCCAAAAAAGTTGTTCTTTCGCACACATGCTCCATTTGGGCCCTAGTTGTGTCCCGAAACTTTTCAGCCCGATCGGAATACACCCAGGGGTATGAGTGAAAATGTGTGTAAAAATAGGTACCTACCTACTTTTTGCGTTTTAGCAACATGTTAGTAACATGAGCTTCTGAGATATAGTTTTCCATGTTTTTGGGGACGAGAAGACCGAATATGAAGTCAATTTTGACCAAAGAGTGGAAAATTGAGTTCTACCAAATGTTCAGCACCCAAAATTGATTTTTTTAAGAGTCAAAAACCTGCGAAATTGTCTGAAGTCACTATCAGTTTGTATAATAACACTGGAAAAAGTGTCAACACGTGGATCAAGACGATTAAATGGCACTACCAATGATCAAAGATAGTTAACAAAAAAAAAAAAAAAAGAAAAAAGGAGCGTACCTACCTAATTTGTGTTTTAGGGGCCAAAATTAATGGAAACCATCAGAAACAGCTATTTCGATTATTACGTATGAAAGAAACAATAAATGAACAGCCAACATTTCTGTAGGTATGTCCAGTAGAATAATAAACCCATGTGACAAGGACTTTGCAGCGTTTTTTTTTTTTCAAATTATCTTTGATCATTGGTAGTGCCATTCAATCGTCTTGTTCCACTTTTTCTAGTGTTATTATACAAATTTATGGTGATTTCAGACGATTTCCCTGGTTTTTGACTCATAAAAAATCAATTTTGGGAGCTGAACATTTGGTAGAACCTCAATTTTCCACTATTTGGTCAAAATCGACTTCATATTCGGTCTTCTGATCGCAAAAAACATGGAAAACGATACCTCAAAAGCTCATGTTACTAAAACACAAATAAGTACCTATTTTTATACACATTTTCACTCATAACACCCCTGGGTATATTCCGATCGGGCTGAAAAGTTTCGGGACACAGCTAGGGCCCAAATGGAGCATGTGTGCGAAAGAACGAATTTTTAGACCAAAAATGAAGCCGGTACCTACACGTGATACGGCGGACGGACATCGCATTTTTGGAATCTCCGCACCTTGAAACGGAAAAGAAAAAATTTTGAGGGGGTGTTATAAAAATTTTTCCTGACCGAATACATAGGTGTATTATTCACAGAATAATAAACCAAAAGGTGGGTAAATGAGGTAGTCAGCAACATAGGTACTTAATGAAGAAAGTCATTGTTTACTAGTATCGAATGTGGTAACCTTTCACCACTGTGTTACCCGGATCGTGGTAACCTTGCAACCCGTAAATGATTCAGTAAATTATCCCTAAATTGTTCATTTCCTTTCAAGTCCTGAATCAAGATTAAGAACAGGTTCGTTTGTTATTAGCGATTACCCGTTTTGTGTGTGAACAGGTTCTTTTGTAAATTGCGATTACATAGTGTACGATAGATTCGTAATGGTTTGAAAATATTTTTGTGTTGAAGAGCGCAAAATTAATATGTAAATCACCATACAGCGTTACAATTTCTCTTCGGATGATGAAGAAAGAACAAGCGACAATGGTTGTTAGTTACCTACCCACTGTCAAGATAAAGCCTCTGATACAACATGAAAATGTCTCACTGTGTTGCGGTCTTGTACGCAAGCGTTTTGGGCTGGGTTTGCGTTATTTTTCTGACTGAATAGACAAGTGGCCTAGATGCTCGCATCTCCAGTGGGAAGAAAATATCCTGTATCGGTCCTTAAGTAAAAATATAATATTATGTTAGTAGGGAGTGGTGTGTAGCTGTCTTTTTGAACGGACACAACTGGTAGCGATTGTCACTGGTGGCGATTTGACCCCAATTTGACCCGTGACACGGAAGTCCCCAGTACCCATAATGTTATTTGATAGGAAATCTTATTCCTATTTACTCATTGTATCCAGGTGTTTCTTAACCTAATTTTGGTTAGGTTCCGTCAGGATGTTAACAATTGCACGGAATTTTGACTATTACCGCTTTCGAAATACAGGAACGATGTTCTTAACCTGTCAAGTCTACCGTATGATCAACAAGTGACATCCTCGAGAACACGGCGATGTAGTTAGAAGCTTCCCATCTCAGCACACGTGTTGATAACCACATTCCCTCGGCACACGTGCAGAGAACCCACTTTTCCTCTCATCCTCAAGCCCCCAGCGATGTGATCACCTTTTGTTCTTGTCAGGCATCGTGTCCGGGAGCCGATGGAAACAATTTTATACCTCAAGGGCTCCAGATGTGACGCCGCCAGCAGCCTCCTGCGCTGTTGCCAAGTTTCCTCCTTCGACCCTCAGCATCCTTTCCTGCCGTCTTCAAGTTTTTTTTTGTCCCATACCTTCTTTCGTCCTTTTGTTCGTCTGTCCTTTTAAAACCAGCCTTCCTTCGATGATCATCTGTTCCGAGGTAGGTAGTTATTTCATCCAATTGGCGCGATAGAATCTTTTTGTCGAGCAAAGTTTTACCTGTAGGTATTATTACTAGGTATTACCAACGTCAATAAAGTAGCAATTTCATATGTGTTTCTGTTTTGGGTTTCTTTATTGTTCTATGCTATTTACGGACGGGAAGATCCATCGCCAAGATCCATATCTCTGTCTCCCTGACTCATGATCTATCAACCGACTCACTGACCACTCTACTCAATACCTCGTATGCCATTGACAAGGGAGAAGGGAGTCGGGCGTAGCTATTATGGAACAGTTTATTCACTATTGTTATACCTGCTGATAAGGTTCCTTCCGCGCAGGTTTACATTGTTTTATCGGGGACAATCCTTTTCATTTTCCGCCGACTCTCGGTGTTGTTGGACCGTGACGTCCCGACGAAAGTAGTTGCCCAACGGGTTGTTGACCCAGCGGAATTTCGGTCTGAGCGCTTCCATCAGTGGTTGCCATATTTCATAATATAATCATGTGCCTACATCTATGACTACCTGCCTACTGATAATGGCTGACTGCGTGACCAGTACTGCCGTAATATAGAACGCCTTCTCAAAAATTTTGAAATCGAATTTATTCCCTTCACCCCCGCTCCCCCTCAAATAGACAGTTTCGAAAAATAGAAAATTCTGTTCAAAGGTTCAATGTAGCTGTAATCATATTTCAGACTGTAAATATGAAAACTTCAACTTACTCTGCCTCTTAATTTTGGAATTTGAAATAATAAACCTCCCCTCAAAATTTGATGGTTTCCGTTTCCGCAGAATCCGAAAATGGAATAAAAAATTTAGGCCATCCGCCGTAAGCCGTACTTCATGCTTTTCATAGTTAGCATGAACCAAAATTTATGAAACATGGTTTTGTAGGTCCCATTTGGGTCTAGTTGATCCGCGAAGTTCGGCTTTACTGTCAGTCATCCCTAAGGGGTGAAAAATAGGGGTTGAAATTTTCAGAACGCCGTAGCTCAAAAACGTTCAATAGAAGGGTTTTTTTACGTTTTTAAATTATTCTTGAACTAAAGAATTTTTTGAGACCATCCGGATCATTGTACGGGCAGCCGTTCGTTTGCACCGAAAAGCTTCGTGAAACTGTATAAATTCGGCCCCAGATTATAATAACGGATGGCTGTATGTAGTCGAGTTGGTTGTTCTGTGATATTATTTCATTTAAGATTGATGGCTGTTCTGGATTTTGTTGATAGGTACTTTTGTAACTTCAGCGAACGTTATTATGCTTCGTGAATAACAACAAATAATTTATTAATGATAGAATTCTTGAATTCTTTGCATTTTTATGAAGCTCGATCTAGGACTTTCCAGGGGGGAGCTCGGAGGTAGGTAGTGATCATAGAAAACCGTGATCTGCGCAGAAGGGGCATATATACAGGTAAATAATAAACCGTTGTGTAATGATTTGCAGCGTTTTTATTGAGTAGACGCGTTTTGTTATCATGCGCGTAGCGTTCCTCCTTGAGCAGTTAACACTAAACACTCGACTACATAATAATAGGTTTAATAAGAAGATATCATTTTCTTTATAGCCATCAAAGTATTTCAGTTGTATAATTCAAATTCAGTTGTATAATTCAAAAGGCGTTCTTGACTAACTAACCTTGGAATCCCTCGCAGATTTCACCAGATTGCAGTGGTTATTTTTGTAATCGATACAGTTGTGGTCTAGTTATGCAAGATACTGTGGGAACTAAGTAGTCCGAGTAACACTGCACTATGAGTAATCAACACACATAGTCCAGTACTGCATGCATAACTCAACAGTACGTTATTTAGTTACTTACGAGTATATCCGTTCAACAAGACGGTTATGAAAGCTACTAGAATTTTGAAGGTCACCCACTCAGGTGTCTGGCTTGCCGGTGTTCCACCATGTGCCGGAGCAACGTTGGATAAGTTTTCCGACACTTTGGATGCTTCGCGGTTGGAATCGGCCATAGTCCTCGGAATGGCGTTTTGTGGAACACTGCAGAGATTCGGATAAACAGAATCCGGCTGACAAGACGTCCCAGGTGGGCATTTACTGCAGGGTTCACCAGCTGCGTACATCCCGAGGGTTTCGATGTTCCCGGCAGGTCCGTAGTTGCAAACTATCGTCGTCTTTTTCATGTCACTTTCCAAGTACCGCACTTCGCCGCAGCCTAGTTTCGAGGAATTGGCCCATCCGACCTGTAAAGGTGTAGATGGATGTAAACAGAGGAAAGTACCGATCATAATTTAAAGATGGCTTTTAATTTGGGACTCGACCGTGAATCGGGACCAGGTTCCCGCAGGGTAGTCACCTGGGCCCTCTCTTGCTTCCGATTTTAGTCAAATACCTGCAAAAATGCCAACAACACTGACAGATATCAACACCACACTAATTTCATTGTGGCTCAGGGGGTCCTGAGTCGAATGCCACGGAGAAGTCAAAATAAAGAAGAGTTAAAAACAAAAAACAACCTAAACTACCTTCGGAACGTGGAAAATGGTTGAAAATTAATTTGATGAGATTCCTGTTCATTGTGGGAGTACCAAAAAGGTGACCATCAGCCAATGCATTCGCTGATCACAAGAAATGCGAGGCACTGCGTTCTTCATCAACTTGCTGCATTTTTGGCAGGTGTTTGTCCAGGCTTATGATATAACAGAGGACCAGACGGGGAAAATTATATTCCATACCCCTTGTACCCAGAAAAACAATCGAAATACGCCGTAAAAATCGTCCGCTTTTCAGCATGAATTTCTCGGAAGTCACAAAGCGAATAAATGAAAAGAGGCTATTTGCACGTATTTATGTCATTTTTAAAAATGGAAGTAGATTTCATCCTGAGAATTTTGAGACCAAGCGCACGCTCCTGCGATAAGTAGTTCTTTTTATATGATTTTTCAAAGTTTCCAGAGGTTCCTACGTCACATCTGGCAGGGGGTCCTGCCCAGACGAGAGGGGTGCGATGACGAAGGAACCCCTGGAAAATTTGAAAGCTCATAGAAAAAGAATTACTTATAGAAGGAGCGTGCGGTTCGTCTCAAAATTCTCAGGATGGAATCGAATTTCATTTAAAAAAATAATATAAACCGCTATTGTGACCCAGGCCAATTATAGTCCATTCTCGTTGCATCATTTGGTTCACCACACTCGGTTTGGAGCATTTTACCCATCGGTTTGCATCGCTTTCGGTTACGTTACCTCAGCTAGGTATCGATATTATGCTACAAAATGCTATATGATTTCCTGACACTCCTTCACACCTGGGAGAAGTGTCCCCATTTTCCGTCTAGAAAGGATGTGACAAGAGCGCTGGTGGCGAGCCTGATCTCGTCCACCCATGCTCGGAAGCTGATGTTGGAACTGGGGAAGAATCCTGAGTTACCGATCATAGCAAAGTTCTGCCCAACGAATTCGAAGTCCTCCGTGCGACGGCATTTGTCGTGGTCGGAAATGCACTGCATAGCCCAGCGGAGTCCCACTTGTTCCAAATACCCGTCCCAGGTCATGTACCTGCACAAGCACCCATCGAATCATTGCTGCTTACCCAGGCACCCAAAGAATCGTAGATAAATACATGCGCAATGATGGTCACAACAATTTATTTGTCGTAACATACCGCACAAAGGTACACATTTTTCAACGCTGAATAGGTCAGTTTTTACTTTTGAACACTGCATGAGCGAAATATTAAATTAATAATGTTCATACGTGTGAGGCAGGACTGTAATAAAAAGCCACACCCACCTTTTTGTTGGTGGTTTTCAAACATACATGAAAACTGACGTCATTGTGTGACTCAGGTTTGGAAATAATTCTGCAAGATCATAATATATGCTGTATTATTACAGTATTATTTTACAGTATTATTATTATGTAGGGATGGCGAAAATTGACGTTTTGTGCGATCATCCAAATTGCGCACGAAATAATTACGTTTAAATACATGTATCGAGTGAGGGTCTATATTTTTTTATATAACAAGGGTTCCCGTTTGATAGAACAAAATTAATGTTTTGTTCATTCGCACGAGCGCAAAAATATGATTTTCGGATTGAAAAATTGGTTGGCCTTATTGAAAAAAACGCTGCAAATCCCTGCACAACGGTTTATTATTTTGTATAGAATACCCTTCTGTTACAGATCACAGCTCTATGTATAGATAACCCGTCTATATAATATAATATGTACTATTCTATGCATATTATGTAGATCGCAGACCCTCCGTAGGTTAGTACCTAACCCCGTACTCGTTACTAGGTACCTACCTAAATCACGAGTTAAATGTTGCTAAAATAATTCTGCCGATGACAAACAGTACCTAACAAAAAGAAACACACATAATGATGTTCTGAAAAGAAATTGTTGATGGGGAGTGAAAAAAGTTGCAAAAGTACCTACCAACAAACTCCACCCCCTTCTACGTAGATGGTATAATGAACCGTTGTGTAATAATTTACCGTTGAGTAATGATTTACCATAGTAATAATTTACCCATCAATAATACTTCAACGTTTGTTCAAGTTTTACTACCTACCAACAAACTCCAAAAGAGCCATCATTTTTCAAACGAAAAAATATCACAGAACAACCAACTCGACTTCATACTCCGCCAATATAATCAGGTGATCCCTACCAATGATTGGCCGTATTCACAAATTCCTATTGTGGGCGCGTCTCTGGTTACGAGATTTGGTTTGAATTGTATACAATTTCATTCACACTGGAGTCGAAAATGCCTGTCGGTGCAAACTTCGGGGCCTTACTGTGAACGAACGGCTGGACGTACGATGCTGCGGATGGTCTTAAAAAACTCGCAAGTTCAAAAACTATTTAAAACCGTAAAAATATTTACGTAAAAAAATGGTATAGGCGTTTTGAAAATTTCAACCCCTATTTTGAACCCCTTAGAGATGACTCACAGTAACGTCGAGCTTCGAGGACCAACTAGACGCCGAACGGAACCTATAACCCGAATTTCATCAATTTTTTTTCATGGTAACTAAGAAAAGTGGCCCGTACGGCGTACGGCGTACGGCGTACGGTGTACGGCGTACGGCGTACGGCGGACAGACAGAAATATTTTTATTGCAGTTTTGGATTCTACATACCTTGAAACGTAAACCATCAAATTTTGAGGGGGGGTAAGAATTTTTTTTTTCATGCTCGATTCCAATGGTTCATTATTGAAAATAATAAACCAATACGTTTTTTTCTCTAGGTATCTTCAAAATTGATTGTTTAGCCGAGAAATGGCACTTTGTATATCCCTATCAGCGGACACCCGCTACGGAGATACGAGGTCCAAATCCCACCTGTGGACCTCAAAGATTTCCTCACCGCCGTGCGCAAAAACGCTGCATATTATTACACAACAGTCTGTTATTTATCTGTATACGAGTAGATGCCCCTTCCGCGTAGATCACTGTTTTCTGTGGTCAATACCTTCAGACCCCCCCCCCCCCCTCCCTTCCCCAGGAAAGCCCTAAATCGAGTACTGGAGCCGGCTCCGGAATTAAAGTCTCCTAAAAATGCGCGGGATTCAATCATTCAATCATTGATTATTTTGTAGTCAGTTTCCTCGAGCTCCCTCCAGGAAACCCGTAAACGGATTACTGGAGCTGGCCCGGGAATTAAAGTTTCATACAAATGCGCGGGATTCAGTAAAATCATTGATTATTTGTAGTTATTCATGAAGCATAAGGAAAATAATAAAGCGTTGTGTAATAATTTACCTGTATAGATGCCCCTTCTGCGTATATGTATAGTAGAATAAACAGTTGTGGAATAATTTACCGTTGTGTAATAATTTACCCCATCCGAAAGATCCATCATTTTTCAAATGAAATAATATCATAGAACAACCAACTCGACTTCATACAGCCATCCGTTATTATAATCAGGTGTTCCCTAGCAATGATATCTGGGCCGGATTTATACCGTTTGATCCACGATCATGTTGACGAAGCTTTTCGGTGCGAACGAATGGCTGGTCGTACAATGCTCGGGGTGGTTTCAAAAATTCTTTAGTTCAGGATCAATATAAAAACGGAAAAATACCCATACACTTCAATTGAAAGTTTTCGAGCTACGGCGTTCTGAAAATTTCCACCCCTATTTTCCACCCCTTAGAGATGACTGACAGTAACGCAGAGAGCTTCGCGGAACAGCTAGACCCCAAACGGGACCTACAAACCAAATTTCATTAATTTCAGTTCATGGTAACTAAGAACAGTGCGAAGTACGGCGTACTACTACTGAACTTTTTTTAAATTCCATTTTCGGATTATACATACCTTGAAACGTAAACCATCAATGTCTGGGGGGGTTAATTTTTTCCATGCTCAATTCCAAAAATTCATTATTGAAAAATAATAAACAAAAGAAGCGGCAAATTATTACACAACGGTTTATTATTGTGTAAATTACTACGCAACGGTAAATTTTTACAAAACGGTAAATTACTAAACAACGGTAAATTATTACACAACGGTTAATTATACTATCTACGCAGAAGGGGCATCTATACAGGTAAATTATTACACAACGGTTTGTTATTTACCTTACGCTTCATGAATAACTACAAAAAATGATGAATGATGAATGATTGAATTATTGAATCCAGCGCGTTTGTATGAAACTTTTTCCGGTCCGCCTCCAGTACTCGATTTAGGGCTTTCCTGGCGAAGCTCGAGGGTATGGACCACAGAAAACAGTGATCTACGCTTTTTATTGCATTTTCGCATTATACATACCTTGAAACGTAAGCCATTAATTGTTGAGGAGGGGTTACATTTTTTTCCCCATGCTCGATTTCAAAGGTGCATTATCCACAATAATAAACCAAAATCAGCGGACACCCTGTATGTACTTAATTACATTAGCATTGCAACTAACCTCATGTCAGCGGCTTTCGGCCATCCGTTCATTTTGCCGCCTGCCAACGCGTTTCTGTAATTATTGTGCATTTCGAGCATTTCCCGTCTGATTGTGGGAGTGGTTGACTCACGGATGTCGGTGCAGTTGCCTACTCTACTCACTGGTTTGTATTTGCACATCGTATTCTGCGAGCCATCTCGGCATTTGAGGCTGCACCAGTCAACTCCTCCGACTCCCCTCGCACTGAATAAGATGCTCAACCCTATCGCCGAGTACGCAATCCGCCTTTGCATTTGTACTGGGATGTACAATTAATAGATGTGGATTTGTAAAATAGACTGTATACACGTAGTTACATGTGGTGTCATGGAAAGATCGATTGATTGATCATTCCGTGTTTAGTTGTGCTCAAGCAAGTTGTCGGTATCTTGCAGTAGGTAGGTAAGCAAATAAGTAAAGTCCTACATTCAATATCCTTTCCATTCAAGAACTCCTCATTATTTTCTGTATAGATAACGCTGTCAACATCACTGTTTCATAGACAAGGAAAACAATTATACTCCGGAAATGCCCATGCCTACATAATAGAAAAGTAAAATCTATAATTTTCTGCCAAAGTTTGCAGGGTGCTTGGGATCTGGTTCAATGATGGGTTCGTAAATTTTCAGCTTCCTATGATTCGGTTGGTTGGCCCCAGATTTTGTTTGTTAAGAAGTGCTGAACTCAAGGAACATTTTTGGTTCCGTGTCTGTCTGCCTATTCGTCTCTATCTGTCTGTGGTCAATTCATTTTAATGCCCATAACTACCCGAAGTAATGGGCTGAAATTCTGAGTAGGTGCGGGCTGGGTCAGAAATGGTCCCACGCCGAAATCATTGGAAAAGTACGGTAACTTTCGCCAACGCGAACTACCTGAAACGCCCATAACTACCTTGAATGTCGTTAAAATGAGTTTAAACTTGGAGGGTCGATCAGGAATAATACTTTGATAGTTTCATATGAATTTCATCGGAATCGTACAGTAACTTACGTCTGCGCATGCGTGAACATGAAATGTTTGTTGACCGTTTCCTTGTAACGCTTCTAACTACGCGAAACATTGTAGAGAGCTGAAATTTTGAGGGTACACGCGGGTTGGATCGCAGATGATTCCCCATCAAAATCATAGAAATCGTACCGTAACTTTCGTCTGCGCATGCGCAAGCGTAAGATCCTCGTAGCGCTCATAGCTACTCTGCAAATCATCGTAAAGCGGTGAAATTTGGAAGACAGATGAAGGAGGTGTTGGATGGTCTCAAATGCATTCCATCAAGATCAGACTATAACTTTCGTCTGCGCATGCGCAAACGAAAAATCCGTCTTGCGTTTGCCCGTTGTCCACCGACAGGACCTACCCAACTAATTCCTACTCGAATTGGCGGACGGTTTTCTTCGGTTGCTTACTTTAATGTAAAACACTTCTCCAAATCATAGTTTGAAGTTCTCCTGGGTAACTGGAAAGTGCTTTGGTTTTTATATTAATTAAACGAGTGAAAAGAGAATAATATATTATAAAGCATGGAAAAACCGACTATCGTTTTTCTTAGTCCCCACACTTATGTCGATCGTCAACAAAATTGGTGGAAGGAAAAAGATCGGTCAACACGTCAGATGAAAATGTTGTCGAACTTCGGGGTTTCCTGTCTAATCGGTTTGGTACTGATCGTCCGTTGAGAAGTGGAAGATTGTCGCAAATGTGTTCATAACATGGATGTAAGATTCGCTATTTGGCTGTATGTGATTTCACAGTGCTATGGTGGACGGGACTGGTGCGACTTGCCGTGTGACAACGGCCAAAAAAACACCATGTGCATCTATAAACCTCACACTGCGGCAAAGACTTGCAAAGATATAAAAGATACCCAGACCCCGTCGGGTAGAAAAGATATGCTGCACATGCACAACAAATATCGGGACGATCTTGCCAGTGGGAAGATGTCAGGTTGGCCGACAGCCGCCAACATGAGGCAGATGTCTTGGAACTCCGAAGTGGAGCAAGTGGCCCTTCGTTGGGCACAGCAGTGCGTACCTGGACACGACATGTGTCGCCGCACTTACATATTTAGTTACGTCGGACAGAACTACGGGATGGAAGGCAGTAGAACCGAGTACCCTAGTTCTAAAGGAAGTTTCGACGGATGGGTTGGAGAAATTGATCTCATCAAAGACCCAAAATCCATGGTTAGGAGCTTCAAACGAGGCGATTGGGGCCACTACACCCAGGTGGTCTGGGCAGGTAGCTACAAGTTGGGGTGTGGAGAAATCCATACTGTCGAAAGTGATTTCATGAAGACCATCGTCATATGTAACTATGGGCCTGGTGGTAACATATTGGACACCAAAATGTACGAAGCAGGAGAGCCATGCACCAAGTGCCCCAAAGGAACCGAGTGTCGCCTAGACTCGGTTTACCCAAATCTCTGTGCACTCCCTACTGACGACACCAAACCCGTTGACATCGCTCGGGCAACTTCGAGTTTGTCAAGCTTTGGGACATTGATTATGATGTCTTCGCTTTTAACTATTTTTTCTTCATTTTTGTAATAACTACTTTCATTTATCGTATGTAGAGAACATTCGTATTCTCTGGTCATTATAAACAGTGGTCGCCCATTATGATAGTGATGATTCATGATAATTATAAACGCTGATCTTCAAGTTTGAAATGACTTCTTCTGTTTTCTTATCATCAACAGTTTTTTGGTAACCAATAAATAAGTACCTAGGCATTATTTTATTTCCCAACTCGCAAATCAAGAATAGAATTGATGCAAGGAAAGGACTTAGATCAGTGAGGTCACAGGGAGATGGCACTTCGGAGGTGATTAATTGTGAAAGAAAAGATGCCTCAAAGATTTCATTAATTGCTATTCTACTATCGATACTTCAATAGTTGTCTCACCGGGGGGGGGGGGGGGGGGGTGTCGTCGTGATTCTATTTGATATCCGTGGACCTGCCCATGGAAGGACTCGGGACACGTAATTTTATGAACGGCACATCGTTGAAACCAGGAGGCCTATTCACTAAAAGCGTTATTGAAAAGAGATTATCTATTTTGAAAATCTCCCGGGACAACAGATATCTATTTTCCCTCCAAGTATCTCTTTTGGCAAAAGAGATTTTATGGTATCCACGATAGTTATTCAGTAACATCTAAAAGATATATCTAGTTGACGGCCATCTTGACTTTTCTATTTCTGTCAGAAGTGATACATAGTGATAGTGATATCCTGTATCATCCTTTGTTCATCCGCTACCACATCGGTCATTTTGATCATTCATCGTTCATTTTGATCGTGTATCTTTTTACATCTCATAAAGGTAAGTTGATTGTCCATTAGAAGTATATACATATCGATTCATGCGTAAAAACGTCTAAGTACGGGTTGAGGTATTAGGTAGTTGCCTAAGAGTGGGCGTTAATTTTATATATATATATATATATATAATAGGTACAAGCATTATGCCGCCTGATTCACTTTTTCTGTTTATAATTGAGACTTTTCCATTTCATTTAAACTTTTTTCCGATTCATGAGTGTGGTGGATGCGGTGAGGGGCGAGGTAGGAAGAGGTAGCGAACCTGACGCCCCTGGTTACCACCTAGAAGGTGTCCACCACTAACGCGTCAGGAGGACCTAACACCCCTGGTCCACCACTGAGACATTAGGAGGACTATGCCCAGTGATTACTACCGAGAAGGTATACACCACTCTGGGATCTTTTCTGGAGCATGCAAGTTTGTCCAGTCGTTATTACCTATGAGAAGGAGAGAGGAGGAGCGAGGTAAGAGAGATAAGTCTTTGACTTGAGGAGAGCGTAGAATGAATTGGAAGGCGAAGGAGCCGAGTTCTTATAGTCCCTGGGACTATCTCCCTCCATCCTCCATACTGGTGGAGGATGGTGGGGATCCCCACCAGGTTCTCCGGGTCTCCTTCGTCTGCCGCTCCATTCCTTGGTTTATTGCGAGATCTTATCATAAATATACAAGGAGTGGTTCTGGGAGGATACCACGACAAAGAGTAAAAACGTCCAAGTATAGGTTGAGTTAGGTCACAAGAGCGTTTCAGTAAAATACACGAACCCGGGAGACATCAGGAAGAGACTGTCTTCTGAGGGAGACTATCTCTCTCGGGAGATTTTCCAAAGATAATCTGTTTTCACTATCTCTTTTTGTGAATAGGCCCCCCCTGATGTCTCCCTATTAGTCTATTTTACTGAATAGCTCTCATGTATATAATATTTTTGGTGAAAAATCGACTTACCTTTATGGGATTGAGAAAGGTATACGATCAAAATGACAGATGTGGTAGCGGATGAACGAAGGATGATACACGATATCACTATCAAACAGTGAATTGGCCCCCAGGGCAGTAGGTAAACATACTCGATGCTCGATGCTCCTCAGCATGCCGGTATAGCTACCCCCCATTCGAAGTCCCTAGTTGGTCTAGGAGTAATAATTTATCAATATTAATTATTATAATATCATATTATTAGAGTATTAAGGTTGAGATAGACCCATGTTACAGTTGAAATCGATATAGCGGATTCAAACAAGTAGGTCATTCTTACTCTAGGTTGTTCATTGTTCTGTTTGACTGTTTTGTTGCAAATGACCTGCTGAATTATTGTTTCCTTAGTCTAGATGCATCTATCTTCGTTCAGTCTAGTTGGATGGAATTTTTTTAGAATTTTATGCAAAAAACCTATGGCGTCGGTAGTTGCTGTTACGAACGGATAGTCGTTTGGACTAGGTAAAATCTGTTTACGTCCATTATTAAAGAATCTATATTATTACCTAGTACTATACCTAATAATTATAGTGCCTGTAATATTCATCTATAAATAGCAACCTTGATAGCCGAAGATATTTTCACGATGGTAATTTAGGTACCTACGTATTACCTAATAACACTGAAAAGAAAATTTCGATGCTACCGTTGTTATTGTTGTTCCATTCTGAATTAGGTACGTGGTAGGTATGTCTGCGGTAGTTTTCTGAGCTTGAAATGTGTTGTTGTTCAATTGCGTCTCAATCGTTCTTCGATGCGGACTGTTGGTCAATCGTGGATTGGTGCGCTATGACGTGTGTCAACAGTGGCAAACACGACGTGCATTTACCAACCTCATCAGGCTGTTGGACCTGCAAGGAAATCAAGGAACTCAAACTCCAGCCAACAGAAAGCAAACCTTTCAAACCCACAACGAGGATCGCAACCGGTTCGCCAACGGCGAAATGGCGGGTTGGCCCAAAGCTGCGAATATGAGGCAAATGTCCTGCCACGTTCGAACTGAATTCGTTAAAATAAATAGGTACCTAAATTATTTATATCGGTAACTAAATTTCCGTCATAACCGTTCATTCAAGAGAATTTGGATGAAACTACCCATCTAATGGTAAAAAAATCCAAGTTACACTCATTCTGGGCTACCCAACAATCCTATTCTTGTCTTGTGGAATAAACAAAGCTTACCAAATGTTTATTTTTTGTTTATTCCATATTGCAAGACGGCTTACCACGTAAGGTGTGAAAAGAAATTCGATGAATTAATGAACCTATTCTTGTCTGTTTAATGGGTGTCATTATTAGATGGTTCATATGAATGATGAACTATCCATGATAGATTTTTGATTTGTATCGTCTACATTCATTTACCTACTTGTCTTTCAGCCATACTGTTGCAAAACCTGGTCCTTTAATTCCAGTACAATCTTGTGTTCTGTCAGCTTTACCAGTGGTCTGTTTTTAGATGCCATTGGTCCACTGATGAGTTCCATTAAAATTATATGCTTCTTGACTTCTTAAAATAATTCGTGTTTGAAAACTGTTAGTGATGTGGAACACAAAAAGTCTATTTCAACAGCCAAAATTTTTTACAAAAGAGTCAAAATTTAAAATTTTATGTGTCGAAAATTGCTAAGATTCATCGTTAAACACTACCTACCTCAAATTCCCCAAAAGTAGTAGGTACCAACCTACCTACCTATAGGATGGTGACTCATGATCATGACAGAAATGGAATATTTCAATAGCAGTTAAGTAATATTATCTTTCCTACATTTAAAAATTGCCCAAAATTGAAATAAATTGACGAATTTTACGAAAAATGGGGGAAGGAGGTAGTTTAACTCACAATAGGTACCTACAATTTCGAAAAACTAAACGTTCGGAGGCAAAAGAGTGTTAAATTCGGGGCAAAACCATGAGAAGTGTTTATGATAGTTTAGGTAGGTACGTTACTTTGAAAATTCGCTTATATGGCTTCTGCTTTTGAAATATTGAGAAACCCTGGCATTCGATTGTACCGTCTGAATTTGAGCTTGAGAGGACGTACCGACAATGAGCGAGTAATGAGTATCTGGGAAGGACTTGATGTGTCTGTTCAAGTCCTTCACTGGGCACTTGAAGGCGAGATTTCTTTCTTCGAGAAGCCTTTTGTCCTCTATGTAGAGACAAAAGACGGATGATGGGGTGTGGGAGAAAGATAGTGGGGTCTGGTGAGTTGTCACTTTTTGTATTGGACGAAGAAAAAATACCTCTATCAGGCTGGCAGGTTAGGTACAGGTTTGTTCACCGGTGACGAGGTTGCTAAGAGCAGTGACCCTGAGACGGGTCAGTGCCCAAATCCAGGAGCTTCGGTGGGCGGTCAGTTGTCTCCTAAGCCAAAACATCCTGAACACGAAGCTTGTATGTTCTCTCTTACAGTACATACTTCACAGAATGTACAACAATCTGTAAAACGTGAAAACCTTGGGGAAAATACAGATAAATTAGAGGTGGAAGAATACATTAATTATAAGTAAAGGAAATCATAAAAATTAGGACGATATCAGGGATTTGGTTTTTTGAAATCAAACTTGGTAATCACCACGTAACGTCCCCCCTACCAGCCAACAAAACCCGAAATTAGCTACCCACCGTTTTTCCGTGGACACGAAAGGTGTCCTGTAAATCGCCACCAGTGACAATCGCTACCAGTCGGGTTCAAAAAGATCAGCACTAGACCTGCTCATCCCACTAATCTATAGTTTTACTTACGGACCGATATCTAGGTTTTTTTTCCTTTTGGAGACCACTTTTCCTTTTGAATTTTTTTCCTTTTGGAGACCTTATCTAGACTACATGTCTATTCAGTCAGAAAAATAACGCAAAAATATATATTACTACGTGAATTCACAGCCTCTTATGGAAATTGTCGCAAATTTTTAGGTGGCAGCGGTAGCTACTGGTGGCTGTTGACTTGTATCCACACGAAATTAATACCTGTATCTCAGAACAAAGTCACAGAGCGATGAATGATATGAGTTAGAATGCCCACAAAGCAATGATGATGGTATAGGTATATTTTACTTCTATCTAAGGGGCCCGCACACGATCAATATTATTGTCAATATGAAAAGATATTGTCAATAATATTGACCGTGTGCGGGCGCAAAGTGGATTGAAGGTCGGTATTGATGAGAATATTGACGATATCCGTATTTTCTGTTCTTCGGTCGTCAATATCGGAAAGTGGAGGGGATATTGTCAATATTATTGACCGTGTGCGGGTGAACGTCAATATTTTCATCAACCCTCAGTTCGTCTCGAATCGAAACGCGATGAAGGTGGTCTGAGCAACAGGTTGTTTTTCGGTTTCACATTTTACATTCAGTGCGTAGGTACCTACTTTACTCCCTATGATCATGGAAATTCGCTAAAGTTAACAAATCTCCTTATTTTTATTTTAAACATAAATAAATAACCATATGAAAAACTTATGTCTTGTAATACATATATCAGCGCTTCACAAGTTTTGACGAAGATTCCTCTATGGTTCTTGGCGACATGATAACTGAGAACTTCAGGTCTTCAAAAGTCCTTCCGGTAGCCAGATATCGGAGAGTCAATGCCAATCTCCCATCAGCAGAGATACAATCTCTCATGTTCGTATCATTTCGTTTTACAAATGGTAGAACCAGCCCGAGCAACTTCTAGAAACTCTTCGCCCATCCTGAAATAATTCTTGTAGTCATCTTCATCGGTGGAGCTGTTTTGTTTTAACAAAACCAGATGAGTGTACTCCTCTCTCTTCTTGAGCCACTCCCTCATCCAGCGTTTTCTTGTTGTTCGATGGTTTGCCATTCCCATTGCCATAATTGTGGCAATGCATGCTTTTTTACGGTTGTCCATTACAAGTAAAACCAGTAAACACCAAAAAACCAGAAAATCCACGCAGCTATCACCCTGCTCGTTCGCGGCAAAAAAAGGAACTGAGAACATTTATTGACCAAATTATTTTCAATATTATTGATCGTGTGCGGTGGGGTAGTATTGAAAAGGGTTGACTCGAGTATTGATAGCTGTATTGACAATACTCAAGTATTTACTCTTGAGAGTCGGTCGGTCAAGAGTAAATACTTGTGTATTCGTCGTTGCGGTCAAGAACGCGACACTGCTATTGACAATACTGATATTGACAATAATTGCTCCTCCGCACTAACCTGAAAGCTTGCGGCTATTTTGGGAATCGTTCAATTACTGTGGTACCTACCTACCTACATAATTTTAATGTCTCTTTCTTAGAGTCACTACTGGCACTAGCATTCTGCTATTCCACTCTTTCGAGGAACAGCTTATTCAAATCACTCAAGGCTTTGAGAAAACTATGTCGTTCTGAGATACCCACTATTTCAGTCCATTACTAAAGAATGTTTTAGTTATGACATTAAAGACGCTAGAATATTACCGAGACACTGTAGTATTCTAGTGACTTTATAACGTGACACTTCGTGACACACGTGAGTTTTCTGATATGACCATATTTTTTTCACCAAGGAACATTGACATAATCACTTCTAACGAATTCAATTTCCAGTCTGGATTCTCCCCTGCCTAGGAATAAATACATATATAAATACTGTTACCATTTCTTTTTTTTGAAGGAATATTCTTATGAATCTCTCGTTCTGTGTGAAATCGAGCTCTAAAATATTTTTCTTTTCCCTACCTTGGTCGTCTTCGCTCAGTTGTATAGGTACCAAAGAGGCCACGTATGTGAAATTACAGCTTTGTATTTATTTATTTATTTAACAGTACGGCACAAGTGCCAATATACAAAAGAATAATTCAGGGGCAGTTGCCATGCAAGGCTGGTAATATATATGGGATTGAGTTCTTCCTGAGTCTTTTTCTAATTTATTATTAATTAGTAGTTCTTGAGTGTAGATGTTCGTTATTAGAAGACGGCAATGAAGTAGGTAGCTAGGTATTCTGATAAGACGGGTTGCTGAAGTTGGACTTTGAATGAGTGATGGTGACCAGATTTGGGTTGTAAATTAGTCAATTTAAGCTCGGAGTAAGAGATTTTCTGTCCGAAGTTTAGATTCTAGAATGTGAAGAGTGTCGGCAAAGAAGTCAAAATCACCTGTTCCATCAGAGCTTTAGCTTCACGAGGGAGCAGTAGCATAGGTCTGTGATATAATTACGATCAGCAAATGGCACGAAAAAGAGCTGTTGTGGCCTTCTGGGGTATCGAGGTGTTACAAGTTGGACACAAAAGATGAGATCAGGACACAAGATTTCGCCTCTTACAAGCTTATAATAAAACACCTCAAGCGTCGAATAATAAAACTCAAGTGTCGAATAATAAAACTCAAGTATAATAAAACGTCGAACCTCAGGCTGCTCAAGGCCATGGGCGGTCATCAGTTCGTGCTAGGCGACCATATCTCGGGGAATAATTATGTTTCTTCAATGCCAGGAATCACAAAAACCTACGCTGCACACGCTCGAGTTTGTTGTATTGGTTAAACAGGGAAGAAATTGGCCTCACTGCTGATTCAACTGATCAGGGTACCTCTACCTTGTCATTCTCTTTCAGTTGTACCGAATAAACTCGTGCCTCATGTTGGAAGAAAAAGTGCCTACTCGAGCCTTAGCGGAAGTGGAGTTGCCTTCGCTTATTCGATGAGGGAAAGCCAGCATTCTCTTCCCTTCTAATAGTAAACTGGCTTCCTCCAGGATCTTTGAGGTTCTTACAATAAACTGGTCAGGAGTTGTGCCCAACAAAGTCCATGCCCATGGGAATCTCAAATATCTAGACTACCACTTCAAAAGGGACGAAACCTTACGAGTGGTCTGGTGTCGTCTTTCACTTTGTGAACGAAGCCTGCCAATCTGCCATGCCACACCCGGGAGCTCTTCTAACTTTCATTTCCACCCCCTTTGTAGAAGTAGTGGGGATTTCTATGAGCTTTAGCTGTTATTGGGTGAATGGCGTAAAATTGCTCATTACAGAACAGTCCTCAAGATCAGTATAGGTACTGAACAATAAAAACTACGGATATTTTTGCTTCCGAGTCTGCGAAGCAGCGGAAGCCTTGTGTTCAATTTCGTGAGCCAAAAAATTTTTGTCATCAGAAATCAAAATTTCCACTTGCATTTTGCGTTTCAAAGCCTACTGAACAAATTTGGTTCCGTGTCTGTAGGTCTGTGGGTCTGTGAGTCTGTCCGCATTTCCTTGTTACAGCCATAACTTCCACGATTTTGAATTGATTCAGCTCAAATTTTGAGGGATGGTGCGGATAAGGCCCCTTGAGGTCCCATACAAATTTCAACATGATTGATCCAGCGGTACGCCCTGCGCATGCGCTAACGTTAAATTCAACAAACACGCATAACTTTCACAATTTTGATTCAATTTCGCTCAAATTTTCAAGGGTTGTTTGGACAAGGCCTAGTGAGTTCCAGTATGAATTTCAGCATGATCGGACCCTCGGTGCGCTCTGCGCATGCGCTGGCGTGAAATAGATTCAATTTCCTTGTTACAGCCGTAGTAACCAAAGATTTCACCCAATTTCAATGCAATTCTCAGGGATTAAGCGGGTAGGGCCCATTGAGGTCCCATATAAATTTCAACATGATAGAGCCAGCGGTTCGCCCTGCGCATGCGCTAACGTAAAATTCTTCAAACACGCATAACTTTCGCAATTATGTATAATGGACGTAATGTATTATGGACGTAATGTTATGTAATATGTATATTTCATGTAATGTTATGTAATGTAATGTTATGTAATATGTATATTTCACGTTATGTAATGTTATGTTATGTAATGTAATGTAATGTAATGTTATGTTATGTTATTTTGCTTCCGAGTCTGTTCTGTTTTATAATGGGTCACTCTGATTGTGATGAGGAAGCTCCTGTGCCATCACCTTGGCAGTGTATTTCCCTCTAGCTCTCCATCCGCTTGCTTAAGTATTTTGAATCATTTGTTACGTTCATAGATCCGGACATCAAACATCGTCTACATAGTAGGTACCAACCGGACTCGAAAATTTGAAGGAGCTACTGAATTATCAATTCGCGTCCGCAACATGGTTATTTGGTACCTGACATTATAGTGTCTTTAGTATGAACCCAAGGCTTATTAATTATTATAGCACTAATGTTAGCTTAGTAGGGCCCATAGGTTATGGATCGAGGATGCCTTGAACAAAACAAACACAGTTTGTCCAGTCTTTGACAATGTCCTTCATTTGTTCAGAAGAAAGTGGTTTCATTTCTTTTTTGAAGAACGTTGACAAAGATTTGGATAGCGGTTGTGGAGACATTGTCGTTGACTCGCCTCATTTCGCGGTCCCCCAAAACTTGCGCAACACAGCTCGAGCTCTTGGTTGGTAGCTACAAACAAGTAACATGCAAGTAGGTCAGGAGTCGATTAGGTACAGATAGGCGGCACGAGACGCGGCTACCTACGATAAGTGAGGACAACCAGTTAAAATAGGTTCCTGGTCTAGAAAGCAGAATTATGGTTGGTCACTACTTACCAGGTTCACGAGCATTGTCAGGTGTATTTTTGAGGTCCTCATAATTGCAAGCAGTAACCTCGAAAATAGCTGGTTTTTACGTTCTTGCTCAAAACAGTAGATAGCGAATTCTGGTGGTCTAGCGATTACACCCTTGAAATTTCAAGTCGTAAGACCAAAAATCAGCTATTTTTGAATTGGCGGCGCCGCGACACCGTTCCCTGGAACCATCAGGGTATCAAAACTCCATACCTATGGGGAATTCTTACGGTCCAACAAAAACACCTTTGTTCAAGTTCGATTACCTAATGTTTTAGCTTGCCGAGACCGTCGTAACATCATGTAAATGTTTGCAGGACCGTTCCTCTTCATCTGCCGGTCGGTCTGTCATGTCTTGGTGGAGATTTCAAGAGTAATTCAGATCAGTCATCTATACAGGAGAACGTACCAATATCGTGAAATCAATAAACCATTGTGGAAGAATTCGCAGCGTTTTTCACATCAGTCAATGTCATGCCATTCTTGTTGGGCAAAACTTGACAAATCGGCTATCGAAAGTAATGAAACTAGGGAACAATGAGAAAGAAAATCCCATCAGATTGTTGCAGGATGCGGAAACTGAGTATCCGTTCATTACCGCTCCCTTCGACCTTCATGAAGTGGAATGAGAAGAGGGAGAAGATACAAAATATTCACTAGTTTGTACTCGATTGCTTGAAGTTACGTAATCCATAATTTTGTTACGCTCAAACGGATGAACCTTTGTGGGTATAACCGAAGGATGAAACTCCTAATGGGGTCCCACACATTTTGTTCTTTTCCATGAAGTTTTGCTGCAACCGCCTATCGGGTCCATTATTTGCTCGATGATTCAGGAATTTTGAACTGAAAATTGGCACACCGGCCCCTCATTACAATGATTATCACATTTTCTGCAGTACATAGCGTGATGTCTCTCCCATTTTCGGGTTCTCTGCAGAAATCCCCATGAGCCCTGCGCTGCCTAAGCTTTCAAAACACGTCGCGTTATGGCGCCGAGTCGGTTGTTTCTCTCTCCAGGACTGATGCAAACTGTTGGGGGTAACCTGTCACATCTCAGATGGTTTGCCTGAGCGTTTGACCTGAGGGCTTGACTGATGGTTTGAGGTGGTTTGACGGTCACATCTCAGCGTGAATTCAAATTATAGTGTATTATTGTGCATGATATAATGTTCTCCTTTTCTAATGAACTCGAGTGGGCTGCGTTGGTATCAGGTTACCAATCTTCCTGGCATTCCAGGAATCTGGGTTACGTTCCAATCCGGATGACGTGAGCCGGATGATGGGAAAGGCGCCGGGCGGTCTGTCCAACGAAAAGGAGGTTGGATGACTCGACAGCCAGCCGCAGAACATTAAAGACCTCTGGTTGTGGTATGGGCGGTGGTGCGGGGTTATTCACTGACCCAGATGATTCATTTGTGCCTGGTCTGCCGGCAACATCTTCTTATCCCACCGACTTGGTCCCAAGTTGGAGGCCTCGATTTCCCCATCCGTGGACCGTTGAGACTTAGCGCCCAAATTCTTGTTAGAATAGAATCGGCAATTTGGAAAAATCCACAAACCATAATTGGTGGGTCTGATGGCCGTCACACAAGGTTTAGGTATTGCGCACTTAGGTAGGTATCTTATCGTAGTGGCCTCAGTATTCTTAACAACGCCAGTGGTGGCGCCACTATCAGTGAGCTTATACTATGAAATTGAAGGAATAATTAGAAACTCCAAGTTTTAGAAAAGACGAACCCTAGGCACTCGTACCGTAGTTGTTTATGTAGGTATAGCACTTTAATAATTTTCATTCCAAATTAAACCTTCGTAAGTAAACATCAAACCTGTACCTTTCCACTTTGAATTTTTATCCATTCACCCTATTCCATTTTAATTTCAACCTTTTCTTTTCCAATTCAAACCCTTCTTCAAGCTTCATTAAACCATAATTATGCATTTGAAAGTTTACATTGTATCAAAATAACCTCGACCTAAATAGCTGTTTTACGAACATAGGGTGGTGAGGTGACTCGAGAAAATAATGTTTTCTAGAGATACCTCCCTCGCCCACATTGGTTAAAATTTCATTTTTTGGGCGTAAAAATTCGCTAAAAATCGTCAAAACCGCTGAAAGGTCGCTCACTTTATAAATTCGTCGTGCTGCATGACTGGAATTTTTGTAAATCCTAATGTGTTTATTTTTTATTGTGCAGGGTGAGCGGAGAGGGTCCCCCAAGAGGATGGACAGGCTGAGAAGGAGCTTCCGCGACTCGTTCAGGCGAAGGAAAGAACACGTCCCGGAGAGCTCCAAACCTCATCTGTGGCAGGCCGACGAGGCCTCCGTCAGAGCAGGAACATGTACTTTTCACGTCAAGGTAATGAACACACACATATAAGTGGAAATTAGTTAATACAACATGTAGGTTTACCCACTGAGAAGCTCATCAAAACTCCAGGAGTCACACCCATTGAAAGGAAACCGTGGTGAAAATCATTATTGGAAATATGGATGAACATTTGGAGCTCAGAAACTAGTTGTAATATTGGTTCTGGATGAGTTTCCTCTACATCCAAAAATCTTCTTACTTGATGCTACTGATATTTGGTGGATTGTTTTGTTGTTTGTAGTTTCAGTAGGTACCTACTTATTAATTATTACCTATCACTATGTTGTTGTTTTTACAGTATTTAGGCTGCGTCGAAGTTTACGAATCAAGAGGGATGAACGTTTGCGAGGAAGCCCTCAAAGTCCTGAAGGTGAGTGTTCATGAGAATCTCAGCCTATAAATACAAAACACAGTTGGTCAGTTGTGTACCGGCGATTCAAATAGTCTGTCGAGTTGGGGTGTTCATGGTTTTGTGGTGTCCAAGCATCAGTATGCATGGTCCCCCCCCCCCCCCCCCTTATTGGCTCTGGTTGTATCACACCCATCACAATTATTGGTATTTACAATATTAAAATTGCAACACAATATTATACAATATTATATTATATTTTATTAATTATATTTTACAATATTATATAATGTGCATGATTCTAGTTCGTATATACCTAGTTAGTTTTATGAACTAAATCACTCGCGATGATGTCATGGAAACCCACTAATAATGGTGGGTTCAAATAATAAAGTTATTGTTTTTTACTGACGGTGGTTTGGTTTCCTATACCGGTATAATACAACAGTTTATTTTGTTCTCAGCAGAAGTAGACAACATGTTTGGGTGGCGATATTTGGCGGAGATACGAGATAAAAAATGTTAAAATCTCGTGATTACCATGAAAAGTCATTGCGGTGACTTCTATTGGGAGAATCAAATGACTTTTCTGCTGAAATTCTTGTCGAAATGATCAGGTTTAATTAGTGCTGTAAAACAGAATTATGCGTGGTATGCGAGTAATTGGAACAGTGGGTGGGTTGCATATTATCTCGAAGAAAACAAACGATTGTACCTAAGTATTTACATCATTCACCTACATAGTCAAATGGAACCTTTCACTTTTCAGTCTTCCCAAACGTTTCTGTTGTAGATATTGCTTTTTACACATATTTACGTAGATATTGCTGCTTATATACCAAGACCTTCTTGGTATGTTAAATGCACCAGTGGGTGTCCTCTGTAATGCTTGAAATAATAATAATGTTTCACTGGTCTCAGGAATGTGTATGGTTTTTGCTTGTCGGCCAAATGTCTAAATTTGCCTTCTAAATACGCTTCAAATGTATAAATCCTCTCTTCATTGTAACCATGATTTTCACATGGGGAGCGATAATAACTCGCTCCGGTGAATTGGTTAATAGAGCGTGGGATTCGAACCCCAACCCCGCCCGGCCCGTTCAATTCAATTCAAACAAGCGTTTTGTTTGGGCCGATTCAATTAGACTGCCAGGCAACAACCTTCCTCTTCCTCCGCAGATCTATGAATATTCACGAAAGGGGTTTCTTTTGTTTGCCGAGTGCTCGCTCACGTTCCGCGACGACGATGCCACTTGTCTATACGTGCCAAGTTGACACTGTAAACACGTTTAGTTGTTCAAGATGACACAGGCGACTAAGATTTTAGGGAATCCGTCGATGGTGTCCTCTTTACCGGAGGTTGAACAGCATTTTGCACTCATCATCAACATCAAGACCTGCCAAAAATGTGTTGTAAAAAAGTCGTGCTTGAAGGATTTTTAAATTTCATTATACAGTTTGGCACCTACATGAATCAGATAAGTACCACCTATCCTCAGTAAACTGAACAAAACGAGAAAAGCGGTTTCCATGGGTGGATCAACTGAAACATAAAGTTTTTTCTTTTCATGAACTAAACAAAACCGCCTTTTTCTTTTCATGAACTAAACAAAACCGCCCCATCATTATAATTAATCCGTAAGACCCTACAAAACGTTACTGGTTACATCTTGAACTGAAATCTTTATGTAGCTTCCTCACAGTCAAAGGAAGGAAAGCCTGTTTATTGTGTTCATGCAAGAACGTTAAAGATTTAATGTTAAAACCACCATCGTCAAATCTGGTTCTTCAGCGTCCTTTTCTTGTATCCAGACGTCGAGAAATTTGTACACAAACGCCTAAAGTTATTGAAGAATTTACCTAAAGCGACGCCCCCATTTCACAACATCAGTCTGCAAGAATAATATTGTCAGGACACTTTTTGGCTCGCGGAAGGACTTTTAGTCCGGAGAAGTGGCAGTGGCAATTGATACGGCAGACAGGTGGTGATCTCATCGCGGATCAGTCACCGCTGTTATTCAGCCAACCGACTCAGCTTATCCGAGGTCGCTCAACTACCGATCGATGATTCAGAGGGAGTGACCGATTGGCGTGTTACCCGAAATTAAGGTAATCTGAAATCTGTAATTTTTGGGTAGTGACGAAAATGTAAAATCCAGTTGCACCTCAATTGAAGATCATAACGTATTGTAGGGTAGAGTATTTACCTTACCGTGCGTTAGTTACCTTAAGTACATTACGAACTAAATCACTCGCGAAGAAATCGTGGAAACCCATTTCAAAGAAAAACGGAGTTATTGAAAAAATAGGTTATGCCCACTCATAAATTTTTATTAGTGGAAATAGACTATTATTTCAATAACTCCTTTTAAAAAAAGTACATTACCTTGAACTTGGTTCGCTAAAAAGAATTGTCATCAAAAGAGTCTAATAATGTAAAATTTGAACAGATCCTTACGTACTAAATCACTCGCCATGAAATAGTGGAAACCCATTTCAGAATTGAAACGCTGCAAAGTCCTTGTCAGATGGGTTTATTATTCTATTGGACTTACCTACGGAAATGTTGGCTGTTCATTTATTGTTGTGTGCGATTATTGAAATAGCCATTTCTATTATTGCACGCGAAAGAAACAATAAATGAACAGCCAACATTAGTGCAATAATGAAATGGCTATTTTTGATGGTTTCCACCAATTTTGGCCCCCAAAAACTCGAATTAGGCTCCTATTTTAGAAAAATTATCTTTGATCATTGATAGTGCCGTTTAATTGTCTTGATTCACCTGTCGATACTGCTTACAGTGTTATCATACTAATTACGATGATATCAGACAATTCCCCTGGTTTCTGACTCATAAAAAAATGAATTTTGGGAGCTGGAACTTCGTTAGAACCTCAATTTTCAACTCAGGTCAAAATCGACTTCATATTTGGGTCTCCCCTTGCTAAAAAACATGGAAAACGGTGCCTAATAAGCTCATGTTACTAAAACACCAAAAAAACCCTATTTTTACCCCACATTTTTCACCCATAACACCCTTCGGTATATTCCGATCGGGCTGCAAAGTTTTGAGACACAACTAAGGAGCCTGTGTGCGAAAGAACGAATTTTTTAGAACGAAAATAAAGCTAGATATGGATGCATTGCGTTTTGTTTTATTATTCTGCGAATAATACACCTATGTACCTATTGGCTGAGCAGAACATTTTCATGACCTCAAAATTTGTTCTTTTACGTTTCAAGGCGCGTAGATTCCAAAAATGCGATGTCCGTCCGCCGTATCATCCATATCTACTTTAGTTTCGGTATAAAAATCCGTTCTTTCGCACAAAGGCTCCATTTGGGCCCTAGTTGTGTCCCGAAGCTTTACAGCCCGATCGGAATATACCCAAGAGTGTTATGGGTGTAAAAATACGTTTTTTGGTGTTTTAGTAACATGAGCTTGTGCTTTATCGTTTTCCATGTTTTTTTTAGGACGAGGAGATCGAAAGTGAAGTCGATTTTGACCAACTAGCGAAGAATTGAGGCTCTAACAAAGTTTAAGCCTTAAATGTACGTTAAATTTTGGTCTAAAATCGTCGTTCTTCCGCGAATAGGCTCCATTTGGATCATAGTTGTGCTCCGAAGCTCAGCAGCCCGATCGGAATACACCCAGGGTGTTATGTGTGAAAAACGCGTGTAAAAATAAGGGGTTTCGAGGTTTTTGAGGTTTTAGTGAACATGAGTTTGTGAGGTATCGTTTTCCATGTTTTTTTTAGGGCCAGAAGACCGAATATGACGATGATTCTTCACTAAAGAGTGAAGAACAGAGGTTGTAACGAAGGTTTAGCTCCCAAATTCATTTTTTATGAGTCAGAAACCTGGGAAATTGTCTGAAATCACCATAAATTTGTATAATAACACTGGCAGTAGTTTTAACAGGGAGTCAAGACAATTAAATGATCAATGATCTTATCAATGATCAATGTTCAAAGATAATATTTGTAAAAAAATAAGAGTCTAATTCGGGGTTTTGGGGGCCAAAATTGGTGGAAACCATCAAGAATGGAAACAGTAAATGGACAGCCAACATTTCTGTAGTTATGTCCAATGGAATAATAAACCCTTGCGACAAGGACTTCGCACAGTTTTGCTTCCGAGTCTGCGAAGCAGCGGAAGCCTTGTGTTCACTTTCGTGAGCCAAAAAATTTTTGTCATCAGAAATCAAAATTTCCACTTGCATTTTGCGTTTCAAAGCCTACTGAACAAATTTGGTTCCGTGTCTGTCGGTCTGTGAGTCTGTCCGCATTTCCTTGATACAGCCATAACTTCCACGATTTTGAATTGATTCAGCTCAAATTTTGAGGGGTGGTGCGGATAAGGCCCCTTGAGGTCCCATACAAATTTCAACATGATTGATCCAGCGGTACGCCCTGCGCATGCACTAACGTTAAATTCAACAAACACGCATAACTTTCACAATTTTGATTCAATATCGCTCAAATTTTCAAGGGTTGTTTGGACAAGGCCTAGTGAGTTTCAGTATGAATTTCAGCATGATCGGACCCTCGGTGCGCTCTGCGCATGCGCTGGCGTGAAATAGATTCAATTTCCTTGTTACAGCCGTAGTAACCAAAGATTTCACCCAATTTCAATGCAATTCTCAGGGATTAAGCGGGTAGGGCCCATTGAGGTCCCATATAAATTTCAACATGGTAGAGCCAGCGGTTCGCCCTGCGCATGCGCTAACGTGAAATTCTTCAAACACGCATAACTTTCGCAATTATGTATAATGGACGTAATGTATTATGGACGTAATGTTATGTAATATGTATATTTCATGTAATGTTATGTAATGTTATGTTATGTAATGTAATGTTATGTAATGTAATGTTATGTAATATGTATATTTCACGGTATGTAATGTAATGTAATGTAATGTTATGTAATGTAATGTAATGTTATTTTGCTTCCGAGTCTGTTCTATTTTATAATGGGTCACTCTGATTGTGACGAGGAAGCTCCTGTGCCATCACCTTGGCAGTGTATTTTACCTTGCGCTCGAATTAGCTTTAGTAGCGCAGTGGGCAATAAATTATCGAGGTTTGGGTTTATATTGTATTCTAAACGCGAAGGACCAAAATACATTTGCATAGGGGGGAGGGACACGCTATCGTTGTTTCTTGATTGGTCGGGAATTGGTAGAAATCGATATTTCATGAAAGAAGTGAGGAAAAAGTCGGAGACAGTGTGACGTCGTTTTGCATGCGTTTTCCAGCCCAAGAATCCATTTTTCATCAACCTACGGTTTTTTCCGATGTTTATAAGAATGGTAACAGAAATTCAGTAGTGCTCGTTTGGGATAGACGAGAATTGCCCATTAGTGGCGCCAGTGATGATATTAGTAGAAGACATGAATAATATTAATGACGAAATAAAATGGTATCGCTTGTGTGAAGGAGCAGGAGGTGTACAAGACACAACTTCTCTCCTTTCTCCTCCAAAGGAATCTACAGTTGAAACTGACTCAGAACTCAGGGTTTTTCGAGGTTTCAGTGAACATGAACTTGTGACTATCGTTTTACATGTTTTTTAGGGCGAGAAGACTGAATATGAAGTCGGTTTTGACCAGAAAGTGTAGAATTGAGGTTGTAACGAAAGTTTAGCTCCCAAAATTCATTTTTATTAGTCAGAAACCTGAGAAATTATCTGACATCACCACACATTTGTATAATAACACTAGATGTAGCGTCAACAGATGAATCAAGACAAGCGGCATTATCAATGATCAAAGATAGTTTGTCAAAAATAGGAGCCTGATTCAAGTTGTTGGTGGCCAAAATTGGAGGACACCATCAAAAATAGGTAGGTAGTTCAATAATTATTGCGCATGAAAGAAGCAATAAATGAACAGTCAACATTTCTGGGTATGTCCAGTAGAATAATGAACCCATGTGACAAGGACGTTTTTGGCTTATTATTCTGTGAATAATAAGAATACACCTATGTATTCGCTCAGCAAAAAATTTTTGTAACACCCCCTCAAAAAATTTTTTTCACGTTTTAAGGTGTGTAGATTCCAAAAATGCCATATCCATCCGCCGTATCATCCATAGCTACTTTATTTTCGGTCTAGAAAATTCGTTCTTTCGCAAAAAGGCTCCATTTGGGCCCTAGTCGTCTCCCGAAGCTTTGCACCCCGGTCGGAATATGCCCAAGGGTGTTATGGGTGAAAAATGGGTGTTAAAATAGGGTTTTTTGGTGTTTTAGTGACATGAGCTTGTGGGGTATTGTTTTCCATGTTTTTTTAGGACGAGGAAACCGAACGTGAAGTCGATTTTGACCATCGAGCGAAGAATTGAGGTTCTAACAAAGTTTCAGCCAAATGTAAATTTTGGTCTAAAATCGTCGTTCTTCCGCACACAGCTCTATCTGTCGCTCTATTTGTGTCATAGTTGTGCTCTGAAGCTCGGCAGCCGGATCGGAATACACCCAGGGGTGTTGTGGGTGAACATACCGAATTAACCGAATAGCGTCATACTTGAATACCTATAATTACCCAATAAGTTTAAGATTGCCCATATTTGAATGGGATATCCCAAACATCACATTTTACATAAAATCAGTTATTTCTTCGAAAATTCGCTCTTATAGCCATGCTGCATGACTGTGGTTTTTTTTTTTTTTTTTTTTTAGGGCGAGAAAACCGAAAATGGAGATGATTTTTGACCATAGGGAAGAAGCCAAATTAATTTTTATGAGTCAAAACCCTTGGAAATATTGTCTGAAATCTCCATAAATTTGTATAATAACACTAGACTTAATTTAGTATTAACAGGTGAATCAAGACAAATGGCACTGTCAGTGATCAAAGATAATGTGTCAAAAATAGGAGCCTGATTCGTGTTTTTCGGGGCCAAAATAGGTGGAAGCTATTTCCGGTATTGCACATGAGGGAAACAATAAATGAACAGCCAGGATTTCTGTAGGTACCTATGTCCTATACAATGATAAACCCATGTGACAAGTACTTCGCCGTATTTTTACATTAATTTTGACATGGAGATAATTTCTTATGGCTGGAGTTCGGTTTGAAATTCTGTGCGGAACGACAGAGAGTGTTACTGGTTTTGACATAGCTTCTTTTTTATGGCGGTTTAGTCAGCATAACATTGTATAAGGAGAAGATTTCTGTACGGAAAACTGACGGAGTTACATTTCCCTAGCTACGGTTACATTTTTTAATGATTTTTCAATTACAACCGATCCGTAGATAGTGTTGTTTGCTACCATCAAATGTGGTAACCAGGGATGCTTTTGGGGGAGTTTTGTAATAGGTACGCAGAGGAAGATTGATAGGAATTCAGTAGGTACCATTCACTTGAGGTTTTGACTGACGATAATTTACCCATCCGTGGTGAATGATAGACTGAAGTTAGGCCCGCAATATTCCCCTACGAATTCCATAGTGGTTGGAGCTATAATAAAGACTGCTCACTTCCAAACACAGAAAACCGTATAATGTTCATATTATCTCTTGATCCATTTTCAATCTATTTCAATAGGTACTGATCAAATTTCGAGAGATTTCGAGAATCCTTGAAATGTCCACATCTTTTCGATCTATTCTTCCAGAATTACTTAGTTATAAAGGATAGACCCTTGACCGGATTTTATTTTTGTCCTCTTGACGTTTCAGAATTCTAGAAGAAGGCCCGTGAAAGCCGTCCTATTCGTATCAGGTGACGGTCTCCGCGTCGTTGAAGATGAAACGAAGGTGAGTTGCTCATATTTTTTCAGTAGGTAGGCAGGTGGCAATTCAAGTACCCGAACACATTCAACTGTAGTCTGACCTCTAAACTCTTGATGGCGGCATAAACTGAAACCCATTTTTGATTGATTTGATATTAGACATCACCCACAAACTACGTACTACCTAGTTGTTGTGAGTTATGAAGTAGAAGGTTGGCTGCGAACGGACACAGCTTTCTCCAAGTTCCAAGCCATAACGAGTAGAACAATCCAGAAGTGGGAAGACCCTCTGAGTTGCGGGCCGGAATCCGCTTGGTTGTGCCACCTCCGCTAAAGAACAAGCTCAACGCGTAAGCTAATGGGGAATTGACGTTTTTCTTGTCATTAGCTGGGAGATTGATAAATGGCAGGAAATATCGAAAAACTTCCGGAGTGAACGTCTTTCAGATGGATGGTCAGAGTTCAGTGTGGCATTGACTCCTGCTATAATCCTGAATACTGTACCTATAGAAAAATGCCTTTTTTCATTCACGTTTATTCCTAATCAACTTCCTTAGTAAGAGAATCACACTCAGAAAAAAAGGAACCCGTCAGAATTTGCTGACCTGAATTTACCTTCCTCGGGAATAATAAAGTAGACGTATGGAGATTGCGAGAAATTATTTCCATTTCTCCGGTCCTGTTCACCAAAATTCTATTTTGTTATTTTACAATCCAGCAAAAATATCAATAAAGTAGAAGGTGTTGGGATTACAAGTCGTAGGTTGATGGAAAAATTAAATTAATGGGTAGGGAGGGGAGGTACCTGTTCAATTTTTGGATTTAACGTCTTGCTTGAAATGTGAAGATAAGTGTGTAAGTGTGTTCATAATATTGTTTGTAATGATTTACGAAAAATTTATATTACCCAGTTGTGACAGTTGTCGGTAAATCTAAAGTCTTCAACGTACCTACCTACCAGGAAGAGGAATCCTCGTTACTACGAGTAACTAAATTTACCGTGATCGTGGCGTCGAAAGTAATTGGTCATATGAGTCATCACAGTAGAGAGTCGAAAGAAGGACCTTGTTACCTCACGGAATCCATTCACAAAGGTCCTATCCACCCCTGCACCTATCGTGGTGGTGAGTCACTATGCCCAAGTTGAGAGGCCCTGATTCATATAGAATTTATACTTCAGCGTTGTCAGTTTTGCTTTATAGAGAAATAACGCGCGAAGGGCGCTCATTTCGTGGCATTTTTTGTTAGGTGTAATAGGTAGCGTTTTACTTACAGTCGGGAATAAGTCAGAAAAGCATCGGTGATTCCCAGTAAGCGCTTGAGTTTTCTAGTTATGGCAAAACCTTTCAGGTGGTTCAGATTCACAGCCCTTGGCCCTTATTAGTCCTTTGTCCCGTTATACCAACCTGTCGACTGCTGACGTCGGGCATCTGAAAGATTTGCCAGATTATTTGAACCGGACGACAAACGTCCTGTTTTTCCTCCTCTCTTTTTTCCCAGAAATGGCTTTTGATTTTTTTTTCAAGTAAAAAATCGTTTAAATTGAAGCAGAATTCTACAGAGTGAAATGCTCTTCGTAAATTCGCTCACGGCCTATAAAAACTGTATTTCATTAAAGTTCCCGAAGTGCAAAGTAATAAGTATAATAATTTAAAATTCAATTTACTCAATAACCTCAATATTTTGCAGGTAGGTACCTATCTAATTATCTTATGCTCTAACAATGATAGTCCTACTAATGGTGGTCCACAAAATCATTATTGTGAGATGGTTTATCATAGAATTTGCTATAATCCCCCCCCCCCCCCCCCGCCACCATCCAAGGTGTTCGGTTTTTTAAATCAAACGACCTGATATCAGTACTAATTATCAGTTTGTGGGGCCTCCATCCCTTGTTTGCATCTTGCCCTTTATCTCATACGTACCCGCGACCATGCCATTCAACGTAAGAAAAATGCATGTTAATCACCAAAATAGCTCCAAACTTTAGGTGGTTACAGCCTACATAATTCGTTAACTGATTGTGGTTCTGTTTTGCTTTTCTCTTCAAGCAGGGCCTTATAGTCGATCAAACTATCGAAAAAGTATCATTCTGCGCCCCTGACCGGAATCACGACAAAGGTTTCTCCTACATCTGCCGCGACGGGACGACGAGAAGATGGATGTGCCATGGATTCCTCGCTCTCAAAGAATCCGTAAGTCACCGTCAAAGAATTTTAGTAAAACGCTGCAAATCCCTGCACAACGGTTTATTATTTTGTACAGAATACCCTCCTGTTACAGATCACAGCTCTCTGTATAGATAACCCTTCTATATAACATATGTACCTACTATTCTAAACCCTCCGTAGGTTAGTACCTAACCTCGTACTCGTTACTAGGTACCTACCTAAACCGTTGTGTAATAATTTACCTGTATAGGTTCCCCTTCTACGGAGATAGAATAACGAACCGTTGTGTAATAATTTGCCCATCAATAATACTTCAACGGTTGTTCAAGTTGCAAAAGTACCTATCAACAAAATCCAGCCCCTTCGTGGTAGAAGAGCCGTTGTGTAATAATTTACCGTTGTATAATAATTTACCGTTGTATAATAATTTACCGTGGTGTAATAATTTGCCGTTGTGTAATAATTTACAGTTTTGTAATAATTTGCCATTGTGTAATAATTTACCCATCAATAATACTTCAACGGTTGTTCAGTTGCAAAAGTAGCTACCTATCAACAAAATCCAGCCCCTTCTGGGCAGATGAGCCGTTGTGTAATAATTTACCGTGGTGTCATAATTTACCGTTGTGTAATAATTCACCGTTGTGTAATAATTTGACATTGCTTAATAATTTACCCATCAATAATACTAAAACGTTTGTTCAAGTTTCAGAAGTACCTACCAACAAAATCCAATAGTCCATCACTTGTCAAATGAAATAATATCGCAGAACTTAACTCGACTTCATACAGCCATCCTTGATTATAATCAGATGCTCCGTAGTTATGATATCTGGGCCGGATTTATACCGTTTGATTCACGATCGTGTTGACGAAGCTTTTTGGTGCTCACGAACGGCTGGACGGACGATGCTCCGGGTGGCCTCAAAAAATTGTTTAGCTCAAGACAAATTTAATAACGTAAAAAAAAACAATAACCTTCAATCGAAAGTTTTCGAGCTAAGGCGTTCTGAAAATTTCAACCCCTATTTTGAACCCCTTAGAGATGACTGACACTAACGTCGAGCTTCGAGGACCAACTAGACCCCGAACGGAACCTATAACCCGAATTTCATCAATTTTCTTTCATGGTAACTAAGAAAAGTGGCCCGTACGGCGGACAGACAGAAATATTTCTATTGCAGTTTTGGATTCTACATACCTTGAAACGTAAACCATCAAATTTTGAGGGGGGGGGGGGGGGGTAATAATTTTTTTTTCTTGCTCGATTCCAATGGTTCATTATTGAAAATAATAAACCAAAATGAGCAAGGTTGAGGATTTTGAGTTGGCCCACTGGAGCGTTTAGTATGTAAAAGGCCATAATACATCGTTCGCCAGTGGTGCAAGTGGTTACCTCCATACCGCGCGTCTGCTGGGTGACTGACAAAAACCTGGGCTCTCAAGTGAACGTAAAGTGCCGTAATATGTTACAAACTTGCATTATTTCACAACAAAAATAATTTGTTAAGAAACATACGCCTTAGCAATTTATTATATTAGGAACGATAATGTGAAAAATACATTTATTGCAAATCTTTGGAGATATGACTAAATGTGACAAGACTAAGTAAACGAAGCAAGCAAACGTAAACAGTAAACGTTCGCATTTTCTCCTAAATGGTAAATTTATTGCATCTCAGCCACAGACAGGTGAAAATACTAGAAAAACTCATCCTCGCAGTTTTCTGTATAAGTACTTACCTTGAAAAGTAAAACATCAGAAAGTTTTTTTACTGGTCGATAAAAAGTTCATTATTGAGAATAATAGGTAAATCAAATTCGAAAAAATTAAACTTCCTAAAAACGTCTGTTTGTGAGGCGAGCGATGACAACATGGGTAGGCACATTGGTAGCAAAGCCGCGCGCTTTCGAACACCGGAAAACTTTTTTTAATGTTCTCGTTTTCATACTTCGGATATTTTCAACTTGAAATTTGAAAAATAAGGGCATTTATACGGACGTTCGCTGGACGCTTAAAAAATACGGACGTCCAGGGAAATACGGGCGGATGGCAACCCTACCACCAGGTTCTGGGCCGATAGCCATTTCTCTCTGATGTGGAGGTACCTATGCTTTTGGTAGTCAAACTCACAAAAGGCTCTGGGTAGAAGTCTGCCCGTAGTACTCGGATTTAAGCTTTAGATATAAACAAACCCTAGGGTCTCAGATTGTTTTCACTTTAACTATTGAAGGAGCTAACCATTCTGTTTGAGTGAGTGTGCAGTTGCAGTAGGTACAGAAAGTTCAGGCAGTTGAACCTCTACTTGACGACGGCTATAAGTAGACATCGTAAGCAGGTTGAAATACAGGCAGTGATCCTGGTTTCAAATTAATATGAACTAATGAACCAGATTTTTGATTTTTGGCACTGTGTTGGTTGATCATTATTCTTGATGTTAAAGCACGTGAGTGTTGCGAGGGGAAAAAAGCTGTGGATGCCCTGTACCGTGGGAAGGTACTGACGTAAGAATGGATTGTTTCCATTAGGGGAGTATTTGAGGATGAAAGAATGCCCCCCCCCCCCCCCCCCCCCCACTGAATGCGCAGCCCTACGCTGTTCCTCCGGGAAGGGAAGGTCTGGAAAGTGCCTTCTGGAGCACTCAATTTGCCCTTACCTGTTCATTAGCTCGGCCATTGTCTGGTGTAGTCCTTGTCTCCTCACCTTTATATTCTGACCCGATATAATGTTCTGGGAAGGGGTGTTTGTGGCGGATCGGTGACTTCTTTGATTTTCACGGATCTATCAGAGGTTTTTAGGGGTCTGGACAACAACACAGCACTCGTCAGTCGCTTCCCAGAAACTATGTCCTCGTGTTCTTAAAACAGATTTTTATATTCGTTTGAAAGGTATGTCTGCTGTGTCTCTGAGTTCCCTATGTATCTTGGGGTTTGTCCTTGTTTTGGGCCAAATGCGTCCTGGGATGTTTGAGTTTTTGGGTATGAACGTCCTGGGATTCTTGGAATGGAGATGGCTACTCTAACTTTGAGTTAAGTTGAAACTGGCATAAGACTCCGTGTAATGAATAGTTGTCAAGTGACTAGTGCACCGTTAGCGGCATCCAAAGACTAGCTAAGGTTGCACTTGCACATCCGCGTTGATAATGTCTTTCTTGTATGGTTTGCACTGTTAGCTAGCTCTAAATTTACAAATTTTCAGCTCATAAATTTACACGATGAGAATTTCCTCCCACTAATTATTCTCCCCTGTGATGATCTCATGGTGAATGTTGTGTATTGCAGGGTGAGCGGTTGAGTCACGCGGTCGGGTGCGCGTTTGCTGCTTGCCTGGAGCGGAAACAACGGCGAGAAAAGGAGTGTGGTGTGACCATGAGCTTCGATCCGACCAGCTCCACATTCACCCGCCAGGGATCCTTCAGGGCTCAGACTATCACTGAGAGACTCGCTAGTGACAACAACAAGAATAATATAGCAGTTCCAAGTGAGTCAAGGAATAGAATATCCACTGTATCAATGTATTGTTGATTTGGCTTCACCCCTAAATCATAATTTTTGGCGGAAAGCGGTTAACGGATAATCAACGTGATCCATATCAGTAAACACGTCATCTAATTCTACATCTTAGCTACGTACAATTTTACGTTGATTGTGATTACCTCTTATTTCTATGCGTAAATTGGCTTAGGGTTACCTCTTATTTCTATGCGTAAAATGGCTTAGGGTGATCTGGGGTAAAAGGCCGAAGAAGTGCAGGTGGCCGCCGTGGAAATCACATGCTGCTTGACAAAGAATTTAATGTTTTTTTCCGATTTTCATGTAGAAGTTTGTTACATGAGTTGGGTATTATGTAAGAATGAGTATTAATTATATTATACTTACTGGTAAAAACGAGGGCTATTTCCCAAAGTACTCAGTGTTAGGTAGTTGTGGAGTGAAGCCTGTAATTTTGCTGCTTGTTTTCATAGGAGAACGACGAAATGCTGGTATCCATGTGAATTAGGGAAAATGACCCCTTGTGGGGAACAAGGCTGTGGCCGTTCTAAACTTACGGTCACCACATTATCACCCTAGAAATTATGCTAATCCCTGGCCTAATTCAACTTATTTGTTACCGTAGTCTTTTGTAATACAAAAAATAATAAATTTAAAATAAGTTTTTCTCAATATTTTTCACTAATAAATTATCTTCGTAGTCAGTTCAGAAAAATGGAAATCCAGAAAACGGTGTACAGATCGCAACTTCATTGCTGACTGAATGGCACTGCACTGCTACTGCTACAGCCGGCCCACAAAAATAATTACTGCCAGGAGCGCATTCTTCTGGCCAAGGCCGAACTATAGGCTGTACGTACCAGCAGTTGACAGCTGAGCTTTTCCTGTTCTTCCGTCTTCCGAAATTGCATACTGCAATAAAAAAGAAAAGCTATAGGTAGCAGTAATTTATAGTGGCAACATACATCGCGCCTCGTTGGCCCTTTGTCATGGTTGTTGCTCATTATTGTCTCAAATGATCTAGTGCACCATGTTAAGTATAATTCGAAATTCTGTCCGAAATTTTGAAAGTTCAAGGGATCTCTGCTGCAAGCCGGATTGCTACTGACTTTCAATTTCATATGAACATAGCTTTAGCCAGCTCCTTTCTAAGACGTTTAATCAGTGAGAACATTAAGTTTTTATGTGAATTTCCTATTCTACATTACAGCAACTGAGGCACCGCCAATTCCCTCAGCCAAACCAGTGACGACTTCTTCGGCCATTGTTTCGTCAACAAAACCTCCCCTGCCGACCCACGCCATTGAGCGTCCTCATGCCACAGTCTCGATGCTTGTTCGTCAAGGCTCTTTCCGAGGGTTCAACCACCTAAATCAGGCCTCGCCTTTCAAGAGACAGCTATCCTTGAGGATCACTGATCTCCCTAGCAACCTGGAAAGAACTCGGTCACTATCCCTTGAGGGAAGCAACGACTCCCGGCAGCCCCAAGCACCTCCACTCATCCACCTGAAGACCCCAGGTGAGCACGTTCAAGCATTCACTTCCTTTCATGTAAACCTCTGACTTTCTTCCAGAAAGCTAGTAGGATGTACGTTGAGAAATGAATTGATTACTTATCCCAGTGACATACAAAGAGGTTAGGTAAGGGAAATGAAGAAGGCAGAAGCAGTAGACTAGGAAGCATGGAATTTTACAGTCCCACTCTATTAAACCCTACAAATTGTTTGGTATGTTATTTTTGATGGCTTGGCAGCAGTTTAAATTTTCTTTTGCTTTTATTAGGAAAATTTCATGTTAAAAGTAAATTAGCATGGTTTGTACATTTGTATGTATTTTAGACGGATTTATTTGGACGGGCGTCAAATATTGGTTGCCTAGTCGACGCTTTCAACATTCTTATTTTATCTGTCAGTGTATCTGTTGCACCATGCAATGGGATCAGGTCCTCAACGCCTGGGTTACTTACCCAAACATGAAAAACACTGTTCCCCCGTTGCATTAGTGGACTAACTAATAAACAGTGGGGGAGGGGGTGGAACACGCCCATCTTCACTCAGAATCTCTTCTTCTGGTGCCTTCTCTGAAGCGATTCTTGTTTTAACTCAGTGTCCACGTCCATAACTACCTTGGGTAGGCGACAGCAGTGGTATTCGAAGAGAGGTACTCTTTCAGTGGCTGCTGTACCAACCGGCAGATGAACTGCTTGATGTTCTTCAGGGCTCACTACCTTGAATTTCGTCTTCTTCGTATTGATTTTTATGCCGTATTTCTCCCCCACCACTACTGCTCTGTCGAGTAAAGCTTGCAGTTCTTCCTCTCTTCTCTCAGTCAAAGCGGTAGGTATCATCTCTGTGTTATTGATAGGTGGCTATTAACCCTAATTCTGGCATCGCAGTCAAGCAGGCCTTCCTGAAAAATGGCCTTTGAATAGAGGTTAAACAGCTGGGGAGAAAGAGCCAAGAATACACAAAGAATACAGTGCAATAAATACAGCTATGGGACAGGTAAATTACAGCTGTGTAGAGTTGGCTCAAACTTGGCACAGGATGGTACAACAACAGTGTGTTAGGCTAGGCGCATATTGAGGCGCATGTACGCAGTGTGGCAGAAAGCAATATTTTGTAACATACTTACTTAAAATGAATTGGTTAGTGCAAATTGAGAACACGATGTGCGCAGCGCAACTTGTGTGACACGACAGATGCGAAGTGCAGTGACAGAAACACAGTTTCGCACCATGCGTCCCTTGTCTCGCTTGCCTGCTCTCTCAAAGGTTTTGGTGTCCGGTGGTGCTTATTTTACTTATGATTACTTTATTTACTACGTTGGCCCAACTAAAACTGTGATGGCTACGTGTTTGGATAACGTGTGTGGATACTGGAGCAGGATAGGCTTAAAAAGGAACATTTACCAAAGTGGTGGTAAAATGAACCAAAAACAGAAACGTGTACAATGAAAAGGAGAATAAAACACGGACGACCTGCATCAATATCGCAGTTAACCTCCATCATGCTAATTGGCATGGAGCAGCCTAGTGTGGTTAACACCCTCTTGTATGGCAATCGATTGCTTTCACTCTAAGGGTGTACAGAGGTGGTATGACTGTGGTACCAATCCCGCTCCCAACCCTCCAAAAATATCTACCATCTGTACTTTCTGACCCTGATTTCGTTTGTTGGCACATTCACTGCCTCCTCTATTTTCCTTCTCTAACCTCTTTGCATTCTGTTTATGATAAGTATTTTTGTGCATTGAGACCTGTCATTTATAGCATTTTCTCTGCAAACCACAATGTGACGGCGTACTTGGGATTAGGTATCTGGACCATTAAGTTGAAAATTGCATTATGATTGCAGTCATTGGCATCATTAACCATTACCGGTACTCCATACTGCATCTGCACTACATTTGCAGTAGCACTGTCATTTCTTGTTTGAGCTTATTCAGCCAAACTCATGGGTCTCTGATAGTGAAGAACTTGACTTGCATTATTACTAATCACCCTAAACCTTCCTGAAAACGTGGAGAAAAGTACTTGTAGTTCCAGCACCAATTTTCAACATCGACAATAACCTACATCTAATGATGCTAGTAGGCATATGCATGATCTGGTACCTACTTAATAAAAAATAATGTATTTTTATTGTAGCAGATGAAGATTTGCAACCTCCTGACCGTTCAAGGTTGCTCTCCCTCCCCGTTACTAGTGAGTTGTGCTCATAGTATTTTTGTGAGTTTCGAACCATGCTGTTTGTGGTTACCACTCAGTTTCGATCAACATCGTCCTAAAAAATTGAAATGAATTATTTTGTAGTTGATGATGTGCGACCACCTAACAGGTTACGTCTATTTTCTCTTCCGACCAAAGTTTTAAGTGAGTTCGTCATTCCCGCCGTAATCCAAGTTTGCCTTTTGTTGTGGCTCCCTGTAGTTCGATACCCTGGTTTTTAAAAAGTGTGGTCTTGTAAATAGTTTTACATTGGTGTTCTTGTTTTGGTTTATTATTTTCAATAATGAACCATTGGAATCGAGCATGAAAAAAAAAATTCTTACCCCCCCTCAAAATTTGATGGTTTACGTTTCAAGGTAAGTATGTAGAATCCAAAACTGCAATAAAAATATTTCTGTCTGTCCGCCGTACACCGTACGCCGTACGGGCCACTTTTCTTAGTTACCATGAAAGAAAATTGATGAAATTCGGGTTATAGGTTCCGTTCGGCGTCTAGTTGGTCCTCGAAGCTCGACGTTACTGTGAGTCATCTCTAAGGGGTTCAAAATAGGGGTTGAAATTTTCAAAACGCCTATACCATTTTTTTACGTAAATATTTTTACGGTTTTAAATAGTTCGTGAACTTGCGAGTTTTTTAAGACCATCCGGAGCATCGTACGTCCAGCCGTTCGTTCACAGTAAGGCCCCGAAGTTTGCACCGGCATGCATTTTCGACTCCAGTGTGAATGAAATTGTATACAATTCAAACCAAATCTCGTAACCAGAGACGCGCCCACAATAGGAAATTTGGCGGAGATGAAATCATTGCTAGGGATCACCTGATTATATTGTCGGAGTATGAAGTCGAGTTGGTTGTTCTGTGATATTATTTCATTTGAAAAATGATGGCTCTTTTGGAGTTTGTTGGTAGGTAGTGAAACTTGAACAAACGTTGAAGTATTATTGATGGGTAAATTATTACTACGGTAAATCGTTACTCAACGGTAAATTATTACACAACGGTTCATTATACCATCTACGTAGAAGGGGCTGGAGTTTGTTGGTAGGTACTTTCGCAACTTTTTTCACTCTTCATCAACAATTTCTTTTCAGAACTTCATTATGTGTGTTTCTTTTTGTTAGGTACTGTTTGTCATCGGCAGAATTATTTTAGCAACATTCAACTCGTGATTTAGGTAGGTACCTAGTAACGAGTAAGGGGTTAGGTACTAACCTAAGGAGGGTCTGCGATCTACATAATATGTATAGAATAGTACATATCATATTATATAGACGGGTTATCTATACATAGAGCTGTGATCTGTAACGGAAGGGTATTCTATACAAAATAATAAACCGTTGTGCAGGGATTTGCAGCGTTTTTTTCTTTCTGTCAGATGGACATAATTACTAGGAGACCAGTAATTGATTTAGAATCATTCATAAATATTAGGTCATTTGAATCATTTACCTGGTGTCCATGTTTACCGGGCCTCCATTGTTTCCGTTGTCCCCCCCCCCCCCCCCTGAGTTTTGGAACCTAGAAAGCAGTGTTGTTAGGTTCCTGATACTGACCGATCTCACCAGTCTTTAAACATGATCGTATTTTTGGATAATTTATTTTGTGAACAGTGAAACAAAATGCATACAACGATACAGTCGACAGTGATGCGCTCCACAGTTTGCCGGCCATCATTTGTTCTGAGAGTAATATTGCACTGCGCTAACGTGCTCCATGCAGAGATCATTATACTCACGTTATTGACTCTTAATGGGTTAGTTCCACAGTAGAAGTACAATTTATTAACATACCTTCCGTCGTCGTCACCAGGAAGTCTGGTAAATACTGGAGGGGAGCGGTTTCAGTGTCCTTCGAAAGCCCTCTTTACAAAAGACAGACAGACAACTTGTCACTTCCCCTCAGTTCCTTATCTCTCTGCCTCGGAAACCCTCCCGTTCAGTACCTACCTACTTGATTTGCTAGGGACGACGGATTCCTCCGGAAGGCATGTTAATTGCATTCTGCTCATGCCCTGTTGATCTCAAGGGCTGAGGCAGAAACAACCTGGCCGGCTGGAACAAAAATTATTAATTTTACTTTCACTTCAGCAATTAAGTATGTACTCCTATTATTTTGCATACTGGACCCTGCAAAATGATTTTTTAATACTAAGGAAAAGAACCATCTGATAATCTGTACTTTACAAGAAAAGCTAGCAATGAGGTGCAAGTCTCTGATTATTCTAGCATGATTTCAGAGCACCCCTGAATCCCTGAATATTATCCTACCATAGCGATATACACCTGACAACACTGCCAACAGCCATGAATACTGTAGACAGTTTCAACTGTACTGTAATTGTTATCCTTCGAAATGAATTGTAGACGACAATCACACCATATTTTCTACATCATCTATTACTAGTTGGTGTATATATAATATATTATTTCCAGAAATATTAATCGTTCGATTATTTATAATAGACAAACTCTAACAGAAAAATGAAACTTTATGCTGCTAGAATAAACCTTTTGCACATTGATTGGTCATTCATGTTTTGCATGTACCTCTCTTATAGGCTCTTTAGTTTCCTATTAATTACCACCTTCTGCGAAGGACTTGTAGAGACAGGATTTAACTCTCCAATCTTCCCTCTTGAGCCAGCTATACAGGGGTCACAACTAAACCAGTCCAACCGACTGTGGTTGTCAGGGTGGGAATCTGCAGATGCTCGCGAATGTTGCACCCTGATTGGTTGGTCTAACCTCCACTTCATCCCGGCCCCGTCCTATCACGTTCATTTGGTTGTTTAGCGATATCGTTTGTTTTTGGCAGAGTTCAAAATCTGCCGCAGCCTTTAGCTCCAACGTTGTTCAGCCAGACAGTTGCTTGCTCCTGTTGGGGCGGTGGGGAGGGGTGGAGGGGGTGCGTGTTACTAAGCCTACTGTGTGGCTTAAGCAGGGTTCACATCCATCCGGAAAGCTATCCGGAAAGTGCGTACGAGCAGCTGATTGGTTGGACATCAGCTGGGGAGGGGGGAATATTCTTTCCGGAGAAGCACTTTTGAAGCGAACTGTACGCATCAGATTTTTCAGATATTTTCCGCTCCGCATCTGCGCAGTTCGCTACTGCGCATACGGAATGGCGTCTGGAACCGAAACAGCTATGGTAGGAAGCGCGGGAAACGAGTTGTCAGCCAAAATTCCGGATGGTTATGAACGCCTTCCCAACTTCCGCGATTCCCCCCCATCCCCACCACTGCTTTTCACTAGCTTCCCCTATCCGTATTTCCAGACGGCTCCGGATGGATGTGAACCCTGCTTGAGGGAACCCATTATCCGTGTGCCTCGACATCGATTGTAGCAACCACCCCAGTGAACACGTCATCAGCCATAGGTATTGTTTCACTATTTGGGATAATAATGAATGAATTCCATGGTGTCCATCTGCTGCATTTAGCTAATATATGTTTGTCTCCTTTTACCCGTAGGACAGAACCCCAGGGACTACCTACCCATTCCTATGGCCTTACCTACTCTATTTTCCTTAATTGTCAAAGAGTATTATGTTATCCCTCCTCCTACCTGTTGTGCAATACTGTTCTCCATCCAGCATAATTATGATAGTTCCTTGCTTATTGTTACCCGTTTGTGTACATTTCTTCTCAGTTTGTAGGTTATTGAGTAATAATTTCTTGATTTTTCTTTTCATGGTATGGTTCAGTGAAACAACCATGGAGTGTGCACTGGTACTGAATCGTTATTCAAATTTCATATGCATTTTGTATATAGGTACATACTTTTGTACCTATAGCAGCGCTGTATCTACATGTGCCGGTTCTACTGTCATATACGTTCACAGGTGTTCCTTATTTACACCATCCCAAGATTTTTATGCAACCCAAATCGCATAATATAAAATTTAAGAATGCTAAAACCATAACAGCTTCGAACTGTGTTTGTATGCATGGTCGTAATTAGCAATAGTAATTTATTTATGGAGCCCATGTGAAAATAGTATTAGATAAGTACCTAATTTATGTATGGAGCCCCTGCGAAATAATTCTGCACGTTTTAAATGTCTTATTGACAGTCCAAACCTGTATTATCATACGTGCCAGTCTTATTTCTGGATCAAGAGTGTCTACAGCGCCCCTCGGGTACGTTGTGGGGACCTACTATAATAAAGGTGGCTCGTAGCTTAATTTTGGTTAAAACAGTTCAGGTAGGTCATCAATCCCCAAGTTAAGTAGGATCTTTAATGTCCCACGAAAAGCCAGCTTAATTTTGGTTAAAACAGTTCAGGTAGGTCATCAATCCCCAAGTTAAGTAGGATCTTTAATGTCCCACGAAAAGCCAGCTTAATTTTGGTTAAAACAGTTCAGGTAGGTCATCAATCCCCAAGTTAAGTAGGATCTTTAGTGTCCCACGAAAAGCCAGACTGCAGGTTTAAAAGACCGTATTAACAATCCTAGTGTCCAGTCACATTTCGAATATAAGAAAAAGGCCTTTTGACACAGGCTTATTGGGTGTCGAGTGTGGATATTATGCCGAAGGCCAGCCCAGTCATGCTGAGAGGAACCAGAAAAGCTCATCAAATACTCAGAGATACTCATGGACGACCCAAATTGGTATCAGTTCAAGTTTTCATATTAAGTGGGATTGTGGACTGTTCCTCCAAAATGTGTACTTCCTACCTACTAGTTTTGGTTCACGATGTGAAAGACATGCCACCTTGAACGGCTTCTTCATGTGGACGGATGTAAAGGCGATGTAAAGGGGATAAATAACCTTGGCCGCCGTGCTATTGGCAGGTAGGTACTCTTATTCGAATTCATTGGTGTATTTTAATGTTGTTTATGCCTTGTTGTTTCAGTGAGCCCCATCCCTGAGACTTCCCCTTTGGCAGACAAGACGGACCCAGTGAGTGCCATGTGCCAGCAGTTATCCCAGGGCCTCCAACTCCTCACCAACGCTGATAACGACATTATTTCCTCCTCGGTAAGCAGACTATCATCAATCTTATTTCTCCTGTGCTTAGTTTAATACCCCGTAAACGTTGTGCCCGTTTATTCCACCACGGAACCATCTCATTCAAACAAAGCCCTTTCAAAGTTAAAGCCCTCAACTTCTACCCCACTCACTCCTAGCCTTCAACAAATAATACCCACCCAAGGCCTTGAAATCCCTCCAACCTCTTTCAATGCTGTTGCCGCCTCGTTCAAAATGAACTTATGATTAGGTATGTGTTGAGCTGATAATATTTTCTTCTAGAAAATCGACCATTGTTTAACTTACCTACCTACTGTAAAATGATGGTTATATAATATTTATAAGTTGTTTTCATTTATCCATTTCAGACGTTTTCGAACAATAATACGACGAAAAACCATAACATATTTGGGGCTGATGATCTGAAGAGCAATGTAACAAAAGGTTTGTATAATCAAGTAAAAAATCGGGGTTCCTTGTACCTGCTACTAGAGTAATAATACCATAGTTTCCCACGCATTGCAGACTGCATTGAGTGGTCGAACTGCTCACTCGATTTGAATGAGGTTTTCTGAAAAATGACCAACAAGTGCAGGGTGACTCACGGGAACCAAACGGTGTTTGAATGAACATTGCTCAGTAAATTTTGAAGATTGAACTTGATTTCATGTTTGATTGCCTCTTTCAACTGATTCAAATCCCGTGGCTTGTGGGCGTAAACTGTCGAGTTTAAATGACTCCACAGGAAGAAATCGCAAGCAGAAAGATCAGGCGAGCGAGGGGGCCAGGGCACGTCACCAAACTAGAGATTAGGCGTCCTGGGTTACTGTAACCCCATTTTCTCAAAAAATAAGGGGTGATTACCTCCAATGATGACACGGCACACCAAACCGTTACACGATCGGTGTGTTGAGGCCTTTGATGGATTTGCCGATGATTTTCGTGAAACCAGTACCAACAGTTCTGCTTGTTAACTGACCCATTCAAGTGAAAATGACCTTCATGACTCATCAGCACAATTGCGTTTTCAGTATCATTAACAATTATTTGCATAGCTACTGCAAAATCTTCACGCTGGGCATGATCGGTTGCCTTCAGTTCTTGAGTGACAACAACTTTGTAGGGATGGAGCCTCAAAGCTTTCTGCAGAGTTCTTCTTACTCTCTCTCTGCTCACGCATAGTTCAGCAGCATGCTTTCGAGCTGATTGGCCAGGGCTCCGAATCAACGCTTCTCTCACTCTAACAATGTTTTTGGGAGTCCTCACTATGTTTAGTGGTCCTGGTGCCTTCTTCTTCATTAAACTCCCTGTTGTCTCCAAGTTATTTACCCACTGTAAAATGGTACTCCTTGAAGGGTAGGCCCGGTATCGGCTGACATTAAATCTCGATGGAACTGCCATATAACTTCACTCACATTTCTGTCACTTCTCATATATGTACGCAAATACTCGATGTTGAAGGGTCCAAATTTCCATTGTTACTGAAAGGGCATGTCCTAAGGAAGATCTGCCGTGTACGACCCATTCAAACACCGTTCGGTTCCCTGAGTCACCCTGTACAAAACTCTCCTGGTAGTTAGAAAACACAGCCTTATTTACCTACAATAAAGATTTTTTCCTTTGCTGAACTGCCATAATGGATTGCATACAAAAAATGGATAATACTAAACTTTTTCCCTATATTTTTCTCAATGCCATTTCATCTCAGACCAATACAAGTACTGGATTCCCAAGACTCGTCGCAGCATTTCGATGGCAAGAAGCCACCAGTTTGCCTTAGAAACTTGTGGCATTTAGGGCTGTTGATAGTGGAACGGTCTGACAAGTTGGAAGGGTTGTCATGGGGTTGAGTTGAGCCTCGTTTACACAGTTACAGTTTTCTGTAGTGGTAGTACTATCACAGCATTAGGGCAGTATCCTTGTCTACATTTTGGCAGTTAACCTGGTAACAGTCAGTTGGAAAAATGGCGGATGTAGAATTGGTTGCTGCAGTTGGTGCAAAGTATCACAGTTACGCAGTTGATAGGGTGGGACAGTTCACTCTCATGGCACATACATATGGCAGTTAAAGTGACATTTGCCGTTATGATAGTGACCTAAGTCAACTGTCACGTCAACATAATGGTGGGACAGTGAAAAATGCTCTCATGATGGGTACTCTCATTGTAGTGCTATGAAATACTGGGTGGTAGAAACACAACCGCCGAGAAAAGGTAGACTAGGCGATTTTATCGAAGTCACCAACTGAACCACTGATGCTCTTCCTGACATACTGCCTGGGTGAGGAACCCCAAAACGCTGCCACAAAAATCTCACTTATTTGCCATTAGCTACCTGCTTCTGTTTGTTTTCATCCTTCCTTACAGCTCCCATCAGGAACAGCCGACCCGCCGACATGTCGTGGGAGAAATTTTGCAGCCAACGGCCGACCGCCGTGGGGTGACTAGTATTATGTCCTTACCCACCACATAATACACGTGATGAGAGATTATCGCTCACCGATACGTTTTGTTTAAAAAGCGGCTTCCAGCCCAGTATGTCATGGCATATACAGTTTACACCATGACAGTGGCTGCAACTTTCGCAGTACTGACAGTAAAATTTCACAATGCAATAGGCTTTAAACAAAATTATAGGCAAAGAGAAACCAGAGGCCGATTGAGCAGGGCCACAGGACTGGATAAACACCAAATAGGGTGAGAAATAGGGATGTTTACATAGGCGGTGAGGGTATAGCGCTCAAAGTACCTACCATTATGAATGTTGATATTTGTCCTTAACTTACGCATTTGTTTTACAGATATTCTGGCCAATGATTTCAATACGAGAATCGACGCAGTTTCCTTCAACCTTAGCAACCTTGAGAACAGTGGGCGGAGCGTGCTGACCCCACCAGCAACTCCCCCTCTCGCGACGGACCTTCCCCGCCCAGACCAGTGGCTGGGGAAGGTGGCGGAAGTTGCCGGCAGTGGTCGGCCACCGCCTCTCGCCCACCTTAGGGCTCAGTCATTGGACACGTCCGTATTTTCCAGGACAGAGTCACCGGCCAGGACAGATCCTTTCGACGCTGAATGGATCCCTCCACCGCTGTCGGCACAACGCAGCACAAATCCTTTCCTTAATAATTCGTCGACTACTTCTACACCCGTCAAGGCCTTTGAGGTCCAGATGTGATATACGCAGCAGGAACCCTAACCACATGTTCGCAATACATTCCAGGGGTTCCCCTAATATCAGTACCGCTTTTTATTAGGTAATATTATATTTTTTAGACCACTAGAAGAACCGTCATTATGTATGGACTTCTTCTGTCATAGAGGAACAACTAAAGTCAATGTCACCCTCACAGAAATTCCCAAGGTTGTTTTTAATGAAAAGGCAGACTCATAGTTCTTTGGTTTGAAGTTTCAAATGCCCATAACGTTAAGGTATAAGTTACCTAACAGCTATTGAAGGAAACCTCAGATTATCGTGCAATACTGCCTACTATACCTAATAATGGATCACCTCACCCCTACCATGGTACCACGATATATTTGAATAGCCCCTAAAAGGATTTTTAAAAAATCATGCTTGCGAACGGGAGCAGTGCACACCATCCATACCAACTTCCTATTTCAATAAAGAACCCCCATGTTGTGTTGCAGATTCGAATTCCACGTAAAATGTTTCAACAAATCCCTCCATCAAAACTATCTTGATTTGCACCGAGGTGCTGTTAAAAATGGTGGGCCTCGTGTAGACGTAGGTAGATATCTATCTATTCACCACAGTTAGTTAGGATAACTATTAGGCTGTCTATTGGCTAATTTGGGATAGTCAACTGAATTTGGAGACAGTGAATGTAATTCACTTGAATTTTATATAATAGCCATCCAAAGCCTCATATATCCGTACTAATTACCGCATTTATTCATACAGTAACGCCACTCCTGTCAGTGCCTCAGTCAAAATATAACTGGACTAGCTGACATTACTTTTAGCTGTTCCTCCCACTGACGAAGAGGATTTTCAGATAAAATTTTGATGTAATCAACTCATGTCCACTAAGTAGGTAGTGTATTATATTAATAGGTATAAAGAACGAGGAGCATAGCTGTGATCAAAATACTTTTTATAACGATGATTTTAATTATACTTTTGTTAAAACCAAATTTCAAACGTATCGCCCCTAAAGTCAGCCTAACCTTTGTTTTACCTACCTGAATTTCTGAAGACCTTCGGAGTATTTTACCATCGCAGACTGAAGAAGTTCAAGTCAGGTTAACCAATTCTAGGGCTCTAGAACCCAACACGGGTTGTGGCCTTTCATTATGTAGACTGGTCTGGTCATTGCGATTGACAGTATTAGGTTCCTAGCTCCTCAACACTAGGTCCCTTTCTATTACCTAACGTCATCACTATTCCCAAGTTGATCTTTAGGTGTGGCACGTTTGTGATGTTCTGCAGCGTAATATAACCTTTGGTTTATACATATACCTGATGAGCGCTGGACGTTCAACATCTGCAGTGGGTTGCCCTTTCCCCCGCCACTTGAAAATCTTGAAAACACGTTAGTATTAACATACCCGCATGCACCAAAAACAGTCGGAAAACCCAAGCCAACCAAGTTTCATGCCCTGGCTTTTGAGATCTGATAACAGAAAAAAACTAATTAAATGACGTAAGACATCTTGTGTCCGCCATAGACAGACACAAAACCAGGAGCAAGGGAGTGGACCTGTCCAACAGAACTATCGGTATCCAGTCTGTGCTGAAGGACTCGACGGTATCTGCTCACAAGGCTCGTCCTCACAATGCGCGAGGACTCGGGACGATTTTCCTCACCTGTCAAATTACTGAATTTCACTTTTTTCTTTCTCTCAAGTTCCAAACTTAATACATTTTAGTGCTTTAGTACATTTGATAGTTTAGTGCTGAGCATGTTTGGTGGAAGCCCATGAGTTAAGATACCTTCTTCACCATAGCCATGTTCAGAAATTAAGTACCTTTCCTATCACAAATCTGTGAGACCAGGTTAGCCATACTAACTCGCATTACATAGCACTGCAGGTTGATCATTCACAGTGTCACAGGCGTGGCGCTCTAAGGTCCATCACCAACTTCCCTCATAATTTTAATGAAATCGTAAGAATTGTTTGAAAAACATTGGCGTTTGTAGGATTTCACATTTGCAAATGCACCACCATTAATCCGAATAAGATGAAATTTATAGGGTCTAGCTAAGTTCCTTCAGTTGGTCGGTTAGGCACTGCATTGCGGTTCTCGCTGCCCCTTGAGCCAAGCTCCTATTTCATGAGGGGACAATAGGTACCTGCGACTAGATGCCAACTACTTCATCCCACCATTAAGTTGGTGGGTAGACTCCTGAGGTTTGCATGTCTGTGGCAACAGTCAAAAGCTCCGATGGCTCCGTATATTAGGTACAATTTTGAGGTTGTATTTTGTTGCTGGTACCTATTTCTTGATTCTTGATAACATGCCCTCCTCCATCCCTTGTGAAGTGAGGAAAACCAAGTTACCATCAAATAAGATACCTAGTAATCAAAGAGATCACTAGACGGCGCTGAAACCAGGCCATGATGTGGTTTTCAAGGAAGTGCTAGGAACAGTATCACTACTCCTGAACCTCCTCAACAGGCCCCAACTACAAGGAGTTCCCCACACCTGATGGGTGAACTGTGTGAGCACCTTTTAGCCTGGTTCTCATGGAACAGTAGACCCGCGGAAACTGAAGACAGAAAAGTGGTGGAAGGGAGAGTTGAGCGACCGAAATAGTGCACACTGAGTGGACTGTTTCTGCCGGAAAAATCTGTGTCAGTCTAAAGAAAGCACTATTGTCTGACAGATTTTTCTTTGTGCATGTGTGAAAGTGGGCTTCAGCCCTCAACCGTCCCTCCCCTTACCTGTGGGGGATGTTTCATGTGCTATTTTTAATTTTAAATACGAGAGTTTAAATACGAATCTATGCTAATCTGTGCATAAATTGATTGTTCTCATTATAATAATTGGGTTTGGTATATAAGGCAATCGCGTTTATGACAAACGGTTGAGAAATGAAAGGCACACGTAGACGACAGAGACAGTCACTATACCTGATGGGGTTCAGAGCAAAAGTGAGAAAGGTGGCCGTAGGGTAGTTTGGCACCGTTAGGTTGGGGTAACTGACCTCCCTCCAACGAATCAAATGGTGGTGTGGAGAGGGTGATCCCATGCACAAAGAAAAATCTGCCAGATTATAGTTCTATCTCACTTCAGTGTCGGCCATTTTGCATGTTATCTGGGCAGTAGTGGTGTGTGGGCTTTGAAAACCCCACCCCTAAGGCAAAACACCCTTCCCTTATTTACTGATTGAGTGATATTCAGCAAAGCTTATCTCTTTCAATCAACACTATCGTCGTACGAAAACTTCGACAATTTCTACTGCAAATTAGGGACTGACTGTGTGTTATGATGCCGATCAATCTGTAAACAGCAACAGGACAAAACGCACGTAGGTACCACAAATACAACTGTCATCGGAACCGAACCAAACGCAAAACATGACGCAAAAAATTAAAAACTGACAACAGACTCAACAGAGAAAGTGAATGTGATTCACGAGACAACAAAAACAATTCGGAAGATGAAGAAGCATCTTGTATGGAGATGACACATTGAATCAAAGAGATCGAATCGATTGTGAAAAGGAACAATTTTGGAGTGGCAATCAGATTGTGGGTACAGGCCCACAGTGGGCGTGGCAAAAAACATTTTTACTCAACTGAGCATGCACGGACTGGCCACTTTTCTCAGTTGCCAAGGGAACACTAGGTCTCATGACCTACCTGCCAGTTTAGGGAGCCCAGGTTTCGATTTCGATTGCAGGACATTGATTACTGTTGCTTTATTCCGATAACATGCTTGGTCTACGGAGCTAAAATGAAGGAACCACCATGGATACTCTACTAGAATATTGACTATCCACAGGCAGAGAAATCTGGTGAGTCGCTGTTGAACTTTGTGAAAAATGCCAACTGAACAATGGTTGGAGTTTTTTACTCCTACTGTTTTTGGGAGCCGGGGCAGTGGCCTTGGGGACGCAACACCCCTGTTCGTGGGTAATATATGATCAGGCTTTATATGATCCATGGGCAATATTCCACCTGATCTGCGCATAACATATCAGAAAATTCTGTTGACTCCTTCAGTGTGGGTTTTCGTCGATTCTGTCGAGCGGTAGGCTTCTCAATTCCCAACCATTATCAAATCCTTGTCAAGTGTTTATCAAGATGATATTGGATCATGGATGGTTTCTTATGGTTTTCTAGGAGTCAGCTAACCGTCAGAAAAAGCCAGTGCAAACGAACTTAAAAATCCGCTAGATTCCCCTACCCAGTCCATGAATTTACTGGGTGGACACTGTGGATGTTGGAGAAATCGTCAATTTATTGTGGGGTGTCGTTTAATGAATAGGGTCCCAAAACCACGTTGCGTTTTTGGAAAATCCAAATTATAGCAGTTGCTAGGATCTGTACAGAATAGTTAGCTCTCAGCACGTTGCAACCTTCTTCACTCTGCGTTTCCTTGCAGATGAATTATTTTTTGCTTTCCTCCCTTAATATTCTTTCTTGACTGGCGAGCAATATTTTTTATAATATTATCGATAAAATCGCATTGTGATACATATTTTTTTGTTTCATTTTATTGCCGATAGGTTTGGTCTGCTTTAAACAAGGCCACCCATAAACTACAAGGCCCAGTTAACTCAGATATCTTACTTTTTCCAATGCTCCAACCACCGCATTCTTTCCAAGTTCTTTCAAAACTGGTTGTACTGGATAATAAAAAAAACTGATGGATGTAATGGTTGTGTATTCCAGTTCCTTTTCTTTTTTGGCATATTCAACTGTATTTTATGGTAGAAATTATTTAGGTAGGTAGTCAATGAGCTGGTTTTGCCAAAATACTGCAACACATTCAAGCAAAATAATTAACTGTAACAGTATCTAAGCCCCGTTCGTCCTGATCCCTCACGGTAGCCACTAAGGCGGAGGAGTCCATCTGGCCCGGACATCCAGCTGCTGCTCAACCACACCACATTCTACCACAGAAACCTAACCGTGGAATTGTTTTATAGAGGACCAAGCCTTGTTTATTTTTCAAACTGAATATATTGATTCAACAACGTCCATTATGTACTTACTTGAAAAAATGTAACGAATCGATTCAGAGAAAGGAACAAAGTGGTATTGAAAATTTAAACAATATAAAATACATATCATAGGTGATAGACACGAAATAGTGTAGTTAATCTAAATTTTTGGTATACAAATAATAGTAATTAGCAACAACAGTTAGTGAATAAAGTTAATCTGTGCAATTTTACCCACAATCGCTTAGACTTGCAATAAGCTTCTTATTGGAAACCGCTGTTGGAATGTATAATGTCCAATTGAATGCTAGAACTTGCTCTGATTCAGATGTACCTAATTAAAATATCAAAGAAAACATATTTTGAAATATTTTAAAATGTTACTGCGGCAGAGTAGATTTGTGGATGGGAATATTTTGTTTCGCTACCTACTTGTATATAACAATAATATAATGCTTTAAAATATAGTTGTATAACATTGTACATTTGCTGGAATCGAGGAAAACTCCATTGTTGAGGTGCCTAACTGGTATTCTGGTGAAATATATGAAAATATAATAAAAGCTGTATGGGCTGGCTTTTGTTTCTTTTTTTTACGGAGTGAGATGGGCGAGTTCTGCTCTCGCAGTTGACGTTGCAGATGCATGAAAGGGTAACTCATAACGAAGTTCCGTAATTGTTAACATTGATTTATGAAATAGGCAGGCACCTATCTTATTTGATTCTATCCCCTTCCCCTCGTATGTTGATTCGAACCCGAAGCTAGGAAGATTCAGAGCTGCTAAGCTAGGTTCACATGGAGGGGTGATTCCGATGGCAATCCGGTGTGGCAACGCGTTTCCAGAATTTTTGCTGCAGAGGCGTTCACATGGCAGTGGAATTATAACCAGAAATCTAACTGGCAAAATCAACCAGGAATGTCGAATTCCAATATGGCTGAACGGCCGAACAGGAGAGGTGTGCACAGTAACCACTCAACAGGTACGGCAACGCATCTGACAGCCGAAAATATCTGGAGATTTTGATATAGTATCCATGACATTGCGTTGCAATAATCCATTTTGCGATGGCCAATAGCATTGCAGAACGACTTGCCGTCCGGAATTGCACCTCCATGTGAACCTAGCTTTAGACTCGACTTATCCAATGTCACATAAAGGTAACATTTTGATTGTGCATAAAGCCGTTGAAAAGTGGTGACGTTTCAAGGAGTCTAAATAAATCACTTCTATATAATTCTATACATCATAGATCCCTACCTATCCAGGCTATATGGAGTGGGGCACTAAGTATGGTTAGGATGTGCCAATTATTTTGAAAGCACAGTCAAGCTCTATAACTCTTTTGTTCGTACAAACAAACGATTGGAAGGAGGTTCACATTGTATTATACTACGTTCCAATGAGTATTATTGTATCCAGGCTGAGCACACTAGCAAGACTACAGTGACCGCACTTGAGATCTTAATATCGTTAAAAGAACAGGCTCGCACTATCGTTATCGGTTTATTCCTACTCAAAGTGCTCAGTACTCGGTGTTACCTATACACAGGTACCATTTTTACATTAAACAAATTTCTGTTTGAATCTCCGTGGTGCGTCTGCCCTTGAAGGTCCTTCTCAGACATCTTCCTGGTCACCTGAAATCCATCCAATTCCCCATTTCCCCCCCAAAACGCCCAATTTTTTCTCACATCCAACACTTCCCAGTACTTTATTTAGTCAAATTTTCATTTCTCTAAAGTGATTGTAATATTATGTAAACTTGTAATTACCCTTGTATATATCATTATTTAAAACACAAAATATCCATGTACTTAAAAAATTGTATATAATTTAGTTGAATTCCTTTTTTTATGTAGAAATCTATTTTTTCGGATTTTGTCGTTGAAACTGAACATTCTGTTATATTGAGAGAGGAAAACTACGTATATTGATCATGGGAAAATGACATTTTCCCAACTTCTTCCTGTTATAAACCTCCCGAACTGAACGAATTACCCTTAAAACTGCCTCTACTATATATTTTTCGGGTCTCGTTACACCTGTATTGTTGAATTTCTCCTTGTTGTACTTATACGTAATCCTCCATGTAACTTGCGATAAAGCAATAATTTGTTGATGGTGTTCATACCTTCCATTTGCTTTTCAAGGTGCCATACAGAAGAATGTGAAAATGTGTATCTCATCAAACAACTCTTGTGTTGCAAGTGGTTAATGAAGTGTGATCCATACCTACAGCAAGACGAAATATCGTTCTTTCTTGATCATTATTATGTATGAAATAAAATGATATTTAATGTTACATGCGATGTTGCGTAGTTTTTGTCCGATGTCATGAACAGGTTTTCGTTTCAAGTAGAATTATAGCAAATGCGTTGCGATGTATTTGGAAGAAAAAATCGGTTTAATTCAAATTGAAATTTTCTTCTCACGTTTTGTAAGTTGAACATAGTTGAACATAATTGATTCAGTGTTTTCCAGTGACTCTGGAAGTAGATGGGCATATTAGGTAGGTACCAACCTATTTCATAATATTTCAACAAGACCCGTACGTGTGGCCCCAATTGAGACCATTACCCACCCAGGCGGCAGGAAGAAAAGCCTACCATAACATAATGAGATTTGGGGTAATTATTTCATCCTCCGACACCTCTCTCTCTCTTCAAAATTCTAAATTGCTAGGTCGCACATCATCTTAAATCTCTTCTGCACAAAGCATCACCCCGCCCGACTGATAATACGACACAAATCTAGAACTTTAAAAAATTCTTTTGGCATTGCAGCTGGTGCAAGGTTGTGTGGACTGTCCTTGCACTCCGCCTCAGATCCTTCCCCAGGATTAGTCTGTTCAAGACCAATATCATCAAATATTTTCTCGATAATGGTTAGTTCAAGTGACGCATCCTATAATTTTCCTTTTATATTTCTGCCGCGTGAAGGAAAAACTCCTCATCTCCAAAATTGTTTAAAATGGGATTTTCACGTTACCCCCCTAATTCCAACCCCAGCTTTCTGATAGTCCAGTCAAAATTTGGAAATTCAACCCGGAAGGGGGTTGAAATCTGAAAGATGCTCAGTTTGGAGGAAAAACTCCTCTACTGCGTCTATGGTAAGTAAAAACACTTCAACTTGCTGAAAACGTCGTTGAGGCGTTTTTCCTCCAAACCGTTGGCTTCAGAATCGGGTTGATGGCTCTGAGAGGCGTTTCTCCTCCAAGCGAAGACGCGACCGTCGACCGTGAGGTGTTTTTCGTGACACACAGTAACGTAATGAAAGTTGAGGCGTTTTTGCATCAAAATCTTTCCAAGAAAACCCATTAAGTGAAGGTAAAACGCCTCAAAAGGGATTTGACGCGTTTTCCCTCCAAAACCTGCAAGAAATAATTGATGAATACCTCAAATGCCATGGATCGATTGAAAAACCTGGTACCATACACTTCGATTTGGCTGAACATAAGTAAACTCTAGTCTAGCCAAAAAATGGGGTTGCGGGGATGAAATGGAGTGAACCTATGGTGGTCCTTCACACGGCAGATTTCACTTGTTGGTATTAGGTACATTTTATTTTTTATTGGTTGCTACAACCATATATGTAATTCTTGTTTGCTCCTATGGACACAACTAGTCCCTGCAGAACAGAAGCGTTTTGTTAAATTACTGTAACAAAGAGAGAATAGCGGGAGGAAACTGCTGAAATCAGGAGCGAACCCAGGTAGCTATTTCTCGACTGTTTTTCTCCAGTCCACGTCATCCTCGCATTCTAATCTGGATGATAAACCGTACATCATAAGGAGAACGTGAGAATGGTTTCGACTGGAGAAAACGTCCAGGTCTACGTCTAGGTTCATCTGTTTTCTCGCGTTAATATCTACCTCTTTGTTAACTTACGATTAACTATTAAAATACCGCAACTCAAGTATATGGTATAAGGTCAAGCAGAACTCCTATCAACATCTTCAGTACGACGCGTTCGGGCTACAAACTTGGAATATCTGATGGAGGGTGGCTAAAACTCCCTATCATCCAACCATCCAGTGATTAGGTATTCAGTAGCTTTGTTCGTGCTGCCTGAACTGAGCTATTTCGCTTCATGTGCCAGTTCTAATTATGTTTGTTGAAGGTTCAGTACAGCACCTGGCTGAAGAACTTCTAGTATTACCCCTGGTAAGACTAATCTATCCATTGATGAACCAGTCATTACGCCGATGATTATACTTCATAAAATCCACTGAAAATGGACTGGTCTTTAAAATTAGTAAGTTTAACGTTCTTGACCACTCAGTATGAATATTATTGGTAGGATTCTTGAGGGTTTGTCACTTAATCAAAAGATCCACTATGCCGGCATAGTGGATCTTTTGATTATGTGACCAACCCTCAAGAATCCTACCTACAATATTTAAAATTAGTAACTGTGATATTTTGAGAAAACATAAAAAAGACGGTGCTGTTCTCTACCTGACGCTTTAATGTAAGAGAATTAGTAATTCTGTTCGAAGTTCAAAGTTTTAATGAAAGAATAATTTATTATACCGTTCTTTCATAATAAAAAGTTTTACAACAGTTCCTAACCGAATTTTCTAGCAATACCTACGTGGTTTTGGTGCATTTCCGTACATAATTATTATTGGTTTCAATTTCGATCTAGTGAAGAATTTACACTGGTGATGTGCTGAACTCCATGCTACTTTTGTTTGAAGACTGAAATTAAACCAACCGCAGATTGCTAGAGCCAATAGTTTTCGAGTTATGCAAATATAATTATGTACTGAAAAACTTGATGCTTCAAGTGAAAACTTGGTAATTCCTGAATGTAACATTTTGCAGAAAAACATTCGACATAACTCAAAAACTATTTATCCTAGCAACCTATTGTACGTCTCATTCGATTCCGCATTAAAAATCCTATGGAGTAAAACCCTGAAATCGACAATTATTATTGTGGTCTATTGAAGAGAACTGTCGCCAAAATTCTGAAAAGACGAGATGCGCCATGACATGTTTTGGCTCTCCTGAGAAACTATCGATTTTGGACTTACAGGAACCAATCGTCCACCATCGATATTATGAAACACTATTGCATCACATAAAATAAAGATGGTTTGTTTTGACAACTAGGTTGTGGTTATAGCGGGTCAACGGTTTTCACGTCCGCGCATGTTTACTACTGATGGTACTGACCCGAATGCGACAAAATTCATATGGCATCGTATTCATTCATATTGCAGAAATGCGGACCTACCCACGAACACACACACACACACACATTAGTCAACTAACTACCTGAAGGAGCTGAAATTTCCATTTTCTTTCAACAGATTCGTGTTCAGCGTGGTCGAAAATGGGAGTTTCTGCTCCCCCCCCCCCCCCCCCCCACCCAATATATAAAAACCACAGTCATGCAGCATGGCTATAAGAGCGAATTTTCGAAGAAATAACTGATTTTATGTAAAATGTGATGTTTGGGATATCCCATTCAAATATGGGCAATCTTAAACTTATTGGGTAATTATAGGTATTCAAGTATGTACGTATATTGTTATTGGTACTACAATACACGTACAGTTATGTATCCAACATACGTACTCTGTATTGGATAGGTACGTAACAAATTTTTTGTTCCATTTTTTGCCGAGTAACACCTCGGTTTGTAGATTTTCCAACGCTGAACACGATGGTGAAGTCAGAATTGCGATATCCCATTCCATTATCAGATCAGAGCAGAAGAACCAGGAAGAACATCTCAAGAAATAACCACGTTCCTTCATCTTCAAAGTGCTCCAGTTTGAGAACGGAATGAGATATCGCAATTCTGATTTCACCATCGTGTTCAGCGTACAAAAACCTTTAAAATGAGGTGTCACTTGTCAGACTGTTTCATTTTGGGAATTTATGGGTAATTTTTCCCCCCTATAACTCCCCAAAACTCCCCCTTAGAGTGACCCGATTCTGCCCATCTACGAACTTAGCCTGCCGATTGCCAAGACAGATTTTTCGTGCAAATTTGAACTTTTTATCTCAATTCTTTCGAGAGTTATCGTCTGGAATGACACACACACACACACACACACACACACACACACACACACACACACACACACACACACACACACACACACACACACACATATATATATATATATATATATATATATCGGCAGTGAATTCAGGATGGTCTGAAACGGATTTTGGTATAAAAATCTTTCGGAAATTCGAGTTTTAAAAATTTTGGACCGAGAACAATAGCTTCCTTTTCTTCGAAAATTCGCTAAAAGAGTAAAGGCGAAAACATAAGGCCTCGGCTATTTCAGAGGGGCTAAACCTAAAAATGGCAATTTAAACATTTAAACAAATTATCAAAAGTGGGTCAAATTTGAGTTTTTGTAGGTCAAAAATGTCTTACGACTGGTAAAGATAAGCAAAAATTGCCATAATTGTGTTGTCATGATATCCTCCCGGAATAACCACTCCAGGTACCTATTAAGATTGCCCAAATAAACCGAACGAATGGAGGGTCTACGTGACAAAAGTAGGGTAGGCCTTTCTTCCTTCCATCAGTCCCTAAACGGTTCGTTTCCTTCCATCAGTCGCTAAACGACCGTCGGAGCTTCTATAAAACCCGCTCTTCTCACCCGGCTCACAATTCTACGCTCAAACCTCAAGTCGATGACTTCTCTCTCTCCTCATACCTCATTACCTTTCTCACCCAAAAGAACTCAGTGGTGGAACCGATCCGGTGTTAACCTACCTGGAAGAACTAGGTATCTGGGCATATCCTCTAGCGTTTTTAGTGGTGGTAACCTTCCTGGCTTCGCCATAGGTGGTAACCTTTTAAACGCTAGCTACCATCACCTCTTCATCTCCATCTAAACCTCACCTATCCAAGCCTCACCTCTACCTTCAAACCACCACAACTGTCATCTGGCGGTTCGCTCTTATCATCATGCTTCATGACTGGAACTTTATAAACAGCATTACAGTTTTTAATAAATGAGACCCCCCTGAAGTGAATAAGTAGGTAACTACCTACTTAGGTTACTTCAAAAATTTGCTCATATGGTGATGCCACATGACCGGAGTTATAGATGAGAAATCTAATTCGAGTGCAGCAGTAGGTACAGATATGTATTTATAATTCGATGTTAATAACTAATAAAAACACCGTAGAAATCTTACCAAAACATAGGCGACCGTTGGTTTAGAGAATGGAGATGGGCTTCCCATTCTAAGACCTAAATCAAAGGCTCTACGAACTTAGGTTCCATCTGCTCCCGACAAATGTTCTACAGACTCGACAATAGTTCTCAAATCTGCCTAACATCACAAGAGAACGCTTTCTAGTGTGGAAAGTCGATTTAAAGCTCAAGTGATTCACAAACACCTGAAATCACGCGGAGTTTGAAGATTTCACGACAGCTCCCTGGGCAGCAATGAGATTCATCGTCCGACTAATCGCTCTGAGTTGGTAATAGTGTACCTACCCACAGTTTTCATCATTTTTCCATTGAACATAAAAATGACAGACATAAAACATGGGGACGTATCTATGATTCATTTGTGAAACTGCCGTCATCAAGTCCGAATTTTTCGTGGCTTCTGTTCGATACCTACCGCTTTTGGGCCCTTTGTATTTAACACAACGGGTTTCCCTGCTAGTTTCTCAATAATTTATCAGTAGTAATACCAGAAGAACACAAAAATTATGGAAAGGAAACATAGTAGTACACACAAATTAAGGAGTGGAAACACGCCATAATTATTGATGATCCAGAGTCTTTTCTCAAGACTGCCGGGTGCGCTTCTATAACTGCCACATCTATCACACAACGCCTAAAATGTTCTGCCGTAGAAAAACGGAGCTGTGGCGACTTGCTAAAACGAGTCAATTCTATGAACCTCCTCTGTTCTTTTGATATCTATGATCTTTTGATATCTATCTATCGATTTTGATTTTTCTACTTTGAAACAGTTTTCCCGAAACGAACGAAACACCAACTGTTTTGTTCGTTAGAGCAGTAACGCCCGTCCCTTGCCACTTATGATTTTGAATTTTAAGTTAAATTAAAAGCAACCCTTTGAGTGACTTGTCGACTATCAACTTCAAGTTGGTGATAACGGAAATATCGATTTGAAGAGATTTTATCCCCCCCCCCCCCCCCCCCCAAGAAAAAGGAAAAAAGACCTCCGTCATAATTATGAGTGCTTTGGCTTTTGGTTTATTATTCTGTGAATAATACACCTATGTAATCGCTCAGCAAAAAATTTTTATAACACCCCCTCAAACTTTTTTCTTTTCCGTTTCAAGGTGTGTAGATTCAAAAAATGCAATGTCCGTCCGCCGTACGCCGTCCGCCGTACGCCGTACGCCGTCCGCCGTATCACGTGTACAGGCTTCATTTTCGATCTAAAAAAGTCTTTCTTTCGCACACATGCTCCATTTGGGCCCTAGTTGTGTCCCGAAACTTTTCAGCCCGATCGGAATATACCCAGGGGTGTTATGAGTGAAAATGTGTGTGAAAATAGGTACTTTTTGCGTTTTAGCAACATTTTGGTAACATGAGCTTTTGAGGTATCGTTTTCCATGTTTTTGGGGACGAGAAGATCGAATATGAAGTCGATTTTGGCCAAGGAGTGGAAAATTGAGGTTGTACCAGATGTTCAGCTCCCAAAATTGATTTTTTATGAGTCAAATACCTGCGAAATCACCATCAATTTGTAGAATAACACTAGAAAAAGTGTCAACACGTGGATCAAGACGATTAAATGATGGCACTACCAATGATCAAAGATAATTTGAAAAAAAAAAAAAAAAAAATAGATCGTACCTACCTAATTTGTGTTTTGGGGGCCGAAATTGGTGGAAACCATCAGAAATAGCTATTTCAATTATTTCACATGAAACAAACAATAAATGTACAGCCAACATTTCTGTAGAATAATAAACCCCATGTGACAAGGACTTTGCAGCGTTTTTACTACGTGTAGAGGTAAATCGTTAGGTAAATTAAAGTACCTATTCAGTCGCAAATTACCTTTATTACATAGGTATAAGTACAATACAGAGAGACAACAAATTTTGGCCAACCTACCTCCTTCCATAATAATTTCATTCAAAGTAGGTACCAAAGGTTGGAACTATTCAATGATTAATAATCAATAAATCCTTAGTTGTATACTTCCTACAGTCATAAGTCCTTACTGTTTGAACAAGACTCAAAGAGATCTAGGTATAACTACTACCTACCTATACACATGCAGGAACCCCCCCCCCCCCCCCATCGGACTCCCTTTATTTTCCTTAGCAAGGGGATTTTTAATTAACCTAAACAAACACGGCCTAATTTTTGGTTATCCTTAACAATTTTTTTAAACGCTTCCCTAAATTGACTACCCTGACTTCCTAAAACGTATCCAGTTTTCCTGTGATTAGGAAAGAGAACGATGTCATGAGCAAGTTGTCATAGTGCCAACTTTTTCTCGTCGAGGAAACTTAGGCCAGTCAGTAGCTTTTTTATATTTTAACATGTATATAATATAGGCATGAGTACACACAATCATGTATTAACCTAGACAACTTTTATCAACAATTTTTATTAACAATTATCTTGGAAACCTCAGGACAACTTTTGGCAGACCAAAAACCTCGAAATTTTGGCACCTTTTCAGTTTTTGGCTTATAAGATCTAAACGGTGCATCTTAAAGAAAATTACACTCCTATTAAAAAAAGAAGCATTAAATTCTGCTTCTAACAACCTCCTTAAACATTAAATTTGTTCAACGATTTGGTCGGAACCGGCAGTGAACTGACTGGCCTATTTTGAGTATGAAAGGCAAATGAGATTTTTCCTCCGTTATTTTTCTAAAACCCTGAAATATCTGCGCTGCATTAGGTTAACAATAGTTTTTGACGTCAATAACAATATTTACTCGCAGCTTAGTTTAGTTTGATCTTTAATGAAATAAAAAATGAAAAACAACACAAGAAAGGGATACTAGCACCAGAAACTCCCGTTTTTTGATCCCTGGACGATTGTACAGATTTTACACTAAAAAATTAGGGTGACACGGGGAGGAGGGGGGGGATATCAAAATTCCATGTACACAAACATTTCACAATCACACACTTTAGCGACATATAAATACAGCTCCAAGCTTCATTTCTCTCCGTGACCTCACGAATGTCGCTGATCCTTATACCGACCAATCCCGAAGTCCATAACCAAGTTCAGCTCAAAAACGACTTTCCATTAGTTATCCAGTCTAACCGACTGCGCATACAACGGTAGTATAGGACAGATTCGTTGTTTAAAAAAAAAACTTTATCAGGACTCGTGAAAGCGAAGGACGACTTGCGCCCTCGAAAAGAAGGAAAGAACTGAAGCCTGAAGCAGCTAACTATTTAAAAATCGGGAAGGTAAAATGAGTGGGTGGGAAGTGCTGAATAAAATTTGATGTACTCACACGAACTTGAATCAAATTAAAAACTCGTAACTCAACAAAACATAACAAACACGTGATGCGTGACATGATAAAGTATCAATCTGAAGAAAATGCCACCTTAATAGCAATGCCAATTTACAAGATATCCACAAAGGAATAGAAGAGTTTCAGTCACGAGCTCACGAATTTTCGAAATAAACTATGTATCCAATCTGCGAACGAATCTTCAAACAACAAATCGTGAACTTCTTCCACTGTTTTCTATCAAGGAAATTCAAATGTCAACACTTTTACGCAATCCGAATCTTATATTTTGGTATACAAAAATTTCCGTTGATAGATAGGTACCTACCTATGTTACCTATTAATAATAAGATACCTATTTGTTTAAATTTGTTTTTGTAAGTAACAACATCAAATTATTTTGATTTTCTGTGTTTTTCTTTTCATCATTTGTTGACTTTACGTTTTAACCCTTTTCACGCAAGAAACCTATTGTATTATGTACACTTAACTCAGCGGAAACCCTGTAGGTATTACAACACATATTAAGAAAAAAGAAATCAGTTTCATACAAAATTCCGCGGAAAATCATCTACAGCAGAACCTCGATTATATGGACGTGCCCGAAGCTGGTTTTAATAACCTGTTGGGTCGTCCTTCACCCCAAGAATCCACTGACACTTCAACACTGTAAACCACTCACGGATGGAGTTGGTATGAGAATCATCAATGACGTCAGTGTCGTCGTCCAACAGAAATCGTCGTAGGAACGTTATGTACGAAACCAAGTACTAAAGAGCTAGCCGATTTCTTATCAACTACATTTTCGATTATTCGGACAGGTCCGGTCACAAATAATCAGTATAATCAATGTTCTACTGTACCAAAAATTTGGATTTTCATGACAATAGTTCATTTTTGTAGAAAATTGTCCATAAGTGGGTGATCCAAGTTATGCTACGGCGGGAAAATAAAGTTGAAAAGTAAGGTCTCCAGTTTATAAAATCAATATTTAAGATAAGCTATAGAATACTGTGGTAGTTCTTCCATAAGAGATGAGTACCTACCAACTACTCATTCGTAATAGGTATAGAATCTGGAACTGTATATTTGCATTTGGTAGCTTGGTCCAGGTTTTTCCAGAGAAGACCCAACCTTTTGGATATCTCTTTGTGCGTCTCACCTGAGAATTACAACAAGCAACAGCAGGATCAAAATAGACCAACTGATAATTGTAACATAAACAATTACATGGCTACAAGGCTGGTTATATTGCAATAAAGTTACTGTGGCCAGATTTCGGTTTGTGCCAAGTTAACAAGTTAGGTTCATTGTCAAACGTTAAAGTTTGTATTTACGCAAATTTTGCTATATCCAAAGAACATTACTAAAGGTAGGTACTTCAACAACTCATCTGTTCAGCGTCACTTTAGCAAGTACCTCTAAGTACTTGATTAAGACTCACAGCCATTGTAGGCTTTGCGCAGTATTGTGTGACCACTATAATAATACTAGGGTTGCCAATCCTGCAGGATCCTGCGCATTGTTAGGCGTGGGATTGATAGAATCCCGTAATAATCCCGCTAGTTCCACAGCATTTTTCTCTGTAAAATTTACAATAATAACTAGGAAATAGTGTAGACACACATATTTTGAGTATTTAACAATCGGGTTCCGTTCACGTCAAAAAAGGACGTTTTGGCGATTTTACCATAGCACATGTCTGTCTCAGGAACTCACTGATCATGTTGAGACTACCCTCATTAAAATCGGTCAAGGGGTTTAGACGTGATGAGGTAACACACGCACTCAGAATTTCAAAAATTACTGGGAGGGGGGTTCGTGGGGTCGAAATGGCCCGTACAGAAGGGGGGCGGTGGAAAAAATGCAGATTTAAGTAACTGTAATTTCTGAACGTTAATACCTCAACTCTGGTGGCATTTTCGTCGTGTCTGTGTAAGTGTATGTGCGTACTGCGCTTGTAGATATCCACCGCAAAAAAACGACCCTAATCATTCAGGGTTTCACGCTAACAGGTATTCAGTGATCTATGCAGAAGGGGTATGTAACAGGGAAGTAATATACAGTTGTTAAATAATTTGCAGCGGTTTTAAAACGTTAAGAACTGAATGGATCCACAGATTCAGGCTGGCCGTTTTCCTTTCCCAGCTCCCACTCCTATGTTTTGACCCCAAACTCGATTATCGCGCATTCCATCGGCTGTGGACTTGAACGCCATTATTTTAGATGGCCTGAGCAGCAAGGCCTGGTCAACTGCAAAATGGGTGTTCATATATGTATTTGAAAGGCATAAAATCGCTTGTCCCACTGTTCAATCAAGAAGTGTCCTGCTTGGTGGAACCACGTTCAGCTGGGAGTCCATGAAGCAGCCAACGGTGGTTAAATCTACAGTTGAAAGCGAGTATGTGGCTCGAAGTGTTGGAGGCTTTACATTTGGCGCATCTCGTGAGTCATGTGCGCGTTCCGCAGAGCACCATTCGAATGTTCAGTGACAATCAAGTGGCCACTGATTGGGCGAAAAATCCAGTCGTAAATTCCGGAACGAAGCACTGCCTTAGAACATTTTGTACCAGAGTTTGACGTCTCCGGGGAGATCATCAAACTGGATTACTGTCCCACTGAAGAAATGACTGCTGATCGACGCTCTGCGCAACGTTCTGCGTGCTATGAGTGCAACTCGGCCTGACTATGTTCGTGAGTGGGAGTGTTGGAAATCACTCTCCACTGGACAAGACACATGTTGAATCAAGCTCAACATGATTAGTTTCGTTACCTAGTTGTTCCCATGTGGTCCCAAATTAGATCTTGCCGGAATTTCTAGATTATAGGAATGTTATATACAAGTATAGTTCAATAGCGTTCAATTTCACGCATTCCACTGTGTATATCACACTGGAACAGTCTCTACCAAAATCGGCGCCCCTCACATAGTGTTAATATGCGCCCACCCTACAGAGAAACTGACCTGTCATTCTGACTTCTGATTCATTGCCACATATGCCAGTCCATTATATATAAAAATAGGCCAAGGCACTGCACAAAGCACCAACGGTGTCGGAGACAATCATGTAGCCAAAACGTTGCCCCTGTAGCTTCACTACAGCATACCTCTAAATTTCTAAATTCTGTTTCGAACAACGATTCAGATATATCGATTGCTTGTAGTCACCGTCTACAAGGTTGACACCTGTTCGTCACTGCAGTGAATCTACACCCCATTAAAACAGCTAATCCCAAATTAATGATTTCCAATGTGAGGGGACAGTAACACCTACCAGCTTCTTGGCCAATTAAATTCCTCGTACAAAATAAAAATCTGTTATTATGATGTAGTTTTCACAACGCAAGCTGTATAAATAGAATTCTAGGGATTTACCAGGATATTCCTCCATAAGTTTTTGTCTGAATTCGTAGCAGAAGCTGACAAAGGCGCTGGGGTTGCGTCTTTTGGTGAAGGACGTCTTTATTTCAGCTGCCGATGATGTTTCTCCTCTGGAACTTTCTTCACCACCATCTGCCTTCCGTGATCGACGCTTTTTCGTTAGTACAAACTCGGGTTCAAATGCGTCCGCCAATCGTGCAGCTGAAGACAGAAAGCTCAGTTAATAGCAAGAGAAACCTTGAAATGCCCCACTGTGCACGACTGTTACCCGATAATCTATAACCAGATATTCAGTGTTTGCTCAAGCTCACAAAGCTTGACCGTTTGCAGAAAGCAGAGGAAGAGAAGAGTGTGTGCGGATGTGTGTGTGTGTGTGAGAAGAGAGAGTGACATAAATTTGAGGTTTTGTTAATACGAGATAAGATTTCTAGATTATGCTTACGTTTCTTAATAGTTCTGGATCTAGTAGTAAGGATCTCTCCTTTCTCAGGGTTGAAGCTTTCTGAATTCTTAGTGATCTGAGGAAGATCAGTAGGTTCTTCCTCGTTCTGCTGTAAATATTCACATGAGACTATTATATAATTTAATTAATGTAGGCGGGTACATAACTCATGTCACACTATAATCAACATATGGATGGAATTCAATAAAAAATTTGAACAAGAGTACATTATGTAATTTTGAGCAGAAAGGTGTACGAAATGAAGGGTCTCTCAATCCAACGTTGCTAGTAGAGTTCATTAACAACAAGCTGTGTTACTAAGAGAGGGGATACCAGGTATGAGAATGGCGTCTCATAAATACTGATATCTCACAGCCAATTACCACTACTGCACGGCCACCATTGCATATCTCTGTTTACGTTTCAAGACACATGCAATTATGTTTGTTTGGGACGGTCGATGAATACAGGTCCTGTTCTCACGAACACAATAGCATATGTCTTGAAACGTAAAAAAATATATGCAATGGTGGCCGTGCAGTAGTAGTAATTGGCTGTGATGTACCAGTATTTATGAGACGCCATTCTCACATCTGGTATCCCCTCTCTGAATAACACAGCCTGGATATACATGAACCTGTAAAAATGTATATCCTGCGCAGTTTCCATAATCCTTGAAATTTTCTTGGGGGTCGATTTTGCCTCACCAGAAACGAAATAGAATGAAACTGAACAGCAGCCGTTTCAGGCGCTTCACTCGAATTAGACTTGATATCACAGCATACAACTCAACATCACAAATGTGTGGAGAACGAAGGCGCCATCACAGAGAATTTGAAATAGAATTAGAGGAATTCCAAAACAAGGTAGGTGGGCAATACCTTTCATGGCGTTGCTACTGAGCAGCAGTAAATTAACTGAAGACTTACAACTAAAAAACACTACTCGATAGGTAGGTATACATTTGTAGGGACGCGGGAGTCTCCCACCCGCTAAGAAAACCGAAAACCTCCATACCTACTGTCGTGATATCCTCCCAGAACATCACTCTTTCTCATGATTTCGATTGCACAAATAAAACTAACGAATGAGGTGGCGTACGTGATCGGCCTCAGGTAAAATCCTGGGCTCTCCCACCATCCCTCAAATGGTTGAAAACTACAGCTGAGGGACTGGGGGAGAGTGGAAAGGGTCCTATAAAAACCCGCCTTTCTCGCCTGTTACTTCATTCTACGCTCAAACCAAGTCGATGACATATCTCCCTCTCCTCTCACGCCTTATACCTAAAAGATCCCAGAACGGTGGAACCCGTAAGGAGATAACCTACCAGAGTGGCAACCACTGGGCAAAACCCTCTAACGTCTTAGTGGTGAAAACCTCTCTGGCTTTTGCTATAGGTGCTAACCAGAGGCGCTAGATCCGCTACCTTCTCTTCCATCACTCTCACTCTCATCTCTATACCTCACCGCTATCTCATCCTAGCAAACCACCACACCTACCAACAGTGACTAGACACTGTTTACAGTATCAATAGGTCTACAGGACCATTAGATAGGTACTGAGTGAGCATTCTTCTCGTGATTTTTGTTCACCTCCACCTCAGGATCCATGATCTTTCGAAGCATATAAGCCTAATATGTTCGGTATAGGCACCTCTTCACTATTCGGTTTTCTTTTGTGTGATGTAGAGCTGGGAAACTCCAAATTTACAAACGTGAAAGAGTATAGGGTGGCACCTAATATTAATTAGTGATTTTGGCGTCAGAACTTACAATGCTTAACTAATGAATAGTGGTCAAATAGAATCAAGGCTGTTGTGAGTCCCTCCCGGAACTACAACCACCAAGAATAAGTTCTCGCTAATATTAAGATGCTAAAATAAGATACTGGCAAATAAACAGTACGAGTGGGGCAAGGGACGCAGGATCCGGTGCACAACCTGGAGCCCCACCACCCTGGTGGTGGCTTCAGGGTCTATATAACCCCGGATCCTGAGCCATTTTCGCCATTCTACGCTCTCCTCTAGTCGATGACTATTCTCTCTCATTCCTCACCTCCTCTCTCTCCTATTCAACACTAAAAGATCGGTGGAGGTTCGCCCTTAACCGCACACACAATTTACCAGAACATGGTGGAGGTTTTGTACTTAACCAGAACTGGTAAAACCTCATAAAAGATCGGTGGAGGTCCGCCCTTAACCGCACAACTCACATTTCCCATATTCCTCTCAAATTCATACACTCAAATTTCATCAGAACATGGTGGAGGTTTCGCCCTTAACCAGAACTGGCGAAATACACTAAAAAGATAGGTGGAGGTCCGCCCTTAACCGCACACACATATTCCTCTCAAATTCATACACTCAAATTTCATCAGAACATGGTGGAGGTTTCGCCCTTAACCAGAACTGGCGAAATTCACTAAAAGATCGGTGGAGGTCCGCCCTTAACCGCACCACACCAAATTCCCACACGACAATTTAACTTTAATTTACAACATCCAAATTTTCCAACACCAAATTCCAACATCAAAATTACCTCCACCTCTCATGGTGAATTTTAAACACACATAAATTCACCATAAAGGCAATGAAGGGTTGGGAATGATAACGCTTGCGCGTCTTATGGTCTCCACGATACCTCCAATAGTAACTGCTGGTATTTGAAAGCAATGGCATATTTATAATTTTCATTCTGGTTCGTGATTGTTGGAAAAAGAGACTTTTGTTATGTACTTGGGAATCCAGGTCGCTAAAATAGGAAGGATGCGTTTAGTTAAGCTAGGCTCACATGGAGACGCAATTCCAGACGGCAGTGCGGCACGGCTACGTGTTCTGCAATGCTATTGGCCAATGCAAAATGGATTATTGCAACGCAATGTCTTAGATACTATATCAAAATCTCCAGATATTTTCCGCTGTCGGATCCGTTGCCTATCTGAGCAGAGGTTACTGAGCACACCTCTCCTGTTTGGTTTGGCCTTACTGAAATTGGACATAAATATGTGATTGATTTTGCGGTTTCGAGTTCAAGCTACTCTTTGTTTTTTGCGTTTGCGTTATCATATGATTCCGCTGCCATGTGAACACCTCTGCGGCAAAAATTCCGGGAAAGGCGTTGCCATGCCAGATTGCCGTCCGGAATGGCGTCTCCATGTGAACCTAGCTTTACTTGCCCTACCAAACCGCCCATCAAGTTTAAAATAGGTATCTAACTGGGTGAGTAAACACTCCATATGTATTCTCTGTAGTTCTAAACTGACCAAATCCTGGCACAGCAGAAAATTATAGGCGAGTGGGGAATACAGATCACCCACCAACATTGCTACGATGCAGCGCAAGTACGACGCAAATGCTAAATAAACGCACGACTTTTGTTCTCAAAGCTAAAACAGTACCTATGGAATATTTCACGGCGCGAAGTATTAACTTACTTCTTGTATTAACTTACTCTGCAACAATATCTAATACATCATAATTATGACTTTTTCAAAGAGACTCACATGAGGTTTGTCAGAATGTATTACGGCTTCTACCTCCGTTGAGACGGGGGTGATATCTTTTTGCTCCCTTTTCTCAGTTGGTTTTTCAAGATTTGAGTTCGTTTCATCAACTGCGGATTCCTTTGGGGGAGAAAGGAGAGAAGTCGGGTCTTGTACATCCTCCTGCTCCTTCACAAAAACGATACCATTTTATTTAATCATTAACATTATTCAGGTCTTCTACTAATATCATCACTGGCGCCACTAATGGGCAATTTTCGTCTATCCCAAACGAGCACTTCGGGTGCTTTATTGTCCACTGTGCTACTAGAGCTAATTCGAGCGAAAGGCAAAAAACCCGAATTTCAACTAGACGCCGAACGGAACCTATAACCCGAATTTCATCAATTTTCTTTCATGGTAACTAAGAACGCTGCAAATCCCTGCACAACGGTTATTATTTTGTATAGAATACCCTTCTGTTACAGATCACAGCTCTATGTATAGATAACCCGTCTATATAATGTAATATGTACTATTCTATGCATATTATGTAGATCGCAGACCCTCCGTAGGTTAGTACCTAACCCCGTACTCGTTACTAGGTACCTACCTAAATCACGAGTTGAATGTTGCTAAAATAATTCTGCCGATGACAAACAGTACCTAACAAAAAGAAACACACATAATGAAGTTCTGAAAAGAAATTGTTGATGAGGAGTGAAAAAAGTTGCAAAAGTACCTACCAACAAACTCCAGCCCCTTCTACGTAGATGGTATAATGAACCGTTGTGTAATAATTTACCGTTGAGTAATGATTTACCGTAGTAATAATTTACCCATCAATAATACTTCAACGTATGTTCAAGTTCACTACCTACCAACAAACTCCAAAAGAGCCATCATTTTTCAAATTAAATAATATCACAGAACAACCAACTCGACTTCATACTCCGTCAATATAATCAGGTGATCCCTAGCAATGATTGGCCGTATTCACAAATTCCTATTGTGGGCGCGTCTCTGGTTACGAGATTTGGTTTGAATTGTATACAATTTCATTCACACTGGAGTCGAAAATGCCTGTCGGTGCAAACTTCGGGGCCTTACTGTGAACGAACGGCTGGACGTACGATGCTCCGGATGGTCTTAAAAAACTTGCAAGTTCAAGAACTATTTAAAACCGTAAAAATATTCACGTAAAAAAATGGTATAGGCGTTTTGAAAATTTCAACCCCTATTTTGAACCCCTTAGAGATGACTCACAGTAACGTCGAGCTTCGAGGACCAACTAGACAGCGAATGGAACCTATAACCCGAATTTCATCAATTTTCTTTCATGGTAACTAAGAAAAGTGGCCCGTACGGCGTACGGCGGACAGACAGAAATATTTTTATTGCAGTTTTGGATTCTACATACCTTGAAACGTAAACCATCAAATTTTGAGGGGGGGTAAGAATTTTTTTTTTCATGCTCGATTCCAATGGTTCATGATTGAAAATAATAAACCAAAATGAGCACTTTCTGAACTTTCTGGATTTTGGACTGCTGAATCGATTTTCAAACCTCATAAATAAAACGTTGCTTCCTTTATGGCGTCACCACAGGTGCCACCAATTGCCGTTGGTATAATTTTGATATGGAACTGCATTGATTTCGAACCGTAAAAGTATTATGTAATCTAAGCATCAGTACTACACCGAAAATACTGCAAGATTTAGAAAATACACGTTCTGTGAGTATCGAAAAATCCATAATTCCATAATCTAGAAAAAACTGTATGAATAAGAAAACAGGTGTTTTGCTAACCTTTTCCTGAGGCTCTTCTTCTCTCTCCACTCCATTAGAACCTTGAAGTCGCTTCAATGCCCGAGTTATTTTCGGTTCCTGAAAAATAAAACAATTTGCTAAGTACATAGTAAAAGGGCGTCCTGTTGGAGACCATAGCAAGTGCGCTAAAGTGAATGAATCAAGTTGATATAATATTTATGATGTTTGAGATGATGAGTTTTACTCCTCCGAACTTAGCTTGAAATAATTGACTCGCGGTGGTTTAAAACCGTCTTCTGCGTGTATGAGTGGCCTCGATGCTCGCTTAAGATCACGTTTCAAAGTTAAGACCCCCCCCCCCCCCCAATAAATATGTAGGTGGGCATTATAGTTTCTTACCATCGCTATGTCATTTCATACAGTCCCCAATTGATATCTACTGGATGTACAGTACCATACCAAGTTACCCATACCACATGAAAAGCTTGTCAAAGAGCGCTTGAAACCGCCGTACGCCGTACTGGCCACTTTTCTTAGTTACCATGAGAAACATTATAAAACACAAACGGTGGGTACAGCTTCCGTACAAGTACGCAACCACGAGGGACATTTTATGTCTTAGCGCCCCCTCCCGCACCCACACCAAGTACTTCGTACTTAATTGTTTTGGTCAAGATTTCCAACGAATGGTACCTAGTCCGAACAGCCTTCAGTCCCAATTAGTTCGGATTAGCCGGACTCCACTGTATTATGTACGTAAACATTCATTTAAACAATCACGCTCATACCGCAGCTTGTTGGCCACGCAGTCCGCAGTGGTTAACGTAGTATGGTTAGGTAAATCGAGAGCTATCCAACGAGTGGTGAACGATTTTTGTACGATGATAACTGGCGAAGATAAAGTTCCTTAGCAACGAATCGGTTGTAAGCGAAAATCATCAGAAATTTTCGTGACGACTTCGTGTAACGGTTTTTGTGTAACGTTTTTCGAGTTATGTGCCAGAGTAAAGACATAAAATGTCAAAAACTTCGGAATTAATCAATTGCTTGAGGGCACTACGATCGTTAAGAACCTCAGTGAAGAGAAACCGACGTCCTTGGACTTCTTCCAATCGAAAATAGGAAGATCCATATCACCCGCTTGAAATTTTTCCTCAACAAGCTGTCAGTTTTATTTGCTTAAACTTAACCATTGGTCGAATGAGGACGATCCTAACGTTAGCCATGAGAGATCCAACGTACATAAGACGAATTTAATATTCTCAATATACACAGAGATTTTGTCGCGTCGAACCAACGTCTCATGCAGATGACGTTGCATGTAACCGGTCTCTCTCTCTCTCTCTGGTATTAAATCCAAGGATTGGATTGCAGCTACTGCCACCACCACCATCCGCCTACGTTTGTTGGTAAAAGGGAGAGGAGTAAATGCCACAGACATCTCCTCAATCAATTATTAAGAATGAAAAACGGGAAGAAATAGAAGCTCCATGCAGAGGGTGATTACATGAAAACGGAAGAAGACGGATCACAAATCCTTTCTAATCCTCTAATTCAACCATCAGTACCACCACCTACAGGTACACCAAGAAGGGATACACCAGGTAAAAATGCATTGAAAGAATCTAGATGGGGAAAGAGAAACTGAGATGCAATTTTAATTTCACTCATTCCCCAGACCGTTTTTACTCGCTATAATAACGGGAGATAATAAAGAAAATCAAGAATTTGGATGCAGTCGAACCTGGCTTGGGGTACTGAGAATCCTCTGCTAGTAAGAAAAAAATGTTTTCAGCCCTTCGTTTTCAGCCCAAAAAACCTGGGGTAGTGAGAATAATTTTACCTCTGGTAGTGAGAAGCGATTTTCTGCTAGTTACCTCTGCTAGTGATACAATCTCGAGTGGTGTACACCTCTGTTGAGAAACTGGGTACGGAAAACTGAATGTCGCGTAGGAAAATTAAGTAAAGAGCGGGTTACCTTGTTGCTTGCACCAATATGAGTGGTTCTCCAAAGTTACCACCGCTGGTGGTTGGCAAGTCCAAGGAACCTTGCTGTTTTAAAGGTGTGCGATATGGAAACAAAAATAGCGAAAATGCGTGGATGACTAGGGATCTCTTTACTGACTGGTTAAAGACTCAACATGCAAATTAATGAAGTTAAAGAAAGGGAAAATTGTATTGATTGTGGACCACTGGTCAGCACACACACTTCTTCCCGAATTCTAGCACGTGAAAATAATTTTTCTCCCACCTAACACAACGAGTAGGCTGCAACCGATGGATCAAGGCATCACCAAAACTTTTAAACAGCTGTACAGAACAGACGTGGTAAGCTCATTCTTCAGAAAATTGAAAACTAAACATCACAATTCTTGAAACAATGCCCTTGGTGAGAAACACTTGGTACCTTTGATGTAAAATCGAAGACAGTGGCAAACTGCTTTAGAAATTGTGGGTTGAAGAAAGGAGAACCTAATAACGAGCAACTTGAGGAATGTGATTTAGCACCAGAGGATGTGGAGCCGAATACTCGACGACACGTCTTCCGACCTCGATCGTCCCTCTTTCGATGACTATGTCCCAACTGACAATGATGCTGCAGTCTCTGGCCAATCAGCAGATGAAGAAATAGTAAGCAGAATCGTGCAAAATGAAGAGGACAGTGAGGAAGAAGAAGATGGGACAAGAAGTGTTTACACCCCTGCACCCTCCACTCAGGACACACTCAAAGAAATGGAAACTCTCCAACGCTACTTTGAATCAATCCTGTGATCCAACGTGCTTTGATCGATAAGATTTGGAGAAAATAATCACCAAAACGAAAAATACGAAGCAAACCCAGATGACTGATTTTAACATGGAACATGTTTTTACGGGAGTAAACCAGGCTGAAGAGCGTCCCGTCCGAGTCCGCATAAACTCCCCTCCCCGCCGCCCGCACAGTTCTCCCTCTACCCCACTCATGCCAACCCCCCCCCCCCCCCCCACTACCACACGTGGTGCCTTCTCCGAGGAGAGCCAGACCCCACTCCGCCGAAAACTGCCGAGGGGGTTCTACATACTCGAAAAACGCCGAAAGCAGCTGACAACGCATATTACATTACATTGCGTTAGGTTGCTGGTCCGAGGCTTGGAAATCCCACTAAGTTTTTTTGCTTCCTCACTACCCAAGGTAGGGAAGCCTTGGATTCGTGATTGAGTAAAAAAAAGTTCATGTCCTCCAAAATGAAAATTTCCACTACCATTTTCCGTTTCAGACATCGAGGAACATATTTGGTTCCGTGTCTGTCTGCCTGTCTGTGGTAATTCCTTGCAACGCCCATAACTACCCGAAATAATGGTCGAACTGGGCTGAAATTTCGAGGGTAGGTGAGGGTTGAGTCACAGATGGACCCATACCAAAATCATTGAAAAATTACCGTAACTTTCGTCTGCGCATGCGCAAACGTGAAATAATTGGAACACCCATAACTACCCTAAATATCGTTGAAATGAGTTCAAACTTGGAGGGTCGGTCAGGAATAATACTTTGATAGTACCAAATTAATTTCATTGGCATCGTAATGTAACTTTGATCTACGCATGCGCGAACATGAAATGTTGACCACTTCCTTGTAACGCTTCTAACTACGCGATAAATAGTCGTAGAGAGCTGCAATTCGCAGGGTATACGCGGGTTGGATCGCAGATGGTCCCATTTCAAAATCATGAAAGTCGTTGTCTGCGCATGCGCAAACGTGAAATACTTGGAGTGCCCATAACTACCTTAATTATCGTTGAAATGAGTTCACATTTGGAGGGTCGATCAGTATAATACTTTGATAGTTCCACATGAACTTCATTGGAGTCCTACTGTAATTTCCCTCTGCACATGCGCAAACATGAAATGTTGACCATTTCCTTATAACGCTTCTAACTACGCAAAAAACAGTCATAGAGAGATGAAATTTTGAGGGTGCACGCGGGTTGGATCGCAGATGGTCCCGTATCATAACGAACCTACCCAACTAGTCCATGTGATTCAAGTGAGGAAGCTATAGTGCCTACTCGAACTGTCAAGACGTTTTTCTACATATCTCCATATATCCTCCGTTATCATGTACCTATTCGAAAAACATGTTCCATGTTTCCTTGCTTTGATCCTTGATCTAAACTGTTATAATATTAATCCGGGGGTCTGGGAGTGTCCCCCAGATTTCATTCGACAATAAACGTAGGTACCGTCATGATCACAAACCTCTGGATGCTAGACGCCCCCTACGGCAACGCTTTTTTTTCAGCAAATTGTTTAACCTTACCATGTACATATTTACTAAGAGACGAAAGTACATAATAAGTACATACACACGTTGTATAGAAATACTTTTTTGTACAGTTTTTATTTTTTCAATTACCTGGGGTACTGACAAACCTGGGGTAGTGAGAGAAAAAAACGGGTTCCCATGCGATTCTCACTAAGCAAGGTTCGGACTACCTAAAGCTGATGCAAATGGAACTCTTGAGTCTACAACTCGATCGAAATGAGCCGCCATTTACACTATTTTTTCCCTCCGCACCACCCTAATATTGTTTGTGAGCCCTTGAACGGCCTACATTTTCCATACCTACTGTCCGTTTTTTCTCTACTCGATTGGACATCTTGATTTAGGGAGGGAATAAATTAGAATCGGGCGAGTCCTGCATGAATGAATACAAAGTATTCCCAACAACCTTTGGTATCGAGGAGGCAAAAGTATAGATTTGTGGGAAGTATAAACTACTCTTTTCAGTAGATAAGTGATCTGAATGTCTATGAAGTCTCTTCGAAGCGATGGCTCGTCTGGTATGCTCCATAAACAATAATAATAGTGAATTTTTGTTTTCTGTCAGTAACCTTTTTCGGTAATGTACGTAAATAAACGTAACTCTGTGCTTTATTTTGAACCTCTGAAGATTGTTATGAGACATACACCTTACCTTGACCGCACAAGGGGCTCTTGGTTTGGCCGCTCTCTTCCTGGTCTGCCGAGGGTGCACTTCCTCGGTCTTCTCTTTCTTTTCCGCCAGTTTCAAGGAATCCAACCACTGGCCAACCTTTTTCTTGGATTCAGAGGACGACGTGGCAGGTTTAGAAGGGCTGCTGATCGGCGACTCTTTATCAGATTTATGATTTTCAGCTGAAGCTTTGGACACTGCCGATGGGTCAGGTGATTTGGAATTTTCTTGCGAAGTTTTTACAGGCTCTTGTTTGGGCTTAAGAAGAGAGGTGGAAGTAGCACCTGGTTGCAGACCATAGAGGTTGATGGGCTTTTGAACAAGCTTCGATCTGTCTTGTGGCGAGGGTTCTATTCTTTTTGTTGATGACTTGACAACAGGGTCAGGCAATTTTTGTGCCAAGTTAGATACTGAAGATGAAGGAGGAGTGACGGGTGGTCTAGGCACTTTGACCAATTTTGGGCTGTTATCAGTAGGACGTGCGATTACCGTTGTGCGCTCAGCACCTCTGGTCAGATCATTCAGTTTTATAGCATCCAGACCTTTGACTTTGAGCTGTACACCAGCTTTCACCAGATTTTCAAGCTCAGAGTGCTTCACCTGCAACAAAAGAGCATTCAATATAAAATTCAGCAATGGAACAGGAAAACTAATTTCACCATAGTAACCCCCTCCCCCCCCCCCCATAATCCAGGATCTACAATTAAATTATCACAATCAGTGAGTCATTGTGTGTGTTCTATCAAACTTACAAAAGACTTATCTTGTTTTTGAATTATCCCTGGCTCAAAGTCCACCATCGTAACGGCTGTCCCCAGGGAAACGGAAAAACAGTAGATTCGATATACCTGCCTGTGGGGAAAACTGTGGATTCAGGGAAAACTATTAGGTGGCCAAGTGGGTTGGCTCTCCATTGCTTCGTGGATGGGGTTGGGAGGGCAAATGAGTCCCTAGAAATCTAGCAGCCCCTCACCCCAATCCTGAGGCAATGATTTTTGAAGATAAAATTAATTGCAATGATACAAAAATTCCAGATAAATATGTACACTATGAATCAAAGCCAAGTCAAAAGTATTTGACCTAGAAGGTATGTATCTGAATTTCGCAATAAGATGACAAATTTCACAAGTCGGATGAGTGTGGAGACCAGCAACTTCAGACCAACAAAAACCTGTCAAATTAAAATTTTTAATTACCTACAAAAAACAACTAAAAAAACCATTTCGCGGGTGGATTACAATAAATAGTTTGAGACAGCATTTGTGCAGGGAGAAGAAGATGGTTAAAAAACATTCACGAGAAGAAAAAGTATAAAAATGATTCACTTTGCCAACCTACGCTTATAAATATTCACGAGAAGAAAAGCTATAAAAATGATTGACTTTACACTTACTCGGATTTCTCCACTGTACATGAACTCCAATACCAATTGCAATATTGGATAGGCAATGCCTTCGACAGCAACACATAAATTCGGAACGCTGTACATCGAAAACATGTTCTGGAAACAATCAATAAAAAACGTTTTTCATTATATTTAAAACAATAAAATAAAATAATAATAATTTGGTTTTCCACTAAGAACTTCTATGGAGTGGAAGCTCACCTCGAAATACGGGCTACAACCGGCAAGTATTATCTTGTGTGCTTTCAACAGGTGGCCTTCACAAGCAAGTGCCACGTCGGTGTACTTCTCTTCGGCATAGCTTACAGAGAGGAACTGAAATGAGAAACCGAGCTAGAGTAAGTTCAACACCACATTGGGTGCTGGGATTGAAGATTGTTATCCATTTTATTATATTATCTTCAACGTTAACCACCCAGTTGGGTAAGAACCCATTCACATCACATCAACAACTCGTAATGATGTTTCCAGTAGATGCGTTTGAGAAGTGAGCTCATGATTTATTGCAATTTGGCATTTTAACCCATTGAGAAAAGTTAAGCAGCCACTAATGCCAAAGCAAAGCCAAAAAAAGATAAAGTAAGCCATTTTTAGTACGACTGCCCTGCCAGCGTAGCGGACGGGATCAGATGTCCTCTAAAGAGAGGATGAGAATTCGTTGTAATAATTTCGCTCTTGGCCGCTCACTGCCTCGCCCCTTGAGTGGGAGGGGTTCGCCCAACAACTGCATGGGTCATATTAGGAAGTGTCACCCAATCAAATATACTAACCAAGCTCAAGGTATCTTCACAGGAACCGGTTTAACCCCATCCCCCTATAAATAAGTATGGTGGCACAATGGTAATGTGTACAACACTTTTTTTTAATGTCCTGAATTCAATTTCAGCTTATAACTGAATGGTTTTCGTCAATAAATAGTTCATACAGACTTAGTGGCTAGTGGTGATATGAGTAGAAATGACGGTGGCAGAAATGATGGACTGCGCATAATCACATGTTTACATAAGGAGCTCGATTCAGAGTACAGTTTACTCATCATACAAGAAGAATTGTATGGTGCAATTCATCCATGAATGGGCGCTCATAAGGGAAGCAGCAGCTTATGAGAGAGGGGCACCTTGTAATTGGTCACTCATGTGGGGTAACAGCTTTCTTCTCATATTCAAGGCCACAAGTTAGTACCTGAGCATGCTCCGTCTAGTCGCCGTTTCTTGTATCCAGATTGGATTGGTCCAACTATTTTATATTATTCTACAAACTATTGATGGGAAGAAGGGCTGTTCTTTCAATGTTTGGAATACGAAAGTTAGACTACTGATCTGTGGTTCAATGCTACCTACATTCGGATAATACCTACTCGAACAAGGGAACTAAGGCCTTCCCATGATTCGAGTTGGAGCAGGTCTCCACTCGTCTTCCTTCAATAAGGCATAGAGGCCCATCAAACCATGAATGATAAGAACATCATTCTCAGATGTATCATAATGTGTGAGAAATGGAGTGGTTTTTCATAATGAAAATTCATATGCACTGATGATTATCCCTGTCTTCAAGAATCAAAACCATCGTGATGCTGAGCTGCGTTCATTTATATCTTGTTACACCAGCAACCAATACGATTGTCATGTGTACCTACATGTTTCAAAGACTGACAACACTTTCTTCTTCAGCTTTGCCGTTTTTATAGTTGAGCAGCAAAATAATGACGACGTCGGGAAGACTCTCGAGGAAATCAACTAAGTATACCTAAGCGTAACTATAAAAACATCAAGTCTGAAGAAGATTGCATTAACTTGTTTATTTAGATTGGATTATTACGACATTAAGACAGTAATAGGTAACACTCTCCATGATAACACAGATGCTGTGAAAATGAACTAACTCTTTGAGGACCATGCTGATGAATCCATCCAGTAGCACATATATGACTGCTCGGCCGGACATCCAACCCGAGACGTCCCTAATTGACTTGTTGCCAGTTAATGGGGGAAGATTTGGACCTCTTCTGGCTAAGCCACCAGGTAGCCCCTCTCCTCCCAAGATTGGAGAGTTCCCCTTAGGCCACACGGCCCCCATACATGGTCAGCCTGCCACATTTGAGCAGCAGTCGCCTTGAACGACGACCATCTAACCCCCCCCCCCCCCCCCCTCGATGTAAGGACTCACCCGGTCACAGTGCACTGTCAGTTTGGACTTCTACCTCCATGTCTAAGACCGAGATCTTAGGCTGAAAAAGGTATTATAAAAATTTCCCTAAGCCTAGTACATCATGATACCTAGTACCATTAGGATCAATGACTGTCAATAAACACTGCGAAGTCCTTTTCACATGGGTTTATTATTCATGATTGAATACGGCAACATTGGGACCTCAGTGAAGAGACCCACAAAGCTATATTTGACGGTTTTAAACTCGAGTATTAGGTTGCTATTTCTGATCAATCATTTTCAATCAGTGAAATTGTGAAGTTGTGATTACAGCCATTTTCACAGGTTTCTGACCACCAATACTCAACTGTGAGAGTTAAAACTTCGTCATAACCTCGATCCTTCACTCAGTGGTCAAAATCAACTTCATATTATTTGGTCTCATCACCCTAAAAAACATGGAAAAAGATACATCATAAGCCCAAGTTCACTAAAACCTCAGAAACACCAGATTTTGCACCCATAACACCCCTTAGTATTTTCCGATTGGGCAGTTCAGATAGGGCCCAAATGGAGCATGCATGCTTTTCACGATTTTTTCATTTTTTATTTTAAAGAACGGAAATTAGGTGAATATTGATGACACAGCAGACAGTGTACGGTGGGTGGCCCATTGCATTTTTGGAATCCACAAACCTTGAAACGTAAAAGGAAAAAATGTTGAGGGGGTGTCCCAAAATTTATTATTCAGAGAATAATAAATCAAAAGGATGCTTGTATACCAGTCCTTATTTATACTCAAAGATGAATAATCTGGCAGTAGAGATAGTATCCATGCTTTGCCACATTCCATGTTCATGAACACTGAGTGGAAACACATTTGTCAAGTTCACATGATCATGGATACTATAGCTTTGTTCCAGCCGATGCGAGTTTTGAAATGAGTTCTGTGCACAACCCACTCACAAAAACTGTTCCAACCACATTGAGCATTGAAACTGCTCACTGTTATAGGTTTTATCCATAGTGCTGCAACCGCGTCAGGTCCGGGAACTGAGTTCTCTGAGTTTTGAAACTTTTCGCACCCCATCAGGGATGGGTTTTTCCTACGGAATTAAAGATAACCTCACTGGAACCTTCCCAAAATCTCACTGCCCTCCAACCTTCACGTTAAATGGATCTTTTGTCTCTGTGGTACCTACTCAGCTATTTATCACCCTAAAGTCATCACAGTTGTTTGGCACGTTTCCAAGGTGTTCCAGCCGATGAGTTCTCAAACTGAACAGTTATAAAACTCATGGAGATGAATTTTAGAACTGTTTCAGTTCTGAAAGTGGGGACCCTTCAGAAAAACTTAGGTTCTGGGTTTGAAACTTTTTAAAATCAGTTCGGGTGGCTGCAACATACCTAATAGCAATGCGAAAATGCAACATGTGTAATAAAAGAGTGAGGAGGGGGGCTTCTAGTCTAGGGAGTTCATCTTTTTAGATCCATGGAGGTAAGAGTAGAAGGAGCATGTAGGGCAAGGAGGGCTCACCTGACCTTGAGAGCTAGCTGAGTGGAAAATGGTGGCCGGACAGTGGGTGGTATTTAACACATTCAACGCGTACCAGAATTCCTTGGTAGTTAGCCCATATGTACACAAGTTAATGAAAGGGAGGTGGGGAGACTGGGGAGGAGGGTTCCCCACACGGGAAACCAAAAATGAAAGGGAGGTGGGTCCCGATTGTCAAGGTCATACTGAATGGGAGAATCCCTTGAACGGCTGGTTTCTACGCGTAATGGTCGAGAACGAGCAAATCAAAGAACATCAAATAATGTCCCTTCCAAGACTCAACAGTTGAGTTGTACATCTGTGGTAAGAACTGCTACAACTCAACTGTTGAGTTGTACGCGTTGAGCGTGTTAAAAAAAAAACCCCACTGTTAACGTCCAGATGTGACTTTTGATCTTGAATCACTTTACATCAATTGGAAAAACCTCAGAAGAAATCCATGCATGATATGATCAAGTAACAGAACTTAACCTTCCAGGATTCGCCTTAGATGCATTTTGTTGTTTTAAAACACCTTGAAAGTACACTGTACAGGGTGTCACACATTCAGAATGTGGATGACTTCTTGCTGGTACATCCATGCGTACAAGTGGCAACTATCATGTGGTAATTTGGTTGTGAGTTGGAGGTGTACGTTCAATGAAAACTGAATAGTAAGTGGCATTTCATGTCGACCAATGAATCAACATCACCTTTGAGAGAAGCGCATAGCTGTAGTGTAGCCCTTGCTGATGGGCTTCTTGGGAGCTGGCGCAATGCACGAAAGGGTCGGGACCACGGTGGTCCTCGCAAGTTCAGCTGTTTCCGTCGGGTTCGGCTGTTTCCACGCCCCCTTCCCACGTTCTCCGTTCCAGCCGTTCTTTCGTTCACCGTTCCGACTCTGTCACAGATTCTTGTTATCACCAGCTAGCAGCTATCCTCACCACTTCTTCATTATAAATACCTAAACCTATATAGTAGTTACCGTTGTTATCACCAGCTATCCTCACCACTTCTTCATTATACCTATATAGTAGTTATAAATTATAGTGCAATGAATAAGACTTTCTCATGCTACCATTGTGGTTGCCTGCTCATACCGCACGGTTTCTGGGGAGCAATACACGTGGTCACAGGCGAGGTGCCGATCCATCTTCTCATAGCGGAGCGAAGAGCCCTATACGAGAGGCAGGATAGTATATCCAAGGAAGCGGCCAAGAAAGAAGAACGGATGAAGACGTTGGACGTATGGCATAACCAATGGGCTCCTGGGCAAAAGGGGAGGTGGACGAGGCATCTCATCCCCGATCTGCGAAGTTGGAGCGCCAGGGGCCACGGGGAGGTTGATTACTTCCTGACTCAGTTCCTGACAGGACATGGCCTCTTCATGGCGCAAGGGCGCGGGGCCCTGGGTGCCCATACGGGGATGCTGACTGGGATGACGCAGAACACACGTTCTTCTCGTGTTCCGGTCATTCGAACGGCCGAGCGAGGCTGTCGCAAGAGGTCGGCGCGCTCACACCAGAGACGGCAGTGGGCATTATGTTGGAGAGCAGCTCAAAGTGGGGCATGATTGCCCAATACGTGCAGGACGTGCTGCGGAGAAAAAAGGCACTGGTAGACTCCAGATCGAGTCGAGACGACGAGGATGAGCAGGACAGCGGAGCGAGTGTGTTGGACAGGAGCTGGGCATCGACGGACAAAGGCGAGGAAGAAGACGAAGAAGAGGATGATGACTGAAGCTGTCCCCGAACTGGAGCAGAGGCTACATAAATAAATATTTATACAGGCATTGTAAATGGTAATAAATTTTTGATGAGGATGTAAATAAATAAAGGACGAGACTTCAAAGAGGGTGAAAAGTCAAGATAGAAGGGGCTAAAAGCCGAAGAGAGGTGGGGCCAACCTGAAGTAATGTGTTAAATGGTTCCGGGTTGGTCCTTTACCTCAGAGTCACCGGGACCACTAGGAGAAGCCCTCCTCCTACGTCCCAAAAAGAAAAAAAAATAGGCGCAGCATAGTTCAGCATATGCAGCGTTACCATTTGTGGTCGCGAAAGCCCGTCCCGAACTTTAAAAACGTTTTTACGTGCACCTCGTGTATCTTCCTATCTGTCAACAGAAAAGACATGATTGATCACTAGGTAGATGTTCATGAAGTGAAGTTGAATCCCTCCTTGGGCCTCATTTATACCTACCGAAATTCGCTAAACGAAATAGACCAACGTAACCAGCAGAAAACGATTTTTGAAAAGTCTTTGAATGGTGAATAATAACCTTTTGATGAAGGACATTAATTTCATCTAATAAATGTATTCCGCAATCGTTGTGCTCATCAAGATATTATATAAGTATTCATTTATTCAAAAATATCAGTGTATAAAAGGCAAGTAATACCTAAAATGACAGTATAAAAGAAGCCGTTTTACTGAATAGTTGATTCGAAAATTAGCTGGTATAACTCGAAGCGGGAGTCGGAGCAGCAGCTACTGAACGAAGAAACGAATAGGTTTGGAACGGTTACTAAAACAATGGTATGGAACGGTGCTTCTAGCTAGGACCACCGCGGTCCAGACCCTTTCGTCGCAATGCATCATGGGTAGCTGGGGGAATATATTTCAGTTGTGCGTTTCCACGCCCCCCCCCCCCCCTGCCCTTTGTGCTCCCTCTATCCTACTCTTATCTCTATGGTTAGATCGGATGGCCCAACAGCATAGCACTAAAAGAGCACACCGGGGTGAGACAGGACGGACTGGAAGCCACAACTTTCTGCTTACTTTAACCTGCTAGTGCACACTGAGGTAGGACACCGAAAAGACACGGAACGTTATTCCAACATGGAACACTTCCTCGTCCTATGCTTTTTAGTCATGGGCGAAACCATCTGCATTCTTCACTCATTCTTAACTTCTGGAGAAAGTTGTGTGGATAGGGGCAGGACAGGGATGGGCCCACAGCCCACCCCTGACCCATTCCAGTGAGCAGGTACTTCAAGTACTTCAGACCTGATAACAGATACGGACTAAACATATCGACACACCATCAAATATTGAATAGGAGAGCTCTACTGATGAAGGCATCAAAAAGACAAGTGTCTTCTTGTTACCTTCATCAGAAGAGCTGACACTCACCGACCAACTACACACCTACCTAAACCAAGGTTTGAGCAACTCCGTAATACAGGATGAAGTTGAATCTACCAACAAATAGGTGGTCTTTTCGACCTTGGGAATGAAACTTTATATAGTTATTTAAGCTAAAAAAAAGTCTATTTAAGCTAGAGAAGCTAGAAACGTACATTCAGGATTAACGTCACTAACAAATCTCCATAATAAATTAATTACGATTTGCCAATTTCATCAACAATATGTAATTCCTATTTTCCTCCAACTCATCTGAGCTCAGTACCTCCCTAATGTCATCCATTTTTACCAAACGTAGCACCTTTTTACGACGTCCTTCGGTAGTAGGAGACGTCCTTATAAATCACTCGCGAAGAAATCGTGGAAACCCATTTAAAAGAAAAACAGAGTTATTTAAAAAATAGTCTATTTCCACTAATACACGAAAAACGCTGTTATACCGGTTTCGGTGATCAAACCATCGTCAGTAACAAACAATAACTTGTTAAAAATTTGTACTTTACTTATATGTTATTGTTTGTTACTGACTATGGTTTGATCACCGAAACCGGTACATATAACAGTTTTTTTCGTGTATTAGTGGAAATAGACTATTTCTTCAATAACATTCAAAACCGTTTCAGACCATCCTGATCCATCAAAATCCGTGAAAAAAACATAGGAATTTCGAAATTTATTTCTATAGGGGCGGGGGAGGCAGAACGCTGGATTTTCTGCAAATCTTGTGTCCGCTGCCCGTATTCTCAACTTCTGAAGCTGCCATACGAAATAGGTATATAAGAAACAATGGGTAGGTGGCGAGCTAACCCTAGATCAATCAATTTATTCACAACATTCTTGGGGCCTTGTTATGATTATGACATCACCTACTCTACTACAGGTAGTCAAACACGCAGGTAAGCTGTTGGTTCATATCGTGTCTCTAGTCACGAAATTAGGTAGGTAATTAAATTGCAAAATGAATTCATCATCCATCAGATACCATAAAGGGAAGTCCACTGTAATGCACTCATTACGGGATGTTTCTCCTTTAGTTTTTGTTCAAGATAGGAGTATGTGTGTGTCTCCCTACATATTATTACTTAATATTATTAAGTAATGTGTATGGTCACTGTAGCTCCTCGTGTCTTGTTTTTAAGCCCCGATGAAGATTTATAAGTACATCGAATTAATAGCGTAAAGATAATTTGACTCATTTCTGACCGAATCTCGAGAGCACATGCACCAGTTTAGTTTCTACCTACGAGTAAAAGTTTATGCGTTTTCGTATAGGAAGATCAATAATTGTCTTCTGTCTGCACTTCTTCAACTCCAGATAATCCAAATTCCGCAATTTCCTTAAATCAGAACAAAGCTATAATGTAGAAATATGAGAATAAACTGAACTCACCCGATTTACATTGTTTGAGTGGTTGGACCACCTTACGGTGCAGTACACGCTTTTATCCATTGAACCCCCAGTAGATCCGGGGTTTGGTGAATCCCCTTCCAGCGAAACGTCAGTATTTTAACACTCAAATCAAGCTCCACAACTTCACTATGTATAAAAAGAATAGGAAATGAGTAAAATGTAACGATACGACCAAGAACTTCCAGCAACAGTTCAATCAACTACAAGCTAGGTACAACTGTTGACACACCAAGTTCGAACGAAAAACGAATTCAAGAACGGTTTCTTCTTCTTCTTACTTCCTCTTTTAGTGTCCATGTTGGACATATAAAATGTTGGCAGTTGCGTGCCTTTCGTTCTTTTCTTCTTTTTTAAATTATTACTACATACCTATTACTATTCTTAATTTTTTTTCTTATAAGTAATTGAAAGTAAAATGCTTCTTTCTTCTATAGTACAATAAAGCGATATTCATTATTGTTTCTTAGTTGCCTTTTCATTGCTTCTTCATCGTTTTCTTAACTGTTATTTCTTCAGTGTTTACTCACTGCTGTGTTATTTTCTCCATGGTTCGTTGACCCGTGTTGAAGTTTTGTTCTTTTTTCGGTTATGTAGGCGGACCCATCAAGGGTACTCGTTCTTCCCCAGGAAACTCCTAAATCGAGTAGGTACAAGAGCAGGCCAGGCTCCTATTCAGGTTTCGTAAATTAATAATGCGGTGGATGCAAGAATTCTATCACTAATTTATTTGATGTTACTCGTGTAGCGTAACGCTTGTTCAAGTTACGAAAGTAGCTACTTACCTACCTGTCAACAAAACCCAAAATACACATCGTTCTTCAAATGATAAACGCTGCAAATGCCTGCACAACGGTTTATTATTTTGTACAAAATACCCTTCTGTTACAGATCACAGCTCTCCGTATAGATAACCCTTTATATTATATAATATGTACTATTCTATACATATTATGTAGATGGCAGACTACCCGTAGGTTAGTACCTAACCCCGTACTCGTTACTAGGGGCCTACCTAAATCACGAGTTAAATGTTGCTAAAATAATTCTGTAGATGACAAACAGTTCCTAAAATGGCAAAAAGAAACGCAAATAATGAAGTTCTGAAGTGAAATTGTTGCTGTGGAGTGAAAAAAGTTACAAACGTGCCTACCAACAAACTCCAGCCCCTTCTACGTAGATGGTATAATGAACCGGGTACTTGAGTATTAAACGGAGGCCACCATTACGAAACGCGCCGCGGCACTTACAGAAGGTTAAATTGTTATAGATGTTGTAGTAGAACTATTCTAGTATTGTTGTGAGTCGAGCGTTCCATTACATTCCACTAACCGAAAAGTATCTACCGAAAAGTACCTACTGCTCGCTGCCGCTCGCATTGTCAAGCGATCTGGATGCTCGCTAGCGCTCGCATCTCAAAAAAGATAAACAATCCCAGAAACTATCCCGTGAATGAGCAGGTTGTTTGGGACTTCTGAATAGATTAGTGGAATGTAATGTTAGGTATAAAATACCAGAAAACAAGACAAGTAGAGCTGGGACGGTGGGCTCTTGACTGGGGGGGGTATAACCGAAAAGAACCATATTTACTAACCAATACTAGCAAAAATATTATTGATTTCTGGTGAGCCACCGGTAGGTCTAGTAATACCTACTTAGGGATATTAGGTGTACCTACATTGTATACCTATACTTAGGTATATACCCCCTCAAAACTAGTGGCCTCCGTATAATACCTAAGTACCATGAACCGTTGTGTAACAATTTACCGTTGTGTAATAATTTACCATTGTGTAATAATTTACCCATCAATAATACTTCAACGTTTGTTCAAGTTTCACAACCTACCAACAAACTCCAAGAGAGCCATCATTTTTCAAATGAAATAATGTTACAGAGCAACTAACTCAACTTCATACTCTGTGAATATAATCAGGTGACCCCTAGCAATAATTTTATCTTGGGCCAATTCCCGATTGTTAGCGCGTCCCTGGTGATGATATTTGGGTTAAATGTATACAATTTCATTCACCCAGCTGTTGAAAAAGCCTGTCGGTGCAAACTTCTGGGCCTTACTGTGAACGAACAGCTGGACGAACGATGCTCCGGGTGGTCTTAAAAAACTCCCAAGTTCGAGAAATATTTAAAACCGTACAACAATTCGAGATAACGGCGCCCTGGAGATTTCAATCCCTATTTTTCACCCCTTAGGGACGACTGACATTAACGCCGAGCTTCGAGGACCAACTAGACCCCAAAAGGGACCTATAAATCGAATTTCGTCAATTTTGGCTCATGGTAACTAAGAAAAGTGCTACGTACGGGGTGCGTCGTACGGCGGACGGACTTTAATTTTTTTATTGCATTTTCGGATTCTACATACCTTGAAACGGAAACCATCAAATTTTGACTGGGGGTTAAAAATGTTTTTTCATGCTCGATTCCAAAGGTTCATTATCAAAAATAATAAACATAATAAACCAAAAATAGTAACAACCAACTCTATTTCATACAGCCATAGTACGTGATTATCAGCTGGTGCCTAGCAATGATTTCTCGATTGAATTTAGGCAACACACCTGCACACCAGGGCAGGTAATTCACACTCATGCTGACCAAAAACGAAGTTGGTGCAAACTTCAGGCTAGGTTCTCATTGACGCATAGTCGACGTAAAGCGCGTAAAACGCAAAGGGCGTAAAAGGTTTGCGTGAAAACGTCAAACCGTTCACATGGACAGCGCTAGTTACGGCTGTGAAGCGCGTAATCGTCGAGATATGCCTGTGCTCCAGCTTCCTACTGCACTGCGCAGATCCGTAAAGCGCGTAAATATAATTATATATAGATTTTTTGATCTGGAACACTCTGGTTCAAAAGGCGTAAACCTGATTAGCCACTCAAATTCAATTACGCGTTTTATACGTTGATTACGCGTGAATATGAACCTAGCTTTACTGTGGTGAAAGAACGGCTGCACGTACAATGCTCCGGGTGGTCTCTTAAAATACGCTAAAAACGCTGCAAATTATTACAAAACGGTTTATAATTAATTATTTGTACAGATGCCCCTTCTGCGTAGATCACTGTTTTCTGTGGTCAATACCTACCCTCGAGCTTCCCCCAGGAAAGCCCCAATTCCTCGAGTACTGGAGCCGGCCCGGGAATGACAATTTCATAAAAATGCGCGGGATTCTATAACTCAGTCTTCAATTATTTTTTGTGATTCATGAAGCACGACGTTTGTTCAAGTTACAAAATTATGTCTGTCAACAAAGCCCAAAGAAGGCATCATTCTTCAAATGAAATAATATCACAGATCACCCAGCTCGACTTCATATAGCCATCCGTGATCATGATCAGGTGTTCGCCAGCAATGATTTATCTGGGCCGGTTTTATACCATTTCATTCACGATCATGTTGACGAAGCTATTCGATGCAAGCAAACGGCTGGTTGTACAGTGCTCCGGGTGGTCTCAAAAAATTCTTTAGTTCAACGTCAATTTAAAAACGTACAAAAACCATACCATTCTATTGAAAGTTTTCGAGCTACGGCTTTCTGAATATGTCAACCCTGTTTTTCATGGTAACCTCAATTTTGGTTCATGGTAACTAAGGGAAGTGCTAAGTACGGCGTACGGCGGACGGACAGAAATTTTGTTATTCCATTTTGGATTCTACGTACCTTGAAACGAAAACCATCAAAATTTGAGGAGGGGGGGTTGGTTAAAAATTTCTTCATGCTCGTTTCCAAAGGTTCATTATTGAAAATAATAAATCAAAAACCATTCCTTCTGTCAAAAGCTTTTGAGCTACTGTGTCCTGGAAATTTCATTCATTCTTGTATGTATCTTTAATTACATACGTACATACTTACCTTTTGGTTCATCACTGAAAATAACCAAAAGGTTATCCGGTAGATACCTACCGGACTCGATTTTGAGGTGATTCCGACCCAAGCAAGTTCCTCATTTTCGGTATTATTTAGATGGGTGGACTAATTTAATGTTATTATTTTACAATAGTAATAATCACCATTTTCGATGAAAAATATTGTTACCACAATTATTTCTAAAATGCATGAATGTTTATAAACGCAAGGTAGGTAGGTATATTATTTTGTGTCTTGGACATTGTATTCATACACCTGCAAACATCTTAACCTTCTTCAGTGAGTTAGTATCAATGTGGCCAGCCTTCTCGTGCTGTGTACTTTCGGTAACCTCCTTTGTAGTGTTGAGGCATTTCTTTTGTTCCGAACATTAGGACTCGCACACGTTCGATGTGACCGCCGAAGATCTCCGCAAAGCCCTCAGGATCGTCGTAGTCCGCTTCCTTCGAGACCTGTTAGTTGGACAAATGAAACAGCTATGTCACATGTAGTGCATGATAGAAAGTAGAGTTCTTTGTTACAAAATGTTAGATACCTCAGTTATTTTTTTTTTACTTAGCTCGTGGGCTGAAAATCGCTAGACATGATTAGAAACACAGATTAGTGCTATGAAATCACCAAAAAATGTGGCAACGCGGTACAGAAAAACGACTTATTTCAACCGTTAAAAATCCTTTTTTCCTAAAAAAGAGAAATGGGTCGAATTTGAGTTCTTGGCTTAAAAAATCGTATGAAAACCAGCTATAACCTTCTCAAAATTGATAATAAATCGCAAAATGGAATGGGATGGAGATCAAGACAGAAATAGAATATTCAAGTAGGTAAAAATTGGACTTACCTACCTACATTTTATTGTTATTTAAAAAAAAATATAAAAACGGCTAAAAATCCGCAAAAATTTATTTAAGTTCACTAAAAATGGCATAAAATGGTGGCTTGAGACAGAAAACGCTGCAAATTATTACACAACGGTTTATTATTTACCTGTATATAGATGCCCCTTCTGCGTAGATCACTGTTTTCTGTGGTCAATAACCTCGAGCTCCCCCAAGGAGGAAAGCCCTAAATCGCGTACTGGAACCAGCCGGGGAATTATAGTTTCATGAAAATGCCCGGGATTCAATAATTCAATCATTAATTACTTTTTGTTATTCATAAAGCATAACGTTTGCTCAAGCTGCTACCTATCAACAAAATCCAAAAGAGCCATTATTTTTCAAATGAAATAATATCACAGAACAACCTACTTGACTTCACACAGCCATCCGTCATTATAATCAGGTGTTCCCTAGCATGATTATCTGGGCCGGATTCATACCATTTCCATTTTATTCACGATCAGGTTGACGAAGCTTTTCGGTGCAAACGAACGGCTGGTTGTACAATGCTCCGGGTGGTCTCAAAAAATTCTCTAGTTTGAGATTGATTTAAAAACGTAAAAAAACCATACCCTTCTATTGAAAGATTTCCAGCTACGGCGTTCTAAAAATGTCAACCTCTATTTTTCACCGCTTAGAGATGAGTGACAGAACGCCAAGCTTCGCGGATCAGTTAGACCCCAAACGGGAGGTACAAACCAAATATTACTAATTTTGGTTCGTGGTAATTAAGAAGAGTGCTACGTACGGCGGACGGACAGAAATTGTTTTATTCCATTTTCTGATTCTACGTACCTTGAAACGGAAACCACCAAATTTTGAGGTTTTTTTTCCCCCCCCGCGCATGCTCAATTCCAAAGGTTCATTAGGAAATATAATAAACCGAAAGACCGAGCGGTCTACTGCGTCCATCTTTATACCCCGGTTGGGATAGAAGTTCGCGGCGTCTCTGGTTCTCGTCTCGGGCAGGCGCCAGTAGGTACAAGCTTTGAAAAGCTTGCTTATGCTTACCGGACCTGCTATTAGCTGTTTACATCTGATAACAATTATGTGAAGCTTACAGGGATTGAAATAACGTTTGAGTAAAAAGCCCCCCCCCCCCCTCCCCACCTACACCACGGGATATACCCAATGGTTAACTCCAAGGTTCTAAAAGAAAGAAGAGTGATCCAGTGGTTAGTCAAAAACATTTTCCCTCGGAAAATTTTTTTGAAAAAATTTCAGTTTTGGTGGATGAAAAATCCAATTCGAGAATTCACTCGAATGGTTGCTCAGCAGGACTCGATTTTGTATAAGATGTGATGAGATGGAATGAAAAGGAACCCGCTGCCCAACCAAAAATAGATACATTTTTAAATTGATGTGAAGGGGTGCCACATTCAAAAATCCTAGAAACCCGTCTTTATTGATCCCGATTTACAGTTAACAAATAGGAAGCGATTTTGATGGAGTTATGAAGGATCGTCAGTTTCCAGCCGGTGGATGAGAGCACATAATTTAGCCTGGCTATGGACGTAGGAAGGAACCTATTTGGCCGTAAGACGTTAGAGGGAATGGGACCCACAGGCGACGCGGGAAAAGGAACAAGGGGTAATAACAAACATACATTAGTGAATAAAATTCTTTGGTTTGAGGTTCCTGCCGCCGATGATGGGCGAAATGCTTTCACGAGCTCATGTTTACTGCACCGACTGCTGGAATGACGGGTGCTTATTATGTGCACATCAGCAATACCGAAGAAGACTGCAATATTTTAACCATACTCTTTGGGTACAACCTCCTGCCTTGCACAGCCCCAGGACGACGAATGCGCCCGAATCATTCCACTCGGATCTCAACAAACAATTTAATTTCCAACGACAAACGTAAAAGTGTTGGAGGAAGTTCAGGCCGAGAGTGCGTTGAAGAGTCTAAGTTTGATAGCCGGCTCCTCCAATCCCATAAGGATAAACCGCAGCGAACATCTGGAGTAGGTATCTCATAAATGAGTGGGAGCTGGGAGATATATCAACATAACAAGGACGCCCTAAGATACAGTAAACTTCCTCTAATCCGTTACGTTCGGAACTTGAGGCAAGCCGGATTACGGAATATTCCGGATTACAGGATGAATATCGAGACTCAAACAATTTATTAAAAACGCTGCAAAGTCCTTGTCAAATGGGTTTATTATTCTACTGGACATATCTACAGAAATGTAGAAACCACCTGTTCACCTATATTGTTTCTTTCATATGCAATATTTATTGAAATGGTTATTTTTGATGGTTTCCACTATTTTGGCCCCCAAAAACGAAGTAGGCTCCGAAGTAAGATTTTTTTTTACAAAGTATTTTTGATAATTGATAGTGCCACTTAATTTTCTTTATTCACCTGACATTCTAGTGACAAATGTATGACGATTTCAGACAATTTCACGGGTTTTTGGCTCATAAAAAATGAATTCTGGAAGCTGAACGTTCGTTACAAGATCAGTTCTTCACTCTTTGGTCAAATTCAACTTCATATTCGGTCTTCTCGCCCTAAAAAACATGGGAAACAATACCTCTCAAGCTCATCTTCACTAAAACCTTTAAAAAACCCTCTAAAATCCCCATTTTTCTCCCATGACACCCCTGGGTGTATTCCGATCGGGCTGCCGTGCTTTGGAGCATAACTAGTACCCAAATTTGTTCCCAAATGGGGACCCAAACTGTGTGCGGAAGAGCGACGATTTTAGACCAAAACTTAACGTAAATTTAAGGCCTCAATTTTCCACTCTTTTGTCAAAACCGACTTCATATTCGGTCTCCTCGTACTAAAAAATAGGTATGGGAAGCGATACCTCAAAAGCTGATGTTACTAACATGTTACTAAAACACAATCGGTCCAGCCAGCCGTTCGAGCGTGATTGTCACGCACTAGCATACACAGACAAGCTCGTAACACATAGGTACTATTGATACTGAGAATGATTCATCACTTTAGGTGTTACTGTGAAGGTCCACACGCCGCGTGGGTCTTCGCCCCAAAACTGTACGCTGTCCATTGTCCAATCGTACTTGACGAGGAAGCCTTTACTGCTCCTGTCCCTTGGTCGTTCCTCGAGGAGTAGACTCTTAGTCCCTGAAATGAGTCATAGGCGTCTTGTAATAAAACGCTGGTAAGTTAAATAATGGAGTAGGTGCCTCTTTCCTATATGGAAAAAGGCCCCTTATGAACAAAATACCCTAGTTACCTATTAATTTTGAGTGATTTTCTAATTTCATTTCTAAATGCCTTGATCGACAGAAGTTGAATCAGAAACAGGTCGGTAGTGTGTATAATGAACTGCCACATATTTTTCTTGGTACCTATGTACTGGACACCCAGTGGCGCAGCGTGGATTTTTACCACCCGTTGCGAACGCCACGGTCCCCTCTGCCATCCCAACGCTACGCCGCTGTAGACAACATCCATTATACCAACCAACCTGTACCTACCTATCTGAGTCCTACCAACAAACATCCAAAATTATCTTCTTCAAGACGACACGATAAGACGACGTCCCAGAAAAAAAATTAACTCGTTAAATAGGTAGGAGGTAGGGACAGGTATAATAAAACCATGAATGATTCGAATCAGCTGTTCTGCACTGCACTGCACTGTTATAACTAGGCTGCAATTTTACCGTGTATAATGTACGCTTATAAGCTTAATCATCGGTAAGCGGAAAAGCGATAATAAATTATGCCTTTTTTGGAACTTCCAGTCCTTCAAGATTGCTCTTAATAAAAACATCACCTACCTGTTCCTTTTTCTAGTAAAGTTTAACGAACCACAGCGTTTGGTCGTTGAAAATAAACAAGGCTGAAGGACGAGTTAATTATTAGTGGGAGCGGGGTTACGTGCAGGGGTAACAGGTAGTAAATAACTGTCTATTCTAGTTCATAGATCAAAGCCAACGTTTACGTTGGTACCGACTTCGACCATCATAAAAATGTTTCAGACCATTCCGAAACCAAATCCGTGAGGGGGGGGGGGGAATCATAGCAGGGCATTTGTGGGCCCGAGAAATAATTTGAGTGCGGAGCCCGAGCCGCAATTTATACAAAAAATAACAGATTTTCAAGATCCATTTTGCAATCGACTCAGTTTTAAATCATGTGAGTGGGAACCGGCGGGATAAAACTGAAAGCTCTCCTATTTACAATGGTTTTCCTTGTATTTAGTCGATATCCTTGTCTTGCTATAAATCCCTAGAATTTTCTTGAGCTACCTATGAACCCGGAATTTGACATTTTCTTCGACTCGCTCACTAAACTCAAGTCATTAGTTGCTTCATCCTCTTATTCGTTTAATTAGCCAACATTTTCCAGTGATGTTTTCATTTTCTTTATCCTTTTTCGTGGTATCAAGTTCTTCTCTCGATTATTTGTATTCTTACGTATAGGTATACATTTTTCTGTATTGTAAGTACCTATTTCTGTTAATGACATATTTATACAAGTGCAATTGGGCTTGCCCGAAATTCATTGTTAAAAATGATATCCTTGCCACATTAGTGATTACAGGTACCTACTCACCAGATGGTGATGTGAGTGCGATGTTGAGGGCGCCCCTTTGAGTACACGGGACCAGAGCAGTCACTTGGACGTGTTCGAGGAAGCGAACTTCTGCTTTGCTGCCCCTACAACCCGTTGTGGCAAATTTAACGTTCACTGGACGACCTTTGACTAGTGTCGTATTTCCACTGCAAACAAACGATCATTCTTATGGTAAATACAAAAGTTGGCAAACCGCTCCTAGCAATCCATTATTTGTAGCATTTACCAGTAAAATGGATATTCCCATTTATTAACTTCAATGATGAACCTTTATAATCGACCAAGAAGAAACATTTATAGGTATAACTCCACGATCGGCGAAGAACCAAAAGTTAGGTACCTATTATCTTCAGGAGAGTGAAAATATCCATAACTGATAGCTATACGCACACCAACGAGACGCGAACTCTGCAGGAGTGGAGTTGTGGAACAGTCACGAAGTTCCTGGCGGTGGAAATGAGTGCGTGAGCGTTTAGGAGGCCAAATCCGAAGTCGGGACTAACCCAGAAGTGACGTCCGTTGAGTGCCCAGTCCTTGTTGTAGCGCAGAGGCGTCACTTCTGACGTCCACACGATCAGGTGCTGCACATCTCTCCAAGTCACCTCGGGGCTGTGGCCCACGAAATGAAACAGATTAACTCATTTACAAATAATTACAGGTGTTTCTTTATTTCAACATCGGAACCAATAGCGAATTGACGAAGAAGATGAGCTATCGCAACGGATCCCAAATAAGGTTTAGTGCATAAAAGTTCGAGGAGTTTTAAATCAGTACTTCTGGGCAGCCTATAGGGGTCTCAACTAGCTACCTAACAACCCTGTCTTGTCACGACTTTCTCATGGAATCCAAACAATAATAATCAAACCAAACTCGGTTACAGACAGGTGAACTAAGTTGAGTTCCTTTCATGTTGCATGACCGAAATTTCGAAATTGAACTATCTGCTAGTTTTCAATTTGTTGATACTTTATGCAGTTTATGAACAATGAAGCCAAAATTTTATTAGCTCCATCAAGTTTTGCCTATTGGAATTAATGGCCATTTTTTGTCATTGTTCAGCGAATAAAAAACACCTTGATACTTTCTATTTGCGCTAAAATATTTAAAAGTCACTATAACATTATTTGCCTGGTTTAGACTCAAGATTCTATATCATGTATATAAATGTATAGATTTTAAATGATTTTTTAAAATTAGGATGCGATTTTTGACCCACAGTAATTCAGATTTGACCCATACCTAGTGGTTTATTATAAAAGTCAAGTCTGAACTATTTTATAAACCCAGGTACCTACTCGAAGCATGCAGTGGAATGGGGAATACTCACTTGGCCTGGAGTACTAAAGCGATGACTCCTGCGGCGAGAGGTGTGGCTGCTGAGGTGCCAACAAAATCAGTGGTGCATGTATTTTTCAGACCAGTCGAAGCCTAAGAGCAGACATCAATAATTGAGGAATCAATCTTGGACGTACTTTTCATCATATTTAGCGGATTATTTCATTATCCTGTTTCGATTTTGTTATTGCAAAATGAACGATAACAAGATGAAGAAGCTGAAGATGTTGAAGACTTACAACTTTTTCAGCTCTGACGTTGCCAGATGAATAGGCAGTGGCCATGATGGCAGAACACCTTTCCGAGTAGTAGACTGCCCTCCCGTCCTGCCCAGAAGAACAAGATTTCATAATAGAACCGTGTTCCGAAAATTATGAAAAGTTGAGTCATGTTTTATAAGCACTTTTTTCCCCCCAAACCGAATTTTTTGTACAGTAACGGCTTGGAGAATCGTACGGATCACTGGAAAAGCGTGTGCGGCCTTCTCGATGATGATTTAATTTAATGCAAACCTGAGCAGCGCTGGCAATGGCAATCGTGAATACTGAGTTGACGAATCCATCGGCACCACAGCTGTCACCTTTCATTTTCCCATTTCCACCCGCAAATACGTAGATAGAACCTTTTCCTCCTCTGCCCTACAACAGTGGAGTGGGTAGGACAATTGTATTAAGAGAGGCATTTTTCCTGAAATATAGGTAGGTACCCGTATTATTAGATTACAACATCGCACGAGAGATTCATCTTACGGCGAGAGCTCACAGTACCGTCACTTTTCAGGCTGGCACCGAACCCATAAAAGCCAATTCATGCCTAAGGGTGCCAGTGGTGACAACATTATATTAGAGAAAATTATGGAGACAAATGCCTATTGGTCGACGATAACGCTCGCCACAAGGCTAGAACCGTCTAAGACTCCTTTCAGCGCGCGCATACATTAACATAACGAAGTGGCTACCGTTCTATACAGACATGAATCCAACTGAACACGTTTGGGGTACTTACGCTCCACACCGCAGTTCAAAGACAATTTCCTGAACACCTATCACAAAATCGTAGAAGCCGCTATCGAAGAATGGATCAAAAGCGAGAAATCGGCATATGTGAGTTCGTTCCATTACAAAAATGTACTTTCGCTCCCAAAAAGTAATTCATACCCGGGATAGTTAGGTTACCTATGAAGAGATGAACATTAACAAACAGCAAAACATGAACTCAACATGTCATGATCATTATAATATTAGCAAAACGATACGCTGAAATTTGGGCGACATGATCTTGATGAAGGCGTATAGTGAAAGCCTCTCTTTGTCAAATTTGTTGATGGTATGCACCACAGAATTTTTCTTCTTCTTTGTTGCTGAACATGTAAGGTCACAATAACTACATGAATCAATTTTTACACTTTTATGAAAACTATATTGACATACATTTTGGAAAATCAGTGCCCCATAGCTTAGTTCCCTCTTCAATAAACTGGTTGAAGGCTCGTCCACAGAACCTGGTTCTGAGAAATATTGATAAAGGAAATGCATCTGTCACTCGGCAACAAGTTTCATGTTTGCGCTGCTGCCCATTGTCTATGGGAACGAAAGTACATTTGCCCAGATCGGTACATTTGCTCGCACTGGTAAAAGTTTAGCCATGTTTCTCCTCGCAGAGTACGAACATGCCGTTGACCGAGAAATCACCTGCTTTTGCAAATGCCTCTTCCTGTACAAGCTTCGGAGTGGCGACGAGTGCGGCTATTTTCCCCAGAGTTAGGTATACCTACTTTTCTTCTTGTTGGCCTTTTTAAAAAACAATTTTATTATGTTGAAAAACCATTCACCTATTCAAGTTTTTTTGTATTCATTTTCAATTCTTTTTATTTATAATTTTTGAAACCTAGATACAGTTTTGACAAAATATGAGGTACTAATTTATTCAAACCTTTTTCATGTGTGTATCTGGGAAGTCACAAGTGTTTTTTTAATTTCCTTCAGTACTTAATTAATATACTAGGGAAGTACCTTCGTATAGATGTACTTAATATTTCCTACCTATTCTAATCGATACCAATCTCAAGACTATTCGTCGACCATTTAGTGGAACCGTGGCCTTCGTTGGGGAACTTACGTTTTTTTTCATCTTACATCAGTAAGCCACTTGACCTATTCGAAGCCCTAAGAATCATTTTGAGCAGATAATGTACTTACAGTTGAGATTCCTTTGTATAAGGCGGCCTGCCCTTGTCTTTTAGGGCCTTCCATCGTTTCACCATTGTCTTCAGGCCCCCACGAACAAGAAAAGATATCCACCTGGTAGACAGGGTGACTTTATGAAATACAATGTGTTGCATCGTTATCGTAATCCCTTCATTTTTATCTAACAAATTTTTGAAGGATGTGATTGGCCACTATGATCTGTTCACCAATTTATCTACATGAGGGCACATGCAACGCACGGTAAATCGGCTAGTAGGTACCTATGGAATATAAAATAAAAATATATTCATGTGAGGAAACCAGCAATTGTCCAACCTCAAAATCAAGAGAAATATTTCAAGCAGAAAATAAGTAAGGCAGATAAGTAAATACCTTGTCTAACCTGTGAGATAATGCTTGCCCTTCCAACAAGTCACTGACGTCGCCATCTAACAGAAGTACACCTACATACAACAACACATTCAGGATTTATGGGTAAGAATTCGCATTAACTCTACCTAACATTCTTTTGGAATCAGCTGTGTTACAAAAATCACATCTTTTGCAATAAATAGGTAGGTGGTTCAAGGATTAAGGTACACCCTAATAGATTTAATTAAGAATAAGAGACCTGATTGTTAGCGCTGGTGACCTTCTTGTGCATCAATATGATTTTTCCAAATTTAAATTCATTAAAATGAAATCTCTTGACGTTGACCAACATTTGGTACTGACAGACCCACTGTACATAACTGGTGAAGAAGGTCTGCACTGTGGTGGGGTTTCTCATAATCATTATCAACATCACAATGTCCCTGTCAGGCCAAGGACCCAGGCAATCCTTCACCAGAGGGGTATAGCAGACAACGACAAGTGCCGATAGGTACTGCATTGCACTAAGATGCGATGGTCCGCAAATTTACATGCCCAAGATGGTCCAGAGAAGAGTGGTGTTGGATCGATGGGTGGGCGAAGTTTTGCCAGAAAGTGGTTGAAAAAATACTTTCAAGCCGGGAAACTTGGGATAGGACTGTGTCTAACATCATCCAAATCCTAGTCAAAAAACGCTGCAAATCCCTGCACAACGGTTTATTATTTTGTATAGAATACCCTTCTGTTACAGATCACAGCTCTATGTATAGATAACCCGTCTATATAATATGATATGTACTATTCTATTATATGCATATTATGTAGATCGCAGACACTCCGTAGGTTAGTACCTAACCCCGTACTCGTTACTAGGTACCTACCTAAATCACGAGTTAAATGTTGCTAAAATAATTCTGCCGATGACAAACAGTACCTAACAAAAAGAAACACACATAATGAAGTTCTGAAAAGAAATTGTTGATGAGGAGTGAAAAAAGTTGCAAAAGTACCTACCAACAAACTCCAGCCCCTTCTACGTAGATGGTATAATTTACCGTTGTGTAATAATTTACCGTTGAGTAATGATTTACCGTAGTAATAATTTACCCATCAATAATACTTCAACGTTTGTTCAAGTTTCACTACCTACCAACAAACTCCAATAGAGCCATCATTTTTCAAATTAAATAATATCACAGAACAACCAACTCGACTTCATACTCCGCCAATATAATCAGGTGATCCCTACCAATGATTGGCCGTATTCACAAATTCCTATTGTGGGCGCGTCTCTGGTTACGAGATTTGGTTTGGATTGTATACAATTTCATTCACACTGGAGTCGAAAATGCCTGTCGGTGCAAACTTCGGGGCCTTACTGTGAACGAACGGCTGGACGTACGATGCTCCGGATGGTCTTAAAAAACTCGCAAGTTCAAGAAATATTTAAAACCGTAAAAATATTTACGTAAAAAAATGGTATAGGCGTTTTGAAAATTTCAACCCCTATTTTGAACCCCTTAGAGATGACTCACAGTAACGTCGAGCTTCGAGGACCAACTAGACGCCGAACGGAACCTATAACCCGAATTTCATCAGTTTTTTTTCATGGTAACTAAGAAAAGTGGCCCGTACGGCGTACGGCGGACAGACAGAAATATTTTTATTGCAGTTTTGGATTCTACATAATCTTGAAACGTAAACCATCAAATTTTGAGGGGGGGTAAGAATTTTTTTTTTCATGCTCGATTCCAATGGTTCATTATTGAAAATTATAAACCAAAAGGGACGAACTTATGGTCAGGTGAAAATAATCTGGAGGCAATTCCAGTTAGTATTTTGATCATCTTCATTTATTTTAGAGGTTCTTGGGAGATGGTAGGAACAAGGAGTCAAGCTGTTGTACGAGTATCAATCACTTGCTGGCTCAACGGTTCCAAAAACATGCAGCCGGGGCATGACATAGCCTAGTGACATCCCACCCCGAATTAATGCTGAAATAGTGATTCCAAGGTGTGCTAGGTCTAGGATCAGAGTTAGTGGTTTTTAAGTGGGTGAGCAGTCACACTTCTGAATGCGGGCCCTCAGAAGCGCTAGTCTTGTTCATGATTTTCCCACTGTTTTCTTCGTTGAAAACAAGTTTGTAATAATATTAACAGGTATATTCCAGCCACCAGAACTCGTTTTAAAAAGTGTCAAAACAAGAACCTAAGTTTCTCTGAAGGGTGGGGATGAGTTTTAGAACTTCTAAAATGCAACTGGTAGGTACCTACCTCCAATACTAGCGTCGTAAGCCACACCGACCCCGCAAAGATTGTTGTTAGCTACCATAGCTATGACGCCTGCGCACTGCGTCCCATGGGATGAGTCTGCATTCGGTGGTGTGGGATCCGCCTTGTTTTCAACATAGTTGAAACTGATTTCAGGATCCTGTCACGTGAGATGACTGACAGGGTTAGTGGTTTTCTCAAAAATCGGATTAAGAAACATGCAGTCACCACAATGTAGGTAGGCACCTATTATACACAATACACCCTCCATCAGGCTAAACAAAAGAAATCTTAAAGGAAAATATCTCACAATATGAAATTTGAATGAAATTGCTTGCTGTTCGAATATGTCGAAAAGCCCAAAATAGCGACAACAAGCGGTTCAGCAATATACCAACGCGTCCCTTGCTCCCCCTGTGTGAATGAGAATTACCTAGGTAGGGTCAGAATTGGCTGATTTTACCCTCAAAACACTTTTCTCGTTGTCAACCGCTAGGAAAATCCCAATAAGTCGAGGGAAATAAAGTACAGTACCTACATCATGTATTAAAAAACTTATTTTAATACTAGGGTCAGGCGGGGAAAATGTAAACAAGCGTCATCACCGCCCACATAATCCCCGCCCTGGTAAACCTTCCCAATGCATCCTTGTGAGGAGGCTGAAGGAGTTTCCGCGGTTTCCTGTGAGCGGATCGTCGCAACAACCCTGCCAAGAAATTCGTTTTTTTAAATGTTTGATGTGCGCGAAGTTTTGTTCGTTTCGGCAGCTGCGAACGGAAAGTAAGCGAGTTCAACCACTTGTACCCTTTATTTAGGACTAGCTGTGTACCCGCGCTTCGCAACGGTAGAACAGACACCCCCTTTAGGACAGGTACCACTTGAATGTACTCGTCGAGCTGAATCCAGAATCTAATTACAATCGGATTTACGTCCAACCGTTCAAAGTTATTAGAAGCATAAACGTCCTCATAGAAGTGATTATAACACGTTTTTTAGTAGTATTTCATTCATAGCGTTTCAACGGATGGACAGATTCAAATGCGGATTTTTCATAAACCTTCCCAGATAAATTCTGCGTCAAATGGTACCAGCCGCAACTTTCTACGTTCAGCCGTTCTCAATTGATGCCGAGACAAACAAACAAACAAACAAACAGACACTGTTTTATTATATGTATAGATGTTGGCTTGATGATGTGCCTTCGATTTTCATTGTAGCTCTTGTTTCTGTTGAGCAAAGCGATGTTTACATTTACCCCATAAATTTTTTCCTATGGGGTAAATGTAAACGAATTTTGCATGCACTTTCAATGATTTGTGAGCCATAAAATGTGAAATTTCCCCTGGTTTTCGATGATTTATGTCTCTATGAATTCATGAAATAAGGCAGGAACAGGGACACGCTTGAAACATCAGACCTACGCAGAGGTGCTCACGACTAACTGTTAACAAAACAAACAAAAACACGCTGTTAACAGTGTATTTTTCGCGTTTTTTTCGTGTATTAGTGGAAATAGACTATTTTTCAATAACTCCGTTTTTCTTTGAAATGGATTTCCGCGATTTCTTCGCGAGTGATTCTGTTCGTACAGAAGATGTTTTGGACAGACTGGAAGAAGCTGAAGAAAAGAAGGTCAAGAAAGTTACGAAAAGGAAGAAAGGCAAGGAAAGTGAGAATCCAAAAAATAGCGAAGAGCCAAAGAAAGCCAGGAAATCGATGACCAATTTTCAGTTTCATGGGATCAGGTAAAAGCCATCCTTCCCACCCGGAAGTTCAAAAGGATGGGCGCAGGGATATTATTTATAAGTTTTTGGGAACGGTTAACGTCAAAGAAATGTAGATTGTACGTTTAAATTCACTATTCTGAGTCATCGAGTGAGGTAAAAAATGGATCTCATTTTATTTTACCACTATTTTAAAATTGTTTTGATACCGATTTTAGTATTAATGTCTACCGTACTGAGATTTCTTGATGCTATTCATTGAAAATTTTCAAGTTTATTGACATATACTGTTTATATTTTGGGTTTATTTATTCATTCACTACCATCCCACTCAAAAATTGGAAAATTTGGCGAAGAACTTGATTGAAACATATACATGGGGGAAATGTAAACGCAATGGGGTAAACGTAATCAGGCTCTCAGTCACTCCCCAATTTAGTTAGAGTTGAAACGTTCGTCTTCTCCTACTCAGTAGATGTTGCTGTTGGCATGAAGACCAAAATTTGTCCTTCTGAATTAGCCCAAGGAGTGAAGGAGAAGTTGAATGTGAAAAAGAAAAATTTGTTGAATGAGAAAAATGTAAATTTTGTTTACAATTACCCCACCTGATCCTACATGTATTAAAAAGAATAAGAATTTGATTTTCCTTTTCTTGCAGTTTGCATTTTCTAGACGTTATCAGTATACCTACTTAATATATTATTCTGTCATTGGATATTTTTCGGATTCTATTAGTATAGAAAATCCCATGTAAACGAACTTCCAAGAGACAAGAGAAATTCCGAAAATAAAAGGAAAACCTTATTCCATAATAAAAAAAGTAGGTACCTAGGTAATAAACCAAAACGTGCTCACCTATTTCACAAAATGCCTAATTTAGAGTAAAATAGCGCTAGACCACCTACTTAATTAAATTGTCATCTCTCGCGATGCTCACTTCTCTGAATCTCAGGTCTCATCAAAAACCCATTTAGTTGTATCGTTACGTTGCAGATCTTTTAATTATCCAAGTTCTGGGAGCGAGGCCTCGGAATGAGTTGCCTGTCGCCATGCCGTCTTCACCATCCACAACCAGTTCGAAAACTTCAAATAACATGAATGCTCACTTCAATGGGGCGTTTTGTTTCCCCCAACCACTAAAGACGCTTTGTTGCCTCTCATTTTGATTTTCTTCTGCTGAGAATTCCCATCCAATTTTATTATCATTTCTACTATATTGTACATTGTACCTACATAGAAGGATCGCTGAGTAATTTAATGCTGCCACAATTATTATTATGTTAACATTTCTTAAATGTTTGAAGACTCAAAAATGACAATATATTTTGTGTAATGCGCTGGAATAGTTGGATGGGCAAAACCCATTTGGTTATAATTTGCAATATTGAGCCTCCATGTACTACCTAAAATAAAAAACGGATTTCAATTAACAAAATATAAATTCCTAAATAAACGTATTCCGGGATTTCCATTTTGTTTCATAAGATAGGTACCAACAAGAAATTTTCGATTTTTAGAAAAATTCATGTGCGCAGTCCCTGGATCCATTTTTGTGGAAGGGGGTCGAATTGTTAATTGTTTAAGTAAGGGGGTTGAATTATCCCAGTTTTCCGTTACTCACCTACCAATGTAAGATCGTTTGGGTTCCGTTGGCGAAAGTCATCTCTAAAGCTAATAGTTTGTTAACTATATATTTGACAAAGTAGGTATCAAGTTGTTGTAGTTGGATTGAAGAACGTTAACATTATGTTGGGAATGAGCGATAAGCATCAAACTCACGTAATTCTGTCGAATATCGGCGTGATCTTTTTCGAGGCCGTCGTCAACTACAGCAACGTGGACCCCTTTACCGGTGATTCCTTCTCTAAAACAAGGTACTACGTTCATATCCATCACTGGTTGATCTTTTCCAGAGCGGTAATCTTGCTGCAAGGAGAGTTATTTTTGTAGGCACAGATAGCAAACACTGTAAAAAGGCTTAGGTGCATCCATTTGCTTACGAATTCCGTGCCAAGTATCTGTTTGTATTTTGTGAGGAATAAGGAACATGCCGCAAGAAACTCGTGACCCTAGCTATGCGGCCCTGCCAACTCTTATCCGCTGTAGCCGTGATCTTAGGTAATAACAGGTTGACCAAAATTTAAGGCCCACCGAAGGGGTTTTTCAAGTTTCAAATGGTAACCCACCATAATTTTTAGAAAAGAATCTGAATATGACATTTTTGCACTCGGGTGCAATGCAAACTAACTTTGTTTTTTCAAATGAGAACCCCTATTTTGTATTACAGATTCTAATTCTGCGAAAAAATTTCATGAACAAATGACCCGTCACTTGAACTTTTTAATGAGCAAAGATGTGTGCAAATACGCTCAAAATGTTGGTTAAATGCAAAAATCGAGTTTTGTGGATGCAGGAATCTACAGAGTAATTTCGAGTTGATATCCCTCGTGATGTGTACCTACAAAACTCGTACCCAGTTTTCGGGAGCTCCATACTGCGGTCACGAGGTGCTAAACGTTCTCCACAGATAAGATATGACCAAAGTATCGTTTCTGGGTGTAAACATAGAGGAGAAACAATCTTGAGGCAACAGTTCCGAGTTGGGGAACGCATTTTGACGTGGGGGGAGACAGGATAACCCCATCGTACCATAATTTGAACACAAAAATTTGAAAAAACACTCATCAGACACAATTATTATGATAAAGGTAAGTCTTAGCTACGTCCTGCAGTCATTCATTTCTATGACAGTTATTGAAAATCAGCTCACCAAGTACCACTGCCTGTTCCACAAAGCGTCGTTGAACTCTTTGCTGTACGAGCTGTCCAGCCAAGAGAACATCCAACGTTTCGATCTTTTGAGAGGCATCTGCTTTTCAATCCACGACACCTGTGAACCAAAATCAGTTGACTGGGTTATCAGTAATTATATCTGAAGAATTCAAATTACTTAAATGATAATATTATTAGAATGTGACTCTGTAGGTGCACACGTTCATTGGCTACTGGAGTTGGATAGCAGAAATGATGACAACTGAAAATGTGATCAAGGCTGGGGGATTAGGTTGTTGGGCCAGTGGTTGACTCCAGCCCCACTGGGTACCGTTCCTATAGCTTGCTAGTAAATCCAACCACTGTGGTCCACTACATATTAGCTTGTAGGGAATGTACATGTAGAGACCTGAAGCAGAGCGTTCAATGGGCGGCCTGCAGGCAAACACCTTCCTTGACACTAGGTACGATATATTAGTCTATAATCATGTAGGTTTTGGTTTCAAGGAAAACAAAAAACTACAGGATAAAAATAAAATAGTCTATTTCCACGTACACTAGCAAACTGTAGACCGGTTTCGGTTGTTAGACCATCGTCAGTACACTACAGTACACTACACAGTACACTATAGTACAGTACACTATAGAATATTTTTTAAATAAAATATAAATAACGTAATTTAGTGCGATGGGTAAAATTCCACTCTATCAGTAAGGCATGATTAGGGGAGCGTAATGCGTTTGGGGAAAAATGAAAGGGAGAGGGTCCGCGGAGGCAATGCGTTTGGGGACAGAGGGCACAATGCGTTTTTTTCCCCTAATCATCTTAATCATTTTTCCCCAAACGCATTACGCTCCCCTAATCATGCCTTACTGATAGAGTGGAATTTTACCCATCGCACTAAATTACGTTATTTATATTTTATTTAAAAAATATTCTATAGTGTACTGTACTATAGTGTACTGTGTCTTGTCCGTTTCGTGTCCAGCGCTGAAAAATGCAGTTAGCAACGTGCCCATGGAAGAAGGGAAACCTTTCCCTTCTTCCATGGAACGTGCCGTGCAGTATGGATGTTAAGATAAACCGTGTTTTCCAGACGAATCGTGGGAATCGTGCAGTAATTGTTGAGAGTTACAAATATTCGGAACATCGGGCTTTGAAAGACGGTACTATATCGTTTACATGCTGTGATCGAAAGTGCCATGCTAGTTTATGTACCGACTCAAGGTTACCAAAGTTTTATGAACGAAAAACAGCATATTCATGAACCAAAAAGTGATGAAGCAATTGAGCATGAAGATGTCCGGTCAAGTTTGAAGAGGAAAGCTGTCGAAGATCTGTTCACCGGTCGCCGGTGAGTAATCTTGAGCATTCACACTTCAAGCGATTAAGGGAAAGAATGTACGCCGCTCAAAGGAAATGCTTACCACCTGTGCCTAAGACAACTGATGAATGCATTGAACAATTTTCGAACTGTGAGGATATAGGTACTAGTTCGAGGAAAGAAGTTCAATTATTTATGTGATGATATTCCGATTATCTAGTATGTGATGATATTCAATTATTTATTGATGTGGTGATATTCCGATTTTTACGACCACAGGCAATCTCAAGTTGCTTACGTCATCCACTGAATCCGAGTTAGACCAACACGGTGTACAGGCGGTACGCTTTTCATGAATAAATGCACGATTTCTTCTTTTACGTGATGAACACTCAAAATCAGCCGGGAATTAGTCCCTCGACCTCCAAATATGTTAATCTATAATGCTTACGTTCAATAATAAATTATAATAACGATAAATCAGCTTAATATTTATGAATAGATCGTTTATTGTATGGATTATATAATTAGATAAGACTATGAAAGGCAAGCTTGTGATTATGATGATGATTATGTACTTGCTAGGATACATACTTGAGCAATTCCAAAAAATTTGTTATTATATTGGTTCCTAAAAACATTTATGTTGGGGACATCTTCAGTTTGTTACTATACATGTATGATGACGAATGCTAAGGATAACCCAATCCCTATCTGACAAGATCGTTATGAGAAAAGTAGAAAAGTAGGTAGGTAGGACGGAATATTATTTCTTTCTACAGGCACTATGTAGAAATTTGGCAATTTTTGGTAATGGTACCTACTTCAGTACTGGGTGATGTAGATATAGTAGATACTTGCAGAAATACACTGGGGCCGATATTATATTGGGACCACTTTTTAAGCGCAGAAATACAGTCCTAATCTGAGATTCAGTGCTATATTGGTACTGAGTAGCTCACCCCTTCTTCAATTTCCAAATCGCTGGCATTTCCATGTGTATGAGAGAGACTCCTCAAAACATACGTCTCTTCGTTTTGATCGAGCTGAAACATAATACGAGGACTGACTTCACTGTAAATAGCGAGGATAACATAAACATATTTTACTGTAAAAGGGAATCATGGCTCATTTTTGTCACCATTTAGTGTTTTAGCGAATTTTCGAAGAAAAGGAAGCTATTGTTCTCGGTCCAAAATTTTTAAAACTCGAATTTCCGAAAGATTTTTATACCAAAATCCGTTTCAGACCATCCTGAATTCACTGCCGAAAGACACCAAAAATTATATGTATATATATATATATATATTTATATATATATTTATATATTTATATATTTATATATTTATATATTTATATAATATGTATGTGTCATTCCAGACGATAACTCTCGACAGAATTGAGATAAAAAGTTCAAATTTGCACGAAAAATCTGTCTTGGCAATCGACAGGCTAAGTTCGTAGATGGGCAGAATCGGGTCACTCTAAGGGGGAGTTTTGGGGAGTTTTAGGGGGGGAAAATTACCCATAAATTCCCAAAATGAAACAGTCTGACAAGTGACACTTCATTTTAAAGGTTTTTGTACGCTGAACACGATGGTGAAATCAGAATTGCGATATCTCATTCCGTTCTCAAACTGCAGCACTTTGAAGATGAAGGAACGTGGTTATTTCTTGAGATAAAACAGTTTTACATAAAATCAGTTATTTCTTCGAAAATTCGCTCTTATAGCCATGCTGCATGACTGTGGTTTTTTTTCTTATTTTTCCAAGATTTCTAGCTGTCTAATAAGCAACACAGGCACTTACTGAAATACCGAATTTTGATGATATCATAGTTCGGTACCGTAGGACTGGGTAGAATTTAGAGGTCAAGGGGTAGTTTACTAAATACTACTAATCATTTGAATTTTAGACATATCGGCACACATGTTTATCAGAAATATGAACGTAAGTAATCGTCTATAATATTAGGTATAGTTTCTAGACTTCATTAATATTATAGTTTCTAGACTTTCTGTCGGGTTTCTTGAGGGGTCGAAAGTGATAAGATTACCAATAGGGAGATACCTAGCTGTTGGTCTTATGGGATTTTTTATAGGATTGACATACAGGAGTTTTAGATGTTTTATTTTCTTTTTCAGTGAAGGCTGACCTGCGAAATTATTTCGAATCCGTATCTGTTGGCCAAGTTCTCAGCTTCTTGAAGACCTCCATCAATCTGACCGACCCAAACGTCGTTGTTGGTATGGCTACTTGTACTATAAGCTGAACAAATCATTGCAATCAGGTTGTAAATCAGGCCCACTGATGATACCATTTCAACCTGAAAAATCAATCATGTCGATTGCAGCCATGTTAAAAATTTAATCATTAATGTGCTTTTCTAGAACAAGTACGAGTACAAGGACTTAGTACCTAGCAGTAATATCGGAAAGTAGGTAACACAAACCTCAATTTTACATCCCAAAACCAAGCGTGTTGATGTTCTTTTTCTCTGTCACCCCCTGAGCCCTTATTGGAAACGAACGGTTGGTCATGCAGTGCTCCGGGTGGTTTTATGCTATCCTCAAAACGGGAATCTATTAAAAATCGTAAAAACGTTTTTGAGCTACGCCTCTTGAAAATTTTAACCCCTATTTTTCACCCTGAATAAATTGACTATAATATATCTTTAGCCATCCTTTTCTATAAATTTCTGTACTCGCACGAGTATTCAGTTTTCAATTCAGAGTTTTTTTTAAAGTCATTGCTTGTGTCAACTTACCCATACCTTTTTCCAAGCAGTACCTACCTACAGTTTGGTCTTTTCCTTGAGCGTGTGATCAAGGCACCAGAGATGAGATCCACCAGATGCGCCCATCATCAAATTTAAAGAATTTTGGTCATTGCAATCAACAGGTTTTTTAGGCTCAGTAAAAAAAGTGATGATAAGAGTTTTGTATCACTTTAGCCTCTACCGCTTTTTAGAAAAACGTCAATATTTTGACCAGTGAAGCACGTTTTCCCTCCGTTTCGACCATCCTGATTCTAGCATTGAAAATTCTAAATTCTAGCTCCTTTGGAAAATTAGTTGAGTTGGTGTGTGTGCTATATATACGTAGACCCTTGAAACACCCATAACTACATGTAAAAATAGGAGAAACGAGCTGAAATTCTGAGGTTAGTTGCGGGTTGGTGCCCAGATGGTCATGGTATTTCATCTAGCTCAGACTGTAACCAACCTATTCTTCTATAAAGAGTTTAATTTAGGCCAAGCCTTACAATGTTGGCAACCAAATTTCAGGCCGATCCTGTATAGAATTCCTTTGAGTGTAAAAACAAACCATATCCAGCTCAAAGGTTGTTAAAAAACCACTGGGATTTTCAACACTGGTTTTTATCATTTTTTAACCCCCTTTTCACTTGTCATGGTGGCTTGTAGAATCAAAACCCGCCCAAAAAACCATTTCGTAAAAAAATAAAACTCATTGATTCAAATAATGGTAGGTTGAAGGTAGGTACGTTACTACGAAAATGCGGCAATTAGGTCATGCTGCATCAATGAGCTGTTTTCATGGATAGGGGACTTACCTGTCAATATGCTGCGACCTTCACCAAGTTGATACCCACGAGCGCCGAGAAATGGGCCAAGCTTACAGTGCTCGAATACACACAATCCACGTTAATCTGTGATATGAAGGTAGACGCAGGTTCTATATTCAAATAAGGAGATGAGAATCCTTGGCCCCATTAGACGAGAATGTGGTAGCGATTTACGTCATGTACCCAACTAAGTGGCTTATTGAGACCAGGCTTTATATGTACGTAGTCCCTCTGTCAACAGGCACATACAAAACAATCAATATCATCCAAAATTATAGCATAATTTCCACAACAAATTTATTGCTGTGAAGCACTAGTTTATATCTATTTATTTATATTTATGTATTTATTTTAATTTTATTTTATTGTTTTGTTGCAAGAAGTTCCTCGATAAAAAATAGAGAACTTTTAGAGAATTATCAAGGAAAGACGCTATTTCAATCGTCCCTAAATATTTAGTTAATACATTTTTGAAAGTTTCTTCGTTACATCTAAATTTTAGACCATTCTGAATTCATACTCAGAGTTCATTACGCTTGAAAAATATGTATTGCATACCATAATAACAATAGGTACCTAATTAACGATACCGTCTATGACTGGAGGATGAATGAAATTAAATGAATTTGTTTTGTAGGTAAATACAAACAAAACGATCAGTTTGAAGATGAGCATTTTTTTCTCCACTAAAGGCGGGTTAGAAATTACCAAAAGTGGTTACCTACATTACTATAAAATCATCAAAACTGTTACAGGAAGTTGGTGACTCGAAACGAAAGTACCATTTCAACCGTTAAAAACACCTAACATTTTTGGAGATTTTATTAGTAGAATACGTTGAAGGTATTTTAGGCCATTTTCGATCGTCCAGGGCCATAACGTAGTAGATCCATGAGCCCTCAAAACTGACTGTTACAAGTACATTACACTCGTCACTCTCAGTAAAAAATCAAATTGCCATAATTTTTGGAGCTTATTTATTTATTTTTTTTCTTCAAATATTTGCTATAGAGAAACACTTGGTGGAATATTCTATTCTAAATCGACGAATTGACAATAACAGTGGACTAGTTTCGTTGATGAGGTATCTCATCATCAGTACAATCAAGAGCTATTGAGAATATTTGTATTCCTGTGTCTTTCTTTGGGACTTGCCAGTCCAGGAAGCGATCGATATAGTTGAAGGAAGGTTTGACAATGAAACTGGTGATCTGAGCGATGATGAAGAGCCAATTGATATCTTCATAAGTCCTCCAGATGCTGCTGAGCTGACAGATGGATATTCTGGGGCCGAAGATGCAGGAGGTCACATGGACAACCTAAATAGGAACCATCTTCTTGTCAGTGCCCACTCAGTAACAGGAAATATCGAATTACTTAGATCGAATTAATTAGCAAGAAACATTTCGCGACGAGAAGAGATGGCTACCTCAAAATAAAGTGGCTCATTCATTTCAAGAATAATCTCAAAATTGATTTTTCAATTGTACAAACTCCAATTTCTCATCACCATGCTGAAAGAAAGATTTTTGAAATACTTCATACTCACGAAAAACTTGTCTTATGACTAATGCAGGACATCAATTCAGTAATTCAGCAATACACTGGCAATAAACCAATTCGTTTTCGTTATAACTGGTTAAAGCGATTTGGTTAAAGTGTGGTGCGCGAATGCTGTAAATATAAATGGATATTTGGTAAATTTTATATATATTCAGGAAAATATAACGTAATATAACTACCCAAGAAAAAGATTTTGGGAAGGCCTCAGTTCCACTTTTCATATGCTGGATGAGTTTCCACCAGTTATTTCGGACCTGCCATTTCGAAAATTTATTCGCTTCATTCACTGTGCTTAAATATTGTAATAAAATGTTATTATGGGGAATCAAAATCATCTTAAAACCATGTTCCTAACGAACAACTCCAAGGTTCAACTCTCCTGTTGCCAAAAGTTTGAAGTTTGATTTCCACAATAATTTTACTGTGTTGTGGCGAGTACGTTTTCCTTAAACCTACCATTAAATAAATAAAATAAATAAATACATGATACCTGTAAACACCTAGGTAGTATATAAATACATACCATCCTATACCTATAAATATCTACCTATACATATAAATAAATGTTAAGCTTTGAGGGTGGATTCAGAATGACCCAAACAGAGAACATAACGAGGAACGTAAGAACATTTTCGAGAATTCATATAGCCAGTAAATTTTTTGGACCGATTACCATAGCTTATTTTTTGCAGAACTATACTAACTGGAGGCGGTTTGACAGAGTAAGGAGAGAGGAACCGGTTCCAAAGGGGACGTTCATGAGGAACAGTTCCGCTCCACCCTCAGCCACCCACTGAGGAGGAAACCCCTCAGCGCTCAGTTTGGCCGTAACCTACGCGCCAGCTAGGGATATTCGACCCGCGTGTCCTGTGTCGGAGTTCACCCCCCAGTGGACTCACCCCCAGTGAACTCACCCCTAATAACCTTTGCCGGCTCTCGAGAGGCCCCTCCCTGAACCCTGGGTTCACTCGTTTCAGTGCACTAACGCTCACCCGCGGTGTTCCGTGCCCTGTGCGGGACGTGGCGAATGGTGTTCTGTAGACCTCCCCTCGGAGTGCGGTGGTTGTAGTTCGTGTTTTGTCGGATTTTAATAAACACCGATTGAACCAAGTGTCACATCTAAGTGAAACATCGAGCTTGCGGTATCCCCCATCGCCGAGCCAATCCCATACACCACAGTTATTTTGGTAAGTTGGGTTATCATACAATCACTGAGGCACACACTGGTGGTAGCCGCGATTTACAGAAAAAACATTCAATCGCAATGGTTCCAATATTTATAGTACATGCATTTTTGAAGACTTCATCAATACAAACCCATTTTAGAGCACTGTGACAGCCCTTGTTTCCAAGCTTTCAACAACAATTATATATTGGTAAGTACATAATAACACTCACGTACAGATAGGTATATTAAGGATATACATTTCCAGACGATATCTAGACCTTGCTACATGATGAAAATTCCAAATTTTGCCAATAGGTTTGTGATTTATTACAAGTGATAGGACGAATTGGCAGATAGGAATTTTAGGAACACAAAAAACCGGTCGAATTCGCGTTTTTATCCATCAAAAATCGTTATAAATAATCGCAACAATGACAAAAAATCACCAATCATTGCTAAAAAACGGTGTGCGATGGTGATTCGAGACCAAAAAAAATACTATATTTCTAATTTCAAACCAATTTTGCAAGAATAAGGTTTCTAATTAGAGTCAACTTCAAATTTGTATTATTATTGTCAAAAACAATGGAAAATGTTGGAAAATTAAACGATAGTTCGAATAAGGTGCTTAGAAAATTCGCTCATACGGTCATACTTTATTGCATGACTGGTTTTATTAGCCCTCGGTAAATAAGTTGCACTTGCTGCTCTCATATAAAACCAAATGGTAATGCTGCAATATCTTTGTGGTAGAAGCCCTGTCTCTACAGTACGAAAACCAGGACATTGCTGGATACTTAGCTCTAAAGGACAAAAGCTGGTTGTTCAAATGAATCTATATTAATATTATCACTAGGTGCACTATTTATAGCACGGAGGTGATAATATAGATCGTATGTTATAGATCGGAAGTTTCTGTTAATCACATGCACAATAATCAATTTATTGAGAATCTCACGCCTTACCGTTTTATTATGCTGGGAACAGTAATGATAAAAATACTGGTGTATTGACCTATGATCGTGTATGAACTATGGATTAGGACTGGACAGTGTACTTGAGTTGAAGGTGTGGCATGGCACATAGCTTTCTCGTAATAATATTACACTCGATTACAATGATTTACAATCTTAGTACACATTCCGCATTACAACATGGTTACTAACTGAATATGACTCATATCCATAACGTAATATCAGTGGTTATAATTATGGGTAATATAGATGAGCCGTACATACGCTGAAAATGTCATCTCATTATTTTCTCCCCATTTTCTTATAACTTTGTTTTTGGAGGACAAAAGTTTGTTCCCCTCGTAAATGTAATCACAAGGCTTCTTCCGCTACCTCAGTAACTGCTCTATCCTCTGATAAGCATCTCATTTAGAAAGTAAACTGATTTACATCGTGATTGGTACCTGACTAGGAATGTAACTATATACTTACAAGAATGAGCAGTGCTACTACCTGTGTATAGACAAACTCCTGTCTCGCTCACAGTTTTGCGCACACATTTCGCAGATTTACCATCTCCGTTTCCTTACCCGTAAAGCAATGAGCTTTTTGGGTATTGAGCAAACGAATTACAGTACCAACCGCTCAAAGAATGTAGTTCACTATTATGAATCAGCTCTTGAAAAGAAAGAAATTCGAGTACACAGGTACAAGATTTTCTGAATTTGCGGAGGGATTTGCGTACACTTATGTACATGTTGTATACATACAAGGTACATGTTCATGCGTAAACGGCAACTGATATTGGCTTATTTATTTTCAATAATCAACCTATGGAATCGACCATGATGATGATGGGGGAAATGTGTGGGTTTGCGTTTCAATAAGGTACCTGAAAGAAGAATCCGAAAATCTAGTAAACATTTCTGTCCGTCCGCCTTTGCGTACTTCGCACTTTCTTAGTTGGTATCGTGAACCTAAATTAATGAAATATTTGGTTTTTACGTCTCCTTTGGGGTGTCGTCGGTCCTCCAAGATGTCGGCATTACTGTTCCTTTTCTCTAAGGGGTGCAAAATGGGGGGGGGGGGGGGGGGGGGTTGAACTTTTCAAAACGCTGTAGCTCGAAAACTTTCAGTAGAAACGTATGGTTTTTATGACGTTTTTAAATTGATTCCGAATCTTAGGATTTTTTATACCACCCGGAACATTGTACGTTCATCCGCTCGCCCACAGTAAGGATGAAGGTCCTGCACTTTTAATAGGAAAGCTTCATCAACATGAGTGTGAATCATACGGTCTAAACAAAATAATAAAATAGTAAACCATTGTTGTGGTTGTGGTGGTTGTTGTGGTTTTGAATTGAATGTTTGTAATTCGTAAAAATCGGCCAAAACTGAACGGAAGGGGAGAAAAAACGAAGGAAAAATGAGTTAAAAAATCAGTTTCCTGTCCGGGGCGTTCTCTACGTACTTAGGCCATGGGTTTTGGCCATTATTATGTCATTAAACAAGTTTTGAGGAAATATGTTATTTTTCATCATGCAACCAGTCATGAGAGACGTCTACAGAGACACCTATATAATACACATGTCTATCCGCGTACTCTGGGGTTGGACTCAGAATTTTCTGGAATATATTCGTAATGAACATTTTACAGAAACTCATACTTCGGAACTAGAAACTTCGGGCCCATTGCAACAGCTTTCTCCTAAAATTCGATTTAACATAAAACGGTGCGTCGTAGGCTCCCTCGGACTGCCAATTCATTTCTCACCATTAACCCCGAATTCGACTTCTTCCATTCCTCACTTTCATACTTAAAGACTTTGTTATCTTCCTCCTCCATCAGTTATTCATGAAATATTTTAGTTTTTTTTCAAGTTCTTTTTTTGTATTATTTACTTATTTTAGTATATTTTTCACTCCTCTTGAATGTTATAATGTAATTGGGCTCGCCCGTGAAATAAATAAATAAATAAACAGTTCCAGTCAAGCAGAATGGCTATAAGAGCGAATTTTCAAAGAAATATTTGTGCTATTGTGTAAAAAGATGATAGAGCGAGAAACCATACAACTTTTCGTAAAATAATATATATATTTTTTCGTGATGTTTAGCAATTTTTACCGATTTTTGACTCAAAAACGCTGCAAAGTCCTTGTCACATGGGTTTATTATTCTATTGGACATACCTATAGAAACGTTGGCTGTTTATTTATTGTTTCTTTCATATAAAATAATTGAAATAGCTATTTCTGGTGGTTTCCACCAATTTTCGCCCCCAAAACACGAATTAGGTACGCTCCTTTTTTTTTTTTTCAAATTATCTTTGATTATTGATAGGACCATTTAATCGTCTTTATCTACCTGTTGATACTTTTTCTAGTGTTATTCTACAAATTGATGGTGATTTCAGACGGTTTCCCAGGTTTTTGACTCATAAAAAATCAATTTTGGGAGCTGAACATCTGATAGGTACAACCTAAATTTTCCACTCTTCGGTCAAAATCGACTTCATATTCGGTCTTCTCGTCCCCAAAAACAGGAAAAACGATACCTCAAAAGCTCATTTTACTAACATGTTTCTAAAACACAAAAAGTACCTATTTTTAACCACATTTTCACTCATAACACCCCTGGGTATATTCCGATCGGGCTGCAAAGTTTCAGGACACAACTAGGGCCCAAATGGAGCATAGGTGCGAAAGAACGAATTTTTTAGACCGAAAATGAAGCCTGTACACGTGATACGGCGTACGGCGTACGGACATTGCATTTTTGGAATCTACGCACCTTGAAACGGAAAAGAAAACATTTTGAGGGGGTGTTATAAAAATTTTTTGCTGAGCGAATACATAGGTGTATTATTCACAGAATAATAAACCAAAATGCAATGTCCGTCCGCCGTACGACGTCCGCCGTGTCACGTGTACAGGCTTCATTTTCGGTCTAAAAAAGTCGTTCTTTCGCACACATGCTCCATTTGGGCCCTAGTTGTGTCCCGAAACTTTTCAGCCCGATCGGAATATACCCAGGGGTGTTATGAGTGAAAATGTGTATACAAATAGGTACTTTTTGCGTTTTAGCAACATGTTAGTAACATGAGCTTTTGAGGTATCGTTTTCCATGTTTTCGGGGACGAGAAGACCGAATATGAAGTCGATTTTGACCAAGGAGGGAAAAATTGAGGTTGTACCAGATGTGCAGCACCCAAAATTGATTTTTTATGAGTCAAAAACCTGCGAAATCGTCTGAAATCACCATCAATTTGTAGAATAACACTAGGAAAAGTGTCAACACGTGGATCAAGGCGATTAAATGGCACTACCAATGATCAAAGATAATTTGAAAAAAAAAAGGAGCGTAGTACCTAATTCAAGTTTTGGGGGCCAAAATTTGTGGAAACCACCAGAAATAGCTATTTCAATTATTTTACATGAAAGCAACAATAAATAACAGCCAGCATCCAGTAGAATAATAAACCCATGTGACAAGGACTTTGCAGTTTTTTAAAAATTAAAATACAAACTGGAATCTTAAGGTAACTTTCGTCTGCGCATGCGCGAAGATGAAGTGTTGACCATTTCCTTGTAACGCTTCTAACTATGCGAAACATTCACAATTCCTAAGATTAAAGCTAGATTTCAATTTCTCCCTTGAGAGGGAAAAACATTAAATCATGTTTAATGTTTTTCCCTCGCAAGGGAGAAATTAGATATAGTTTTTTAATGTCAAGAAAAAATGAAAGCCACAATTTCACTGAACTCTACAAGTATAATGTTGCATTTACTGTACTTATTATAGAACTCGCCATCAACATATGGTTGCTACAACAGAAGGTAGTAACTGTGTAGTAACCAATGAAAAACGTTGCATATTTGCGTGTCGGAATTCACAGAATGACCCCCAGCCCTAAAACATTAAACATGTTAATAATATCACAGAACAACCAACTCGACTTCATACTCCGCGATTATAATCAGGTGATCCCCAGCAATGATTTTATCTCGGGCCAATTCCCGATTGTTAGCGCGTCCCTGGTGACGAGATTTGGGCTAAATGTATACAATTTCATTCACCCTGCTGTTCAAAAAGCCTGTCGGTGCAAACTTCTGGGCCTTACTGTGAATAAGGGACGGAGTGACGTAAAATGCTCCGGGTGGTTTAAAAAAACTCGTAAGTTCAAGAACTATTTAAAACCGTAAACAGATTCACGTAAAATAAAGGTATAGGCGTTCTGAAAATGTCAACCCCTATTTTGAACCCCTTAGAGTTGACTGACAGTAACATCGAGCTTCGAGGGTCAACTAGACCCCAAATGGGACCTATAACCTGAATTTCATAAATTTTTTTTCATGGTAACTAAGAAAAGTGGCCCGTACGGCGGACAGACAGAAATATTTTTATTGCGTTTTCGGAGTCTACATACCTTGAAACGTAAACCATCAAATTAAGGGTTAGAATTTTTTTTTTTTTTCATGCTCGATTCCAATGGTTCATTATTGAAAATAATAAACCAAAAGTCAAATTTGACCCATTACTTTTTTGAGAAAAAAAAAAATGTTTGTCTTCGAAATGGTCCCTCTTTTTATCGTGAATGACCATCCCACACAACTTCAGGTGAATTAATATTGATTTTAGCCCTTAATACCAATTTTTGACCCCAAATCCAAATCTGACCTCCGTTCTGTACGAAAAACAAGTGAAATGGTATTTTTCTGTCTTTAATCCCGTTCCATATAACTTTTAGTGTTATTATATAAATTACTCGCGATTTTAGCCGTTTTTACCGATTTTTGACCCGTAAAACCCAAGTTTGACCTCCTTACAATTTTTGAAAATTGCTCGTCTTCGAACTCATCCTTTTGTTTGGCAATACGAACATTCTGGCGAAATTTGGAACTTTTATCATGTACCTAAGGTCAGAAATCATCTGGAGGGACACATGAATATATATATAAACAGATGGAGGATCTATATATACCTTTATCATGCACCCAAGGTCTGGAGTGCATCGTCTGAGGTCATCGTCCGGAGTAACACATAAACAAACAAATATACAGGTATATAAATACATATACATATAAATTTTTGTTAAAATCTAGGGATGAATTCAGAATGCTCTGAAACGGATTTGCCTATTAAAAAAATTTCAAAAATTCATGTTCTGAAAATTTTGGACCCATTGCAATAGCTTCATGTTCTTTGAAAATTCGCTAAAAAGCATAATCCTCAAAATGAGCAGATTTTTCGGTTATTTGGTATTTTCCTATTGACCCCAAATCGTATCCACTATCATGAAATACTGCTGGAAATGTGATTCCCGAATTTTATCGATTTACATAAAAACTGATGGAATTCTAATTATTATACTTGCAAAATAGAAATGGTGACCTACTTCCTTTATAGACATTCGTAAAATTCTTCTGAATTGAGTTACGGATAAATGGGTTTCCCCAGCCTACTAAGCATTTTAAAATAAAGCTTAGTTTAGGGCTGCGTGTGTTCGGTCCCATAGCAAAGATCCACCTCCATATCAGTTGCGCAGTCACCATTCCATTATGTCATACCTGCGGCTATATATTGCCTTGTTAGTATTGGCCTCAGTTTCTAATTACTGGTTGTTATGATTCTGGTGTGACCGCCTGCGGTAATTACCATCAAACGCAGAGGCGCACGCGCGGTGGTCAAGCTGTAGGTACATAGGTACAAAGCCCTGTTGGCAGAAGAGCGCTCCACAGTGAATAATTATTTACAGCCTTATGGAGTAGGTACGCATGTAGTTGCTCCCGTTTTACCCCCAAATGAATAATTATCTGGTGGGGTACACAGAGTAGGGTCATTTACAAAAGTTGGGGCATATTTACAAAGAGCTGCAAATTCTTCAAAACGATATTGCCGAACGAGAGGCTTGGGTGCAGGTAGGTAGGACTTTAGAGACATGTGGCAATATATTCCTCTGAGTGTGGGCGTGTTTCTCTGATCCGCGAATAACGACCCTCAGATGGGTCCTGTGACGAACATTTGAGGGTATACCTACTCGTTAGACTTTCGCTGTGTATTATAACGGCATTTCGTGTCACAACGGCGCAAGATAGCGGGCCACGGCAGCGCGTAGTGGGGCGGGGAGAGGGTTGTCTCAGGTTGGTCGGAAATTTGTGATTTTCCGTTCTTAAATAACTGTCTATACAATACTGACCTGAAAGTTTTTCAATTTTCAATAAAAATTTAGTACACGTACGTGAAATACTCATTGAAACTCAGGTTTTCGTGAGTCAGTAGGAAAATTCGCTTATTCTAATGAGAACATAAGAACATAATAAAAGTCTTCAAAAGGACGATTTACTTTCAAGAAAACTTTTTTTACAGGTTTTCTGCGCAGTTTTCCTAAAATTGCTAATAAATCATGTTTTCTCACAGTATTATTGGACCGGCAAAAAAGAAAGAAAAAAAAGCGTTTTGGAGCGTTTCTACTCCCGGAGTATTTTTACCTATAGTTGACATATTGCAGAAGATATTCTGTAATTTTGTTCGGCCGTATGTGTTCCTCGTTCACATTCTAACTTGTCGAGCTGCGTGGTAGAGTAAAGGTTGAATACAAGGTTTTATGCTGGGTTCTGTTGCTAACACTGCGGTATTATTTGTTGTTTTACCGGATGGATACCTGAATCTCGAGTTTATTTCAGTTTTCTTGGAGATGGTTCTTTTATAGTTGTTTTAAAAAAGTCTTCTTTCACGATCCCCTACATTGTTTTGTCTGATATGTTATTCAAAACGAAGAGCCAGGGACAATTTCAACATTTATTAAATGAAGAATATCTAGATCTTCAAGGAGAAAAACGGTCGCAGGTAAGCAGTGAGATAATGAAACGGTTTTATTCGAATTATGATTGTTAAAAAGATGCGAGAAGTGAATAGTAGTAGTAGTTTTTATTCAACATTTGTTTCGGCAAAAGTTCAGCTGTTCAGCGCGCAAAAAATACCTTGGTATATATGAATCTTGATGTATGAATCTTATATTGAATAAATACTTAGTAGTATTTTTTTTTAATGATCCTTGTTTCAGCGAATTTTCAGAGAAAATAAAGCTATTTTAAAGTTCAACACTTTTTCACAAATATCTCGCTCCAGACAGTAATTGACGCTGGGAACGGTCTAAAAATCCAAAATGCTGCCGCAACGTAAATAATATCAAAAGAAAGGACGAGGTTGGCCAGAAATGTTGGAGCATTCTTAGGGGTCAAATTTCCAAACCGAAGGGCCAAAAATCGGTAGGACACGCGTTTTTTGAGGTTTTTAGTGAAAATTACCATCCTATGAATAGGAACATATAATTATGGTATATTCGGAATCAGCGCAAAATTTACTATGAGAATAGTTCACCAAACATAAAAAATTTCCATAGGTATATAGTTAGAAATAGGTTAAAATGGTTCTAGAACAAATTTGGCTGTAACTCATTTTTGTCAATCCTAATCGTCAAATGGACCTCATATTCCGATTCATCATGAAAAAAGAATGATATCAAACCTCCAAAGATTAGAACAGTTAGGTTTTCTTCCCCCTAAAATCGGAGGTTTTCCCCACTGTGCAGCGCGGCGTCGGTAACAATCTTGGGAAAAAACGCTGCAAATCCCTACACAATGGTTTATTATTTTGTACAGAACATTCTTCTGTTATACATCACAGCTCTCAGTATAGATCCGTCTATATAATAAATATTATGTAGAACGCAGACCCGCCTTACCTTAGTACCTAACCCGTACTCGTTACTAAAGTCTGGCAGATTTTTCTGTGCGCATGGGATCACCCCCTCCACACCACCATTTGAGTCGTTGGAGGGAGGTCAGTTACCCCAACCTAACGGTGCCAAACTACCCTACGGCCACCTTTCTCACCATGGAAGAAGTACTCTCTCTTCTTCCATGTTTCTCACTTTTGCTCTGAACTCCATCAGGTTATAGTGACCGTCTCTGTCATCTACGTGTGTGTTTCATTTCATTGCGAGTACAGTGCTATAGAACTTATTTGGGAGCAAATTAAAAACGATGTTGCAAGGAAAAATAGAGAGTTCACCCTGAGTGTGGTAGAACGTCTGATAGAGAAGCTGTAGAGAAAGTGACGCCTGCAAATTGGTTCAACGCTGTACATCACGCGAGAAAAATAATTGAAGAAGCTTGGGAGGCAGAGATTGGCCTAGAGCAGAATGTGCAACAGCTGATAATCCGCTTAGAAGAAAATGACTTCGACTCTGGATCCGAAGATGAAGAAGAGATTGATGAGTTGTTCTGATCAAGAAAACGACCCCACACTTGAAGGAGTATACAGATTGCCCCAGAGTGATTGATGGTTTCTATTATTTATATAGTAGTAATGTTAATGTACCTATAAAATTCGTCAAATGCTGTTTTATAAGATTAAATAGTTTATAATAAAAATGTTTAAAATAATGTTATTAACTTTCAATTGAGTTAGACCCTACTTTTTTTAATTCGAAGTTTGTCCAACATTTCGTAAACTGTTGAACACATTAGATTTGGACGATTTTTAGGGTCAAATGTAGCGTGTATTAAATTTAGAAAGAATTGGAAATTTGTTGAAAATTTGCATGACTTGTTCACCTGACCAATTATTATAATGAGAACAATCAATTTATGCACAGATTAGCATAGATTCGTATTTAAACTTTCGTATTTAAAATTTAAAATAGCCCATGAAACATAAAAACTTAAAAAATATTTGTGGTTTTGAGCCAGTTTTCAAAATTGTTAACGAATGAAAGAGTTGCCGTTCATAATTTGTCAAAGTTGGAGGTGAATCCTCGTATTACACTTTTTCTCTCACGATAATGTGGTAGGGAATTTTCCCTACGCTTGGCGGCCGTGGGTCTCCACAGGTAAGGGGAGGGACGGTTGAGGGCTGAAGCCCACTTTCAGCCATGCACAAATAAAAATCTGCCAGACTATTATAGGTACTTACCTAAATCACGTGTTAAATGTTGTTAAATAATTCCGTCGATGGCAAACAGTAAATAAAATGGCAAAAAGAAACACAAAAATAATAAAGTTCTAAAGGCAAGTTGTTGATGTGGAGTAAAAAATATTCAGTCCCGGTAGGGTTTCGATCTCGGGAAGATATCCCTACCGGGTTTCGATCCCGGTAGGGATATCTTCCAGCTAGCACGAGATCAGAGATGTGCGCTCTCAACACAGCTTGATGCCTGAATACACCCTGCTCTTTACGGCGAATTGTATAACAAATTTTATGGCAACATCGTAGAATGGTTCAGACGGTCTAAAAAATTCAGGAAAAAAGCAAACTATTTAAAAATGCGAGAAAACCCACCCATTAAAGTACAGCTTCCCGAGATAGGGATACTCTGGACATTTCAACCCTTATTTTTCACCCTTTAGAGTTGACTGACAGTAACGCCGAGCTTTGAGGACCAACTAGAGCCCAAACGGGACCCATATACAAAATTTCGTGAATTTTGGTTAATGGGAACTAAGGAAAAAGCCGCGGACGGCGGACGGAAGGAATTTTTTTATTCGATTCGTATTATATGTCCCTCCATCAAATTTTGAGGGAGGGTTAAAAAAAATTTTTCATGGTCGATTCCAAAGGTTCATTATTGAAAATAATAAACCAAAAAGGGGAAAAAAGCCCTACCCCTTCAATTCTAACCCCGTCTATTAATCTAGGAGTTCCTTAACAGCTCCTAGAATAATCAAATTTAAACCATTATCAGCACACAAAAAATAACTGCAAATTACTACAACACGGTTTATTGCTTTCCTGTATCCTTTCCCACCCCATCTGTGTACATGTAGGTATAGATATGTAATGTAAACATGTAATTCCATGTAATATAATGGACAAATCTGTCTCAAACGCAATAAAGGTATTTTACTATCATTATTATTATTATTAAAGATTATATATATCATTAGCGTTATTAGCATTATATAACTATTAGCGTCCCTGAATTAGTAGGGTCGTTTTTTGCGATGTATAACTACCTAACCAAGCACGCACACACACATACACTCACACAGAGACACGACAAAAACCCACCAGAGTCGAAGTATAATTATACGGTTGGCAATAAATTACAGTACATAAATATGCATTTTTCCACCACCCCATCTCATGTAACGCGCCATTACGGCCCCACAAACTCCCGACCCGGTCATTTTTGAAATTCTGATGGTCGCTGAACCTACGTAGGAACCTCGACATATTCCCAAATGTTCATCTAGATTGAATGATTCCTTTACCCGTGAACAACAAACTTGTACTTATCAACAATACAAATAGGTACTTGTACAAATAGGTTAAAAAAGTATCCATCAATAAAATCCAAAATAACCATCTTTCTTCCAATGAATTAACATTAGGTACGGAACAACAACAACAACAACTGGATTTCATAAGCCATGCGTTTTAATCAGCTGTTCTCTATCGGTGATAATCTGGGCTGCAGTTATGTGCCCATTTATTTATGCATAATGTGCTATTATGCAGTTAGTATAATATTTATTTATTCTACCATGTTATGTGCCTACCTATACCGTATGATTCACACTCATGTTGATGAAGCTTTTCTGTTCAAACATCAGGGCCTTATGAACAGCTGGAAAATATTTCAGGGGGTCTAAACAAATCCTAAGATTCGAATTCAATTTAGAAACATCATAAAAACCATACCCTTCTATTGAAAGATTTCGATCCAGGTAAGGCGTTTCGAAAATGTCAACCCCTGCTTTATAACTGACAATAATGCCTAACTTCGTGCTGGATTCCAAAGGTTCATTACTGAAAACAGTAAACCAAAATCCGTCCGACCGCTGCATTTCTCATTAATAGGTACTAGGCCAACATTAACGAAATTCATGTCGGTTCCATTTTAGGTCTGGTTGTGCGCTCTGGTTCTGCTGGTTGCGTTCACTGTTAGCCATGTCTAAAAATGAAGCTCGGAAACTTTAAATAGAAGAGTTGTGTTTTGCTTACTGTTTTTTTTGGGTTTATCATTTTCAGTAATGAACCTTTGGAATCGAGCATGAAAATTTTGTAAACCCCCCCCCCCCCCCTCAAAATTTGATGGTTTCCGTTTCAAGGTATGTAGAATCCGAAAATGCAATAAAAAAATGTCTGTCCGTCCGCCGTACACCGTACTGAGCACTTTTATTAGTTACCATGAGCCAAAATTGACGAAATTCGTTTATAGGTCTCGTTCGGGGTCTAGTTGGTCCTCGAAGCTCGGTGTTACTGTCAGTCAAAGGGGTTCAAAATAGGAGTTGAAATTTTCAGAACGCCTATACCTTTTTTTTACGTGAATCTTTTTACGGGTTTAAATAGTTCTTGAACTTACGAGTTTTCTGAGACCACCCGGAGCATTGTACATCCCGCCGTTCCTTCACAGTAAGGCCCCCATTTTTGCACCAACTGGCTTGGTCAACAGGAGGGTGAATCAAATTGTATACAAGCGTTAAATTTTCCGTACGCATTATTACAAATTATTACACAACGCTAAATTTTTTCGCAACGGTAAATTATTGCATAACGGTTCATTATAGTACCTACGTAGAAGGGGCATCATTGCAGGTAAATTATTGCACAACGGTTTTCACTCCACATCAACAATTTCCTTTCAGAACTTCATTATTTGCGTTTCTTTTTGCCATTTTAGTTACTGTTTGTCATTGACAGAATTATTTTAGTAACATTTAACTCGTGATTTAGGTAGGTACCTAGTAACGAGTACGGGGTTAGGTACTATTCTACGGAGGATCTGCGATCTACATAATATGTATAGAATAGTACATATATTATTATATTATATAGACGGGTTATCTATACAGAGAGCTGTGATCTGTAACAGAAAGGTATTCTGTACAAAATAATAAACCGTTGTGCAGGGATTTGCAGCGTTTTAAATTATTTTTAATGATCAAATGAGACAACCAGCTGTTCGTATATAGTATGGCTCCGAATTTTGAACTAAAAAACATCATAAATGAGCGAGAATCAAACCGAGGTGATTCAAATCCCGCACAGTTCTACGAAATCGAGTTAGTGGTTTTGAGATACTGGTGAGACCAAGGAAATGATTCAGGACATTGTTGATAGCTGCTTTTTAAATTTTATTTTTTTCTTAATAATGACAATTTTATTTTTATATTTACCTATGATGTTACAACATTATAGTAGGTATTCGTTTAGACTATGGAGTAGAAAGAGCTCTCTGTTTAACATGTAACTTGGTGGAGGGTGAACCATAGCAGCTGCCTCCATTGAACATTCACGTGAGGGCATGTCCCAGTAAACTGAATTAAGCAGGTCCGTGTGTCGCCTTCTTTTGTGGGGTCTCCTGGAGCGATGAGAAGGTACCTAATTGCGTTGCAGGTTCTCAAACAGTTGGACTGCGGTGGTTGAGCATCAACTCATACAGGCGGGTTTAACATCGTTTGGACTTCATCCTCGATGGTCTCGTCTGAATCGCTGAGTATCATGGCATTGCGAATGCAGTGGGGCTCTGGTAATGATTCGCAGGAATCTGGCCGGAGTGGCCTGTATACGCTTAATGGTCGTCTTGGTGACAGACGACCATATTTCACACCCACGCGTCCACAGAGGCCGTACTAATGTGAGTTACAGGAGCCTCTTGAGTGGCAGACAGTAGTAAACAGGAGTACTTCTTGATGAATAAATAAATTGTTGATGTAGGTAGTAGGTAATTGGTTTCCACTTCCAAGAAAAGAACGCTGCGAATTCTTACACAACGTTTTATTATTTTCCTGTATAGATACTCTTTCTACGTAGGTTCCACTTAGTTTGGATGATTCGTTAGGTCGGAACAACAAAATTGTGCCTGTCAACAAATAGGTAAAACATTTCCTGTCAACAAAATCCAAAATAACCATCTTTCTTCAAATGAAATATCACGGAACAACAAACTCGATTTCACAATGCCATGCATGATTATAATCGACTGTTCCCTATTTGGGAGTTACGCGTATGATTCACACTCACGTTGATGATGCTAATGGATCAATGTTCAGGGTCTCAAATAATCCTCAAATTCTGAATCAGTTTAAAAACGCCATAAAAACCGTACCTACCCTTCTGTAGAAAGCTTTGGAATTACGGTTTTGGAAATGTCAACCCTCGGATTCTACGTAGGCACCTACATTGGAACGCAAGCCATGAAATTTTTAGTTGTGGGGGGGGGGGGGGGGGGCACTCACATTTGGTCTCAATTTACATACGAATTTTTCTCGGGAAATATGACACAAGCGCAGACGAAACTTACAGTAGGATTTCGGTTATCCGCCTGCACGGCTTACCGATGAGAGCATAAACAGTCAACCTGAATTTATTTCTAAAGCATCTATGTAGATAACAGCTTGATAATTATTATTTTTGACACCTAGCTTGATAATTTATGCTTCCATCCTCTTTGATACCGTGGAATGGAAAGTAGTGTAAACACTACCTTCAGCTGTTTTAGCTATTCTCCACAAACACAAACATCTGCTTGCATGAATGCTTTATGTTCTAGAAATTCCTGTACCCCATGACTAGAATCGTATTACACTTCACTTCATTCCTCCTACTTTGAAATTTTCTTGCATTATGGCAACTCTTAAGTAGTACCTACAACTATCAACAAATTGAGCAGACGTTTATATTTTACCTACAGCCCAATGACATTAATCCGATCCGAATGGCGTCGTTTTAGATTGGTAGGTAGGTATGTACTCGCCAAGCTCGTTTGAAATTGGTATGCACCTACTCTCGCATAAATATCATAGGTAAATATCTATTTGATTGTGAACCTCGTAATATTACGTTATTATCTCAATACCCGGGAAATTTCCGGGATACATACTTATAAGGGAATTAATGAGAAAAATAATGAACCGTTATGTAATAATTAGCAATTTTTTTATATCTACCTAGGTATGTCTAATCATTGTTTCTTCTAACTTGAAAAACGACTCAAGCACTATAGAGAACTCCTCAGCGAAATTAGGTATTTGCCGGCACGGGTTACCGCGTGTAACAGAGGTAAACATAGTATCAACACGGTGGTTTAGTGCTGACTTTGTCGTGATTATGTGAGCTTGTGTAGAGGGATAGAGCCTATCGGAAATAGGGATCCTCCTGGAGTGAGACAACGCGCTCTAATGGGCTCATCGGATTTCGATAAAGGCCACATGCGCTTCGTGTTTCCGGGACCTTTGCCAAAACCAATTTGTCAAAACCTACGTGATTGGGCTACTTATCCAAACATCCCCTTTGAATCCAAATGTTACACAGACTGAGAGTATCTTGGGTTGGGGTATCGCAGAAGTTTTACCATTTATACGCAGCGTCCGCCGAGATATTATTATCCAGTCCCGAATCTCGGTTCAAAGCCCAATACAATTTTTTTTAAATGACCCACACTTACTATCCAATTTGACCCACTTTTTATTTACGAAAAAATGTTTTTGGTAGGTGAAATAGTATATTCCGTCTCAAGCCGCCATTCTGTTTCACATATGGAAATTATATGAACATTCTTGATGATTTTCTATCAATGTAGGTGATGCTTAACCGTGTAAGTACCGATCTCCACTTGTTTTGACCACTAGAAATTCAAATTCGTCCCACTTGTTTCGAGAAAAAATATTTTTGACTATTGAAATAGTGTTCGTGAGTTTCAACTCTCTCGAAACCTTTCAATTCAACCCTTTAGGTAATTCCATATCATTTACGGGGAATTGTTAGCAATTTTAAGTGATTTTTGACACACAAAACTGAAATTTTACCTGCCTTTCGATGATCGATATCTTCCATTTACGTTTTCTAGAAGGGCTTTAGAATGCTCAGAAATTGATTTATATCGGAAAACTAATTGCGTAGATACTCTTCGAAAATTTGCTGAAACATCAGTCTGTCCGCCGTTCTGCGTTGGCACGGCATATATGTGTCAGGCATAATCTCCACCGTTCCAACAGAGAGGGCTGTTGTTTTACCTGTTTTGAATTAAGCTACCCATCGTTTTAATGAAACAGTATTGATTCCCCCTCCTCACTCGTACGCTTACCACTTGAACCAAACATAATTGGAACATTGGAAGAGAATACAATGAAATAATTAAAGCGATTTCACCGGAAGCCAAACAGGGCCAGAAGGGGAGAGATGTGAGCGTGGGTAGAGGTTTTCGCGGAGCGGGAGCTACACCTGTACCTTCCATGACGGGGAATTGTACACCTGTACCGAATTGAGTCAATATCTACAATATCCCACACCCTCACCCAACCATTAGAACTCCAGTTTTAATGGGAGACGAGGGTTTTCCCGAAAGGGTTTCCCGCTCATCGGCTCCCAATATTGCCAATTTTCGCTAAATAATAATTATGTGTGCACCAGGTGGTCGAATGTGTTAGGAGAAAATGTGCCCGTCCCAGCTATGCTGATGCCCAGGATTTCCTTAATACTTTTGTTGGACTAATAAGTTCCTGTCATCCATGACCACATGAGCGAATTTTCATAGTGTGTGACTTAGCTATTTCGGAAGATTTTTAGCAATTTTTCACCATAAAATTTCAACGCACTGCTTTTAGGAGGAAAAAAATTAATGTTTCAGGCTGTCAAAACAGGCGTTTGATGTGTCATTTTACAATTTTTGGTGAACAAGTAGTATATAAATTTTGAGCACTTTCGGCAGTTCAACCGGTTTGTAGCGAATTTTCGCCCCAAAACCCCGAATTTGACCCAATTTGTTTTGTAACCCCCCCCCCCCCCCCCAATAATATAATTTTTCATAAAGTATAAAAATCCACTATTTGAAGTATCAGAAAGTATGGACACACTGACTGGACATCCCTGCACAACGGTTTATTATTTTGTACAGAATATCCTTCTGTTACAGATCACAGCTCTCTCTATAGATAACCCGTCTATATAATACAATATGTACTACTCTATACATATTATGTGAATCGCTGACCCTCTGTAGGTTAGTAACATAACCTCGTACTCGTTACTACCTAAATCACGAGTTAAATGTTGCTAAAATAATACAGCCGATGACAAACAGTAACTAAAACGGCAAAAAGAAACGCAAATAATAAAGTTCTAAAGAAAAATTGTTGATGTGGAGTGAAATATATGCCCCTTCTGCGCAGATCACTGTTTTCTGTGATCAATACCTATATGAACCGTTGTGTAATAACTTGCCCATCAATAACACTTTAACGGTTGTTCAAGCTGCAAAACTACCGATCAGCAAAATCCAGCCCCGTCGTGTAATAATTTGCCGTTGTGTAATAATTTACCGTGATGTAATAATTTACCGTTGTGTAATAATTTGCTGTTGTGTAATAATTTACCATTGTGTAATAATTTACCCATCAATAATATTTCAACGTTTGTTCAACTTTCACAAGTACCTACCAACAAAATCCAATAGTCCATCACATCAGAAGAAATAATATCGCAGAACAACCAACTCGACTTCATACAGCCATCCTTGATTATAATCAGGTGCTCCCTAGTGATGATTGATGATATCCCGGCCGGATTTATACCGTTTGATTCACGATCGTGTTGACGAAGCATTTTGGTGCACACGAACGGCTGGACGTACAATGCTCCGGGTGGTCCCAAAAAATTGTTTAGCTCAAGACAAATTTAATAACGTAAAAAAACCATACCCTTCTACCGGAAGTTTTCGAGCTACGGCGTTCTGAAAATTTCAACCCCTATTTTGAACCCCTTAGAGATGACTGACAGTAACGCCGAGCTTCGAGGAACCTATAACCCGAATTTCATCAATTTTGTTTCATGGTAACTAAGAAAAGTGGCCAGTACGGCGTACGGCGTTCGGCGGACAGACAGAAATATTTTTATTGCATTTTCGGATTCTACATACCTTGAAACGTAAACCATCAAATTTTGAGGGGGGGTAGAATTTTCTTTTCATGCTCGATTCCAGTGGTGGCCAAAAGCGTGGACGGCTTCAAACGAGCATGATACTCGGCATGATGAAAATTAAAATACGAGGGACCCCAGACCCATTTTTTTAACCTTTTAATTGTCGACCTGGAAATGTTATTTGTGGCAATTGAAACACCCTATTTTTGTCACCATCCTACGTAATTTTTGGTGAAATAGAGACCAAGCTTTTGTAGGTAAGTACCTCTTTTGATTTGATTTTGAATTTGAATTTGATTTTGGATTTGACTTAATTTTGAAGTTGAACACCATTTTTTCAAACCACTTTCTTCAAGGAGTCGGTTGATGAGTACACTGTGAGCAGGGGTCCGTGGTTACCTTCCTAACTAATCCTTGGATTTTTTTTGCCATACCGCCCCGGAATCCAAAGGAGTCAAATCGATGAGAACCAATAAGAAGTTTTAGGGCGAAGCAAAACTAATCTACGTTGACTGTGAAATAGGTAATAGACCCCAGGTGAACTCCTCGACCTTTGGTATTGATAGGATCAAAGTAAATTCAATTAAGGAGGCCCAGTGGGTATGGGAATGGCCGTGAACAGAAATGGACTTCGGAGTTAATAGAGGTGAAACGTAAACTTCGTGCTTTGAGCAGCCTCCAGCTCTCTGCAATCCCTTTAGTGGTTTTGATCGGAGAGGACACCAAATTTGTGGAGCTCCCACCCCCCTTTTAGCCCTTTTTTCGAGACTCAGCTGTTATCGCAAACATCTCTAGTAAGCTAAAATTAAATCGAAACTTGACGGTGTTGAAGAGAGGAAAAGCGGAATATTTTAGCGACGGAGCTTTTTCCATTAGCTAATTTCAGGCTTGGATTTGCAAAGCCTCTAATTTACTGGTGATGGCAAATAGATACCTGAGTTGACATAGGTAGCTCACGCCAGAAAAACAGGTTCTTGATACCAGACTGAAATGTAATCACCAGAAGTGGTATAGATTTGAGACTCGATAAAGAAGAAAATGTGAGTCATCCAGAATGTCTATAAGGGCGAACTTTAAAGTTTGTCGACTCTTAGTTGATTTCGATAAATTGTTGAGATTTCTGACCCCCCAAAACTCATTCTGACCAAGTTTCGACTTTAACAGCAAAATTTCGATTTCCGTGGTGGTGAACGCAAGAGAACAGTAGCAGATAAGGATCAGTGGTGTGGCCGCCCGAACCTGGAGGATTTTCCAATACCGCCACGAAATTTCCATTTTATTGGGCCTTAGTAAGAAGACGGTGATAAAATCATAGAAAGTATATTTATGTGTCCTGCTGGGAATCCTGGGGTGTGCAAACATTGCGTTGCAGTTTGCGTCTATTTAAATCGGTATTGAAAGAGTTACGCACTAGCTTAGTACCTCATTTCGTAATTTGTGATAGACAAGATTTGATTCCATGAGTACATATTGCATAGAAACTTAAAGTAGGTAGGCGATGTATCAGTCGGTGTGTTTTATGAATTGCATGTCGAATCCATCCAACTTCCGTCAAGTATGTAAGGTTTCAGTTCATTCTTAACCCAATTTACAATAATTTTCCGGGTTTGTCAACGAAATCCTCAGTGGATTCTGCAAAATGTATAATTTTCTTCCTGATAATTTAACCCCCCCCCCTCCCACCGGTGCTTGTTGGACATTTTGCGGAAATATGAGGTTCTGTAACACTTTTTTATGCAAAAACGGTGAAGTTAAACGTTATCTCTGTAGGAGGTGTTATGTTTTCTCGTCCGTTCTTTCGCCCTCCGCATTACGAATTTCCACTCCGCCATGTGAACGGGACCCTCCGGAATGGCGGACTCTCCGCACCCCCCTCCATCATTTTCCGCAGTCCGCATTACGCGTTTCCGCATTCCATGTGAACCCTGCTTGACCGTCCTGTAGATATTGCAAAGGGCCCTAGATTTTTAGCATATTAATTTTTGAAACTTTTTTCGTTTCTTTCTGTTTCAAAGCATTCTGAATCCATAACGGAATGTTCGCAATTTTTACTGATTATACTAGGTACCTATAGTCCTCATGCAAAACGATCGCTGCGCTCCGAGTGGCAGCTTTTCCATCGGGTCCCTGGCGGCTCCCCTGTTTCCATTAACAATCGAATTTTCTGTTCTTAATCAGTCTTTTAAGGTCATAAATAATTTATCTTCTACCATGGAGGTAAAACACCCAAGAAACATCTTCCACCGTACAAGACCATTTTTGACACCACAGAGTATGTACATAAATAAATAAATATAGAAGGAAAAAGAACCAAGATTGTTTACGTTTTAATTTCTCGTGTTCCCGTTCTTTCGATTTTTTTCAACTTCGGTGACCGGTTCCGGTTGAATTCTGCCGTTTTCTTGTAAAAGCTTCCAAACACTGCAATAAAATGTACGTTCTGAATTGGTAATTCGGTACCTACAATACGTACTCGGGCAAGCACGTACCTCGCGAGTGAAATGGTGAACTGTTGTACCGTTGGTTGTGTAAAAACTTCATCTATTCTTCCATAAAGTATCAAACAAACCCTTTAAGAAGGAGCGAAGAGGTAATTGATAGAAAAATTAAGCCCAAACTGACAGTAAATCAATGAAACTCTGAACATAATAATGATTTCCGTGAGTTTTTTGACGAGACTTGAAATGGTCGTGCTCAACATATGTATGTACCTATTTGTTTTGTGTTTATTGGTCTTATATAGAAACCTACTTACATAAGATACATTTATCTACATGGTACATGTCTACTTTCGTAAGGTACATTAACGTTGTCGCAGCATTTATTCATGTACCTGCTAATCATGTGCCTGCTCACAAATTCACCAAAAGTATTATAGAATTTCGATTGAGACGGATTTTTCCACTGCAATACCGCGATTTCTTTGAAAAGTTGGAAAACCTGATGGAGCAAATGAATGTTCAATTTCTACAAAACCATGGATTTGTTTTCAAGTAGGCACATTGATTCAAAAATCCGCTCACATGTTGTGGTCATGTTATGTGACTAGAGCTTTTATACGATAAACCTTGTTGCTTTGTGGGGCTGATCCTTCTACTTACAGCTTGGTCCTCCACCAGCTACCTTCTGATCAATCGAAGAAAATTGAATAAATTTCACGGCCAAGCCCTCTACCAGCCACCATAATAATTCCCGATGGAACGAAGCCCCATCATCAATAATTTATGATTCCCTTTCTATACGAGACCCTACCTCTCCTTCACTCCCTTTGTCAGCAAGTTAGCTTTTAAAAAAGCTTTCCAATCAGTTATTCAATTTAAGGTACAAATATGAAAGGATAAAAAGGACGATAAAGCTGGATGCGTCTACCCCAAACCGTGTTGGCGCGAGACGTCTCATTTATATTCAATAGCTAGTCATTACGGTTGTCATGCACGGTACCTTGTTCGTGCTGATTTTTAGTAACGCAAAGCAAAACCAATAATCGTAGAATCTCGAATTGTTAAAACAGCAGTTGGCGTGGTGATTTTGGTTTATTATTCTGTGAATAATACACCTATGTATTCGCTCAGCAAAAAATTTTTATAACACCCCCTCAAAATTTTTTCTTTTCCGTTTCAAGGTGCGTAGATTCCAAAAATGCAATGTACGTCCGCCGTCCGCCGTACGCCGTATCACGTGTACAGGCTTCATTTTCGGTCTAAAAAAGTCGTTCTTTCGCACACATGCTCCATTTGGGCCCTAGTTGTGTCCCGAAACTTTTCAGCCCGATCGGAATATATCCAGGGGAGTTATGAGTGAAAATGTGTATAAAAATAGGTACTTTTTGCGTTTTAACAACATGTTAGTAACATGAGGTTTTGAGGTATCTTTTTCCATGTTTATGAGGACGAGAAGACCGAATATGAAGTCGATTTTGACCAAAGACGCGGAAATTGAGGTTTTACCAAAGGTTCAGCTCCCAAAATTGGTTTTTTATGAGTCAAAAACCTGGAAAACTGTCTGAAATCACCATAAATGTGTACAATAACATTGGAAAAAGTGTAAACAGGTGAATCAAGACCATTAAATGCCACTACCAATGATCAAAGATGATCTTAAAAAAAAAAAGCGTACCTACCTATTTCATGTTTTGGGGGCCAAAATTGGTGGAAATCATCAGAAATAGCTATTTCAATCATTCCACATGAAAGAAACAATACATTTAACAGCCAACAAAAATCTCTAGAACTCCAATAGAATAATAAACCCATGTGACAAGGACTTTGCAGCGTTTTTCCAGAATGCGGCTCTGAACCATGTTCCTATAACTGAAAATTATTTGTACCAGCCTAATTTATTTTCTTATAGAAGAAAAGTTGAAGAGAGCTGTCATACGAGACCAAATCTTGCTGTACTCCGATGTAACCTTTTTTTCCTCCTCCTCCTCCTCCTCCTCTCCCCCCCCCCCACGGTGATTTTTCGCAGTTTTGTGTGTTGGTTTATTATTTTCAATAATGAACGTTTGGAATCGAGCATGAAAATATGCCCCCCCCCTCAAATTTTATGGTTTGCGTTTCAAGGTAAATCCGATAATGGAATAAAAAAAAGTCTGTCTGTTCATCATAAACCATAATTTTTTGGCCAAATTCTGTTCAATAATGGAAATTGGCACTTATTGACCACATAATGAGGTGTTTATGTCGGGAAGCATAGGCAGAATACAGTGTGTGATTTTCATTTCCGAGTTCATAGAAATGACGTACCAGATAAATCGCCGAGTAGTTCGACTCAAATCCTGCTTAGAGCGCTAATGCATCACTTTAAGCGATGTGCAGAACTACAATGGATGGATGGATGGAACCGCAAACTGACTCATAAATTTAAAAAACGTCCTCAAAATCAAACCGAGTGGAGGTTCACCAAAAGTCACAGCAAAGGTTCTTGAAGGTTGCCAGGAAGCTTTGCCATTCTAATGTTGGGTTATTGGCGTCGTCTCCAAAGCTTCGCTCCGCCTCCTTGGGCCAATAGCCAGTCTCGTGTCAATAAGCATGATAAGTCATTTCATGTCGCATTTTTAATTTTAATCACACTCATTTAAAAAATACCGCTTATTTTTGAAAACGGGCTTCAAATTGCCAGTTTTCCGTAAGTTCTATTATATTGTTAAAAAAAAAAAGAAGTCTGCCAATTCGCGTAGGCAGTATAGCTTCCTCACTTGAATCACATGAACGTTTAGAATAGTTGGGTAGGTTCGTTTTGACACGGAACCATCTGTGATCCAACCCGCGTGTACCCTCAAAATTTCAGCTCTCTACGACTATTTTTCGCGTAGTTATAAGCGTTACAAGGCAATGGTCAACATTTCATGTACGCGCATGATTTTTGTGTGGCACTATCTGTGACCCAACCCCCACCTGCCCACCAAATGTCAGCCTATTTCGACCATTATTTCGGGTAGTTATGGGCGTTACAAGGAATTACCACAGACAGACAGACAGACACGGAACCAAAAATGTTCCTTGATGTCTGAAACGCAAAATGGTAGTGGAACTTTATATTTTGGAGGACATGCATTTTTTTTACTCAATCACGAGTCCAAGGCTTCCATACCTTCGGTAGTAAGGAAGCAAACTCATTTAAAAAATTTAGAATATAAATTGACCAATGAATGAAAACGCTGCAAATCCCTGCACAACGGTTTATTATTTTGTATAGAATACCCTTCCGTTACAGATCACAGCTCTCTGTATAGATAACCCGTCTATATAATATGATATGTACTATTCTATACATATTATGTAGATCGCAGACCCTCCTTAGGTTAGTACCTAACCCCGTACTCGTTACTAGGTACCTACCTAAATCACGAGTTAAATGTTGCTAAAATAATTCTGCCGATGACAAACAGTACCTAACAAAAAGAAACACACATAATGAAGTTCTGAAAAGAAATTGTTGATGAGGAGTGAAAAAAGTTGCGAAAGTACCTACCAACAAACTCCAGCCCCTTCTACGTAGATGGTATAATGAACCGTTGTGTAATAATTTACCGTTGAGTAATGATTTACCGTAGTAATAATTTACCCATCAATAATACTTCAACGTTTGTTCAAGTTTCACTACCTACCAACAAACTCCAAAAGAGCCATCATTTTTCAAATGAAATAATATCACAGAACAACCAACTCGACTTCATACTCCGCCAATATAATCAGGTGATCCCTAGCAATGATTGGCCGTATTCACAAATTCCTATTGTGGGCGCGTCTCTGGTTACGAGATTTTGTTTGAATTGTATACAATTTCATTCACACTGGAGTCGAAAATGCCTGTCGGTGCAAACTTCGGGGCCTTACTGTGAACGAACGGCTGGACGTACGACGCTCCGGATGGTCTTAAAAAACTCGCAAGTTCAAGAACTATTTAAAACCGTAAAAATATTCACGTAAAAAAATGGTATAGGCGTTTTGAAATTTTCAACCCCTATTTTGAACCCCTTAGAGATGACTCACAGTAACGTCGAGCTTCGAGGACCAACTAGACAGCGAACGGAACCTATAACCCAAATTTCATCAATTTTCTTTCATGGTAACTAAGAAAAGTGGCCCGTACGGCGTACGGCGGACAGACAGAAATATTTTTATTGCAGTTTTGGATTCTACATACCTTGAAACGTAAACCATCAAATTTTGAGGGGGGTAAGAATTTTTTTTTTCATGCTCGATTCCAATGGTTCATTATTGAAAATAATAAACCAAAATTGAAAAATTCCCCCCAATTGTTGTAGGCCCTCGAAGCGATGAAAAATAGGGGGGTGAAATTTTCAAAACGCCGTAGCTCGAAAATACTTTCAATAAAACGGTGTGGTTTTTATGACATTTTTACTAAATTGATTCAGAATTGTAGGTTTTTTTTGAAAAACCACCCCGAGAATTGCACGTCCAGCCGTTCGTTCACAGTATGGCCCTGAAGTTTGAACCGAAAAGCTTCGCCAACATGAGCGTGAATCATACGGCATACAAACTGAAGCCCAGATAATATCATTGAAAGAGAACAGCTGATTATAATCATCCATGAAATCGAGTTGGTTGTTCCGTGATATTATTTAGCTGGAAGAAAGATTAGGTATTTAGAAAGAATTTGGATTTTGCCGATAGGTAGCTACCTAGATACCTAACTACATTTTTTTAAACCTATTTGTTGAGAAAGTACAAGTGTGTTGTTCACGGCCAAAGGAATCGTCCGAATTAGGATAAAGTATACAAGATTTAGGGCTTTCCTGGGGGAAGCACGAGGGTAGGTATTGACCGCATAGAACAGTTATACATGTAGAAGCCTACCTATAAAAGAAAGAAGAAAAAAAGAAACGTTGTCGAATAAATTTGCAGTCTTCTACCAATTTGCAGAGTTTTCTTTTTGCTTCAGTTACTAACGTAAACTTCGTCATAAATCCACACAGCTGGAAAGCTTGAGTTGACCTCACTAAGAAGACACATTCATACAGAAACCACTGTGGTGGGGCTAATGGGTAAGATGTACAATATGGGTACCTACTCTATAGGTGGAGTATTTTCAGAATTGGGAAAAAAATGGGAAAAGGATTCTCAGTTTCGTCCCATTTTGCTGTCGTTACAACCAACAAGCTGACTGAAATTTACTGTTTATTAATACCTACTGTACTCGTACGTACCTCCCTTATTCCATAATAAGGGGTAAATATAAGCTATATAATAAGCTAAGCTATATAAGTAAATATAAGGATAATATAAGCAGTAAAACGTTTCATTATAAATAAAAAATCTCTATTATCAGTTTTATCTGTAACGATGCCTTCTCGAGCATTAACTATTGATTATGTTTCAATTAGTAGGAGTTTAACAATCATGTAACTCACCATTGCAGCAGACTGGTATGCAATATAAAGGTTGAGCGGTTTTCAAGACCGCTCGGCGTTGCTGGTCTTGCCTAGCCAGCGCCCTTATACCGGCCCATTACTACAGGGGTCAGTGAAGAAACTAAGAAGTGGTAACCCGCATAATTTTTCTCGCTGATTCAAAAACCACAGTTTCGCGAATGTGCGCATCTAATATACGCATTGCGCAAAACTGTAATTCCATGGACTAAGACCCCCCCCCCCCCATAATTTTTCATTATTAGTCATTATCTATACAGCTCATGTATATATTTGTTATTATTAATATTATCAATTTTGCTTCCTCACTACCGAACAGGGAAGCCTTGGATTCATGATTGAATTTAAAAAAAAATTCATGTCCTCCAAAATGAAAATTTCCACAAACCTTATGCGTTTCCGACATTGATGAACATTTTGCTTCCTCACTACCAATGATAGGGAAGCCTTGGAATCGTGATTGAGTAAAAAAAATGTATGTCCTCCAAAATGAAAATTTCCACTACAATTTCGCGTTTCAGACATCGAGGAACATTTTTGGTTCCGTGTCCGTCTGTCTATCTGTGGTAATTCCTTGTAACCCCCATAACTACCTGAAATAATGGTCGAAATGGGCTGAAATTTGGAGTGCAGGTGTGGGTTGGGTCACAGATAGTGCCACATAAAAATCATTGAAAAAGTACTGTAACATTCGCCTACGTATGCGCAAACGTGAAATATTTGAAACGTCCATAACTACCCTAAATATCGTTGAAATGAGTTCAAATTTGGAGGGTCGATCAGGAATAATACTTTGGTAGTTTCAAATGAATTTCATTGGAATTATAATGTAACTTGGTCTGCGCATGCGCGAACATGAAATGTTGACAGTTTCCTTGTAATGCTTCTAAGTACGCGAAAAATAGTCGTAGAGAGCTGAAATGTTGATAGTACACGCGGGTTGGATCGCAGTTGGTACCATTCAAAAATCACGGAAATCGGTTTGTCTGCGCATGTGCAAACGTGAAATACTTGAAACGCCCATGACTACCTTAAATAGATATCGTTGAAATGAGTTCAGGTTTGGAGGGTCGATCAGGAATTATACTTTGATAGTTCCGTATGAATTTCATTGAAAAAGTAATGTAACTTTCGTCTGCGCATGCGCGAACATGAAATGACCATTTCCTTGTACAGATTCTAACTACGCGAAAAATAGTCGTAGAGAGCTGGAATTTTGAGGGTACACGCGGGTTGGATCGCAGATCGTCCCTTATCAAAACGAACCTACCCAACTATCTATACGTTCATGTGATTCAAGTGAGGTAGCTATACTGCCTACTCGAACTGGCAGACGTTTTTTATTGTAGATTCGAGTTGTGTGGGAAATTTCAAAACTAATCCCCCAGTTTGTGGGTGCGGCCCTTGTTCGAAAAAGTTAATATTCCTATTGCTGAAAAAAATATCCATTTACCTCCCTAACATCATCGTCAATCATGTGAATTCTGTGAATCCCAAAATCAATCGATTTAATTTCAAACAGATTAATTACCCGTGCTTTGGAGTTCACGAAGAGAGCAGTGTTGCTTAGATATTCTTAGAAGATTCAACTAATAAACAAAGGAAAGACTTACCTATTAATTTTCCGCATAAATATCAAATTCGTGTAGTTATGTACCACAGGGAAAAGGTGAAGATGGAGCGCCCTTGAAGACGTGGGCAAAAAGTTGCAGTCATGCAGCATACCTTACTTAATGAGCGAAATTTTCACCTAGCTACTTACTTAGTTACCTATCAACCTTAAATTCAACCTTAACTTCGAATCCCGGAATGTTCTTGTAGCTCAAATATTATTTTGTTGCACAAAATTTTCGTTTCCCCCTATTTCCGTTGATTATCCGATCCCCATTTCAGTACAGTCTAATAAAACAGTAAAAATAATCATCGCTGAGACGGAATCGTTTGGGACCGAGCTTTCTTTCCTTCTGGGGTGGAGGTGGGGTGGGGGGGGGGGGGGGTGGGGGGGTTCAAAGAATAAAGAACCATAAGTTAAATTTTGGGATGAATTTTATAATGCAGGGTACGTATTCAAGTTGTTGCACTGTCGATAGTTTCATGGTTAAGCGATAAAGTAAAGTATTTATTTGAAAAAATAAAAAAATTAGTAGGTAGTGAATCAGAAGTGTTTCTGATGGCAGCCCGTTCAGCACTTTCTTTAGCGTTCGTCTTCAAATTAAAAGTGCATTATTGGATACGGCCATCGCGAATTTTCGAAGTTCATCAAGTTTCTGAACTGCTGTTTGGAAGTCAGTCATTTCATTTTCGAGTTTTACGTCTCCGTCATACATCGATCGTCTAGCTCTTCATTCACAATTTATTACCGCCAGTCAAAACGCGACTAACTGTGAATAAAATTAAACATTTTGACAGAAGTCACAACATGTTTTCAGTTGTGCACAATGATGTTTTAGGGGACTTCATTTTTTCAGGTTCCGTCTTAGCGTTTTAAGCCAAAAATATGTTTCTTTTATCGATGTTCTGTGGATGAATTCACTATGTAAATGGGACGGGGCTAAGGAAAATATATCCGTCTTAGGAAGGTTCCCGTATTATGGAGGTTCGATTCTACTGTATAAAGGTATCCCGTTTTCACTGGTTTTATTTGGAGTTCATCGTACAATTGGTTATCAAATCAAGTCGAAGGAGACCCTCCGTAAATCTACTAAGCACGTCCCTGGATCCGAACTTACGATTCTTCTTCTTCAGAACAAGCGAAAAAGTTTTGTTCTCTTTGCTTTTCCCGTCACGCAGATTCTGTAACATCAAACATAGACCTCCCTAATCAAAATGTAGAGCGGGGCAAGTAGGCAGGTGCCCTTACCAACCTACCCCCACTCTCAAGTTCCGTTCATAACAACTTGTTCAAACGTGACAGAGCTTGCACGTCCGCGCGAACATCGAGTTTAGTATTGCAACTTTCTCACTGTTGGAAAAGGAGAGAAAATAAAGGAAACGCACACTTGAAGATATTCGTGACAGTTTTCTCATCCACTTTACCTTACACTTGGCGGGCAACAGCATCATTACTCGAGTCAGTCCTCAACGACTACGTGCAGGGGTTTAAACATTGAGAGGAGTTGGGAAGCTGTAAACGAGCTTCGTAATCAAATAACAGCCTTCGTCGTCTTGTATGAAAATGTGACCGAAATTAATGAAATTACGTGACGCTCAACTGAACACTTAACTGAATGTTGAGCGTTGTTCCGGGGGTAAAACAGGTAAGCGAGTCCTTGGGCCTGAAAGGGAAAGATGGCGTTTTGAAGAGAAGGGATTAATAGTCTCCTGTCTGGTAACAACTTCCCCCTTCATCTAACGCTGTATCTCATAATCTCACACTGAAACGCCAGACCGGAGTTTACTTAGACGGTTAAATTTACCTAGATGTTCCTGTTGGGCACGTAGCAACTTGGAAATTATAAGTGTGTATGGTGCCGCAGGGTCCCCTACTTTCAAGCTCTTGGAATCCAATAATTTCTCAGCCCAAAAGCTAACCTGATTAGCGTTCTGGAACCACTTACGGACCAACCCACAGCTACCCTCAATATTTCAACCCCAGAAGTCCGTTGTATGATTGTAGTATGGTTGTGGGTTTCAAGCCCACAACTAAACTACAACGTCACATCCTTTAAGAAGTGTCAATAGAAAAACGCTGCAAATTATTACACAACGGTTTATTATTTCCCTATATAGGTGCCCCTTCTGCGTAGATCACTGTTTTCTGTGGTCAGTACCTACCCTCCTGCTCCTCCCAGGGAAGCCCTAAATCGAAGTTTAGAGCCGGCTCGGGGATTAGAGTTTCATAAAAATGCGCAGGATTCAATAACTGAATCATTAGTTATTATTTGTTGTTATTCATGAAGCATAACGTTTGCTCAAGTTAGAAAGTAGGTAGGTACCTATCTATCAACAAAATCCAAAAGAGCCATCGTTCTTCAAATGAAATAATATATGAAAGAATATCAAATTTTGAGGGGGGAGGAGGGGTGCATGCTAGATTCCAAAGGTTCATTATTGAAAATAATAAACCAAAAAGCTGGTGGCTGCGAATCAACTGCACAGAATATATCGTGCATTTCTAGATGCAGGATACGATTTTACGGGAACTGTTACTTTTCTGAATTATTCTCCTCTAAATCCTTACTTATAGAGAAAATGCTTAAATACAGTATTATAGGTTTGAGTTATAGCTGATCTTAGGCTTTAAAGTTGAGCATGTCTGAGTGATGTTCCTACCTATTAGATCATAATTTTGGTAATCCAGAAAGAAACCTTCCATTGGGACATCCCTTAGCGAATCTCGAATTGAAGAGGCCAAATTAATAAAAGAGGCCAAATGATGCAACTACTATCAAAACACGAAAAAACTTCCACTTTATCAATGTTCACTAACTTTTCAGATAAATAATTCAACGATTGTTTTTTACAATAATTTATTAATAAGAGGACCGCCTGTACTGCGGAGGAAAAAACCAATAGAGATGTTGAGAGAGACGTAAAAGTTGAATTTTTTATTTCGACTCTCTCGAAGGGATTTTCTGGTTTTATTTTTTGTGAGTGGGCGAACTTGTAAATGGAAATGTAGGAACAGATCCACAACTTCTAATCAAAAATGAAAAGGGAGCGGGGAGAAAACTTGAATCAAGTTTCTCTTCTGCTACACTTTCAATTTTGGGTTATTTACTTACCTCTTTGGTGTTAATTATTATAGTGGTGAACAGAAAATGATGGCAATGACGATGACCCGGGAACTCGCTTCGTAATTATACCTCGTCGGGAACTCTGAACAAAGAGAAACTGAAACTTTGACATTACAGCGAAGTGAACGCGGAGGTTTCAAGAGGTTTCCTTCCGCCTCTGGTTATTATTTTCACATACCGTGTCCGTTATTTACTTCAGCCTAGGAAAAAGTATCGGATTATGTGATGAATATTGTATGATCATACTCCGGAGGGGATGAAAACAGTTCGATTTCTCAGATTTCTCGGTTCCGGTACCCTTGGGCTACTAGTTGCTCATCTTTAGGTCATCCCTACAATAACCTCTACGTCTGCGTTTGGTCAAACATTAGAACGGTTTTACGCCCGATGAAATGATCCTAGTTCCGCTTTTCAGTCATAGCTTGTATTATTGAACGAAGTTTCCGCCCGAGAGTTTGGCCGTAGTCATGCCAGAAAATAGCCCATCAGGCACACTGGAACACAGCCGAAGCAGCGCAGGGCAGGGTGGGGTTAGTTTTTGTGAATCTCATGTTCTAGTGCGAGTGCATTATAATTATTGAGGTGCAGGGCAGTACATACTGCTCCACGAGTCGACTGCGCCACACTAGGGGAGGCGGCCCAGAAACTGTGTCGCGCAGTTCGCTCTGCCAATTTTTTGTTCTGACCTGTTGTTTTCAACTTACTTCCGCATGAAACTGCTTCCCAATATAGAGTACAACTGTGCGACGCAGTGTTTTTTCCTGCTGCACTGTCCTGGGCTGCGCTGCCCGGGCTGCGCGATCCAGCTCAATGTGCGCCGTAGCTAACTAGATTTTCGCCGCAGTTCGACGTCGTCCGTATAATCTTCGTACAATGTCTTCCATTCCTCTCCACCACAGATAGGTACCTAATAGTTCCTTCTTATTCTTCTGTCCACTGTTTTCCTAACACACCTGTTTTTGCTTTATTATTTTCTTTCATTTTCAATAATGAACCTTTGGAATCAAGCATGGAAAAAAGAACCCTTTCCCCCTCAAAATTTGATAGTTTCCGTTTCAAGCCTATACGTAGAACACGAAAATGGAATTTTTTTAAATTTTGTCCGTCCACCGTACGCCGTAGTTCGCACTTCGCTGCCCGTCCACTGGACGCGAATTCGCGCGAAGAGGCGAAGGGGCGAATAGGCGAATTCGCACGTTTTCGCCTCTTGTCTCTTCCAGCGAAGGAACCCCGTCCACTGGACGCGTATTCGCGCAATGAGGCGAAAACTTGGGAATTCGCCTCTTCGCCCCTTCACGCGAATCCGCGTCCAGTGGACGGGCAGCCTTAGGGGGAGCACGAGGAAACCTCGAGGGGAACGAGGTATTGTCCACAGAAAACATGACCTACGAAGGGGCATCTATAAAAGTAAATAATAAACCGTTGTGTAATGATTTGTAGCGTTTTCGTTGATAGTGCCTAGCAATATTTTGCCTACCTAGTAAAATAGCAGAGCTTTTTGATCTTGACATTGGGCATGAATTGACGTTAATTGCGAAAATAGGGTGTGCTTCAAATTCACGGGCCTGTTACATAGAAGATAGTTCATGTTGCATATTCTTGAAAACAAGAATTGTATTCATAGGTAGTAAGTAATAAGCACTTCTCTATCCTTTGTAGTATAGGTACCTATAAATAACTTACCTAGAAATATATTATAGGAACAGCTGTCGATTCGTATTTATTAATTAATACATTTGATCATTATTGTGCTTTATAACTTTACATTGAACAGTTTATTCCTTGGCTGGTGGTAATTGTTCGATAAACAAATTATTCGAATAACAAAAGCGTTTAGAGCGGGATAACTTTATTTGGAAGTGTGGAAAGTGTTTGATATTGTAGTGAATGTGAGGGTTGAATAGAATTGTTGGCACCAATTGTCAGTATTTCACAGTTCCTTGCAGTTATTCGAAGATGGAACTTCCCTAATTCAGAATTTTTCGCTTCTCCAACATTGCGGTGCAGGCTCTTTTATTTGTTCTTTCCTCGTTCTATCTTCCCGACACGATTCGCCTGACCCTTGACGAAGCGTCACCACGGTGGAAACCATTTCTCCAACGGCTCCCGACCATCCCTTCTAATCCAGTACTTGACGTTCCACAGCCCGCTTTCATCCTTCCTGAATCCAATCCATTTCCACTTGGGTGGATCACAACTTACTGTGACGGTCCTTGGTCTGTCCTATTCATCTCGCTTGAGATCATTTATTCTTATTGCCACCACACACCGACTCGACTGTGGAAAAACAGCTTATCGTCCTGTGTGGTCAGTTATACGTACATTACATTATGCAGTTTCCATTTCGAGTAAACTCATTTCTTTCCCACTCCTAAATACCAATCTTGGCTTCCAAAATTGCAGACCTTATTTCAACCCACGTCGGATCCTCTCCACCTTTGTCATCTCGTTGCTCATGCGGCTTTAGCAGCCGTACTTATTCTTTTCCTGTCTCGCAATCAATTTCTGTTTATCCAGATTTACATCTTGAGAGAGCGTGTACACAGAGTGTGCAGGATGTAGGGAGGTTGCCATACCAAAATAAGCAAGGGAAGTCAGTGCTGAGGACTACTGAATGATTGATGTTTAGAGTGGATATTATAGTACAGGAATTCTGAACACTATCCAGTGGGTGTCCCCCTTTGATACCCTCACTACTCCACAATACGAGTATGTTTGGGTGTTATTCCTAGGTCTTAATGTATACAGAGTGTAGGTATAAGGTGGTGAGCATGATGTAGAGAGGTTGCCATACCAAGATAAACAAGGGAAGCCAGTGCTGAGAACTATTGATTCCTCCAGGCTCTTGAAACCTCCCACCGGGGCGTTTGGCACCGCGAAGGAAAGATACTGGGTCGAGCAGTCGAGTCATCGGATGAGGTGAAGGGAGGGGTTGTACCTCATGAAACTAACCTAATCAACCTGATTGATTGCTCCACTCAATTAACGATTCAAGCGATTTGCGATCAATCAAACGGGCTCTTGCGTTAATGAATTAAACATATATACAGAAGGCCCCGGGGTCCTTGAATACTAATCCTGAGGACGAGAGAGATGGGAACGAGCTGGAGGTTATTGCCGGTAGATCGCTAATGGCATCGGCTCTTGTTTTAAATCTCAGAGTTATCACTAATAGTAATTCTTCGCCAGATCAATATTTACATCATCACGCCAAAAGTTCCTACCTGTTACATGTGATTTGGAGGTAGGTACTCCACCAGATACTCCTATCATGTAGGTATACCTAAAAATACTAAAGTAGATAGGTATATAAAAATTATTGTAACGTCGTAAGAAAGGTGAGTTTGAATATGAGCAATTTTTGAAGAAAAAAAAAATGGGTACAATTCAAGTTTTGTAAGTGAAAAAAGGTAAAAATTGCTGAAAATCACCGAAATTTTATAGAGTGGTGACTCGATTCTGGAAAAAACCCCATTTCAATATCCACTTGGTGATATTTTCTTTTGTGGTTCCCAAATTGTTAAAAGGCACCAAAAATTCTACAAAGTCATCAAAATGAAGTACTATTTATACGGTCAAAAATATTTTATCTCAGAAACAGAAGTTACTAGTGGGTCAAATTGAAATTCTTACGGATTAACTATAATTGTAAACATTAGTTAAAGCAACACCAAATACTAGGTACTTACCCAAATATCCAAGAATTAATGAAGGATGATGACTTGCCCTCGAGACAGGAATATACTGTTTTCAATAACTACAAGTAGGTACCTTAATATTTTTTCTCAAAAAAGGTCAAAACTGAGGTTTCTTAGATTACAGAATTTACAATAATTGTCGATTCCCCGTCTGATTTCGTTCGTGTTGGTGTAGGCAACTGTGGAGAGGAGTCGTCAGGTGCTGCTGTATTAAATATCAAACAATACTCAAGCTTATTTATAAGAATCTTACTGACGACGGGTAAAGTCTTAGTAGACTTTTTCTTGATTATAAAGGATTGATGGATGGGCCAAACATAAGACTTTTATGTGTTTGTTACAGGCGGAATGACTCCCTGCTCGGGATGAAAAGATGAAGGTCCGGCTGATATCCAACTGGATGGGTATCCAACCAGCGCTTCTCACCGCACTCCTCAGCCTCGTGTCGTTCACATGCCACGCGGTTTCAGCCCCGCCACCCACAGGTCAGTCCGAGACTTATGTATTAGCTTCAATAAATTTAGGGATGGAAAAGTTTCAAGGAGAAACTCTGACCGTTACAACATGGAATATGGAAACGGTCTTGCTTGGCAGCGCAATCCCAGCACCAGCCCTCAATGTGCTACACTGGTTGCTACCCCCCCAATTAATTACCTACATCCCTAAAAAGCGAAATTCCTGGAAGATGACGATATTCTTCTACACAAACAATACTCAATTTGAAATAAATTTGTGAAATATTAGGTAGGTACCCATTTAATTGACAGAACAGATATTTTGTTCGTTCGGGCCCCCACATATAGTTTTCTAGGTCTGGGATAGTAATTTGTGTTACCTACGGTATGTTTATTCCTTATACAGGCCCTACCTCTAGGTCTCTAGATCTAGGGCTGCGGTTTTTGTGTCAGGTCCGGTTCATCCATGTTGAGTTGGGTTTTCCTTTTCTTGGGCCCCTACAACCCACGGGACTTCTTTTTCTTCTTTTAGGCCCCCTAGAACCCTCCCAAACCCACAAGGGCAGCACTGCGCTATCTAGTTTGGGCATTGAGAACTAGCAGGCCTAGAAGTATACGTAGTTCAAACCAAGGCTACTAGCGCTAGTACTGCTTATCAAAATACGCGGGTGGATATTTAATCCACCACCACCAATCCACCTTTCGTCATTTAATTCGTCAAAGGTTTAAATTTGAATACTGACTTCATAAACATCATAATTATATTCGTCACTATACTTTTCAGACCAACTTCAATATTTTGATTAATGTTTCCGCCATTTTTTTACCACCCTAAAAACGAATCTGTCGATAAAAATCCGAAATTCTACCTCCATCAGATAGTTGATGTATTTTTTTACGCCAAAATTTGAAACGCCATAAGTACTCAGAAATTGTCAAATAGAGGAAGGGTACCTACTTACTTTGGTGTCCAGATGCAGATCAGTTTATTCTTAGGTTTATTCTTAACTTCGTCTGTGCCATTCGCTACAACGATTCAGAGGAACATACCTAATTATTACTCTGTTGAACATTTATATCGGACCAATGCGGAGAAATTCAAGGGTCAGAGCCTCGAACGTAAGACCTTCACCATAGGATTTTCAAGCGGAGCTATCGTGTTTCTGCGAGAAAATATGTACGTACTACCTTTAAAGTGGTTTGAAATGTAACTTCCGAGAAAGTGACGTAAGCGCGCTCGAAAAACCAGCATCGAGCTTGCGTGTTGGACGTGAAATGAACCATAATTTCAACTTGAGATGTAGGTATCAAATGAAACTCTAAAACTGATAATGCAACCTGTCAACGAACACTGAGTATGTGGCATTGCGTGCTGTTGCTCTAACTAAATCATAAGCCCAAATCGAAATTACACGCCATCCCCACGTGAGGAATCTTCTCATCTTGTTAAGGGAGAATGTACATAATATATGACGGCATGTGGTTTAGGTGGGGGACGTATCTTAGCGCATAATAATAAACATGATCCCGAGCCAGCCCAATCTCGATGCATACGCTATGAGACCGGGATTGAGCTGTCAGCTGTGATCGAGTGGCGTCGCGGAGGTTTAGCCGTTCATTTTACTTGAACCGCCTTACGTCTTGGAGAACAAAGACGAATGGTGTTATGGTAGCATAGAGTAGATATGGAGTAGATATACTACTGGGTCAGTATGGTGTTATTAATAGTGTAGGTAGATAATTATGACTTGACTGCTTATTCCCAGCGACGGGTCTCCTACATGCGAGCGGAAAAAAACTTCTTCGGCAACGGTATTTTATTTTTGCTATCTAGTTCCTTCTGTCTGGGTCACTGCTCTGTACACAATTCTCCACCTACGTACCTGATCATTCATGAACAGCTGGAGACCCAACGATTTTTCTAGGTGCTACTTACGCCGTGAATTCTCTACTTTTTTACCGAACAGAACTTATCTTCTTTCGTTGCTCAGAACCTATCTCAGAGCAGCAAACTCGATGTCATAAAGTCGTGCGTTGTTCTAACCGTTTATTTCCCATCATTGATAACTGGGTATGGAATTGGAAAGAGGGCGTCCATGTTAGGTAACTGGGCTGTACCGTTTGATTCACGCTCATGTTGATGGTGTTTTATTGTTCCAGATTTTAAGGCCGTACTGTGAACGAGCGGCTGGTCGTTGCTTATTGTGGGATCAAAAAATCTGATTCTATTCAGATTCGCAAAGAAAACTCTTTCATTGTTTTTATAATTCCACTTTTGAAACGGAATTTTGGGGGTTGGTTAAAAAAAAAAAATTGTTGATGCTCGATTCCAAAGGTTCAAAATAATCCAAAACGTCGCATCTCAAGTTTCAAACACACTCTGTGGCCTTGAGTTGTTTTCATTAGATCTAAATCGGTGGTCCTCAGCCGATTTCAGTAGCGCCCTCTGTTGGGAGTTAATACCTACCACCCCGTCCTCCCTTCTTCTATTCTGGGTTTAGAGGAATCATAATCAATGTTGATAACAGCTCAACTGTATTCGACCAATCCTCACTCCAGAAGTTTTAACTACTTGGAACTAAATTTGAATGAACTTAATTTTCTTGTGGTAGGTACCAAACATTGTGAAACTGTCATTGGGTTTTCTTGTGGCGGTAGTGTTTTACACATTTTGCTTCACCGATTTAATAATTTCATTAATATCAAATAGTTGACATATAAACAAACAGGTATATCTATATATTATATTAAATTGATAACAAGTGTATGGTGACATAGTTCAAATTATTTGTCAAATTTTCCCCTCATCAGCACTGCAGGAATAAGTTTCCTTGGTTTCTGAGGTCAGTTCAAAGATCAAATGACGTCACACAGTAAATGTCTTCCTTTCCCCCCCATTTTGTATGTTGACCGGAACATGAATTTCATCTGGTTTTTTTTACGGCAATTCAGCCAAAAAATTAAAATGGTATTTATTGATATTGACTTCATCATTATCCCTGATAACAGACTTGAGAAAGAACATGACCATTCTTGCCTAAACTAAGCTATGGACCATATGCCGAGTATCCGGATTGGCGACAAGTAACGTAAAATCTTTACAAATTTATAATAAAATAACTGCAAGAAATGTCTCGTGCAAAACCAAAGTTAGTACCTACCATCTCACTGTCTACTTTGGACCCATTTGACTAAAACAGGTAACCCAGAACCTAGTACTATCTCACTCTACTTTGGACCCGTTTGAATGAACCAGGTAATCCAAAACCCTGAGGTTACCCCACCGTTTCACGAAATGTGTCGTTCTACGTACTTACAAAAACTGATTATTTGCGATAAGTACAGGGTTGCGGCAAGGTTATGTGAACCGTCAAATTTGATCTGAAGTGTTGAGGCTGAACACGTTCTCTCTTGGCCGAGAAGGGAACCACGGAATTGAAAATGGCGTAAAACTGTCACCTGTATGATTTTTTATCACTATTATCACTAGTTAATTCCCTTAAGGTGCTCCTTCATTGTCCTCATTCTTTTTATTTTTTGACAAGATGAGTTTTTCGTGATGGATACTCATAATTTATGGCGAGGAGTTCATGACCTTAGTTATCATCTGTTCGGATGGCGATCCAGTAGCACACGACATGACCACTTTGATCACTGGAATGACACGGAATTTATTCAGATATTCCGACAGTTTCCAACTTCCCAAGGATAGAGTTTTCATATTACTCTGGATTTAATCCGCTCAACCACACCTCCAGCTGAACAGAAGGAAAAAATGATCTACCCTGTGCAGCGATGACAGTACCAATGGGTTCTGCGCACGTATTTATTTTATTTTTTTAATGACAGTAGAGTTCATCCTGAGGATGTTGACACAACCGCACTGTCCTACGATAAGTAGTTTTTTCCCCATGATCTTTCAAAGATTCCAGAGGTTCCTGCGTCATTGCACCCCTCTCGCCTGGGCGGGACCCCTCTGCGATAGTGACCTAGGAATCTCTGGAAAATTTGAAAAATCATAGAAAAAGAGCTACTAATCGTACGAGAGTGCGGGTGGTGTCAAATTTCTGAGAGTGGAATCTAGTTTCATTCAAAAATAATAAACTGCTTTTGCGACCCATGCGCGTACCCAATTAATACAATGCGTGTGGGTAACATTCAGATTAACGGAAACAGTATTCCCAAAAGGGTGAAAAACATCGATTCCCTGCAGTGGGGTGACCCAGCATATCGACTTTGTCAAATGCGGTTAACCTTAAAATCAAATATAACATTATGGTTACCATAGCCCCCCAATTCTGTGGAACAGGTCTTTACTCCCTTTGATCTTCATACTGAATTTTTTTTAAATAAATGAGAAATACAGTTCATTGAACTTGGTACAGTTCATTAAACCTGGTTCAACCTAGTTCAGGAATACTGTATAATTTTGTTTGTTTAGTAAAGGATTTCAAGCACCATGACTGGTGGCTAAACATGGTGACGAGTTGGAAGGTTTTTCCAGGCTGTTTGTTATGTTTTACGGATCTCCCATAAAGGTATAGAATTCTGTAGCCGGACCTCTGGAGCCTTATACAGACCCGTAGGCCGTGAGTCGAGTTGTACAGGACGAAGAGCCACAGATATTTCACTCCGAGGGCTCTAACCGCCATTTTATTCCGTATCATTTCCCACCGTTCAGGCTGAGCCGCCCCTCCCCCTCCCCTCAAAACAGAGCGATAGAGAAATCGCTATATTACACAAGATAGTCTGCACTATTCTGTCTCTGAACAAGATAGTCTGCACTATTCTGTCTCTGAGCAAGATAGTCTGTACTAGGATGCACGACCCGGGTGCAGTATTACCAAGGGTGGAATGCTCAGCGCTTGGGACAAATAATTAGCATAAATATAATTAACCGACATTAGAACTTATAATTAATCGAAGGGTTTAGAGTGGAGCGCTTTCGTGGCGCTTCAAATGATTTGGAATTCTGACAGGCCCAACCCTGGGTTCAAGAGGGGTGAAATATTCAAATGGGACATCCAGAGATATTTGAATTTTAGGAAATCCTAGTATTTGAGCTAGCTGAACAGTGGAATTTAATAGGATTTCAACTAGATTTCACCTAGGATTTCAACTAGTCCCATTCTAGTTGAACGTTTGACAATATGTTGGAGTTTGATACTTCAACATATTGATACTTGAAACGATTGATACTTCAAACTTGAATGAGACTTCAAAATTCAAGATTGAAATCAAAACCGTTTTCAGAGTTTGTCAAAATGTTCAAAATTTTGACGCGCTTTTGCTTGAAGAAGACAATTTTGTTTGAAGTTTTGTTCAAATGGTTTGGAATGTCTGAAAGAGTCGAACTTGAGTAAGTTCACTTTGTTGGAAAAATGTTCAGTGAGACCACAACACTCACTCGGGATTTTAAATTGTCCAACATTAACCACATTGACTCACAGTCGCTGAATAGTAGATAACGTTGCACAGGTTACCAAAAGAATGATAGGTAGTAAGTAGTAACAGTATATTGGTTTATTATTTTCAATAATGAACCATTGGAATCGAGCATGAAAAAAAAAATTCTTACCCCCCTCAAAATTTGATGGTTTAGGTACGTTTCAAGGTATGTAGAATCCAAAACTGCAATAAAAATAAATCTGTCTGTCCGCCGTACGCCGTACGGGCCACTTTTCTTAGTTACCATGAAAAAAACTTGATGAAATTCGGGTTATAGGTTCCGTTCGGCGTCTAGTTGGTCCTCGAAGCTCGACGTTACTGTGAGTCATCTCTAAGGGGTTCAAAATAGGGGTTGCAATTTTCAAAACGCCTATACCATTTTTTTACGTAAATATTTTTACGGTTTTAAATAGTTCTTGAACTTGCGAGTTTTTTAAGACCATCCGGAGCATCCTACGTCCCGCCGTTCGTTCACAGTAAGGCCCCGAAGTTTGCACCGACAGGCATTTTCGACTCCAGTGTGAATGAAATTGTATACAATTCAAACCAAATCTCGTAACCAGAGACGCGCCCACAGTAGGAATTTGTGAATACGGCCAATCATTGGTAGGGATCACCTGATTATATTGGCGGAGTATGAAGTCGAGTTGGTTGTTCTGTGATATTATTTAATTTGAAAAATGATGGCTCTTTTGGAGTTTGTTGGTAGGTAGTGAAACTTGGACAAACGTTGAAGTATTATTGATGGGTAAATTATTACTACGGTAAATTATTACTCAACGGTAAATTATTACACAACGGTTCATTATACCATCTACGTAGAAGGGGCTGGAGTTTGTTGGTAGGTACTTTTGCAACTTTTTTCACTCTTCATCAACAATTTCTTTTCAGAACTTCATTATGTGTGTTTCTTTTTGTTAGGTACTGTTTGTCATCGGCAAAATTATTTTAGCAACATTTAACTCGTGATTTAGGTAGGTACCTAGTAACGAGTACGGGGTTAGGTACTAACCTACGGAGGGTCTGCCTACATAATATGTATAGAATAGAATAGTACATATCATATTATATAGACGGGTTATCAATACATAGAGCTGTGATCTGTAACAGAACGGTATTCTATACAAAATAATAAACCGTTGTGCAGGGATTTGCAGCGTTTTTTTAATTCGTTTGGAATGTACGACAAGATCAGAACCGTTTTCAAAGTTGGTCGTAATGTTCAAATTAATGCGATAATTGCGAGGTACTAGCGCTTGAAGAAGGAAGTTTCAATAGGCAGTCCAAGATTGAACAATATGACGCAGAATATAGGTACTAATGATGACCAACTTACTTCAAACTGAGTTCAAGTGGGTTGAAATTAGCGTTTAGGGGCCATACACATATTTCGTAACGCACTTAAGGGAGGGCGTAGTGTTACGCTGCGTTATTTGAACGTGGGGGTCTGTGTCAGCGTTAAGTAATTCCCACATTTTACCTTAGATCTAGCGCGCACCCGACTTCGTTTGATGATAGAAATCTTAATGAAAAAAGTACCTTCTTATACCTAAATCAAGGTTACTAAAACTAGTAATGATATAAAATACACTTCCTTTTGGTTTATTATTCTGTGAATAATACACCTATGTAATCGCTCAGCAAAAAATTTTTATAACACCCCCTCAAAATTTTTTCTTTTCCGTTTCAAGGTACGTAGATTCCAAAAATGCAATGTCCGTCCGCCGTACGCCGTCCTCCGTCCGCCGTATCACGTGTACAGGCTTCATTTTCGGTCTAAAAAAATCGTTCTTTCGTACACATGCTCCATCTGGGCCCTAGTTGTGTCCCGAAACTTTTCAGCCCGATCGGAATATACCCAGGGGTGTTATGAGTGAAAATGTGTATAAAAATAGGTACTTTTTGCGTTTTAGCAACATGTTGGTAACATGAGCTTTTAAGGTATCGTTTTTCATGTTTTTGGGGACGAGAAGACCGATATAGAGTCGATTTTGACCAAGGAATAGAAAATTGAGGTTCTACCAGATGTTCAGCTCCCGAAATTGATTTTTTATGAGTCAAAAACCTGGGAAATCGTTTGAAATCCCCATCAATTTGTATAATAACCAGAGCCCTTCAAATGCCATATTGCCATGGCGCCATACAAAAATGCCATATTCTGCCGATTTTTCGGTAAAATGCCATATTCGGCAGATTTTTGGGAAAATGCCATGTTTGTGCCATGTTTTGCCTTTTTTTCGCCTAACTCCTTCAAAAAAATAAAAAAAAAAATTTGAAGTGAAAATTTCTGAATGACATGTGGTTTCTCGAACCCTGAGGCCATTAGTGTAGAGGGATTACTAATGCCTCTAACCCTTTTGGAATGGGGTGCTTCCACGGGTCGCCACTTGTCTGGTGAGGAAGCCACTCTGAAGGAAGGCTGGGAACCTGCTGATGTCCTCTCTATGAAATACGCCCCGGCAACATCAGCTGATGTGACTTTCTCAAAAAAGAAATACCTTCTGAGTGATCGACGGCTGGGATTTTCAATGGAAAGCGTTGCAGCACACCTGATGTTGTTATTTATAAATAATAATAATAATTATAATAATAATAATAATAAATTATTTGTATAAAGCTTTGTAAATAAAATAAATTATTTAGCATAAATAACTTGTATGTTGTGATATTATCGTCTCAGAATAGCTGGGGTGGTCGGAGAGGGTTGAAAAATAAGTGCCATACTGAGAGAAATAAGTGCCATATTTGGGCCAAAATAAGTGCCATATTGCCATATTTTTTAGGGCCCTATTTCACAAAAATAAGTGCCATATTGTGAAGGGCTCTGATAATAACACTGGAAAAAGTGTCAACAGGTGGATCAAGACGATTAAATGGTACTATCAATGATCAGAGATAATTTATTTAAAAAAAAAAAAACGCTGCAAATCCCTGCACAACGGTTTATTATTTTGTATAGAATACCCTCCTGTTACAGATCACAGCTCTATGTATAGATAACCCTTCTATATAATATGATATGTACTATTCTATTATATACATATTATGTAGATCGCAGACCCTCCGTAGGTTAGTACCTAACCCCGTATTCGTTACTAGGTACCTACCTAAATCACGAGTTAAATGTTGCTAAAATAATTCTGCCGATGACAAACAGTACCTAACAAAAAGAAACACACATAATGAAGTTCTGAAAAGAAATTGTTGATGAGGAGTGAAAAAAGTTGCAAAAGTACCTACCAACAAACTCCAGCCCCTTCTACATAGATGGTATAATGAACCGTTGTGTAATAATTTACCGTTGAGTAATGATTTACCGTAGTAATAATTTACCCATCAATAATACTTCAACGTTTGTTCAAGTTTCACTACCTACCAACAAACTCCAAAAGAGCCATCATTTTTCAAGCGAAATAATATCACAGAACAACCAACTCGACTTCATACTCCGCCAATATAATCAGGTGATATGATTGGCCGTATTCACAAATTCCTATTGTGGGCGCGTCTCTGGTTACGAGATTTGGTTTGAATTGTATACAATTTCATTCACACTGGAGTCGAAAATGCCTGTCGGTGCAAACTTTGGGGCCTTACTGTGAACGAACGGCTGGACGTACGATGCTCCGGATGGTCTTAAAAAACTCGCAAGTTCAAGAACTATTTAAAACCGTAAAAATATTTACGTAAAAAAATGGTATAGGCGTTTTGAAAATTTCAACCCCTATTTTGAACCCCTTAGAGATGACTCACAGTAACGTCGAGCTTCGAGGACCAACTAGACGCCGAACGGAACCTATAAACCGAATTTCATCAATTTTTTTTCATGGTAACTAAGAAAAGTGGCCCGTTCGGCGTACGGCGTACGGCGGACAGACAGAAATATTTTTATTGCAGTTTTCGATTCTACATACCTTGAAACGTAAACCATCAAATTTTGAGGGGGGTTAAGAATTTTTTTTTTCATGCTCGATTCCAATGGTTCATTATTGAAAATAATAAACCAAAAGCAGCGTACTTTATTCGAGTTTTGGGGGCCAAAATTGGTGGAAACCACCAGAGATAGCTATTTCAATTATTTTATATGAAAGAAACAATAAATAAACAGCCAACATCTCTGTAGGTAGGTATGTCCAATGGAATAATAAACCCATGTGACAAGGACTTTGCAGCGTTTTTTCGCTTTCGATACGAGTGAAAATAAAAAAAAACGCTGTCACATGGGTTTATTATTCTATTGGACATACCTACAGAAAGGTTGGCTGTTCATTAATTGTTTCTTTCATGCGTAATAATCGAAATAGCTACTTCTGATGGTTTCCATTAATTTTGGCCCCCAAAAAACAAATTGGGTATGCTCTTTTTTTTCTTTTTTTTTTAAAACTATCTTTGACCATTGGTAGTGCCATTTAATCGTCCTGAACCACGTCTTGACACTTTTTCCAGTGTTATTATACAAACTGATGGTGATTTCAGACGATTTCCCAGGTTTTTCACTCATAAAAAATCAATTCTGGGAGCTGAACATTTGGTAGAACTCAATTTTCCACTCTTTGGTCAAAATCGACTTCATATTCGGTCTTCTCGTCCCCAAAAACATAGAAAACGATATCTCAGAAGCTCATGTTACCAATATGTTGCTAAAACGTAAAAAGTACCTATTTTTACACACATTTTCACTCATAACACCCCTGGGTATATTCCGATCGGGCTGAAAAGTTTCGGGACACAACTAGGGCCCAAATGGAGCATGTGTGCGAAAGAACGATTTTTTTAGACCGAAAATGAAGCCTGTACACGTGATACGGCGGACGGCGGACGGCGTACGGCGGACGGACATTGCATTTTTGGAATCTATGCACCTTGAAACGTAAAAGAAAAAAGTTTGAGGGGGTGTTATAAAAATTTTTGCTGAGCGAATACATAGGTGTATTATTCACAGAATAATAAACCAATATATAGGTATAGAGCATGTTTTTTGTAAGTTCTTTCTATTTTACTTAAATTTTTTTCATTTTACTATTTATTATGTATTTATATGGTTTTATTGATCTACAATTGTTACAGTACACTTGTATAGTATTTTTATTAGTTACAACTTCAGTTCTTACGTTTAGCTGGGATAGTTTATTTTTCTTGTTAGTATCAGTAGGTACCAAGTCTTGTTTGTTTTAACCATTTTTTTGAACAAATAAAAACAATATCTCATTAAAAACACAATTTTATCGACACCCTTGCCAAATTACGCATAAAATTATGTTTAAAAAAATTTTTCAAACGGTTTTGGTTTATTATTCTGCGAATAATACACCTATGTATTCGCTCAGCAAAAAAATTTTATAACACCCCCTCAAAATTTTTTCTTTTCCGTTTCAAGGTGCGTAGATTCCAAAAATGCAATGTCCGTCCGCCGTACGCCGTACGCCGTCCGCCGTATCACGTGTACAGGCTTCATTTTTGGTCTAAAAAAACCGTTCTTCCGCACACATGCTCCATTTGGGCCCTAGTTGTGTCCCGAAACTTTTCAGCCCGATCGGAATATACCCAGGGGAGTTATGAATGAAAATGTGTATAAAAATAGGTACTTTTGCGTTTTTTTGTGGTTTAGTAACATGTTAGTAACATGAGCTGTTGAGGTATCTTTTTCCATGTTTTGGGGGACGAGAAGGCCGAATATGAAGTCGATTTTGACCAAAGAGTGGGAAATTGAGGTTCTACCAAATGTTCAGCTGCCAAAATTGATTTTTTATGAGGCAAAAACCTGGAAAATCGTCTGAAATCACCATCAATTTGTATAATAACACTAGAAAAAGTGTCGACACGTGGATCAAGACAATTAAATAAATGGCGCTACCAATGATCAAAGACAATTATTTGGAAAAAAAAAAATTAAAAGGAGCGTACCTTCCTAATTTGTGTTTTGGGGGCCAAAATTGCTGGAAACCATCAGAAATAACCATTTCAATTATTTCACATCAAAGAAACAATAAATGTACAGCCAACATTTCTGTAGGTATGTCCAATAGAATAATAAACCCATGTGACAAGGATTTTGAATCTATGCACCTTGAAACGGAAAAGAAAAAATTTTGAGGGGGTGTTATAAAAATTTTTTGCTCTGCGAATACATAGGTGTATTATTCACAGAATAATAAACCAAAAGCCTGATAAATATCAAGTTCTTTCTAGGAGCAAGTTCATAAACTCATCGTCAACGGTCTGTAAAGAAAATATTGCTTATAATAAACCCAAATAACAACTTCAGAACTTACCTATATTGGTGAAAGATCCGAGGATGGAGGTGGTAGATCACAGCACTGAACACATAACTACCGTTGATTAATGCGGGCCAATCACTACACTCCCGTAGGTTTCGACTGTCCTTCAAGAGAATAAATCAGCGCAACATAATACGATCCTCCGCAAATTCGTCGGAAATCGCATTGATATTATCAGTGCGATTTGTGAATAATACGCGAAGACGCGCGAGCACGCATAATGACGTCCAGGAATTAGTCTTCCTAGATGAATTATTATTAAAAGGAAAACCGCCACAGACCTACCATCTTTCGCGAGTGAAAGTGGGGGTAACCTTGGTAGGTAGTTACTTCGAAAATACCAACTATAGGTTTGTTCGCGGTGGCCATCTGACTGTCTTCAAACCGTCAGATCCATTATTTGGCGTTCGCGGTGGTCTTGCGGACTCGTCTCGGACTGTATAGCATCCATAGGATGCTGTTCGCGGTGTTTTTCTGGCGGTTCGAAGACAGTTCCAAGACCGTCAGATCAGTCCGCGGATTTTCCGATGTACTCCTTTCTGACTGCTCGCCCCCCACTACCGCTCGCCCGCTTAAGCCAATCAAATCATTTCTCATCGCACCGTCGTTCGTCGTTGTTATTCGTTCTAATAACCCTATCCACTTCCACTTCTCTCACTTGCGTTTTCGTACTTCTCGCTCGCCATGAGGGGTCGGTTGAATATCCCAAATGAAAAACTTAGTGCCACTTACCTACCTAATTTTACGATTACGGTGGGTGTTCCAAGAACTGGCCTAGCAATTGTTGGTTTTGCCAGTTTTGGCCCACTCGAATTAGACTCCTAATTTTGACAAATTATCTTCGATTGTTGAAATTGTATTTTTTTGGCTGAATTCACAGTTTATGCTGCCTTTTTTTTGTAGACGTTTCCGGTGATTTCAGCCGTTTCATCATATTATTGACCCTTGAGGAAACCGAATACATAGCTATATTAACAAAAAATGAGCACCTGAAGAATGTGTAGTCAGTTATCAGCAAAATTAGTTAGGTACCTAACAACGAACTTCAAACTTTCGATTAGGTATTTCTTCAGTCACCAATTACTCCACAAAAGTACACTGGTATCACCGAATTTGATAAACATCCCATTAGGTCATTAGTTAGGAAGAAAACTACAGAGATTTCGATTTATTTTTATTAAAAATACTTCGACTAAGTACAAGTTGAGATAAAGGAATGCATAACATTGGTAAGAGATGAATACTCAAAGCAAAACGTAGGAACTATATTACAACTAGGAACATATTATAGAAGATAGTCTACGCATTCATCAGAAGCATAGACGCGTAATATAAGACTTGAGTAAGTTGAAGAATTAAAAAAGTAATAAATTAGCCGAAATCAACGGTGACGAACGTTAGTATTTGTTATAAAAAGAAGAAATAAATTAGCAGAGATCAATGATGACATATGAACTTCTCACACATGCACGAGTCACAGCCTTTCAATAAACCCTTAATAGATATGATTTGTATAACAAACGTCAGAAAGCAGAAAAAATCGACGACGACATGACACAATCAGGAAGGTTAGACATTTTCAGGTTGCACAGCGGTTGCAGTCAGATTTCCTTCCCAAGCGTTCGCGGTGTACCCGGTCCATTGTGAGTTTGAAAGTTGGTATTGGTGGCGCATCAGAAAAGTGGCTTCAGACGGTTCCCTGACCGTCAGAAAAACACACCGCGAACGAAGCTAATATGATTGGATTTGGGCATTAATGTGGTCTTCAGTTTTTGAAAACCGAAGATAGTTTAACTAGTTGGGGTTTTCATTGTTCACAGTACGTACCTGAATCAATATAACCAATTCTCTGGTGTCGCAAACAATCCCACATAGGTTGATAACTTGTACTGTGAAAAAAAGTACTTGATACTTTTCCCTGAGATTTCCCAATCTACGTCTGTTATATGATTATTTTATGTTCAATACTTGATGTACCTAACTGTGATAGGGCTCCTTTGAGTCTTGAGTATTTATGTTCGTGCTGCTGGATACTGTAACGCATTAGTTTGCATCCCGATATGAATATCTAGTTTTCCAAAACATGTACCCCCGCTGTTGCTGTAAGTAGTTTCTGTATCCACCTAATTTGGATCAAATATTTCATAATTGTTTCCCCTCGATTCGTAAAGATAATATGACAGTAAACACTAAAATCTAAATAGCAAAAGAGGACGTACCTTTAGTTGAGGAAGATCCAACGTTGAAGGTGGTAGAAATCAGATTGCAGCACTAAACACACACAGTCATCAGTCGACACGGGCCGATCTGATGCACTCCGGAAGGTTTCGATTGCCCATATATCACTACACGGTTAATCGGCCGGTCATACCGAGGCGATTCGAGGAGAAAACACAACAAGAACACGTAATTTAATCCAGGGATTATTCTTCTAAGATGAATTTTTCGAAGACACGCACAGGAACCTACCATCCGTCGCGAGTGATCGGAGCTGACTGAGCTTAGAAGGGCGTGGCTGGGTGGGGATAACCTTGATAGGTAGGTACTTAAGTTTTTAACAATTGGTTAAAATCGGTCATTAATAATATATTGAATTTTCGAAAACCGCCGTTGACATTATAATAATTTGTTTAGGTTGTTGGAATTTTTATCGCTCCCAGTACCTACCTAAAGGGGGCCCTTACACTGGCAAAAATTTTGAACGAAGTTTTGAAGACGTCGTTTTTAAGCAAAAACATTGAGAGCGTGAGGATAAATATTGCGCAAAAACGGGGTCTTCAATATTTTGTGGGAGCTTTCAAGTTTTCTGAAAGTTTAGACCCGTCAGTATTTCGTAGCATGAGAGTGCAGTGTGAGGGGGCTGACAAAATATAGCAGTATTTTTGCGTAGTGTGAGGCGTCCGGGACCATTCAATAATATTGTACAAAAATGAGCTCAATATTTTTGCACAAATTTTGAGCGTAATTTTTGCCAGTGTGAGGGCCCTTTTAATTAATTAAGAGAATCGATTTCTCTGGTGACCCACACAATAACACCTTTATCAGTAACTTCTACATTTTCCTTGATTGTTTTGAGAGGGTGAGAACAGGAAGACCACTCACTGTCTTTTCCCTGAATCATCAGGTATAATAGGAAACGGAAAAATATCAGGGTTGTACCTACCTACCTACCTACCTACCTACCTACCTACCTACCTACCTACCTACCTACCTACCTACCTACCTACCTACCTACCTACCGAGGGCGAAGAGTGGGGGGCTCTTCACCCTACAGCCACGTAGCCACCCCGCACCCCAGTCTCCGATCACCTGTGACGGATGGTAGGTGTGTGGCGGTTTTCTTTCCAAATTCATCAAGAAGCAATCATTTCTGGACTTAATTTCGTGTGTGCTCCTGTGTTTTCTCCTCGAATCGCCTCGGTATGATCCGCCGATTAACCGCGCAAAGTGATTTATGGGCAATCGAAACCTACAACGGTGGTGCATCAGGTCGGACCGAGTCGAATTGATGATTGTGTTTGTGCTTCGTGCGGCTGTTTGATTTCTACCAGGTTCATCATCGGAAATCGGATCTTCCTATACTAAAGGTACGTGTACTACTTTATTATTTTGGTTTATAACCGTATTTTCTTTATAAAGTCGAGGGGAATGTATGCCCGATTTACGTAGATAGGTACCAATTTGTATGGTAGTGAGTGCCGATGTAAACTTAAATATTCCAGTTCGTCCGATCGAACTTTACGACCAACCATTCCTAGGTCTACATAAGGGCACAAGGGTTGTCTACAGAACACATAAGGTAATCTAGACAGACAATAATTAACTTTTGAACTCAGTAGCTCAGACCTTTGCGTTACTGTGCACTGCACTACAGACCATTGAGGTTGAGTTAAAGACTTCTAGACAGCTTCTAGAACAAAATTTATATTTTTCCGCTCTTTTACATAACTACTCAGTGTTTTTTCTTCTTCTTCCCTGTTTCAAACGAACAATTGGAAGCACAAATTACCAATCTACGTGTACCTACAAGCGGTGTTGGGACATTTTTTATAGCTAAAGCTATAAAACTGTCCCTCAGAAGGTAATACCTAGCTAAAAATTTAGCTGTTAGTTAAGCTAAATTTCAGCTAATTTAGCTGGAGCATTTACCCGTTAGCTATAGCTAATTTTTTCCCGTCACTGCCTACGGGCCACCAGAGCCTCGATTCTCCTGATTTCGGTAGCTACCTCCTTGGATGGAAATGAACTATCAGTACCTCTTATATATAATAAATGGAGGTAATAAGTGGGTTCGGAGATATAGGGCGTCAAAAGAGTGCACCCATCGAAGGGACTTCCTGTTCCGGAATGTTCGAGAATGTTCCGGACGGTTCATGCTTGCGTCAGCATACTTCTGGAATCGATTAGAGCGGATCATGGAAAAGTAGAAGTAAATATAAAGTGCATTGTAGTGAGCAGTATACCAAATGGTTTTTTGAACAGCGTCTAATGCAATTTGGATACTGGTGAGGTATGTACGGTCGCAGAGATTTTGATGTTTGTTAGTTAGGTAAGTAACTGCGATTTAGTGTAAAAAAGAACGTGGACCAAAACCCGTCGACATCGCTTGGATAATGTTCGACTTATTCTCATGAAAAAATAGGTTGTTAACTTTAGTCCATTCTGTCCCATTTGGAGGTTTGTGGATGTTATTCAGTATCCAAATTAAAACCGACTACCCTGTGCAACGCACAGGTAATTCATATAGTACTTAACTAATAATCTTGGAGACCGAGTAAATATTCAATTGCTCATCACATGAACATCAACCTACCGTAGTTGTAGGTACATAGTTCTACGTGTACCTGTGCAAAACTTCGGTTTTAGGTAGGTACCATATACGTGCAACTGTATCGGACACGTGGAATACCGTTTTCTTTCCGTTTCGTTCGCTAAAACGAACTATTAGTCGAATGAGGGTGGCCCTGTCGCAAATCATGAGAGACGGAGACCTAACTGCCCTTACGTGAGGCGAATTTTTCATCCTCGATATAAACAGAAATTTTTCTGCATCCAATACCTAGTGTTTCATTTAGCAAAGTGTCCATCATGGTCCAATAATATGCGATTTATACGGACTGGCGATTAGAATTATTGTTCTTCACATGTTTATTTTAAAGATCCAGCGCTTGACAGCGTTGTCTTATTTCCTGTTATTTGTCGCTAAGTTTTTCTGGCTCTTCCCTAGTAGGCTTTGCTCCCGTTTGACTTGAACCGCTGCTATTCAATCTCCTCCGTTGTCCTTTTTCGTTCCGTGAAATTCGCACACATTTCTGCAACCTGTTTTATTAATTCGTTTTAGTTTTCGAGGGTCTACTAGTACATTTCTGGGACTGAATTCATATGTTACCAACGGTTTTGAAACGCGCTCAAATGATACGTATGCCCTTTCTGAGCCTTTGAATGGCGAATGTAGCCTTACTCTCATTTTTTTCTTTCTACTGGTTCATTCGTTTTACTGTTACCGAATTGAATTGAAGATATTTTATTTCTTCAATCACAGGTTGGCAAGTATAATACAATTAATACAATATAACAAAAATAAGTGATTATGGGTGAAGGCCAAAAGAAGAAATGATATTCTGTCTTCTCGTTCGAAAAAACATGGAAAATGATACCTCACAAGCTTACGTTCACTAAAACCTTCAAAAAAAACTTAGAAAACCCCTATCTTTACACCCATTTTCCCCCCATAACACCCTTGGGCGTATTCCTTCGGGCTGCCGAGCTTCGGAGCACAGCTAGGACAGAAATGTGTTCCAAAATGGGGACCCAAACTGTTTGCGGAAGAACGACGATTTTAGACCAAGATTTAATGTAAATTTGAGGCTGAAACTTCGTTAGAACCTCAGTTTTCCACTCTTTGGTCCAAATCGACGTCTTATTAGGTCTTCTCAACCTAAAAAACATGGTAAACGTCACGTCACTAGCTCGTGTTACTAAAACACCAAAAAACCCATTTTGGTTTGTATTATTTTCAATAATGAACCATTGGAATCGAGCATGAAAAAAAAAAAATTCTTACCCCCCTCAAAATATGATGGTTTACGTTTCAAGGTATGTAGAATCCAAAACCGCAATAAAAATATTTCTGTCTGTCCGCCGTAAGCCGTACGGGCCACTTTTCTTAGTTACCATGAAAGAAAATTGATGAAATTCGGGTTATAGGTAGGTTCCGTTCGGGGTCTAGTTGGTCCTCGAAGCTCGACGTTACCGTCAGTCATCTCTAAGGGGTTCAAAATAGGGGATGAAACTTTCAAAAAATCTTTTTCAAAATCTTTTTACGGTTTTAAATAGTTCTTGAACTTACGAGTTTTTTAAGACCACCCGGAGCATTTTACGTCCCTCCGTTCGTTCACAGTAAGGACCCGAAGTTTGCACCGACAGGCATTTTCGACTCCAGTGTGAATGAAATTGTATACATTCAAATCAAATCTCGTTACCAGGGACGCCCCGACAATAGAAAATTAGCCGGAGATAAAATCATCGCTAGGGAGCACCTGATTATAATCAAGGATGGCTATGTATGAAGTCGAGTTGGTTGTTCTGTGATATTATTTCATTTGAAAAATGATGGCTGTTTTGGAGTTTGTTGATAGGTAGTGAAACTTGAACAAACGTTGGGTAAATTATTACTACACGATGGTAAATCATTACTCAACGGTAAATTATTACACAACGGTTCATTATACCATCTACGTAGAAGGGGCTGGAGTTTGTTGGTAGGTACTTTTGCAACTTTTTTCACTCCTCATCAACAATTTCTTTTCAGAACTTCATTATGTGTGTTTCTTTTTGTTAGGTACCTACTGTTTGTCATCGGCAGAATTATTTTAGCAACATTCAACTCGTGATTTAGGTAGGTACCTTGTAACGAGTACGGGGTTAGGTATACTAACCTACGGAGGGTCTGCGATCTACATAAGATGTATAGAATAGTACATATTATATTATATAGACGGGTTATCTATACAGAGAGCTGTGATCTGTAACAGAAGGGTATTCTGTACAAAATAATAAACCGTTGTGCAGGGATTTGCAGCGTTTTTTAGTTTACTATGATGGCGGAGGGGAGGGGGGGGTGGTATGCTCATGCGTTGCGATGGCGTTGACATGGTGGAGGGGAGAGGGTGAAATGACAAAAAAAAATTGTTACGTAATAATGTGCATGGTCCCTTAAATGGGATCTGGGGCCACTTAAATTTGAAAAACTCCCAAAGTCTAAAATTGTCTAAGGTTGTTCACTTCGTTTCTCTTGAGTTGAACAATGGACAGTACGATGCAGAATGGACATAGGTATAGGTACCTGCTAAAATTTAACCGCTTTCTTTTAAAATCAACTTGATATTTGCAATTCTCAAATATTCTCCCAAACGGATTTTTGACTCCGAAAGTTCCAAATGTACAGAGTGCTTTTCAACTTGGAAACACCATTAACCCGGTTCCGAAACTTTGCAGCCCGATCGGATAACACCCAGGGGTCTTATGGGTAAATGGGTGCAAAATTAGGTATTTTTGAGGTTTTAGTGAACTTGGGCTTGTGATGTATCGTTTTTCATGTTTTTTTAGGGCGGAAATAGGATATGAAGTTGATTTTGACCACTGAGTGAAGGATTGAGGTTCTAACGAAGTTTTAGCTCTCGAAATTCAATATTCATGGGTCAAACACCGATGAAAATGACTGTAATCACCAGAAATTTGTATAATAACACAAGAGGTAGTATTGACAGATGAATAAAGACAGTACAGTTTTCGTTCAGAACTTCATTATTTGCGTTTCTTTTTGCCGTTTTAGTTATTGTTTGTCATCGAAAGAATTATTTTAGCAACATTTAACTCGTGATTTAGGTAGGTACCTAGTAACGAGTACGGGGTTAGGTACTAACCTACGGAGGGTCTGCGATCTACATAATATGAATAGAATAGTACATAAATAGACGGGTTATCTATACAGTGAGCTGTGATCTGTAACAGAAGGGTATTCTGTACAAAATAATAAACCGTTGTGCAGGGATTTGCAGCGTTCTTTTTTTGGCCCAAACTCACAGCGCACTACAATTCAACCGAACATCAATTGATATGAGGGTCGAGAGGTGAAAGGTGAATATGAGTATATACCGATGAAAGAGGTAGATATCACAGGGCAACAACGATTGTTCGGTAGATTTCATATAAAATCTGTACGATTAGAGCTTTCTTTTATTCGTATTGTCACACCTATGCCCTCTTTTCACGGTTTTCATGAGAGATCCGAGTGAGCCGTGGAATGCGTGTTTCGGTCAATTTCATCGATTATAGCCTGCAAGTTTGAAGGGACATAAAGGGAGGTGACATTACTGGGACAGTTGTATGGGCATAAATACACGTTACGTCAGTTGGTGATCGAAAACCACAAGTGTGGTGCCCGCTCGATTGACTTTCCCCCTAAAATCCCTTTCAAACTTGGTGTTTTGAAAGCGCAAGTGTTTGAGGCTCCTCCCCCGGGCCGTCACACGAGTCAGCGGAATCCCGTGAGAAATCAGCTGACACCGCGCACTAACGCCGGTTTATGTTTTCCTTAGCCCCCCCCCCCTCCCCCCCGCCACCGCCGCCGTGAGGAGAGAGGCGGCGTTTTGAAGAGGAGAAACGACTCCGTCGAGTAGTGTGATGAGGGTTGGAAGGGAGAAGAAAGGGCAGAATAGACGATGAAGGAAGGGAGGAGGAGGAGGCGATAGGCGGAGGTAGGCGGAGTGCAAAGTGAGATGAGGTTGCTCCGAAGAGCGGCATCAGTTAGCGAGCTTGGAGGCTGACAGTGCTGTGGGTGAGGGGCGGAGGAGAAGACGCTTCGCGAGATTAGCGAGTTGTTGTTGAGAGCTCCTCCCATCACTTTCGTTTTCTTATCCGAAAAGTCACCTGACTTCTCACACTGAACCTCCTCCTCCTCCACCACGTCATGAACCAAACCGAGTTGAGGTCGTTGGGGATGAAAAATTGGCTCCGTGACCTCCCCCCCCCCCTGCAACTCCCTCCCATCATACTAACCCCGCGTCGAAGGCTTGTTTCACACCGTTTCACGCATGAGAGGTCTCACGACGCACAGACCTTCGGGTTGGAGAAGAATGAAAACAACTGGTGGGAGGCGCCAATCTACTTCCCTCTCACATCCAGCTGATGAGGTTTGTTCGCTGCGGGTTTTACAGGTGACTTGCAACCAACTAGCTAACCTGTTTGTGAACCGCCCTGTGAGGTGTGTGTGACTGTAGCTAACTTGGAAACCACTTGAACGTCAAGAGCTCCGCGAGCGGGTTTGGCTGCAACACATGAAGCCGCAGCTGGAAATCAAATGATTTTCCTATCACTGATAAAATACGACGTTCGTTCGGACTGGTTTTGGTTTATTATTCTGTGAATAATACACCTATGTAATCGCTCAGCAAAACATTTTTATAACACCCCCTCAAAATTTGTTCATTTCCGTTTCAAGGTGCGTAGATTCCAAAAATGCAATGTCCGTCCGCCGTACGCCGTCCGCCGTATCACGTGTACAGGCTTCATTTTCGGTCTAAAAAAATCGTTCTTTCGCACACATGCTCCATTTGGGCCCTAGTTGTGTCCCGAAACTTTTCAGCCCGATCGGAATATACCCAGGGGTGTTATGAGTGAAAATGTGTATAAAAATAGGTACTTTTTGCGTTTTAGCAACATGTTGGTAACATGAGGTTTTGAGGTATCCTTTTCCATGTTTTTGGGGACGAGAAGACCGAATATGAAGTCGATTTTGACCAAAGACGCGGAAATTGAGGTTTTACCAAAGGTTCAGCTCCCAAAATGGTTTTTTTATGAGTCAAAAACCTGGAAAACTGTCTGAAATCACCATCAATGTGTATAATAACATTAGAAAATGTGTAAACATGTGAATCAAGACCATTAAATGGCACTACCAATGATCAAAGATGGTCTGGAAAAAAAAGCGTACCTATTTCATGTTTTGGGGGCCAAAATTGGTGGAAATCATCATAAATAGCTATTTCAATCATTCCACATGAAAGAAACAATAAATTTAACAGCCAACAAGAATCTCTAGAACTCCAATAGAATAATAAACCCATGTGACAAGGACTTTGCAGCGTTTTTTCTAACGGTTAGCTGACTCCAGGGGCGGATGCTGGCCAGGGCGCAGGAGCACATGCACCCCCAAAGGAAACCCGTGGAAACCCATTTCAAAGAAAAGAAAAACGCTGCAAAGTCGTTGTCACTTGGGTTTATTATTCTATTGGACATAGGTAAAGAAATTTGGCTGTTCATTTATTGTTTCATTCATGTGCAATTATTGAAATGGCTATTTTTGATGGTTTCCACCAATTTTGGCCCCCCAAAACACGAGTAGGCTCGGATTTTTCTTTTTTACAGATTATCTTTGATCGCAGATCGTACCATTGAATTGTCTTGATTCACCTGTTAATATTATTTCTAATGTTATTATATGTACAAATTTATGGTGATTTCAGACAATTTCCAGGTTTTTGACTCATATTAAATGAATTTTGCGAGCTTAACCCTAGTTAAAACCTCAATTCTTCTCTCTTCCGTCAAAATCAACTTAATGTTCGGTCTTCATGCCCTAAAAAACATGGAAAACGATACCTCACAAGCTCATGTTCACTGAAACCTCAAAAATCCCTCTGAAACCTCTACTTTTACACCCATTTTTCACCCGTAACACCCCTGGGTGTATTCCGATATGGCTTTCGAGCTTCGGAGCACAACTAGGACCCAAATTTGTTCCCAAATGGGGACCGAAACTCTGTGCGGAAGAACGAGGGTTTTAGACCAAAATTTAACTTCAATTTAAGACTGAAACTTCGTTAGAACCTCAGTTTTCCACTCTTTGGTCAAAATCTACTTCATATTCGTTCTTCTCATCCCAAAAAACATGGAAAAAGATAACCTCAAAAGCTCATGTTACTAAAACACAAAAAAATACCCATTTTTCACTCATAACACCCCTGGGTATATTCCGATCGGGCTGCAAAGTTTCGGGACACAACTAGGGCCCAAATGGAGCATGTGTGCGAAAGAACGATTTTTTTAGGCCGAAAATGAAGCGGGTATGCATGATACGGCGTACGGCGGACGGACATTGCATTTTCTAAATCTACGCACCTTGAAACGCAAAAGAAACAAATTTTGAGGGGGTGTCATACAATTTTTTGCTGATCGAATACATAGGTGTATTATTCACAGAATAATAAACCAAAACGGAGTTACTGAAAGGTTGACTAATTCCACTAATACGAGAAAAAACGCTACAAAAAAATTATTAGTATTGTCGGTATTTTTCGTATTTTGGTTTATTATTTTCAATAATGAACCATTGGAATCGAGCATGAAAAAAATAATTCTTACCCCCCCTCAAAATTTGATGGTTTACGTTTCAAGGTATGTAGAATCCAAAACTGCAATAAAAATATTTCTGTCTGTCCGCCGTACGCCGTACGCCGTACGGGCCACTTTTCTTAGTTACCATGAAAGAAAATTGATGAAATTCGGGTTATAGGTTCCGTTCGGCGTCTAGTTGGTCCTCGAAGCTCGACGTTACTGTGAGTCATCTCTAAGGGGTTCAAAATAGGGGTTGAAATTTTCAAAACGCCTATACCATTTTTTTACGTGAATATTTTTACGGTTTTAAATAATTCTTGAACTTGCGAGTTTTTTAAGACCATCCGGAGCATCGTACGTCCAGCCGTTCGTTCACAGCAAGGCCCCGAAGTTTGCACCGACAGGCATTTTCGACTCCAGTGTGAATGAAATTGTATACAATTCAAACCAAATCTCGTAACCAGAGACGCGCCCACAATAGGAATTTGTGAATACGGCCAATCATTGGTGGGGATCACCTGATTATATTGGCGGAGTATGAAGTCGAGTTGGTTGTTCTGTGATATTATTTAATTTGAAAAATGATGGCTCTTTTGGAGTTTGTTGGTAGGTAGTGAAACTTGAACAAACGTTGAAGTATTATTGATGGGTAAATTATTACTACGGTAAATCATTACTCAACGGTAAATTATTACACAACGGTTCATTATACCATCTACGTAGAAGGGGCTGGAGTTTGTTGGTAGGTACTTTTGCAACTTTTTTCACTCCTCATCAACAATTTCTTTTCAGAACTTCATTATGTGTGTTTCTTTTTGTTAGGTACTGTTTGTCATCGGCAGAATTATTTTAGCAACATTCAACTCGTGATTTAGGTAGGTACCTAGTAACGAGTACGGGGTTAGGTACTAACCTACGGAGGGTCTGCGATCTACATAATTATGCATAGAATAGTACATATTATATTATATAGACGGGTTATCTATACATAGAGCTGTGATCTGTAACAGAAGGGTATTTCTTGTTTTTTTCTTGTATTAGTGAAAAATAGACAAAGTTTCAACGTCAAAGGCACGGTTTTTTTTTTTCTTTTAGAGAGTGAGAGTTGCTATTTTAACTTCCAGCTCTACAAAATGTGCAGGACTGATTCAAATTCGCGCGGGAAGAGCTGGCTGTGGTTGTGTGAAGGGTGGAGGGGGCCCCTAGCGGCTGGGCATCAGTACGCGGAAGCCATGGAAACCCACAAACAAAGAGAAAAGAGCATCTGGGCTCCCGATTTAAATGTCTTTAAAGGGTCATTGTGAATGGAAAACGGGGATTGGCGACACGAAACAGATTTCCGCCAATGAGAGACCATCTTTTATCGTGAAAAATGAAATTCTGTTAGCTGGAGAGCACACAGCTAAAGTCTGCTCCCAGCGCTTCCTGCTATGAGTAAACCATGAATATTCATGGATATTTTCTCGCTTTTCTCTTTATAATTCCATCACAACAATTTATGACAAGTGAACCAGCTCTCGCGCTCTTCTCTCGTTGCACATTTCACATTTTCGGTTTTGGCACGGATTTAGGCTTTCTACTTTATGCTCAGACGGTCTTAATGATGCATGATTCATATTATAGATTTAGCCCATTTATCTGTCAAAATAAAGAAGCATGACTCTTCCACTGTTTTCATTTACATTTACTTTACGTTCTTACATTTATACATAATTTTTATAATACATACAATTTTATGTAACCCATGGAATAATTTTGATTACTATTTAAGTTACCTACCAATTTAGTTATGAATGTAGGTGGGCAGGTACCATTCTAATTACACATTTAGTTACCGTTTTCTAGTCTTATATAACTACTTACTACTTACTTATCGCATTAGCAGCTCTGGTACACATTGTTTCTACAGACACTACTTGACGGACAACACACCTAACATTCTCTTTGTGCCTTTATGTCTCATTTCTCGTTTGTTTGATAATGATATAATGAATAATGTATCATATATATGGATATATCATCCTTCGTTCATCCGCTACAACATCGGTCATTTTGATCATCATCGTTCATTTTGATCGCGTATCTTTCTTAATCTTATTAAGGTTAGGTCGAGTGTTCATTTGAAAAAAAAATTTGTCCCTTTCATTTTGGCTGGGGTTTTTCCATGTGCCATAAAATTTGTATAAACGAAAATTTTACAGGTGTCTAGGATCTAAGTAATAATATTAGTAAAATCCTTAATTGTTACAAAATTAAATTGCACACTTCAAGGTGTTTAAAAATCTGATAATAATCCTCTTTCTGCTTTGTCTATACATATAATAAAACAGTGTCTGTTTGTTTGTCTGTTTGTTTGTCTCGGCATCAATTGAGAACGGCTGAACGTAGAAAGTTGCGGCTGGTACCATTTGACGCAGAATTTATCTGGGAAGGTTTATGAAAAATTCGCATTTGAATCTGTCCATCCGTTGAAACGCTATGAATGAAATACTACTAAAAAACGTGTTATAATCACTTCTATGAGGACGTTTATGCTTATAATAACTTTGAACGGTTGGACGTAAATCCGATTGTAATTAGATTCTGGATTCAGCTCGACGAGTACATTCAAGTGGTAGGTACTTCAATCAGGATGTTAGTGGGAGGGGGGTACAGGTTATGAGAGGGGGGGGGGGGGGGTCTACAGAAATTTTAAAACTACTTGACCAATTGGAGTGCAACTTTGGGAATTTGTTGTGTGAACATTGAGGAATGTTTCTAACCAGGTAGGGAGGGTTCATAGGATACGGGGGGGGTTAAAGGCAGTTAGGGTTGGCATTGGGGAAGGTTTCTGATCAGTTGAAATGCAATGGCTGAAGTACCATAAAAAGTCGTGTTATAATTACTTTTATGAGGACGTTTATGCTTAATATAACTTTTGAATGGTTGCACGTAAATCAGAATGTAAGTAGTCTCTGGATTCAGCTCGATGAGTACTTTCAAGTGGTTCTTCAATTTAAGTTCTGTGTAGTACGGTTCAAAATTAATAAACGCTATTTTAGGAGAATTTTCCATGATACCTAACTATTCAAACAGCTGCTCCATAAAGGTAGGTTTGATGTAAAATCTGAGGAGACGTAGGAGATAGCAAATTTAATTATCTACAACTTTCATCTTAGTTGTTTTTTTTCTAGCACGCAATCCTGAGGTGGTATCTGTTGAGTGGGGCCTGTCCTAATAGGGGGTGTCTGTTCTACCGTTGCGAAGCGCGGGTACACAGCTAGTACTTAATAATTCTGTCAATTAACCGTTATAATTATTTTGATGGTGATTCCGTGAGTAAAAATATTATATAAATATTATACAATACATGGGAGCTATTCAGCAAAATAGATGATTTCTTAAGAGATAATGATAATCTCTTTTCACTATCTCTTTTAGTTAATAAGCCCCTTGTTCTTCTTCTTCTGAATTTATTCATTAAACCAACTTATGTTGCGTTTCTTAAAACTAAACTCTAACACGTATCATTACTCGTACTGTTGACTTATTGTTTCATTTGGAACCATTTAAAAATTTAAATGGTACAGCAGTAATGGTATGTTACTCCGAATATTCGTTCATTCTGCATGGATAGTGTAGTTGTTGCGGGTACGTTATGTAATTGAGTAAGTGAAGTGTTAGAGGCAGAGGTACCTGCGGTCTTATCGATCGCGGAGGTCCAGCCAGAGGAGTCCGTTTACCCGGTTCGCCGCCACACGTCCCGTTTAAATGCAAGTACTCGCCATCAGGTCGGCAATTCCAGAGCTCAATCCGTAACTGCGAGTACCTCACACATCGCGTCCCCGCCCCGACGGCTCAAAACCCATCAATCGATTGAAGGGTCGTCGGGCCCTCGAGGAGAACAGTCCGTCGCCTGCACGAAGGGCCGCCTGATTGCCAGCGAGTTGCTCCCATTGTGAAGGGTTCGTTCCAACATGGCCCTTTGTGTTGGAAGGGCTAACTCCCGGGAGTTCCTCAGCACAAAGCTCGGAACGGCCTGGGCCGCCGGATCTATAAAAATCTTGAACGTTATGGGAGAAAAACCTGCCGCTGCGAGCTCCCTCGCGGACGTTTTTCCGGGAGAATTAAGAGCGGGAAATCTCCTTCGACAACATCTGCTGCGGAGTAGCTTCCTGAATTTAAAATATCTACTGCTCACCCAAGATTTGCTTATTTACCTACCAATAAAGAACAAGCAACACAACACTTGATTTAATTAGTAGACTGATCTACCAGTAAATTTCTTTTGGTTTATTACTAGAAAAGAAGAGAGTAGAATATTTTTATTCAGAATATTTACATGTACCTACAAGGGTAAATAATAAAAACGGAGTTACTGAAAGGTTGTCTGTTTTCACTCATACATGAAAAAATACACTGTTATACCGGTTTCGGTGATCAAGTCATCGTCAATAACAAACAATGACTGAAGGCACATAGGAGAGAGGTGACCTTATAAATAGTCCCAAAAAGTAAAAGGTATTGGGATTGTTTGTGAAGATCAAAGGAGAAGGGAACAAAGTGAAGCGGGTCGATTCTGATTGGCCATGGAAGTAAATGCCAGAAAGTGAAAGGAAGGTAAGGTGGAGGGGGGGGGGGGGTTATAGAAATGTGCGCAATAATGGAGAAAAACTTGAAGGAATTACCGGCGGCAATCGTTTCATCACACATCAACTATCATCATATGTGTCGTTTCATCACACATGCCTAGTATCGTTAAATCACTACCAGTACCCCATCCCTTTTCTTACCTGGTGTCACATCTGAGGCGCATGGTTAAGTAAAAAAAAACCGTCTACATGCTGGATGACTATTATATAATTTCGCAGAATTGCACGTCAGTAAATAAATACAGAATTCAGGCGAGGAAGATAGCACGTTTGATTTGCCCGATTTTAATGGTCACACACAGTTGGTCATCGCGCAAGAGAACTGTTCATTTCTGCGAGTGAATTAACATACCCAGGGTTTCTTCGTGGATTGTGGGGGACTTCGACATACTTCCCTGCGGGGTAAATAACCTAAAAATGTTTAATATTAGTGTTGAGATACGTTTTTTAGAGTAATATTTACACCGAGAGAAAAATGTGGCGCACCATGCCCGCTAGGAACACTCGGAATTGATTTCCCGATAGGGAACCTAGCGGGTGTGCCTAATCCCAAGCGGGTAGGGTGAAAATCGTATCGGGTGATGTTAAAAATCTATCGGGAAGACGTAACTCCAATCGGGTACGACATAAATTTCTATCGGGCTGCCATAAAAATCTATCGGGCTGTTAGATTAGCCCCTCCTATCGGGTATGGTTCGGATATTTTTGTATCGGGCATTCGTAAAAACAAGCGGGTTTTGGTAATTCCTAACGGGTATTCGTCAAAATCGTATCGGGTGGCGACTTAACCCTAACGGGCTTTTATAAATGGGAACTACACCCGTTAAGAAATCAATCGGGTCTGTTGGTTGTCTATCGGGTTTCATAACAAATTCCTATCGGGTCCATGAAACCCAAGCGAGCATGCAAATATTCCAAAAAAATACCCGTTAGCGCACTATCGGGTCATCTGAACATTTACGTCTCCCGTTTGATGATCTATCGGGTTTTTTTCAAAATTCCTAGCGGGTGTATGAAAAACGATCTAGCTAGCAAATGTTGAAAAAAATACCCGTTAGCACACTATCGGGTCATCTGAGCATTTACGTCTCCCGTTTGATAACCTATCGGGTTTATGCAAAATTCCTATCGGGTGTATGAAAAACGATCTAGCTAGCAAATGTTGAAAAAAAATACCCGTTAGCACACTATCCGGTCATCTGAGCATTTACGTCTCCCGTTTGATAACCTATCGGGTTTTACGCAAACCTCCTATCGGGTGTACGAAAAACAATCGAGCATGGAAATGTTCAAAAAAATACCTGTTAGCTGACTGTCGGGTCATCTGAGCATTAAGATCTCCCGATTGATAATCTATCGGGTTTATACAAAATTCCTATCGGGTAGAAATAAAATTAATCGAGCTGGGAAATATGCATAAAATACCCGTTAGCGCCTATCGGGTGAAATAATTGTCAAGAGCTCCCCCTTAATAATCTATCGGGTTACATCACACATCGCTATCGGGCCTATGAAAGCCAATCGAGCAGGGAAATAGTGAACAAAAATACCCGTTAGTCTTCCTATCGGGTGATGTTTGTTGCTAACAACACCCGATTGAAGATCTACCATTTCCATTGAGTGATCCCTATCGGGTAGAGAAAAATCGATCGAGCTGAGAAATATTCATAAAATACCCGTTAGCCACCAATCGGGTGATATAATTGTTAACAGCTCCCGCTTAATAATCAACCGGGTTGCATCGACCAACATCTATCGGGTTGAACAATGCAATCGAGCAGGGAAATGCCGAACAAAATACCCGTTAGTAGCTCTATCTGGTGGATGTAATTGATAACAACACCCGAGTGAACATCTATCGGGTTGCACAGACGAGTCTCTATCGGGTTTTGGAAAATCAATGGAGCAGGAAAATATTGAAAAAATACCCGTTGGCTGCCTATCGGGTGATATAATTGTTAACAGCTCCCGCTTAGTAATCAATCGGGTTGTCCAATGATTCCCTATCGAGTAGGCAACATTTCTATCGGGTGTCAATTAGGTCCCGCCACAATTTGAACTTGGTCGAAGGGGCATTGGCTCCGGAGATGGATTCACAAATTTTTTCCCAGGTTCCGAGTGAGCGTTGAAGGGTTTTACAATTTGAACTTGGTCAAAGGGGCATTGGCTCTGGAGACGGATTCACAAATATTTTCCCAGGTTCCGAGTGACCGTTGAAAGGTTTTATGTGAGGATTTAGATGCGTACAATTCTCACACAAAAGCCTGCAACGGTGAATGAAGAGTTGGGAAAATATTTGTGGTTTAATGATAGCTCAGGTAGCCCGAATCCCTGTGAGGAGGTATAGGAAGCGAAGCCTGCAGTCACCATTTCTAAAGGATAACTGTTTTTGGGGAGTGGTGAGAATTTGAGAATAACAACTCTTTCCCTTCACCTCCCGTAAATATGGACGTTTGGAGGACATGTACTTGTTACCATGGGAGGGTTCACGCGAAGAAATATGGTAAAGTTGAGGGAATTGTGAAGGACATGATACTGGACCTGAAAATTAAAAACGCTGCAAAGTCCTTGTCACGCATGGGTTTATTATTATTCTATATGCAGAAATGGTGGCTGTTCATTTATTGTTGCTTTCATGTAAAATAATTATTGAAATAGTTATTTCCGGTGGTTCCCACAAATTTTGGCCCCCAAAACTTGAATTAGGTATCTACGCTTTTTTTTCTTTTTTATTTCAAATTATCTTTGATCATTGCCCAACCCACCCGCCCATTTACCCGCAGGGTGGCTGTCCACAAGCATAATCCAATTGACATGTTGTCGTCCTTCACCAGTTTTCGACTTTTATATATATTATCAACAGATTTATGCTGAGCACCCCCACCTGAGAGAATTATGACTCCGTATTTTTTTTTGTACTGATGAGTCCTCAGTATAGTCGAGAGTCAGTTAGACTTGGTTTTCATTGAATTTTTACCTCCCCTCCCAACGAGTATTTCTCTCTGGTGCGGGGGGTGCTCGACCTCGTTGAAATACCCGTTAGTAGCTCTATCGGGTGGATGTAATAGATAACAACACCCGATTGAACATCTATCCGGTTGCACATACGAGTCCCTATCGGGTTTTGGAAAACCAATCGAGCAGGAAAATATTCAAAAAATACCCGTTGGCTGCCTATCGGGTGATATAATTGTTAACAGCTCCCGCTTAGTAATCAATCGGGTTGTCCAATGATTCCCTATCGAGTAGGCAACAAGTCTATCGGGTATTAATTAGTTCCAGCCACAATTTGAACTTGGTCGAAGGGGCATTGGCTCTGAAGACGGATTCACAAATATTTTCCGAGGTTCCGAGTGAGCGTTGAAGGGTTTTACAATTTGAACTTGGTCAAAGGGGCATTGGCTCTGGAGACGGATTCACAAATATTTTCCCAGGTTCCGAGTGACCATTGAAAGGTTTTATGTGAGGATTTAGATGCGTCCAATTCTCACACAAAAGCCTGCAACGGTGAATGAAGAGTTGGGAAAATATTTGTGGTTTAATGATAGCTCAGGTAGCCCGAATCCCTGTGAGGAGGTATAGGAAGCGAAGCCTGCAGTCACCATTTCTAAAGGATAACTGTTTTTGGGGAGTGGTGAGAATACGAGAATAACAACTGTTTCCCTTCACCTCCCGTAAATAAGGACGTTTGGAGGACATGTACTTGTTACCATGGGAGGGTTCACGCGAAGAAATATGGTAAAGTTGAGGGAATTGTGAAGGACAGATACTGGACGTGAAAATTAAAAACGGAAACAACAAAATGAATATGTAATGGATGTTGCCTCTCATTAGGCGAATTTTAGGATATATTTTCCGAAAAATTTTCCAGGATTAAATGATGTCTATCGGGTTGTAATGAGAAATCGCTATCGGGCCCATGAAAGCCAATCGAGCAGGGAGATATTCAAAAGATATCCGTTAGCATCGTAACGGTTCATCTCATAGCTCCCGATACATAATCAACCGGGTTGCATCGACCAACGTCTATCGGGTTGAACAATGCAATCGAGCAGGGAAATGCCGAACAAAATACCCGTTAGTAGCTCTATCGGGTGGATGTAATTGATAACAACACCCGATTGAACATCTATCGGGTTGAACAGACGAGTCCCTATCGGGTTTTGGAAAACCAATCGAGCAGGAAAAAATTCGAAAAAATCCCCGTTGGCTGCCTATCGGGTGATATAATTGTTAACAGCTCCCGCTTAGTAAACAATCGGGTTGTCCAATGATTCCCTATCGAGTAGGCAACATTTCTATCGGGTATTAATTAGTTCCCGCCACAATTTGAACTTGGTCGAAGGGGCATTGGCTCTGAAGACGGATTCACAAATATTTTCCCAGTTTCCGAGTGACCGTTGAAGGGTTTCATGTGAGGATTTTTAATGATATGTTTAATAGGTAATATGTCGTAACGTATAAGTGATCAGGAATTTGAGTAACAGCAAGGAATTTGAATTTGAAGCGCATACTTTTCAATGCAAGTAAATTAGGTGTATATAAGTATACCACATAAAAACGTATTGTACACGCATGTATAAAACACGTTTGTAGGACATCCGATTGTTACCATGCAAAGGATATGGAGAAATACTGAACTTGGCAGAATCGTCATGGTTCGGATTGAGCAGAAATAACTGAAAATTGGGAACAACAATTAAACAGTATTTTGGAAAACGGTTGTTGAGCGCATGATGACCTATAATAATAATAATATATTCGTGGGCGAGAAGTAATTTGGCATGAGCCAAATTGAGTAGTTTGGCGGGTCATTTTCACCCGAGCTATACTCATTGTGTGACCATCTCTGTGAATGAAGTGTAATATAATATTATATTGTATTGCATACAGTTTTGATAAAAACGACAGCATTTACAAAGTGATGTGCGTCGCTTTTGCAACTTTTCATGTGTCATTCAATGCCGGAAGGAATCTGAGGGCAGTAAGTACCTATACGTCATTTATTTCTAAGTCCATTACATGTTGTAAGTTGTTATGTTGAGCATGTACATGCTTAAATTATCAATTAAATTGAATTATCAATGGAAAGAGTCGTTAATGACTCGGGGTATTTGCGATGGGGATTTTTTAATGTTTTTTCCCAGTAGGCACAGGTACCTATATACTAATGGTAGGCACGTAGGAGTTTCTGGCAGAAATGTTAGAAAAACCGTACACTTGTTAGCAAGTGAGTGAAAACCCGATACGAATTGAAAAAAAAAAAAACCACAGTCATGCAGCGTGGCTATAAGAGCGAATTTTCGAAGAAATAAGTGATTTTATGTAAAATGTGATGTTTGGGATATCCCATTCAAATATGGGCAATCTTAAACTTATTGGGTAATTATAGGTATTCCAGTATGACGCTATTCGGTTAATTCGGTATGCATGAAATATGGGCATACGTTACAAATTTTTTGTTCCATTTTTTGCCGAGTAACACCTCGTTTTATAGATTTTCCAACCCTGAACACGATGGTAAAGTCAGAATTGCGATATCCCATTCCGTTATCAGATTAGAGCAAACGAACCAGGAAGAACATCTCAAGAAATAACCACGTTCCTTCATCTTCAAAGTGCTCCAGTTTGAGAAAGGAATGAGATATCGCAATTATGATTTCACCATCGTGTTCAGCTTACAAAAACCTTTAAAATGAGGTGTCACTTGTCAGACTGCTTCATTTTGGGAATTTATGGGTAATTTTTCTCCCCTAAAACTCCCCAAAATTCCCCCTTAGAGTGACCCGATTCTGCCCATCTACGAACTTAGCCTGTCGATTGCCAAGACAGATTTTTCGTGCAAATTTGAACTTTTTATCTCAATTCTTTCGAGAGTTATCGTCTGGAATGACACATACATATATATATTAACCCAGTGAGTCTTTAACCAAGAACATGTCTTTCGGCAGTGAATTCAGGATGGTCTGAAACGGATTTTGGTATAAAAATCTTTCGGAAATTCGAGTTTTAAACATTTTGGACCGAGAACAATAGCTTCCTTTTCTTCGAAAATTCCCTAAAACCCGTTACGAGTTTCAAACTACCCGTTAGGAAGTTGTGAAAAACCCGATAGGCGTAACAGAAACTCGATGGGAATCGGAAAACCGTTTGAAATCGGGAAACCCGACACGATTGAAAGAAAAACCCGATTGGGAGGTAAAAAGACGTTACGACATTCGTAAACCCGATAGGAGTTGAAAAAGACGTTACGGCATTCGGGAACCCGATGGGAGACAGAAAACACCCGATAGGAATATGAATTTGGATACCCGATGGAAATCTCAACACCCGATAGGGGATTTGAAAAAGTCGCTAGAAACATTCAGACACCCGATAGAAGGTAGAAAACACCCGATAGGAGCCAACGCCTGCCCGCTTGGAGCAGGGAAACCCGTTACCAGGTGGGTCATGGTGGGGAGACCTCTATATAACCCCAACGTCCCCTTATGGCGACAACCACTTCTCCCCGATCAGTCGCGTCCTCACGTTCACGTGTTCTACATACTTCCCTGTGCTTATTCTTTATTCAGTCTGTGTGTTGCGGTCGTGTTTCAAATCAGTTGTGTTTCAAATCAGCTGTGTTTCAAATTAGTTGTGTTTCTAGTTTGTTGTGCTTCAATTATTAACGTTCACCCGTCACCAAACAACATTCGGTCCCTGGTACGTTGTACTACGCAATTCGTTTTAATTGCAATGGCGGACCAACGCTTGACTGATGTTCTACAGTCTTGGAAATTGGATGCAAGAATCGTTACTGCATTTGAAGGTTAGCAAAAATTTGTTTTACTATTTTTCTATAATATTCCGATTTCATGATAATCACATATACCCTATAACTTCCAAATCCAAACTGACATTTCAGTTTGAATTTCATTTTGTGTTGTTGAGCATTACTTATCATTTCCTTTTGCCAACGTATTTACCAATGCTAATTTTTTTTGTATAAAATTCCGATTTCAAGATGTACACGTAGCTATGACTTACGCACCCAAACTGACAAATTGAATTTGAATTTTTTTTTCTTGAGTATATTTCCTTTTGCCAACGTATTTACCAAATGAAAGTTTTTGTAGTATAACAGTCTGCTTTCAATATAATTAATCACATCACTTCCAAATCCAAACTGACATTTCAATTTGAATTTCATTTTGTGTTGTTGAGCATTACTTATCATTTCCTTTTGCCAACGTATTTACCAATGCTAATTTTTGATGTATAATATTCCGATTTCAAGATGTACACGTAGCTATGACTTACGCACCCAAACTGACAATTTGAATTTGAATTTTTTTTCTTGAGTATATTTCCTTTTGCCAACGTATTTACCAAATGAAAGTTTTTGTAGTATAACAGTCTGCTTTCAATATAATTAATCACATCACTTCCAAATCCAAACTGACATTTCAATTTGAATTTCATTTTGTGTTGTTGAGCATTACTTATCATTTCCTTTTGCCAACGTATTTACCAATGCTAATTTTTGTTGTATAAAATTCCGATTTCAATATGTACACGTAGCTATGACTTACGCAGCCAAACTGACAAATTGAATTTGAATTTTTTTTTCTTGAGTATATTTCCTTTTGCCAACGTATTTACCAAATGAAAGTTTTTGTAGTATAACAGTCTGCTTTCAATATAATTAATCACATCACTTCCAAATCCAAACTGACATTTCAATTTGAATTTCATTTTGTGTTGTTGAGCATTACTTATCATTTCCTTTTGCCAACGTATTTACCAATGCTAATTTTTGTTGTATAAAATTCCGATTTCAAGATGTACACGTAGCTATGACTTACGCAGCCGAACTGACAAATTGAATTTGAATTTTTTTTTCTTGAGTATATTTCCTTTTGCCAACGTATTTACCAAATGAAAGTTTTTGTAGTATAACAGTCTGCTTTCAATATAATTAATCACATCACTTCCAAATCCAAACTGACATTTCAATTTGAATTTCATTTTGTGTTGTTGAGCATTACTTATCATTTCCTTTTGCCAACGTATTTACCAATGCTAATTTTTGTTGTATAAAATTCCGATTTCAAGATGTACACGTAGCTATGACTTACGCAGCCAAACTGACAAATTGAATTTGAATTTTTTTTTCTTGAGTATATTTCCTTTTGCCAACGTATTTACCAAATGAAAGTTTTTGTAGTATAACAGTCTGCTTTCAATATAATTAATCACATCACTTCCAAATCCAAACTGACATTTCAATTTGAATTTCATTTTGTGTTGTTGAGCATTACTTATCATTTCCTTTTGCCAACGTATTTACCAATGCTAATTTTTGTTGTATAATATTCCGATTTCATGATGATCTTGGTTTGAGTTGCATTGTTACGGTATCGGGAAATTGCTAAGTGTGTTAGTGCCCGTTAGTAATTCAATCGGGTATTATTAGACGTGAAATACTTGCACCAACTTGTTTCCGTTGTCCCTTCTATACATAACGGGTGTTTGAGGGTATGGGTACCCGTTAGTAATCCAATCGGGTATTGTTGTACTTTAAAATATTTTCAACAAACTGTTTTGCCTTGCCGCTTGTAGTTGTATCGGGTGTTCACTTCGTTCCAAACGGGTTCATCCGGACTTTGCCAAATATTCGTAAACATTCGTAACGGGTGTTTGTGGTTGTGAGTACCCGTTAGTAATCCAATCGGGTATTGTTGTACTTTAAAGTATTTTCAACAAACTGTTTTGCCTTGCCGCTTGTAGTTGTATCGGGTGTTCACTTCGTTCCAAACGGGTTCATCCGGACTTTGCTAAATATTCGTAAACATTCGTAACGGGTGTTTGTGGTTGTGAGTACCCGTTAGTAATCCAATCGGGTATTGTTGTACTTTAAAATATTTTCAACAAACTGTTTTGCCTTGCCGCTTGTAGTTGTATCGGGTGTTCACTTCGTTCCAAACGGGTTCATCCGGACTTTGCCAAATATTCATAAACATTCGTAACGGGTGTTTGTGGTTGTGAGTACCCGTTAGTAATCCAATCGGGTATTGTTGTACTTTAAAATATTTTCAACAAACTGTTTTGCCTTGCCGCTTGTAGTTGTATCGGGTGTTCACTTCGTTCCAAACGGGTTCATCCGGACTTTGCCAAATATTCGTAAACATTCGTAACGGGTGTTTGTGGTTGTGAGTACCCGTTAGTAATCCAATCGGGTATTGTTGTACTTTAAAGTATTTTCAACAAACTGTTTTGCCTTGCCGCTTGTAGTTGTATCGGGTGTTCACTTCGTTCCAAACGGGTTCATCCGGACTTTGCTAAATATTCGTAAACATTCGTAACGGGTGTTTGTGGTTGTGAGTACCCGTTAGTAATCCAATCGGGTATTGTTGTACTTTAAAATATTTTCAACAAACTGTTTTGCCTTGCCGCTTGTAGTTGTATCGGGTGTTCACTTCGTTCCAAACGGGTTCATCCGGACTTTGCCAAATATTCGTAAACATTCGTAACGGGTGTTTGTGGTTGTGAGTACCCGTTAGTAATCCAATCGGGTATTGTTGTACTTTAAAATATTTTCAACAAACTGTTTTGCCTTGCCGCTTGTAGTTGTATCGGGTGTTCACTTCGTTCCAAACGGGTTCATCCGGACTTTGCTAAATATTCGTAAACATTCGTAACGGGTGTTTGTGGTTGTGAGTACCCGTTAGTAATCCAATCGGGTAGTGTTGTACTTTAAAATATTTTCAACAAACTGCTTTGCCTTGCCGCTTGTAGTCGTATCGGGTGTTCACTTGGTCTCATGGCTGACTTTTTTTTCCCCTGCACAGATGCCGGATTCGAAACTGACGAATTACGCAACCTAGAACCAGACAATATCCTCTGGGAAGCAGTAGCACCAGGACTGTGGACTCAGACAGACAAGATGCGATACACAGCAGGGTGGAAGACGAATTTCGGTCCACTCTCCTCTCCCAGTTGTTCTTCGACATCTCTTGCTAGACCCCTATCAAGTGACGACTCCACGCGAACACTTCCTACCCAGGTGAGTGTTGCCAATTACAATTACAGACGACAGGCAGACAGAAACAGTGTTCATGTTTGACAATAACTTCCTGCATATAATATGTATTGTTACGAGGTGAACGGTGTTGTTGTTGCAGTTTTACTCCTCGACGCTTCGCCTTAGAGACTCGTTGCCGAGTGAACTACAGCTCAGCGAGGAATCGTCTGACGATGACGACGAATCCGCCGCCACAACCGACGACGACCCCCAATTCGCCAGTTACAAGGGAGTCGATAAGACTGCTTTCATCAGCACTTCAGATGAGGTAATGTGCATCACACCATCCGTGGGTGAAATAGTATCACGTACTCATAGTCAAACCTAGGGTTTTTATATTAAATTTACATCTCTTCCTCTCTCCCCAACAGATCACAGCAATACTACAAAAGTCAGAGAAGGGGCGGAGGTGCATGGAGCTAGCAAGGCCCGAGAATACCAAGGCAGTCAGCCCATCCGACAGGAAGGCGGTAGCGGATGTTGTCATAAACCACCTTCACCGACAAGCCACCCCCGCGGGTGCGAACGTCATCCCCCATTTCTCTTACAAAGAATTGAAGTGAGTGACACCTTGAAATTTGTGATTACGCATTGTTTGTTAGTATACATGTTGGGTACTCTTATCTTAACATTCCTCTGCATAAAGACATAATAATCACGTCTTTGAATTGTTGTGTACGTTTCAGTTTCATAGCTGCTCAGTTGGCGAGATATTTCCGGGATCCCCCCTCGCTGTGGTTTACTTTATCAGCATCGACACGGGGGGGCTCGTCACACAGCAGTGACAGCACGCCGACGAAAAAACCAAGGAAGTACCCCTACGGGCACTTGTGGAGCAAAGTAAACAACCTCAAGGACTCCTGGAGGAAGGCCAATAAAGAAAAGTACGATAAAATAAAGGAGGCCAAGAAGGCAAGTGAAGCAAGGAAACGGAAGGGAGGCAAACAGAAGAGGGCCTACACGAAGAAGCCGAAGCAGCCAACCACCTCCCCTCCGCCCGTACGGAAAACTCTGACAGGTGAGTCTACTCTCTATTCATCTCTTTTCCTCCTACCACCCTCCTTGTCTGCCGTTTCTGTGTTATTTATTGTGAGGAGTCGTAACCGTTGATGTTATTTTCCTAGAGTGGAAAGAGGAACTCGAAAAACATCACTCCATCCAAACCATCAGGGGAGGTGATTGGTTGGACCGAGCGTCGATCCCCGAAGAGATACAAGAGGCGTTACGGAGGACAGCGAAGCTGCGGCACGACTACCTATGCTGTGAAGACAACAGCCTCTCCGACTACTTCGACTACTTCCCGTTCTTCAAGTCGTCCGCCCACGCAGCGAAAGTGGTGAGTTCATAATTTGAACGTATTTCATGTGCTCTGTTTATATACTTGTGCCTGCTGTTGTTTAAAGCGAGGAATATTTTTTAGTAATCGCTAATGATAGTTGTTGTTTTCTGTTACAGATAGAATCTGATTTCAAGGAGCTCTATACCATCCCGGAGGGGAGGCTGTATGAAAAGCTGAGAGAACTCCACCCGGCCATAGTCCAAGAGGCTAGCAGGTCTTCCAGAAGCGTGGAAGGGTGGGACACGATCGTCGAGTCGTTACTGTCGTACTACGAAAAAAATACCGGTGAGAAATAATTGTGATTAGCCTACTCTGTGTTCAAATTGACTAGGAATCGTTTTTTCAACTTTAATATTTTGTTGTTATACCAGGGATTCTTCTTCTTCACGCTTTGTAAACAAATGATTTGTTGAAATTGCTTTATTTGACCATGAGGTGGTTGTAATGACTGAATCGTACTGTACGAACGTGTTGCTAATGTGCTCCGTGATATTTCAGAGGAGGAGAAGAGAACGACTGCAGCTCTCGTCGCCCTCCCGTTCGCTATGGGGACTCACCGGTTGAAGAAGAGGGCAGGACTTAGAGCTCCGGTTCAGATCTCGAAGAAGGAGTCGGCAGATCACTTCGTCAAATTCCTGGACTCAGATTCTGAGGTGGACAACCTCCACGCCAAACGCCTGGAGGAAGCGGAACACGGAACATTGCAACCGTATGTCATAGCAATAGGAAAATTAGGTTCCGTCAGCCATTGTCTAGTCAAATACTTAGATTTTAGCCTTAGAACTGACACCATACTCCAGGCGGTCGATCTTTGTTTTAAATTAATAATCGTGCTGAACTGCGAGTACCCACCTCAGTGTACACACATCTGGCAAACTCTAGAATGGGTGTGCTATGATTTAAAGGTTTCTAAAAACTACCTCCACTCTGTCGTGACTATCGCTTCCACCTGTGCTCACTTCCTACGTTACCACGTTACACCCACCCCTGCTGCTCCTGCTGATGGTAGCTCCAGTGATGAAAAATCACTTGTACGAGTGTTGATACAAAAATACGACATTATAGAGGGTCAATGTGTATGCTTTGTTGAGAGTCTCAGAACAGGTGAATTGGTAACTTTCTTAAACTTAACTGGGGACAACATAATACAGTCTAACATTCTTGGTGATTCGGAACTGTTACTTTATGGTACTTGTACAAAAGCGTTTGCAGAACAACACGGATTGATTGCTTACAGTATAGATACCACCACAACCGAAATACTTGGTGCCCTTCACATAACAGATAGTCCTGCTTCAGTATCATTACCTTTGCCGTCAACTCCGGGTGTTGAGTCACATTTGCCATCAACTTCAGGGGGTGTTGAGTCACATTTGCCATTCACTTCAAGTTCCAAATCACTTTTTGACCCATCTGAGGAGGTACATCTACCATCAGCAACAGCAGTTCCTCCTGAGGCAAGCCCTGCCCTTTCAGGTGTATCTGAACCACCTCCCCTTCTGTCTCCTACATGGCCAAGAACTCCCCTTAAGGAAGCTGGATTCTACAAAGAGAGTAGGACTCCGAAAAGATTGACCCCGTCTAAAACAACCCCGTCTAAAACAACCCCGTCTAAAACAACCCCGTCTAAAACAACCCCGTCTAAAACAACACCATGTAAAACCACCCCATCTAAACTAACCACTGCAACAGCCACTCCTGAGTCTGATACCAGCACTCTGCCCGTGTCCCCACCTCCACACTTCAGCAGCTCCCCTGCATCATCCAGCGATCCGGGCAGTACTCCCAAGTCCTTGCAGGATTTGGTCGAACGCCAGAAACTGGCGGTACGTGGCAGTAAGAGTAAAAAATAGCTAACATACCCATCACGTCCTCACCACTGATTGCTTTACAACGTGTCTACACTGAGGTGGTGCTAGTTAGTTACCATTTGTGCATCAACTGTTCCTTGATGACCATTCTGAATAATATGTAAATAACATTCTATAATAATATATATTCTAAATAAAATTTTTTTGAAGTCGACCATATTTCATTGGGTATAATATATACATCACTGTTCCAACATGAGTGGTACAGAACATTACAAATTTCACTACTGTCCCTTAACATTCAGAGAAGTTGAATTTCATTCATTTTAAAAACTGTCAAACCGCCGATATACTTTCCCAAATACGTTGTAGTTAAAGCTCTAGACTATACGTATTAGTGCGAAACAACCTGTGATTAAACATAAACATATACAATTATATATATATATATATATATATATATATATATATATATATATATATATATGCATACGTTATCAAATATTGTTGCATATAACGAGTCCAATAAACTGTGATACTGTTAATGTACTTAGTTAAGAAACAAATTGCTATAAACAATCTGCGTACGAAAACAAATTATTTAGACTATACGTATCTATACGCTCTAGACTATACGTATTAGTGCGAAACAACCTGTAATTAAACATAAACATAGACAATTTTATATACCTATATATAATAATATGCATACGTTATCAAATATTGTTGCATATAACGAGTCCAATAAACTGTGATACTGTTAAACTGTTTATTTTGTTGTTGTACTTAGTTAAGAAACAAATTGCTATAAACAATCTGCGTACGAAAACAAATTATTTATTTCCGATTTTTATTGTGAATTTGAACTTTGACTTATGAATAAATTGATGACCTAAACACTTGTGTTAACTCTCCTTTGCCCAAGCTGTGTTCACCTTTAGAAATAAGAATTACTTATTGCAACTATTTACATTTCTATACATTTATAACTTTCATTTCTTTGTTCAACTGTTTGTTCAACACTTTTGATTTCAATGAGTATTTCGATTTCAATTTCATGAGTATGTTTCACGCAGGTTCCTCACCAGGCTTCGAAATCCTCCTTCTCCCTACTCCTTAGGATTCCTCCTAATCCCAATCCATCGCTACCCTTTTGCATCTCCCTACGCTCTACTAATAATTACCTGATTGGTAGAGCCATTGGAGAATGCAAACGGTTAGGGTGGAAATGGGCTCATTAGGAATCCAATGGGGTAGTGAGAAGTAGGCTCGATAGAATCCTATCGGGTTCTACGAGTGGACGCTCGATAGAATCCTAGCGGGTTCTACGAGTGGACGCTCGATAGAATCCTAGCGGGTTCTACGAGTGGACGCTCGATAGAATCCTAGCGGGTTCTACGAGTGGACGCTCGATAGAATCCTAGCGGGTTCTACGAGTGGACGCCCGGTAGAATACTATCGGGCGTCCACTCGTGGAACCCGCTAGGATTCTATCGGGCGTCCACTCGTCGAACCCGCTAGGATTCTATCGGGCGTCCACTCGTAGAACCCGCTAGGATTCTATCGGGCGTCCACTCGTAGAACCCGCTAGGATTCTATCGGGCGTCCACTCGTAGAACCCGCTAGGATTCTATCGGGCGTCCATTCGTAGAACCCGATAGATCCCAAGCGGGCGTTAGGTGGTAGACCCGATAGAACCCAAGCGGGTGTTAGGTGGTAGACCCGATAGAACCCAAGCGGGTGTTAGGTGGTAGACCCGATAGCAATCGAACGGGTGTTAGGTGGTAGACCCGATAGCAATCGAACGGGTGTTAGGTGGTAGACCCGATAGAACCCAAGCGGGTGTTAGGTGGTAGACCCGATTGCAATCAAACGGGTGTTAGGTGGTAGACCCGATTGCAATCAAACGGGTGTTAGGTGGTAGACCCGATTGCAATCAAACGGGTGTTAGGTGGTAGACCCGATTGCAATCAAACGGGTGTTAGGTGGTAGACCCGATCGCAATCAAACGGGTGTTAGGTGGTAGACCCGATTGCAATCAAACGGGTGTTAGGTGGTAGAACAGCATGGACGTGCAAGGATTACCCGATTGTTTTCAATTTTTTGCCCGATCGGAAACCAAACGGGTGTTTCTTTACAGCACGTTCGGCTGCTATCGGGTATCCCAGCACGTACGTGCTGTGATTACCCGATAGGGTCTTATCAGTAGATTCCTATCGGGCATTTCCTGCACAAATTACCCGATAGGAGCTGCACTAAAAACCCGTTTGCAGGGATGATCTTGTGGGTACCCGATAGAATTTTTTCTTAACGGGTTTGTTTTTCATTCCTATCGGGTACCCCTAATCCCTATCGGGTTTTTTTCAAAGTTTTCACCGGCCTGCGAGCACCACGAGGTGGTAAAACAATGCGTTTTTTCTCTCGGTGTAGATTTTAATATTAGTGTAATATAATGAATAAGTACCTGTCGAAAAGTATCCAGTTGTTTGAGTTCCACAGCATCTGCCGTCGCCACCGATCGCCGAATGATTTTGTTGGGTCTCGTCCACAAATCTTCCACAGTTTTTCGTTTGATGTTACCACGGATCTCCTGTAACTCCAATTCTCCGTCCTTCAAACGTTCGTGGTTATTCTCACTCGTCACTTTTCGAAGTTCTTTGCAATCACTGTCAGATTAATACGTCGCCATACAGCACCAGATTTCCACAATACCAGACGGCAAAATAATCAGAATACACAAATATTGTTGAAAAACGCTGCAAATTATTAAACAAAGGTTTATTTTTCACCTGAATAGAGCCCCTTCTGCGTAGATCACTGTTTTCTTTGGTCAGTACCCTCGAGCTCCCCCCAGGAAAGCCCTAAATCGAGTAGTGGTGCCGGCACCGCAATTAAAGTTTCCTGTAAGTGCGCGGGATTCAATAATTCAATAATTAATTATTTGTAGTTATTCATGAAGCATAAGGCAAATAATAAACCGTTGTGTAATAATTTACCTGTACATGTGCCCCTTCTACGTAGATAGTATAATGAACCGTTGTATAATAATTTACCTTTGAGTAATGATTTACCGTTATGTAATAATTTGCCCATCAATAATACTTCAACGGTTGTTCAAGTTGCAAAAATACCTATCAACAAACCAGCCCCTTCTACGTAGATGGTATAATGAACCGTTGTGTTATAATTTACCATTGTGTCATAATTTACCCATCAATAATACTTCAACGTTTGTTCAAGTTTCACTACCTATCAACAAAATCCAACAGAGCCATCATTTTTCAAATGAAATAATATCGCAGAACAACCAACTCGATTTCATACTCTGTGAATATAATCAGGTGATCCCTAGCAATGATTTTATCTCGGCCCAATTCCCGATTGCGCGCCCCTGGTGATGACATTTGGGCTAAATGTATACAATTTCATTCACCCTCCTGTTGAAGAAGCCTGTCGGTGCAAACTTCTGGGCTGCTGTGAACGAACAGCTGGACGTACAATGCTCCGGGTAGTCTCAAAAAACTCCCAAGTTTGAGAACTATTTAAAAATTTTTAAAAATTCGAGATAACGGCGTCCTGGAGATTTCAACCCCCTATTTTTCACCCCTTAGGGATGACTGACATTAACGCCGAGCTTCGAGGACCAACTAGACCCCAAATGAGACCAATAAACCGACGTTCCTAAATTTTGGTTCATGGTAACTAAGAAAAGTGCGAAGTACGGCGAACGGCGGACGGACAGAAATTTTGGTTTATTATTGACAATAATAAACCAAAATGAGAGATTGAGCCCCGCTCTTGGTGATGAAACGATTCTTGGTCCTGTGATGAAATATACGTAAATATAGGGTCAAAGAACAAAAGAGTGTGACGAATCGGTTGACACCCGGAATTACATCATTCAAAGATTCACCCAACCTATAACTCTTGATTATTTCGAATTTTTCAGTTACATCCAACATGCTCCCTTTCGGGCAGAAATGAAGAAACTCAAAGAACCGTCTATCTGTAACATTAAAATTGAAGCTATGAATGGGATTCATTCTAGTGAGGTGCAAAGACCGAATCGCCCTTATTATCCCTGAAATCTTTTTCATGTTCCTTTATCCTTTCTCTACAGTTCCTACCAGTTAGTCCACAATAACACTTTAATTTGCACACACCACTTTTATCTTCAACTGAACTTAATGAAGATCTGAGGTTATTTTAAGTTGTATACCCTTCTTTGAACCCTTTAGATGTTAATACTTCATCTGTTTTGTCCGAAGTTTTTCCATAATACGGTATACTGATCCAAATCTTCTCCTCAGTCGTAGCTTTCCTAACTACATTTGAAACTCCTTCCCTACTCTTTTTCCAAAGTACCCTAATCCATATTGTATCAATGAGATCTCCCTCATAACCATTACTCGCCGCTATACTTTTAGTAGCTAACTTTTCTTTAGCTGAATTCGGTTCACTCATTGGAGTAGATAAAGCTTTGTTTTTGTCATACTATGGAAAGTAGCGTGTCTGAAAGCTAGTGAATGATTTGAAGCACTGTGAATGTTAATGTCGCTATAAGTATCTTTCTATATACTATAAAACTCATGTTTTCCAATATTCAGAGACATGGAAAGATCAAGAAAATTGAAGATGATGAAATCCGAATTCTAAGGTGAATTTAACCGCCTATGGTGTTGTAATTACCTACAAGAGTAGGTAAATACAACACAGGAAAGTAGAGTCTCCTCATTCCTATCGCATGCTCTCGACTATAGGCTTTGCTCGAGCCACTCAATTCCGCCAAGTTCTTCTGGTAGAAATAATGATAACTCCCACTTTATAAATATAACTTATAAATAACAGATTTCAAGTTATCAATACTACCCATGCCTTTTTGCACTAGGTATTCGAAAAAATCCAGTTTTATATTCTGTTCTCAAAATGGGCATAGAATGGTTGCTTGATACAGACTTATATTATTGTTTCAATAGTCAATATATAATGTTTGTTTTCCTAAAAACTGGGTAAAATTCTGTTTTTTCGGTTACAAAACCCTAAAATCTGTCAAAAGGGCCAAAAATGAAAGTAACTGACATAAATTAGACCGAGAAGTTATGGTTGAAAATGGAAAATGGAATGGTTGCCCGAGACAGAGGTAACTGTTTCAGTAGTCAAAAATGTGTTTTCTCAAAAACCTGTGTCAAATTCGAGTGTTCTCGGGTGTCAGATTCCACTAAAATTGGCCAAGATGGCTCAAAATCGCCAAAAATTCCTACCTGTTTATGTTAAATACGAATCTCGAAATTATTAATCAAAATGCAAGGGGAGGCGTTTATTATTATTGTTTGTCGGGATCAGCTACAGAAGTTTTTAACAAGTTCCGGTCCATAATTTTATTTGCGTTCATTAGAAACGAAAAATATAATATCTTTGTTTTTTTACAAATAAATTATATTTGGTCTGCGAGATGACAAACATGGGAACGGGTTGTGTTCCATTTCCATAATAATGAACAGTAACATTGTAATTACAAAATAAAAAATAAAAAGTAAAAACAAATTGCCCTGTTGAAAAATTATTTTATTTGCTATTTATAAAGAGTCCTTCCTCTCGCCGCCTTGTTCTCGACTGTACCTGATAAGTCCTATCACTGGATGGAAAGATTCGGGGACTTATCATGGGCGCTTCGCTTGTACGGAGTGGTACCTACATTAATTTGAAATTTTTAACTACAATTACAAATTGCTCGTTTTTTAAATTATGTGCATACTTGTAGGTAATGGAAAATGTGTTTATTTGCAAGAGTAATAAATTGCTACTGCTCAATTCTGATTTAGGCGCGTTGTCCTTTTTCAGCCGTCACGTAGCCGGGGATATTGGGATTCTCGAACTCATTTACAGAGAGACAGCGATGGCGTCGTTTTCACCCGGTCAAACAAATAATGCTCGCTCTGTCGGCTTCGATATGAAATTCCTCAGCTGGAGAAAACTTTTCAAACGCCCTGAATGGACCGTTGATTGTACACGGAAAATAACAGCGAACACAGTGAACAACCGATGTAGTTGAACTTTTCCCTCTCTTTCATCGCCTCTCCCCTTCACCCGCTCATCTTCAACGAAAATTCTAGTAACTTCAAATAGAGCTCTACATCAACTCTGTACCCCCACGCGTTAATTTATTGCTTGAGCTGATAGAAGTTTGATTTCTGATGCGGGCTTTCTCCGTAGCAATCATTTCTATGGAGTAGGTAAATCAAAAGCTTCCTGTTTTTCCGGACGTTTTAATTACTTTTCTACAAGAACTACGTCGTGACTGATGTGCTGGGGTAGGGCTCGGAGGAAGCTTTAATGCTGAAATATAGCGCCAAGTTTTGCGGAGGGTTTTTCGTGAAAGGGGCGATGGGGGCTGAGTTAGTATTTCGGACCGTTCGTTGCCGGATAAGGGCATCACAAGTCTTTGACGAAACGGCACTTTGCTCTTTTGTTCGTTGTTCAGTTTTCATTTTCCTTTACTCGGCAACTTCGAGCGGTGAAAATATTCAGACGACGATGGGAACCAATCGGAATTATTTATTCCCTCTTTTTTTACTCGCCCATCCACCGATCTATATCAATACTACAGCAGTTCTTTTCTACCAACATTGATCAGATTCGGGAAATTCGCTGATTGTTTGTAAGTTTGTTAGGGCACGACGGCTATCATTTTCAAAAAACGTATCAAAGCTTCCACGTTATTGTCTCCAACCTGGCTAACGGTAGCACTGCAACTGGATCGTTATCTTCCGTTAATGCTATAATTTTATATGGTATTTATCATCGCCATTTACTTTTCCAACAAAGCGTATAAATTCAAAAATAAACTAAAAACGCTGCAAATTACTACGCAACGGTTCATTATTTACCTATAGATGCCCTTCTGAGTAGATCATTGTTTTCTGTGGTCAGCACCTACCCTCGTGCTCCCCCCCCCCCCCCCCCAAGGGAAGTGCAAAATCGAGCATTGGAGCCGGCCGGGGAATGACAGTTACATAAATATACAGTGGATTCAACATTGAGGAGTAGGTACGACTTCACAGAGTTTATGGGTACTCATTCTATCATGCAGCCATGGGTGATTATAATCAGGCGTTCCATAGCAATGATATCTGGGCCGGATGTATACGTTTCGCTCGCGATCATGTTGACGAAGACGAAGCTTTTCGGTGCGAACTTCAGCTTGAGGGCCTTACTATTAACAACGGCTGACGGACATTTCTCCGGGTGGTCTCAGAAAATTCCTCATTTCGAGGCCAATTTAAAAACGTCAAAAAATCGAGATAATGACGCCTCGAAAATTGCAACCCCTAATTTTCATCCCTCAGAGATGACTGACAGTAACACCGAGCTTCGCGGACCAACTTGTGGTCCCAGATGGGACCCAGATACCGAATTTTATTCATTTTTTTTCATGGTAACTAAGGAAAGTGCGAAGTACGGCAGATGCGTACTGCGGACGGGCAGAAATTCCATTTTTGGATTATACATAGGTACCTTGAAACGGAAACCATCAAATTTTGAGGGGGTTAAACAATCTTTTTTTTTCTTGCTCGATTCCAAAGGTTCATTATTGAAAATAATACCATCAACACTTGTGTTAGTTAGAGTGTTCAGATGTAATGGGCCAACAATTATTTTTCAATTCCTTTGAAATAATTCACACAATGAAAATATCAATCACGTGACATGAAAAATGTCCACTTTTCTCTCAAACGAAAGTAGGTGGCCATATATTGTAACCTTCACATGTTGGTCATATGGCCACCTTCTATGTTGGGATAGACTTTTAAAAAACACAGAATTTAAATGAGAAAATCTGGGAAATTGGCCTCACAGTATTGGTTCATTATTTTTAATAATAAACCTTTGGAATCGAGCATGAACCCCCCCCCCCCCAACCATCAACATTTTATGGTTTCCGTTTCAAGGTAGGTAGGTACGTAGAATCCAAAAATGGAATAAAAAACGCTGCAAAGTACTTGTCACTTGGGTTTATTATTCTAGCGGACATACCTACAGAAATGCTGCTGTTCATTTATTTAAGGCGCAGTAATTGAAATAGTTATTATAGATGGTTTCCACCAATATTGGCCCCCAAAAACACGATATTGCCCCCCCCCCCTCCCTTTAAAAATACCAGATTATCGTTGAACATCGATAGTGCCATTTAATTGTCTTGATTCACCCGCCAATACTACTTCTAGTGTTATTATACAAATTTATGGTGATTTCAGACAATTTCCCAGGTTTTTGACTCATAAAAAATTAATTTCGGGAGCTTAACCTTCGTTACAACCTCAATTCTTCATTCTATCATATTCAGTCTTCTCGCCCTAAAAAACATGGAAAACCATCACAAGCTCGTGTTCACTAAAACCTCAAAAAACCTTGGAAACCCATATTTTTACACCCATTTTTCTCCCATCACGCCCTGGGTGTATTCCGATGGGGCTGCCGAGCTTTGGAGCATAACCAGTACCCAAATTTGTTCCCAGATTGGGAACCAAACTGTGTGCGGAAGAACGACGATTTTATACCAAAATTTAACGTAAATTTAAGGCTGAAACATCGTAAGAACCTCAGTTTTCCACTCATTGGTCAAAATCGACTTCATATTCGATCTTCTCGCCCTAAAAAACATGGAAAACGATACCTCCAAACCTCATGCTACTAAAACACAAAACATGGAAAACGATGCCTACCTCAAAAGCTCATGTTACTAAAACACAAAAAGTACCTACTTTTATACAGATTTTCACTCATAATACCCCTGGGTATATCCCGATCGGGCTGCAAAGTTTCGGGACTCAACAAGGGCCCAAATTGAGCATGTATACGAAAGAACGCATTTTTTAGATCGAAAATGAAGTAGGTAGTTATGCGTGATAGGGACGGACGGCGGACATTTTTGGAATCTATGCACCTAAACGTAAAAGAAAAGAAATTTGATAAAACATTTTTCCTGAGCGAATCATAGGTGTATTATTCACAGAATAATGAACCAAAAAGGTTCCGACCCCTTTTTGAATCGCTTGAAAGTAGTTATGGTGGAACCTACAACTACGGATGGTCGTTGCACTGAAGAATAAAATCAACTAGAAAACTGTTTTTACATCATGGATATGCATTAAGAAGAACGGTGAATTTAATAATATTTATCAAATTCATCGAAAAGTTCGTAGATTGAGAAAAGAAGTTCATAGGCAGAACTGAACTTAGATTCATTGTTGCCAACACTGTGATGTCCAAGCCATGGTTTGAAAGATACGCGAGGAAGCTGATCTAAGTGCGCATGCGCACTCGTTAGGAAGCGGTATTGCTGCATCAACCCTCCAGACTCTCCTGTGCAGGGAAGGTAACAAAGTTAGTAAAATGAATGCTCCAGCTACGCTTATCATCGGCGCTGTTAGTCAAATTACTCAGTGTCATCATTCTCGGGCTTTCCAACTCTCTGGAAATTACTGTTTGAATTGAGGAAAATAGTTTGGAGGTCTACCAGTCGTAAAAGGTAGACTCCTAACTGGACTTCGAATACACCCTGTTAGAACCGGCCCGAGCCACCGAAATGCTCTCAACATCGTATATTGTCGGGGGTGAATACACATTATTTTCTTTTTATGGTCTCGAATCATTTTACGACACTGTTTATTCTTCAGAATGGGCCAAAATAAGCCCCAGTAGAATTGAATATTTTCCGTACGAATGAAGTAACTGGAGTTGAGAAGTACCAACACATGACCATGACTTGGGATCTGGGGAGGAGGTTTATGACATAATTCTGAAATACGGTGCGAACTTTAGGGTTCGGCTCGCTCTTGGTGTGGGTTGCCGGTCGGGTGAAGCAGTGGAATGGGTAAGATGCTTTCATTTAATGTCTGTCGTTCCTGTCCGTATCGATCTACTCCGTTAGCCGTACAGATGTAATCGCATAACTTCTCGATAAGATGGGCAAAAAGGGTAGAAAGGGCTTGGTGTGGGAGAAAAGAAGCCGTACGCTGCACAGAGGACATTATTATTGGGTTATATCGATCACATCCGAAAACATGATATACTAAGGTAGGAAATGTACATTTACTCATATTGTAACGATTAACATCACAAACCCTCCTAGTCTGTTTCTCACAATATTCCTATGAGTATACACATTTCAAGCTGTAGTAAAAAGAATTTTATTTGGCACATAAAGAAAACTGTATTTTGAACCGCTGTGATTTAGAAATGAACACGTAGGTACGTGTTTCTCTTTTTACACGTAATTTTGATTCTTCCAGTATACTTCTCCCCAAAGTGAATCCCAATTTTGGTTTATTATTTTCAATAATGAACCATTGGAATCGAGCATGAAAAAAAAATTTCTTACCCCCCCTCAAAATTTGATGGTTTACGTTTCAAGGTATGTAGAATCCAAAACTGCAATAAAAATATTTCTGTCTGTCCGCCGTACGCCGTACGGGCCACTTTTCTTAGTTACCATGAAAAAAAATTGATGAAATTCGGGTTATAGGTTCCGTTCGGCGTCTAGTTGGTCCTCGAAGCTCGACGTTACTGTGAGTCATCTCTAAGGGGTTCAAAATAGGGGTTGAAATTTTCAAAACGCCTATACCATTTTTTTACGTAAATATTTTTACGGTTTTAAATAGATCTTGAACTTGCGAGTTTTTTAAGACCATCCGGAGCATCGTACGTCCAGCCGTTCGTTCACAGTAAGGCCCCGAAGTTTGCACCGACAGGCATTTTCGACTCCAGTCTGAATGAAATTGTATACAATTCAAACCAAATCTCGTAACCAGAGACGCGCCCTCAATAGGAATTTGTGAATACGGCCAATCATTGGTAGGGATCACCTGATTATATTGGCGGAGTATGAAGTCGAGTTGGTTGTTCTGTGATATTATTTAATTTGAAAAATGATGGCTCTTTTGGAGTTTGTTGGTAGGTAGTGAAACTTGAACAAACGTTGAAGTATTATTGATGGGTAAATTATTACTACGGTAAATCATTACTCAACGGTAAATTATTACACAACGGTTCATTATACCATCTACGTAGAAGGTGCTGGAGTTTGTTGGTAGGTACTTTTGCAACTTTTTTCACTCCTCATCAACAATTTCTTTTCAGAACTTCATTATGTGTGTTTCTTTTTGTTAGGTACTGTTTGTCATCGGCAGAATTATTTTAGCAACATTTAACTCGTGATTTAGGTAGGTACCTAGTAACGAGTACGGGGTTAGGTACTAACCTACGGAGGGTCTGCGATCTACATAATTATGCATAGAATAGTACATATTATATTATATAGACGGGTTATCTATACATAGAGCTGTGATCTGTAACAGAAGGGTATTCTATACAAAATAATAAACCGTTGTGCAGGGATTTGCAGCGTTTTTTAGTTGGAATGCTTACATTAAGGCACTTATATTTCATTTTGAAAGTGGTAGTTATCTATTTCTATTTCATAATTTGCTAATTTGTCGTCCTTGAAAAAATCAAAAAATTGAATGATCGTTTGTAATTTTTTGAGTAGCTGTAAACTAATAAGAAATGAAAACATGAGTTCTAAGATGCGAGCCTATGTTCAAAATAACAATGTAAGCCAAATCTGAATTTTTAGCGGTCGAAAAATTGATAAAAATGGTTGGAATCACCAACAGTAGATTCGCTAAAAAAAAAAAAAATTCATGTGGGCAGGTAGGTAGCATGAATCATCATCTGACTTGACATGATGTTATAAAGTAAACCTCTGGAATTAAGGCTTTAATTCGCTAAACTTCAGGTGCATTACAGAATAGAACAAAGTCATAAAAGTCGGTAACGAAGAACAGTTGCCGTCGTCAAGCGTCCTTAGCAACAATATGATAGTTCATTAATAATAATAACTGCTAATGTAGCACATTCTCCCCCCCTTTAATTTAGGTTGTAGTCTTTCAAATAATTTGGCAATTTTCTTGATCTAAGGGATCTTCTTAGATCTGGAGGCGAAGGCTGATCGTTGAAGCTCGTAGCGTCTTGGTGTTCGTCACTTCTAGGTCGGAGGCTTGAGCCGCCAGGCTCAGGCAAGATTTGTGGTATTTGTTGCTCGTGTCCTGGATCGCTGTCGCTGTCTGACTGTTCCTGTCCGAGGATCGTTTCGTCCCCTGTAGGAGCCAAGTGCTTCAAGGAGATCGTGGTTTCCTTCCCATCTCGCCTTCTTACCAGCGCATACTCCGGATTAGCTTCAATCAGATCGACTTCCTCAACTAGCGGGCTGTATTTGGATGTTCTTACATGGCACTTCATGAGGACTTTCCCTGGTTTGGTCAACCATGAAGGTATGGCGATGCCGTTTGTTGATCTTCGTGCGTGTCCGAACATCCTTTCGTGTGGGGTGCAGTTGGTTGAGGTGCATAAGAGAGATCGAATGGCGTGCAATGAGTCTTCAAGCACTGCTTCCCATCGGGTTATCTCGAGTCCTCGACTTTTCATTGCTAGAGACATCGTCTTCCAAAGGATGCCATTGTATCTCTCCACTAGGCCATTCCCTTCAGGATTGTACGGGGTTGAAGTACTAGTGGCTATTCCTTGGTTATGGAGGTATGAAGTGAGGTCTCTAGAAAGGAAAGAGGTGCCGCGGTCCGAATGGATGTAGGCTGGTGTTCCGAAAATCGTGAATAGATTATGAAAGCATGATTTTACGGTCGTCGTAGTCATGTCGCGGCACGCGTAAGCAAAGGGGAATCGCGAAAATTCATCCACAATGGTGAGTATGTATTGTTTCCCGGAGCTTGAGGGGATAGGGCCCTTGAAGTCCACGTTTAGTCGCTCGAAAGGTCTGGTCGCTTTGATGAGATGGGTGTCCGTAGGCTTGAAGAAGCGAGGTTTGAGCTCGGCGCAGACATGACATGCGTTCGTAATTCTTTTAACGTCTTCCAGAGAGAATGGCAAATTTTTGATCCTGATCCAGTGGTAAAATCGAGTAACCCCGGGATGGCAAAGTGCATTGTGCGTCTTGCGGAGGTCATCTTGTGTGAGCGCTCCACATACCCTCGACAGGGTATCCGCAACTTTGTTGAGCCGTCCTGGGCGGTAGGTTATGTCGTAGCTGAACGAGGACATCTCTAATCTCCAGCGCTGAATTTTGTCGTTCTTTATTTTGCTCGAGTGCTTCTTCTCAAAAATGAAGGAGAGAGCTTCCTGGTCCGTGATGAGCGAAAACCGTCGGTTTGTAAGGAAGTGCTTCCATTTGCGGAGGCATTCAATGATGGCTGTTGCCTCCTTCTCGATTGACGGGTAGCCCTGTTCCGTCGTATTGAGAGTACGCGAAAAAAATGCCACAGGCCGTCCCTGTTGCGTCAGTACCGCCGCAACGGCTACGTCAGACGCGTCCGTTTCTACTAAGAGTGGGACGGAGGGGTCTATGCTGATGAGAAGCGAGTGTGCAATGTCCTTCTTGATGCCGTCAAATGCCTTAAGGGCGTTGGCGTCAAACGGCAAGGGAGCAATAATCAGCGGCCGGATTTTGTCAGAATACCGTGGGATCCATTTCGAATAGTATGCTAGCATTCCGAGAATCCGCTGGTGAGCGGCTTTATCCCGAGGAGGTGGCAAGTCGAGGAGAGGTCGCAGGCGATCTGGATCTGGCTTGATAGTCCCTTCACTGATGAGGTGTCCCAAGAGAGTGATCGACGTTGTTGAAAATTTACATTTCTTTTCATTGAGTTTCAGATTGTATTTGGTTGCGACTTCGAGGAACCGTTTCAAGCGTTGGTCGTGTTCTTCCTTTGTGCGGCCCATAATAGTGATATCATCGATGTAGCATCTGACTCCCTGCAGCTTCTCGGCATCGCAGATCTGGTCAATAAATTTCTGGAAGGCTGGAACTCCGTTTGTTACACCAAACGGCAATCTAGTGAACTGATAGAGCCTACCAGAAGCTTCAAAAGCGGTGTAGGGGCGGTCTTCGACGCAGATTGGGACCTGATGATAGGCACTTTCAAGGTCGATGGTACTGTAATGCCTGTATTTTGCTACGTCCGAAACCACCTGTTCTACGTTTGGAATTGGGTATGCGTCTAGAAACGTGTATCGATTGATTGTATTGGAATAATCAACGACCATGCGGCGTTTGTGATTAGCGTTACTAGTAACAAGAACTTGAGCTCTCCAAGGCGAAGAGCTTTCTTCAATTATTCCGGCTTTCAACAGTTTGGAAATCTCGTTGTTTATAAATGTTGTGCTTTCGTCCGAGTGGCGACGAGAGCGCGTAGCTATGGGCTTTGCGTTTGGGGCAAGGTTAGAGAAAATCCGGATGGGGCTGATCTTGGCTTGCGAAAATGCAGTGGAACTTGCAATGGAAAGAGGTGAGATTTCACCTCCAAAATGAACGTCAAGCCGGGAGTGGAGTTTCAGCAGATCGTGGCCCATTATGACGTCTGCGCATAGATTGGGGAGAATGGATAGCCTCGCATCCGGATAGCGGTATTGCTGCAGTTGAATATCTGCTTTAATGTGTCCCTTTACGGTGGATGTAAAGGATGTGGACGCCATCGTCACCGAACCCGATTCGGGATAAATCTTGAAGTTGTTGGTGGTTACAAAGTCCTCATTGACGTAACTCCCCGAGCTCCCAGTGTCGACCAAGCAGTTAGCGGGACATCCGTTCACTTGTATTGTGACCATTGCTTGAGAGAGAGAGGGCGCCGTACTAGCCCCTACAATACTTGAAACAAATGGTTGAGAAGAATCAACGTCACATGGTTCCAACGCAGCAGAGTATTTCTTGGATTGAAATTTTCTCTTAGAAAGGCAAACGCTGGGGTAGTGTCCCGTTTTCTTGCAATGCGAGCAAACCGTATCCTTTGCGGGGCAGATCGAACGTAGATGTAATTTTCCCCCACAGAAATAACATTTTCTCGAATCGGAACGGGCAGCACTACACTGCTCAGGCTCTGGTATGGGTCCAGCACTGGACAAGGGAGCGCAGCCCGAGTTAGAAGTATACGTTTCAGCATTTTTAATAGCTACCTCGATCGAACGGGCTCCTGCAATCGCGTCAGCTAGCATCAGTTCTCTGTTTTCGAGGAGTCGTTGGCGAATGTTGGGGGAACGCAATCCCGCGATAAAGGCATCTCGAATGTGCTCGTCTGTGTTAGTCTCAGCGGAAACGGCCTTGAACCCGCAATTCTTAGCTAGTGACTTGAGAACTACTACATACTGGTCGATATTTTCAGAAGGTAGCTGTTTCCGAGTGGCTAGTTCATGTCTCGCGAAAATTTCATTTTTTCCTTTAATGTAGAGAGCTCCGAGCGTAGCTCTCGCAGTCTCGTAATCTGGACAGTCATTGATGTACTCGTAAACGTTTGGGCCTAAGAGATTAGTCATTACCTTCAGCAAGTCACCATCTTCGATCTCCATCTTCTCTGCAAAATTTTCGAAAGTTCGAAGCCAGTGGGTCCATTCTCGTTGAGCGTTGGAGCTGTCAGGATCAGAGTTGAACCGGTCGGGTCGGAAGATTCTATCCATACTTGTTTAGCGAATTAAATTGTTATAAAGTAAACCTCTGGAATTAAGGCTTTAATTCGCTAAACTTCAGGTGCATTACAGAATAGAACAAAGTCATAAAAGTCGGTAACGAAGAACAGTTGCCGTCGTCAAGCGTCCTTAGCAACAATATGATAGTTCATTAATAATAATAACTGCTAATGTAGCACACATGAGTAGGTATATTTACAGGTATTTACTTTTTCTCAAATAGCAGGCGATCTTTACGTAAATTATGCTAGCTTGAGCAACGAGTTAATACCTACCATAGATTCCATATATACCAATAGAACTGAAATACGACTGAATTGCTCATTTTAACTGAACAGTACGTAAAACTGAATTACTCATACATTAATCAGAATAGCTGCATTGGTAGAGAGCTGCTCTGGCCGCCTAGCGAGTATATATTTTACTGGAGAACGCAGAGATTTCATCGCGTCCAAATGTGGAATTCTCGTGTCGAAGTGGAACAAGGGTTGAATACTGATGGTGACATTGATTATGTGCATCGGTTTTGCATTGTCAATAATTCGACCTCGTTCTGTCTCTATGTCTTCTCTTCGCTGCGATGATCGATCATACCAAGTTGGGCTGAATTTGAATTTGTGGGTTAAATAACGTTACCTTAAACATCCCACAAACTTCGAAGTCACCAAAATTGACATAGTAGTTTTTCTAATTTAATCTAACATCGAAATTAACAAACAGGTGAGGTAATTAATACAACTAGACGCAATAAACCATTTGAAAATAAAACAATTTTGGGGCTTTAGAGTGTTCATATTATTTTCGGACATTGGAAAATGATCAATTAGTTAGCTACTCTCGAGCTGAACAACTGGCCCGTCTGTTTCAATAAACAGTTAGGGGGCTGAAGAGTGTTCATATTATTTGTGGACCTTGGAAAATGATCAATCAGTTAGCTGCTCTCGAGCTGAACAACTGGCCCGTCTGTTTCAATATATCGCTCTACAAACTCCACATAAGAACATCAAAGGACGAGTTTTTACAATAATATTCGGGCCTCATCTCTCGCCACATGGAATTCCCGTTTCATGGCGATCAGACGGGTGCACATGAGCAACGGTACAACTGCTGTACAAACTTTCAGATATTTACTTAGGTAATGGACATTTTAATTTATTTTATTTTTATTATTTTTGGTTTATTATTTTCAATAATGAACCATTGGAATCGAGCAAGAAAAAAAAAGTCTAACTCCCCCTCAAAATTTGATGGTTTACGTTTCAAGGTATGCAGAATCCGAAAATGCAATAAAAATATTTCTGTCTGTCCGCTGTACGCCGTACGACCCACTTTTCTTAGTTACCATGAATAAAAATTGATGAAATTCGGGTTATAGGTTCTGTTCGGGGTCTAGTTGGTCCTCGAAGCTCGAAGTTACCGTGAGTCATCTCTAAGGGGTTCAAAATAGGGGTTGAAATTTTCAGAACGCCGTATCTCGAAAACTTTCGATTGAAGGGTATTTTTTTTACGTTATTAAATTTGTCTTGAGCTAAACCATTTTTGGACCCCTAGCCACATGGTGATGAGGGGCGGGAAGTATCTCGAGGAATACCTGTGGTGAGACCACTGAAGAAAAATGGTGGTGGATGGACAACCTGGCATCGGCTGCGAAATAAAAAATGTCAACCAAAATGTGAGTAATGGCAAATGGGATGAGTTGGAGGACGGACAGTTCAAACAAATAACAAGTGGGTCAAATTTGAGTTTTTTGGGTCATATTTAACAAAAAAGGAAAAACGGATATTTTGGAAAATAAGTAGGTGATTGATGCATTTTCCAAAACTTGTGTAAAATGGTAAATTGATTCAGAAAACGACTGTTTCAACACTCGAAACTATTTATCACACACGCAAAAGGCTGGCCAAAATATGAGGTTTTATGGGGTCAGAAATAGCAAAAAACGGTGAAAACGGAAAACATTGCAACAAACCTATTTAAATTCACTGAAAGTTGCATATAAGGGGGATTTGTTTTTGAAAAAAAAAGATAATTTAATCGCCAAAAATATTTATTTCTAGAAAAATGTCGTAGAAATGTTTCAGTAAGTAAAGGAGGCTCACAATGAGTTGGCCTCAATATTATTGCAGTAGTGAGGTATAGACAGACTTAGGAAAACAATACCCCCTCCACTCCTCCCATTGGCCCGTCCCCATCACAACCCCCCTCCACATGCATTGATCGTAGTGGGGGAGGGGAGGGTACCTCGATTCGGCCCGCCTCGTGTGCTAATTCCACGTTTCCTCACAAATTCGCTCATATGGTCATGCTCCTTGCTAGGGCTTCTCGAAAAGGTTTGCTTTTATTACAGCACACAGTCATACGTGTACTGCTTGCCCTCCTGGGGTCACAGACCCCACCAATGTTTCTCTCCCCGCCGTTGTATTCGGCCCTGAAAATCAAATGTTGGTGTAATTTCCTCCCTTAATTCGCATTCTCTCAAAAGAGCCGAATAAATCTTCATAATTGAACGTCGGAGCGGCCAATGGGAAACCTGTAGTAGGCGGACGTTAAAACAAATGAATGGGCTTACCGGTCGGGGAGGGAGGGACGTGCTCCATTGAATTTTTCAAACACCGCAAACCTTTGAGAGTCGAGAAACCCGGGGAGGGCGGAATCACTGATCAGACGAGCTTTATCGGAATACCGGAGATTCGTCTGAATTTTTCACGAATCTGCATAAATGATCTGTGAGTTCGGTACGCGGTTAATACGCAGTGAGTTTGATACCCGCGTGTGAGGGCAATGGGATCATTTGAACTGAGGATTTTAGCTGCCCCTTTTCCTTTTTTTTCTCTTTCTCAACAGCTCTTCAAAGCGTAGTCTTGTTTTTGGCCATTTTTCAGAGAGAGCAGTGCTATTGCTACTCCAATTATTGGTTCAAAATGTGTTCCTAGTGCACGCAATTTTCCTTTTTATCCTTTTCCTTTGCTGATTATTCTGCACGCATCCCTTGACTGTAACAAAAATCTATATAGGTAATAGTTTTCCGAATTGAATTCAGAATTTTTCAAACCAAATTCAGAATTTTACGAACTAATTTCAGAATTTGTACCAACTTTCTTACAAGTGGGTAAAAATGGAGCTAGGGGATTCTGTGAAATGGGGTGTCTATGAAAAAAAGTGTGCACAGCTCACAAATAATAATTAGGTACTCTTTATATCGAATTTTGAAAGAAAATGAAGCTATTGCTATGGGTCAAAAATGTTCAGAACATGAATTTTGAAATTTTTTTTATAGGAAAATCCGTTTCAGAGCATCCTGAATTCATCCCTAGATTTTAACGAACATATATAAATATATATATATATAATATTTGTTTATGTGTTAGGTACTCCACACGATATCTTACCTGACATACATGATAAAAATTCCAAATTTCGCCAAAGTATTCTTATTGCCAAACAAAAAGATGAGTTCAAGGATGAGCAATATTCAAAAATTCTAAGGGGGTTGAATTTGAGTTTTTAGGGGTCAAAAATCGATTTAAAAAACTGCTGCGAACTTGTCATAAAGTAACTGAAAGTGTTATTGAACGGTGAGAAAGACAGACAAATTCCATTTCAGTTGTGTCTCATACAGAATAGGGGCTAAATTTGAGTTTGGGGGGGGGGGGGGGGGGGGGGAGGGTTAAAATTGGTATTAGGACTAAAATCCATATCAAGTCACCTGGCGTTGTGTGGGATGGTGATTCATGACAGAAAGATGGATTATTTCGATTATGAAAATATTTTTCTCTAAAATGGGTGGGTAAACTTTGACTTCATAAGGGTCAAAAATCGATAAAAATGTCTAAATAGCTGGCTAGAATATAGCTAGAAAATGGTAACTAAATTTGTAATTAAAATGGTATCTACATACATAGGTAGGTACCTGAAATGGTAATCAAAATTATTCCATGGATTACATAAATTGTATAGTAAAAATTATGTATAAATGTAAGAACGTAAATTAAATGTTAATGTAAACAATGGTTTATTTTGACAGATAAATGGGAATGGGCTCTTCATCCATCACCCCATACATCATTACACCGCTTGAGCACAAGCATGCGAAACAAACTCTTCAACGCTTTTTGTCACACTCGGGTGACACAACTTTGCAACGTGATTGTGCTCGGTTAAATGCCTTTTAGCTATCACTACGCACTCCTATGGCTTCTAAATAAGTGAGCAAACAAAGTTAGGTCTATGGACGCCCACAAAATTGTACCTAATTCCGTAAAGTTATCACCATCAAAACGTTGCATTTTCCATTCTGATTCCGTGAGAAACTGGGCCGCTACCTGCTCAAAATAATTCCCCAAAAACCATATGTAGAGAATAAAACTTGGTTATTCTCATTAGAAGAGATGATAAATTTGTTTAACATGTTTTCTGACAATATAAGTGTAAGATTGAGCTGTAAACATCAGGTGTCACCTGTGGGTGACTAAAAGCATTGTTGTTGGTCACCTTTTAAGTAGTTTATTATTTTCAATAATGAACCTTTGGAATCGTGCATGAAAAAAAAAAAATTTTTTAAACCCCCCATCAAAATTTTATGGTTTACTTTTCAAGGTATTTATCTTTGCCTGTCAAGTGCCCATATCTCTGGGTACAGTCGTTCTCTTCTTCATAATAATTCCTGATTATTTTCGTATTTACATTTGTTGTGTTTAAATTATCCTTCATCACCACCACTTGTGGTTATTTATGTTTATCAAGTTTCAAATTTTTTTCATCCTTGTTACAAAAATGTTATCAACATCTTGGGTTCCATTAGTCAAAACAACATAAACTCGAGTACTGTTGACAAGCCCGCGTGGTCATATTGCTTTTAGTCACCTGCAGGTGACACCCCTCTAAATGTTGACGAATTCAATTTAAAATTGCAGTCATCGCATTTCTTCATAAAAAAAGTCTCTAAATGAACAGAAAACTGAAGGGCAACAAAAAATTACAACCTGGACCACTAAGGGCGTTGTTGGCTTGACTCGCCACTGATCGGGAACGAAAGCATAATACCTACACAGGGAGGGTCGAGATCGGGAAGGCAAAACAGGCCGAAAGGCGAGTGCATAGCGAGGGTCAATATCAAACGAAACGAGTGAGTTTCATGTTACAATAAGTGGGGAAGATATACTGCCCACCCTACCTGGCAGACTTTTTTAATATTATTTTTTCATTTTATGCAAAAATTCAGGAACCTGTTGAATGGGAAGGAAAACTTTGTTGACCAAACAGCCTTACCTTTTTGTGGCTGGAATGGCGGGGGGGGGGGGGGGGGGAAGGACGCCTAATTACACCTCCCGAGTAGTCGGTGGTGTTCCGCGTCAGCACGGCACATCGAATAAAACGAGAAAAACGCTGCAGTCCTTGTCACATGGGTTTATTATTCTACTGGACATACCTACAGAAATGGCTGTTCACTTATTGTTTCTCAAAAATAGAATTAGGCTCGTTTTTTGTACAAATCATTTATCATTGATAGTGCCGTTTAATTGTCTTGATTCACATGTTAATACTACTTGTAGTGTTGTTATACAAATTTGTGGTGATTTCAGACATTACCCAGGTTTTTGACCTATAAAAAATTAATACTGGGAGCTGAACCTTCGTTACAACCTCAACTTTTCACTCTTTGGTCAAAATCAACTTCTTATTCGGTCTTATGGCCCTAAACAACATGGAAAACGATACCTATTTTTACGCCCATTTCACCCCCACAACACCCCCGGGTGCATTTCGATCGGGCAGCCGAGCTTCGGAACACTACTAGGGCCCAGATCTGTTTTCCCAAATTTTCTACCCAAACGGTGTGAGGAAGAACGACGATTTTCGAAAAAAATTTAAAGTAAATTTAAGGCTGAAACTTCGTTAGATCCTCAGTTTTTCACTCTCTGATCAAAATCGACTTCATATTCGGTCTCCTCGTACTAAAAGACATGGAAAACGATACCTCAAAAGCTCATGTTACTAAAACACCAAAAACCCTATTTTTCACCCATAATACCCTTGGGTATATTCCGATCGGGCTGCAAAGTTTTGGGACACAACTAGGGCCCAAATGGAGCCTGTGTGTGAAAGAACGAATTGTTTAGATTGAAAATGAAGTAGATATGGATCAAACGGCGGATAGACATTGCATTTTTTGAATCTACGCTCCTAAAACGTAAAAGTGAGGGGGTAAAAGTGAGTGAGGGGGTACCTATTATAAAACATTTTTGCTGAGCGAATACATAGGTGTATTATTCACAGAATAATAAACCAATAGGCGCGCTCGCCCGCCAAACCTGATTAAATTAGCAGATTAGGAGGGCGAGTAGCGACTGAGCGAGTGGATGAGTGGTGGGGGGTCTCTACTCGGCCGAGTAAATAGAACATGGTTCTATTCACTCACTCGCCCAAAATCACTCGCCCGTTACTAGGCCGAGTACTGTCTGGGCCGATTACACTGCGATTTACTCGGCCGAATGCACTGGCTCGGCCGAGTACTCGTTACGTGCAATTGAGGCTTTTTAGGACGAAGGATGGGCCCAACGGCCGAACGGATATTCCCGGCAAGCCAGGATAATTATTATTACTGAGGTTGAGGGCTTCAGGGACTCATTCGGGCTGATGGGTGACCAGTGGAATATTTGGTTTAGATCCACACGTAAACACGAACCGGTAGAGACAACCGGAAGTCCGGTAGCTACAAGTACCTCGAACCTCCCCTCCCAGGTCAACACTGCCAACCCGTCAGGCAGCTCAAGGACAACCAACTTCATTCTCTCGTTCTGCCAACCCTACGATAATTACCGTAAACGTGCGATATTTTTGGGGCAAATACGGTTTACGGTAAACTGTATGACTGTGGTAATTTGACAGATTCATAAAAATCTGTAATGAATAGGTAGTTCAATACCTTACATGAAAGTACGAACTTTTGCAACCTAACCTGGAATAATAACTAAATCCTTTTAGTATGGGTTTCTTTCACGGAGGCACAATACATTATTAAAGAATTATATTTGTCTACACCCCAAAACGGAAAAGAAACGTAGATTTTGACATACCAACTGACAGAATAATAATAATTATAAGGTACCTACATAACTTACCTGTGTCCATGGATGTCTTGTTTTGTTCAGAATGAGTTAACTCACATTACAGAGTTATTCGATACGCACATTCAGAATCACTGATCGGAGGCCTGTTTTGTAAAAATGCTTGTGGTAAGTGTACGGTGTAGGTAATAGGAGGATGTGCGAGAATACGGTAGTCTGGATTGGTGCGGTAATGCATAGCCACAAGTTTGCAACCCTGCCTGGTTCAGATCAGTTTTTCAGTTTTCGTCGAGCGTCCGCTGTGTTAGGTCCGGAGTGAGGTCTGTGTGGTTTTCATTTTTTGCAAAAAAGAAATACCTAGTGTAGGTACCTACTAGATTATTTTAGTTTGTGATGTTTCTCCTCGAATCGCCTCAGTTTTCCATCGGTCGGATTTACCCGCGTACAGTGATGGCAATCCTACATAGCGCGAGCGCTGGTTTTGTGTTTCTTTGTTGATTTGATGTCTGCGGAGAAAACCGGGAAAATGCAAAATGGCGTAACGGATATTTTTCAGCGCAGTCAGGTATGTTTACGATTATTACTCGTACATTCTGGTATCTTCTACAACGATCGGGTACCTAAGGTGCATTCTTGTTTATTGGGCAGAAAGACTGTTGCGAAATTTTAGCCGGTGGTGAAACTGTGTACCTTAGTACCTAACTGATCCAAAACCTCAGTCTGGCGAAGAGCGTTGGTATTTTCGAAGTTCCTGGTCAACAAAATAATATTATATCACACACAAAAATTTCCTATAACTAGGTAGTTACCTACTTACAACTTGATAATTTTGACCCCTATTCGAAATCTATATAGGCAGTGACGCCTGTCATCTGATGAACTCCATAATTATACCTATTTCAGTGGCCATTTATGAAACCCGAACGTAAAAAAAGCGAAATACTGTAAATTTCTTGAAACTATCAGTGTACCTAGGTGTACATAATACTAAACAAAAATCGCCGTTGGAAGTCTGATTCAAGAGAAGTTTTTGGGCGATTCGTCAGTTGCTGAAAGCTCTTAACATTTAAATATTATAGAGCCTCCAGCAACTGACAACGGTAAATTATTACACAACGGCAAATTATTACACAACGGTAAATTATTACATAAAGGTAAATTATTACAGAACGGTTCATCTACCAAGAAGGGGCTGGATATTGTTGGTAGGTACTTGTGAAACTTGAACAAACTTTTAAGTATTATTGATGGGTAAATTATTACACAACGGCAAATTATTACACAACGGTAAATTATTACGCAACGGTTCATCTACCAAGAAGGGGCTGGATTTTGTTGACCGGTACTTTTGCAACTTGACCAACCGTTGAAGTATTATTGATGGGCAAGTTACTTACCAGTTACTTATACTTGACCAGAGCACCAGAGGGTAGGTACTGACCACAGAAAACAGTGATCTACGCAGAAGGGGCATCTATTTCACTCCACATCAACAATTTTCCTTCAAAACTTCATTATTTGCGTTTCTTTTCGCCATTATAGTTACTGTTTGTCATCGAAAGAATTATTTTAGCGACATTTAACTCGTGATTTAGGTAGGTACCTAGTAACGAGTACGGGGATTTGTAGCGTTTTTGTTTAGTACATTCCTACAATTCTCATCAGCCATTAGGCCTGTCCGTCGTGGTTAGGGTTGGCAGAATGTCTCCCACGATATACCGAGTATAATTTTGACCGAAATTACAAAACAAATAGTATAATTCCAAAACATATACCTAGTAATATAAAGTCATTGTCAAACTCTCATTTACGCATGGACCTCCAGAAAATTGCGGAAATCTTGGTTCTCGTTTGTACGACTATAACAAGTTATTCCCAAATTAATGTTGTTCGTGATTACAACGGCTAACAACAGTTTTCATCTTCGGCTCTGGAGATCCCAGGTTCGAATGAGGAGCCCGGTACTGAATTATTGTCTTCTCCATTGTTTTGGTGTCATGCCCAAATATTCTATTTTGGTGTTGTATTGAAAATGATAAACTGTGGAATCGAACATGAAACAATTTATACCCCCCCCCCCCCCACCATCCCCACCACAACTGTGGAATCGAAAATGAAACAAGTTATACCCCCACCCAACCCCCACCCAACCCCCACCCACACAGTTTTATGTCTTGCGTTTGAAAGTAAGTAGAATCCGAAAATGCAAAATTATAGGAAAATTTTGTGATAACAATTCAACATTTCTGTCCGTCCGCCGTACGCTGCACATTCCTTATAATTATTCTACCCTGAACCAAAATTAAAGAAGTTTCGTTTCTACCCCGCCCAGCCGTTCGTTCACCAGGCCCTGAAGTTTCAGCCGAACAGCTTTGTCATCATGAGTGCGGATCATACGGTTATTCGAAAAGCTCCTATTCAGATATCATTGATATAGACATTTCTGTCCAATTTCTCATGAAGGTATGGTCCGATTTTTATGCAATTCGCAACGTTTTTGATTTTTAACCTTGGGTTTCTTCAACTTTTTCTCATTCTGTGATGTTTTGTGGGTTTAAATATCTTTTGGGAGTTGAGTCAAATGAATATAACTTAAATCACTTGCGGCGGAGTAGTGGAAATCCATAGCAAAAAACTACAGGATAAAAATAGAATAGTCTATTTCCACGTAGTCGAGCAAAAGTCGCGGTTTTGTTTTATAGAATGAAGTTAAAGTGTACTATTTTCGAGTGGAACATTTGGTTCAACCGTGAGTGCCTTAAATTTAACGTTGTCCCGTCATATATAGGCGTGTTCATTATAATGGACCATGCCGTAGAGCTGCCAAATTTATCCTGGATATGAAAAGTTTACGTGGAAATAGACTATTCTGTTTTTATCCTGTAGTTATTTGAATCAAATGACATTTTGTTTGACTATGTTTGATGCATTGAAATTCTTTGGTGTTGAGGTGTAGGTACCAAATCAGAATACATTTTTAAAAATTGGGAATGAAAAGGTTACTTACTTAGTAAATCGCATTATAGGTCCGTGAATTCTCGAAAAAAGTAGTACGTATACATAAAGTACCTACGTAGTTTTGGGTAACCAACTACGGTTGTACCTGACTGGGGGGTTTACAATGGAAATCTGCAGAGGTCTTGTCTTAGGCAGTTGCCTTTGAAGGTGTCGGGCAGAGGAAGAAACAATGCGATTCAGCTCGTTCTTTATTGACAAAAGCCGGGCGTTGTTAGATGATAATGCAGCTGAGACGAGGAGGAGGACAGGGAGAGCCACCTCCCCCTCCGTCCACCAACAGAGCCCTCTGCTCTGTAGGTAAATGGAGCGCAGAGAAAAGCCGCTATTTGGCGTGACGGAGCCAGCGGTGGTGAATGGACCTTTGCCCGCGCCGCCTCCTGGTTGTGGCCTCCTCTGACAAATGTATCTTCTGCACGGTAGGATCCCCCCCCCCCCCCCTCAACCGCATCATCGCCTTCCTAATAAACACCACTCGCCACACCGCTGCTTTTCCCTCACGTTTCGCCCTGTTTTGTTCACCGCTAAGCTGATTCTTGACTCACGTTTCACCCTCACATCCAGTCTCACCTTTGGAGCGATTGTGTTTCCTAGGGATGGGGGCCAGGCACGGGATCGAAACCACTTCATCGGTTAAAATCACCGTTACTGAGAAGTAACCGTTTCCTCAATCACCTGCCTACCCAAAGAGAAACACTGTTACCCGCTAACAAAAGAGTGATTTGTATTACAGAGGTGTTGAAAGCCTGAAAGGAGCTGGCAGGTCACAGTTTCCTCCGAAAACACTCTTTTCAGGAATCACCATCACAGTCACTTGACATTTTATCATGGCACATATAACTTCATGTTGGCGTTACTAGTTTTTCCTTTATTTGTTCAACCTTTTTTTAAAACCTGTTCCCCTCATTTTTAATGCCTGTCCCTTTGCTGAAATTATTTCCGACCCACAACAGCTCTAAATCTTCTCCGAACATTTTCTAAATTATCAGGGGCCCATTTCTAAAGAATCTTCAACTTTTCACTTTGCAAGTCTTCATTTGTACTCTTCACTTTGCGAATTATGAAATGTAGGAGAACTTTCTGTTCCTAAAGTCTTCGCGCTCCCACTCTGCAGGTCTACTCGTTACGAAGAGTGTTCTGAAGAGTAACCTTCGTTTTTGTGGAGTAACCTGCAATAACTGTTACAGTTTATCGTTGGATGTTCCCGATCGTTTTATTCCGAATCCAATTTCATCAAATCTTCTGTCTTTCTATAAGTTAACTTACTGGGGTTTGGTTGCTCCCTGAAAGTCGTCGCTGACGACGAAATTAATTCGCGCTCGATGAATGCGGCCGACGGTGGGCATATTCAGGCTCATCATCATCCTCTGATAAGAAGTATCGGAAAATTTCCATTAAAAACGATTAAGTAGGTTGGCACTTTTTATCGCCAAAAACAACAACCTGTGCTTCCTAACCTTTCCTTCCTCCCACATGTAGAGTATACTGATGGCATCAGTGGAGCTAACTTCGATGCTATTATAATATGCTTGCCTTCACACTATTTGGACCACCTTTAGACCTAATCGAAAGATTGAATTCTCTTCTTTTTATTGGTACCACCAAACACTGAATTTGTCGGAGAAATAAAACTTAAAAACTGATTTGAAAAGTATGTGTTCTACCAGCAGAGCCATTTGGGACTGCAAAAATGTTGTAAACTCTTAAATTCTTCATTTGATACGCAGACTCTTCACTTTGCACTTTGCGAAAGATGACCTTTAGCGGAACTGTTCAAAACAGGGTAAAACTTTGCAATTCTACACTTTTGCATTTCAGTCTTCCTTTTCAAGTCAAGAGCGTTCTTTAGGAACGGAAATTTCTTTCGCAGAGTGTGGATTTGAAGAGCGCAGAGTGTAGAGTCTTTAGGAACGGGTCCCAGGTCTTTCTTCACCCTACTTTCCTTATTGCCAAACACTTGGAAAATCGCAATCGGTGCTTTCCTTTTTACTCTTTAGGTTGGACGAGGAAAGGAAATACCCAAGGAGGCTACTAATTATTGTTGAACAAAGATGGATTTCTGTTGTGTTTAAATGGGTCAGGATCCTGTATGTGGCTCACTTTTACCACTCAGTGTATCACAGTTTTGTTACATAGTTATTAGGTACCTAGGCAGTTATTAGATAGTACTGCTACTCTAATATTGCCCTGTAGAACTGTATTACTGAAAAATCACTGCTTCCGTATCGCCCATCCAGTAGACGTGGGTGGGGGGGGGGGTGAAGGAAGCGTTCAAACCATGCGACCTAGTGTTGAGATTTCGAAGCTTGCCTTGGATAGTCAATGGATAGTAGAGGGTGGGTAGTAGAGTGGGGATCATCCATACTGAGGGAGAGGATTCTCCTCGTTGAAAATTGCCGTTCCCGTTAGCTACACTTGTTTTCGATCTTTTCACTGTTAGCTACTATTCACTTACCGAATTTCAACAGATTTACATGAAAATCTGAAATGCGAGATTTGCACGATTTATAATGATCTTCGTTTTATACTTACGCGTTGATTGATGAAGGCAGAGCCCCCCCCCCCCCCTCCACAGATTGACCTTCCCCTCGCTAAACAGTGACTACTTTTGCATAGGATAAAAAACAACTAGGTATGTACCTTCCTATCTGAAAAAAACGCTGCAAAGTCCTTGTCACATGGGTTTATTATTCTATTGGACATGCTGGCTGTTCATTTATTGTTGCTTTCAAGTAAAATAATTGAAATAGCTATTTCTGATGGTTTCCACCAATTTTGGCCCCCAAAACTCAAATTAGGTGGTACGCTCCTTTTTTTTTTTTTTTTAAACTATCGTTGATCATTGGTAGTGCCATTTAATCGTCTTGATCCACGTTTTGACACTTTTCCTAGTGTTATTCTACAAATTGATGGTGATTTCAGACGATTTCGCAGGTTTTTGACTCATAAAAAATCAATTTTGGGAGCTGAACATCTGGAACAACCTCAATTTTCCACTCCTTGGTCAAAATCGACTTCATATTCGGTCTTCTCGTCCAAAAAAACATGGAACCGATACCTCAAAAGCTCATGTTACCAACATGGTTGCTAAAACGCAAAAAGTACCTATTTTGGTTTATTATTCTGTGAATAATACACCTATGTATTCGCTCAGCAAAAAATTTTTATAACACCCCCCCAAACTTTTTTCTTTTACGTTTCAAGGTGCGTAGATTCCAAAAATGCAATGTCCGTCCGCCGTCCGCCGTACGCCGTACGCCGTCCGCCGTATCACGTGTACAGGCTTCATTTTCGGTCTAAAAAATTCGTTCTTTCGCACACATGCTCCATTTGGGCCCTAGTTGTGTCCCGAAACTTTTCAGCCCGATCGGAATACACCCAGGGGTGTTATGAGTGAAAATGTGTGTAAAAATAGGTACTTTTTGCGTTTTAGCAATATATTGGTAACATGAGCTTTTGAGGTATCGGTTTCCATGTTTTTCTGGACGAGAAGACCCGAAAATAATGAAGTCGATTTTGACCAAAGAGTGGAAAATTGAGGTTGTACCAGATGTTCAGCCCCCCGAAATTGATTTTTTATGAGTCAAAAACCTGCGAAATCGTCTGAAATCACCATCAATTTGTAGAATAACACTAGCAAAAGTTTCAACACGTGGATCAATACGACTAAATGGCACTACCAATGATCGACGATAATAAAAAAAAAAAAAAAAAAAAACGCTGCAAAGTCCTTGTCACATGGGTTTATTATTCTATTGGAGTTCTAAAGATTT